>OX941081.1:54360000-54985000 GCA_954870635.1 Arctium minus | reverse complement strand
ATGTGCCTAGACCTGTTCGTTGTTGAAAATCGAACATTCTACAATTTTTAGAATCGAAAAATGATGAAAAATGAGTGAGATATGAGCTTCAAAAGTTTGTTCGCCGGAAAACATGGATCTGACCGGAATCTCGACGGAAGTTGAGGTTTGAGCCATGATACTGTCAAATCGTCGTACAAATCTGTTCTACAACGTTTATCTTGATTGTTTGATCGTTTTTAAGCATGAAAATCGAGTTTTGTGATCTGATTGAACACACCTCGCCGGAAAAACGAGTTCGCCGGAGAAGGCACTGTTCATTGCCGGAAAAACGAGATTACGCTGTGATATTTCAAATCCCGTTCCAGATCTGTTCTATAATGTCTATCTATCGATTATTCGTTGTTTGATGTAATTATAACAACAAAATCTAGAAAACACAGATCTGATTACAAAATCTCGTCGGAAAAGTTGCAGGTCGCCGAAAATTGATTGTTTGGTCGGAATTTCACTGTCATTTTGATCCGGATATGTGAATTTGTTATTTTCGATCATTTTTCAAGTAAATGGCAAAGGTTTCTAGCATGTAATCGAGAATTTTGAGCTAGTTTGGTTGTTTAAAGCATCTCACCGAAAAAATTAGTTGGCTCGCCGGAATGAATCAGTTGGATTGTCGGTCATGCTTTTTCACGATGCATGTTGCCTAAAACTGTTGCTTGATGTATCTTGAACCAGTTAGATGCAATAATCAAGCTTTTTGGTCGTGAATGTTGGAAGAAAAAAGGAAGAAAAAAGCATCAGATCGTGATTTCATGTGGTTTTGCATTAAAAGAGAAGATGAATAGTAACTAACGGACATCTGTTAGTCCCATTAGTTTTTCTATCATTTTTGGTCCAAAGTTCATTAGTTTGGCCAAAATTGTTCCTCAACCCCTACAATATAGTGTGTGACTAATTGTTCCTCCTTCAAGTGTAACGTTTACGACTTTCAATCCGAATTCCTACTCGACTCGCGGTTAACGACGAATTCTTTGTTATTAACTAAGAATGCACCTAGTTTGTCACGTCAAATTCACTCGTTATCATTCTTGTGGGCTTATCGGAACGAGTTAGGTTTCTACATTTCGAGATGATGTTCGTGGACTTAGTCGAGGTTACGGTGTACATTGGATCCGGTTTTAAACTCGAAAATACGAACAATGACAACAACTTTCAAGGGGGAGCCGAGCCTACAATTGAAGATGCATCACTAAAGTTTTTTCAAGAAAATCAAGGGGGAGAGGAGCTTAAAGTCTTGAAAATCAAACTAACTAAAATCCTTCACCAAAATATTAAGTTTAAGATGCCTTCCAAACATGGAACTTGTCAAGACTTTGATCATCGAGGGTGGGTCATGCTAAAGTTGGGTACTCTCTTTAATTTTAGTAAGATAAGGTAAGCATAGGATTCCTACAAGCCATTTTGGGTCGAACTTAACCAAATTAAGCCTAACAGGATTGGGGATTTGGAGGCATGTGTTGGGAACATTCATATGATGAATTTAAATAAAAGTTATTCACCTAACTATCCAAGGGTTATATAGAGATGTAATTAGCAAAGTTGTTTCTTACCTCAAACATTATTGGTTGATCGATTAACTAAAGTTAAATTGATCGATAATGAGAATATGGATCTTGGCCCACTAGAAAGCTTATGACATTTTCCAAAACAATAAAAGAGGGTTGTTGTTTTGATTAAAATAGTGGGAGCTTGTTTGATGAAAGTCCTTATTAAACAATAAAATTTCATGACACTAAGAACTCTGCTTTTCTATTGTAGATTACCAATGGCACAAACCAACAATGGAAATAAAAACACTTTGCGATTGATTCTCGAGAAAGAAAAACTAAATGGAACAAATTTCATCAATTGATATCGTAATTTGAGAATTGTCCTCAAAGCTGAAAAGAAACTGTATGTCTTGGAGCAACAAATCCCTGAAGAGCCTAATTCCAATGCTCCTAGAACTGAAAGGGACACTTAAAAAACATGATGAGGATGCTTTGGACGTCTCATGTCTAATGCTAATAACCATGGAACCTGATCATCAGAAGCAACATGAAACATGGGGGCGCTCGATATGATCGAACAACTAAAATTGCTATTCCAAGAGCAAGCTAGACATGAGAGGTACGAAACATCCAAGGAACTGTTCCGTTGTAGAATGTCCTAAGGTAGTCCCGTTGGCACTCATATGCTTAAAATGATTGGGCATATTGAGCGTATTGAAGGACTAGATTTTTCTTTACGAAAGGAGTTGGCCATTGATGTATTTTTGCAATCGTTGCCAAATAGCTACAGTCAATTCGTGATGAACTACAACATGCATGACTTTGACAAATCCCTTCCAGAATTTCTCAATATGTTACAAACAGCCGAGCAATATCTTGCAAAGAACAAGTTCACCATTTTGATGGTCCGTAAGGACAAGAAAGGGAAAGGCAAAGGAAAGTCCATTGCCAAACCCAGTTCAAAATCTTTGAAGCCAAAAGGAGGCATTAAGAAACCTAAGGTAACTGTACCTAAGTAGGGTGAGTGCTTTCATTGCAACAAACCTGGGCATTGGAAGATGAACTGTCCTCTCTACCTTCAGGAAAAGAAGAAAGGAAGTATAACTTTTACTTCAGGTATCAATGTGATAGAAGCTAATCTTTCTAATTCTTATACATCATGGGTATTAGATACTGGATATGGTTCTCATATTTCTAGAAACGTGCAGGAACTAAAAAGGACTAGAAGGTTGAGCAAAGGTGAAGTTGATCTGCGTGTTGGAAATGGGGCAAAGGTTGCTGCTATAGCCGTAGCATCTATTTTGTTAACTTTACCGAATGGATTATTATTAGAACTTGATGACTGTTATTGCGTACCATCTATTTCTAGAAATTTGATTTATGTATCTTGTTTGGATAGGAAAGGTTTTACCTTTAATATTGGGAACAAATGTTGTTCATTCTCTTTTGATAATATATATTATGGTGACGCAAGTTTGATTAATGGTCTTTATGTTCTTAATATGGATAATCCTATTTATAACATAGATAAAAGGGAGGTCAAATCGAATAGTTCAAATTTAACCTATCTCTGGCATTGTCGTTTTGGCCATATAAACGAAACTCGCATTTCCAAACTCCATAAAGATGGATTATTGAACAAATTAGATTTTGAATCATATGGTACGTGTGAAGCTTGTTTAATTGGAAAGATGGCAAAGGTTCCTTTTGTTGGAAAAAGTGAGAGCGCAAGTGATGTATTGGGAATCATACACAGTGATGTATATGGTCCGATGATCATACATGCTAGAGGTGGTTATAGATACTTCATTACATTTACTAATGATCTCAGTAGGTTCGGCTATGTATATTTAATGCGACATAAGTCCAAGTCCTTTGAAATGTTCAAAGAATTTCAAAATGAAGTACAAAACCCACTTGGAAAAAGTATTAAGATTCTTCGATCTAATCAAGGTGGAGAGGAATGTAGAACTTGAAGTTGTTCAAGATCAAAATATTTCAACATAGATGGAACCAACACAAACACCACAAGTAATTATGGATCCACAAAGTGATGTGGAAAGGCAGTCTGATGTTGTAACACAAAGTGCTCGTAGATCTAGTAGAAAACGGAATGAGCCTGAGAGATATGGATTTCTCATCAATCATACCAGGGATGTGATGCTCATGGATGATGAGCCCACTAGTTACCAAGATGCTATGGCAAGCACTGACTCCGAGAAATGGCTAGATGCTATGAGAATAGAAATGGAATCCATGTATGAAAACCAAGTTTGGAACTTAATTGACCCACCCAACGAGGTACGACCTATAGGGTGCAAATGGGTATTCAAGAAAAAGACCGACATGGATGGTAATGTGATTACCTATAAAGCATTATTGGTTGAAAAGGTTTCAAACAAATTCAAGGTGTTGATTATGATGAAACTTTCTCTCCAGTGTCAATGATTAAGTCTATTAGAATTTTACTAGCCATTGCAGCATATCACGATTATGAGATTTGGCAAAAGGTTGTCAAAACAACTTTCCTTAACGAAAAGTTACTTGAGGACGTATATATGATACAACCCGAAGGTTTTGTCGCTCCTGAAAAATCTCATAAGGTATGAAAGTTGCAACGATCTATTTATGGATTGAAGCAAGCTTCAAGGAGTTGGAATCATCGTTTTGATGAAGCAATCGAAGAGTTTGGCTGATATTGTCCCAATATAATCAAGTTCTTACTTAAACAACAATCACAAACAAGATGACAAGAATTCAATTACTCAACCTATTACTTTGATTCAAATGATGAATTCGTACAAAAGACTTTCTCTCTCTAACTTTCTCTCTCTACATTATGCGAATACAATCTTCAGTTTCAGTTACATGTGTTACAACCCCACAACTAGCCACAAGTCTATTAAAAGAAAAACTAAACAAAGATACACGCTTTACAAAAACAAAACAACTAAGACTTTGACTTTGATTTATTTACATTTTGACTTTGACTTTCACATGAGAGTTGACTTTCAGCTTTGACTTGGCTTGAACTTTGACCTTCAGTTTTATATGATCTTGCATCCAACATATTTATGCTCTAACATTCTGTCCCTTTGGATTCAAGATCATCTCAAAAAGATTTTACAATTCAATCTCCCTTTTTAGTATCAACTTGTACATTCTCCCCCTTTGTCAATCTTTAACGTTTGAAACTCAGTCTCTTCTTTATGATCAAAACAGTCTTCAAACTTTCTGAAATCTTCCAAATTTTGTCTTCAAAAGTATTAACAATCTCCCCCAAAGATGGTATAAACCTCTTTCAGACACTTGGTAAGAAACTTGTGAGTCCGTGTGATTGAACACGATCGTTACCGGATAATGAAACAACACAAAGATATATATTACCAACCTGTTTCGATTACAAACAATGTATTACAAGGTTGATGTTCTTGAAGCTCTTTCTCTCTTTTCTCTCTCAATCTTGATTGACCGATATGTGTTCTGTGTGTATTAGATTTTGTGATCTAATCTATATCACTTAGCTTCTCAAACACCCTAACCTTACAACTTGCAAGCCCACTTGCAAGATAAACAATATTAAACTAAAACTAAATATCTAACTAATATCTAAATATCTATTTATAAGATATTTAAACTAAACATAAAATACAATAAACAACTTTGACAATTATTACAAACTTAACATTAGACTAATCTTGAGAGCGACTTTTCAACTTTAGCTTCAGATTCCAAACTTCAGATTGGATGATCTTGAATCCACTAAATCTGAGATCTAACAATCTCCCCCTCTGGATCAAGATCATTACTAAAAAGATTTAGCAATTAAGTCTTCTCTTTCAGCTCAGAAGATGGAATCTCCTTCTCTGTCTTCAATATATAATAATCTCCAGGTTTTAGCTCAGAATGTTTTAGCAAAATATCATCAAAGAAAATTTTCTCTAAAATCAGCATGTCTTCAGAATACTTTGATCTCTCTCATTCCTTGGTAAGCTCTTCTCTTTTCCAATCTTGTAATGTAATGGACATTTCTTCAACCTTTAGGTTCGCCCCCTTTTTGATGAATAGAGAAACGATTTCATCAAAACTTTGAGTAAGAAATCTCGTTCATTTGGAGCCTCTGATCCGTCAATTCAAAAGATATTCATCCAGATCTTTGCAATTCCAGACAAAATTATTGTGTAACACCTGAATCAACAAATGAATCAGTTAAAATTCCTGTCAGTAACACTAAGTCACTGGGTGTAACGAATACACATCGGAAAGGAGCTTTTTGATGTTCACTCCCCCAGGGCTTCCATTCAATCATCGAAACACCACAAAGGTAATTTCTATAAACGTTATGACAAAGAAACAAATTCCTAGTGTGTTCGTGCTTGTGATAGAAAGAATTAAGCACAACTGATTGCTTATTGGCTTAAAATTATGTAAACCACTGAGACAACAGTAAGTTAAACACAGACTCAATGTGCATGATTTGTAGATCCCAGATTCAGTGCAATCAACAGATATATGAACAATGATGAACAAGATATTAGCCACAGCAACTAGTTATATGATTAATATAAACTTCAAAGGGCTAAGGTTTACAGAGAGAATTTCTGATAATAGTATGTAAACCTAACAACTAGTAAACTGAATAATGAATCTCTTTTATCTGTTCATACCCAATTATGAACTAAATAAGCCTTTATATACTTAGGCTTTACAAGCAATTGGGCTTATGGGCTTGGGCCCATCTAACTAATCAACTATTAAGTAATTACAATAAGCACCCTTATAAATACTTTATTCCACTTTCAACACACCGGACTTTCAGTCCTAACAATCTCCCCCTAAAGTTGAATAAAGCATTTAACAACTTGAAAAACTTCAGGCCTTGATCTTCTTTCCCTCTTGAATCTTTGAAGAACTTTGGTGTTGCATGTCTTCATGTCTTTCAACGCTCCCCCTTGAATAAAGCTCTTGGTCTTCATAGTATCAACTTTGTAATCAGATTCAATGTACAGTAGCCTCGACTGAATGCACTATCAAGCAGCTTTTAACTGTAGAAACTCAATCACATCGGATCAGCACACAAGAAAGATAATGTGAGAGTTACTTGACATTCCAAGGTGCATCTTCAGTTTAAAACAAAGAATCTGTCTTTGAACCGCGAGTTGAATAGATTTGTTTTCTTCTCAAGAACTTGTTTCAATCAGTGCGTAGGAGGAATGATATACAAATTTGTAGCAGACACCACATGATACAGGAAAGAATCAATACAAACTTTGAAATCTTCAATCTTTGAAATCTTCAATCTTTGAAATCTTCACTGTCTTCAGACAAACAAATTTAGCATTAAACTCATATATTCATCTCCTTGATCTTTAGACCGTCTTCAGAAAAACAAACTTTCCTTTAAAGCTTTGAAATTGAACTTTTTGAAAAACTTCTCCCCCTTTTTGATGATTGTGAGCATCATGATCATCAAAACTTCTTCAATTTCAACGCATTCTTTGATCTCCCCTTTATGATAAGATGACATTCTCCCACCTGTGATCTGAGTATCCGTGAATTCATGAAATATATATATCCGAATCTTTTCAAATTCAGATATAATAGGAATTGAAAACCTGAATCAACAAATGAAACAGTTAGTATGCTTGTAAGTAGCACGGAGCCACTTTGTACAACGGATGTACTTTGGAAAGGAGTTTTTGTGATGTTCACTCCCCCAGGGCTTCCATTCAATCATCGAAAAACCACAAAGGAATTTTCTAAGAATGTTATGACAAGAAAACTCATTCCTTGTGTGCTCGTGAAAGTGTAGAAATGATTGAAGCTACTTAGCTATATCAGGCTCAAATTGTGTAAACTGTTGAGACAGCAACAGATATTACACGGACTCAATGTGAATGAAAGAGGTGCGAAGGTGGGGCAACTTTCCTTCTTTTTCAATATCTACATCTTCCGATTGAAGACTAGATAGCAGATATGCTGCGTCCCCAAAGAAAATGAAACATTTCTTTGTTAAGAAAGAAACGAGTGGCTGGTGGGGTTATAGCAAGAGTTGGCATGGGCTCACTGCCTGTTTCAATGATGGTCACCAAAGAATGTGAACCAATCAGTAGATGTGGTTGCCCGGCTCAGAAAGTGGTTGGTGCAGAGTTCTGATATTCTTTTAAACCTGTTCTCACACCCTCTTTGTTTTTAACATTAAAGCTCACTTCTAACCAAACTCTCTTTTTCATTTTTCCCGCTCCACACAATGAGAAAAACTCAACCCGATGAGTTATCTCCCCCACTCTTTGATTTATGACCCCTCATCCCTCAAATCACTCTAGGATAGCTTCCGGGGTAGGAAACACTGGTTTACGTGAATCCATGGAAGTTCTGTTTAAGCTCTCACACGATTCCCATGTAATTCCAAAAAAAATTGCTCAACAGTTTTCAAAGAAGTGCGAAGGTGGGGCAAACTTCCTTCTTTTCAATATCCAGATTTTCCAAATGAAAATCAGATAGCAAATGTGTTGCTTCACCTTTGAAAATGAAACATTTTTCTTTTAAGAAGAAAATGAGTAGTTGGTGGGGTTAATCAAGAGTTGGCATGGGCTAGTTTCCTGTTTCAATAATGTTCACCAAGGAAATGTGAAACACTAGAAATGTGGCTGCCCGACTCAGAAAAAGTTGGTGCAGAGTTCTGATATTCTTTTAACTCTGTTCTCACACCCTCTTTCTTTTAAACATTAAGTTCACTCTCTTTTTCTGTATACCCTATCACACAATCTACACTCATTTCTTGTCGAGTTCTCACACTCAATCACTATGGATTAACTTCGTGGGTAAAAATCACTGGTTAAGGTGATTCCATAGAAGTTGTGTTAAGTCCTAGCACAATGAAATCATGTTTTCCTATGATGCATATGATGCTCAAATTGGTTTAACTATTTCAGTTAAAGCACAAATAGATCTTGAAAACATTTAAAGTCTCACTTCCAATTCATGAAATCAGTTTGAGATTCGAGAAGTGGTTTGAACATTTAATAACAATGTTTTCAATGAATGAAAGTTATCCTTCTTTCATCCATATATGAGATTAAGATAAAGGATTATACCTTTACGTGCGATCTTATATCTCATGAAACTAAGCTTAAAGTCATAAAGATATGAACATGTAAGCATCTCTCAAAAACTGCAAAAGTCTTAAAGTCAAGTCAAAGTAACGTTATTCACATTAAAATGAAATGACAAAATGCAGAAAAACAATGAAAGTACGAGTTCTGATCAGAAATAATCAGAAGTTATATCCATTCTCTTTTGACTTGAAGAGCTCCCCCTAAAATCATGCATTACAAAAATTTGACATAAAAGGTAAATGCAGGAATTAGGTATGCTCCCCCTCAAAAAATAACAATGATCATCTTTGTAGTTTCTTCTCACACTCCCCCTTTGATCATGAACAGATATCTTGTGGAAATGAAGAAATGATAAAAAATTTACAATAAGAAACTTTAATAGGTAACTACCGATTAGGTCTTAAGATTTTGCATACCAAGCTTAGAGACAAGAAAATTGAATCTCTTTTCGTCCAAGGGTTTGGTAAACAAATCTGCAAGCTGATAATCAGTTTTTACAAAGTAAAGTTCAATTGTTCCTTTTTCGACATTATCTTTGATAAAATGATACCTGCCATATATGTGTTTGGTCTTTGTATGCTGAACAGGATTAGCTGTTATCGCGATAGCGCTCTTCGAGTCACAATAGATTGGGATTTTGTTGAAGTGAAAACCGTAGTCTCGAAGTTGAGTTCTCATCCACAAGACCTGAGAACAACAGCTAGCAGCAACTACATATTCTGCTTCGGTCGTTGAAGTTGAGACACATAATTGCTTCTTTGAGGCCCAACTGATGAGTTTATCACCGAGGAACTGTATATGACCTGACGTGCTCTTCCTGTCTAACATACAACCAGGATGATCTGTGTCTGTATATGCTGTTAGTTCAAAACTAATATCTTTAGGATACCACAGACCAAGATCTGCAGTCCCCTTCAAATACCTAAAAATGCGCTTAACTGCAGACACATGGGATTCTTTAGGATTAGCCTGATATCTTGCACATAAACATGTAGAAAACATTATATCCGGTCTACTGGAAATGAGATACATTAAAGAACCTATCATCCCTTTATAGGTAGTAACATCAACAGCCTTTCCCGAAGGATCGGTGCCAATCTTAGTACCTGGTGCCATTGGGGTTCCAATCGGTTTAGAATTTTCCATTTTGAACTTCCAAAGAATATCCATAATGTATTTTGATTGATTGATAAAAATCCCAGTTGAAAATTGTTTGACTTGAAATACGAGAAAGAAATTCATCTCTCCCATCATATTCATCTGAAATCTTGACACCATAAGGTTTGTAAAATTCTTACAGTATTTAGGATTAGTAGAGCCAAAAATAATATCATCTACATATATTTGAATTAGAATGATATCGGCTTTGTCCTTTTTCAGGAATAAAGTGGTATCGACTGTACTTTTTGTAAAACCTGACTTGACCAAAAATTTAGATAATACCTCATACCAGGCGCGAGGAGCTTGTTTCAGTCCACAAAGAGCTTTTTCGAGAATGTATACATGATTCGGTTTCTCTTGATTGACAAAACCTTCTGGCTGCGAGACGTAGACTTCCTCCTTGAGAATGCCATTCAGAAATGTTGTCTTCACGTCCATTTGAAAGACCGTGAAGTTCTTGTAGGCTGCGTAGGCTAGAAACATTCGAATTGCCTCTAAACGAGCCACTGGAGCATAAGTCTCATTGTAATCTATTCCTTTCTCTTGCCTATATCCCTTGGCAACAAGTCTTTCTTTATTTCTGATTACAGTACCATCTTCATCTTTCTTGATTTTGAAAAACCCATTTCGTGCCGATAATGGCTTTACCTTGAGGTTTGGGTACGAGTCTCCAGACTTTTAGTGCGTCGAACTGATTCAGTTCTTCTTTCATTGCAGTCACCCAGTCTGAATCGGCAAGAGCCTCTGATACGCGATTAGGCTCGATCTTGCTCATAAAGGATTCATGCATACACATATTCATTTACGCAGACCTAGTTTGCACTGGTTTGGTTGGATCGCCAATGATCTGGCTTATCGGGTGCTCTTTGGTCCATTTGTGTTCATGAGGAAGTGGATTATATGAATATATATCAATATTATCATCTATGAATCCACTGGTACCTTCTTCAGGTAGTTCAGGAGGAATGGTGATTGCAGTTGAAGTAGTAGGTTCAGAAGTTTCAGTAGGTACAGCTTGGTCCGACTATAGATTAGTCTGTACAGAACATCCTACTGATACAACAACTTCTGTCTCTTCATTATTTGTAACAACTTCAACTGTTGGAGTCGGCATTTGAACTGGAATTTCTTGTTGAATCTGAGAGTTAGATTCAAGAGGGATATCTGATATGGTTGGATGAGTAGTCGTTGAGTCTTCATTCCTGTCAACCACAATAGATTTCTTAACATTACATCCAAGAAATTCATCATAAAACAATTTAAATAATAAATCTAAATCAGATAAATGATTAGTAGACGTTGATGCTTCATCTGATTTGTTCGCTTGAGATGCAGGTTCTGGACTGATTTGCCCAGAAGCTAGTACTCCAGTTATCACAGGTTCTGAACGGTGTTGTTCAGATGCCATTTCTTCATCAAACATAACGTTGACGCTTTCAATAACTGTCTTTGACTTCTTCAGATATACACGGTATGCAGTTAATGTAGATGAATAACCAACGAAGATGCCTTTGTTCGCCTTGGCACTGAACTTGTTCAAACTCTCTCTATCGTTTAGAACAAAACACTTACACCCAAATATATGGAAATATTTGATTGTCGGTGTTCGGTTGTTGATCAACGCATAAGGAGTCTTCTTGAATCTGCGGTTTATCATGGATCGATTCTGAGTGTAGCACGCAGTCGATACAGCTTCAGCCCACAAAAATAGAGGTAAGTCAGATTGACTTAGCATAGTACGAGCAGCCTCGACTAGCTTATGATTTCTTCTTTCGACCACTCCATTCTGTTGAGGCATACGAGTAGCAGAGTATTGATGTGATATCCCGACTGATTCGAGATATACTTGAACTGTTTTGTTCTTGAACTCCGTGCCGTTGTCAGTTCTGAGAAGCTTGACTGGTTTCTGCCGATTCACCTGGGTCGTCTTCAGAAATGTAATGAGAACATAAGGTGTCTCATCTTTTGAACGTAAAAACTTGACCCACGTGTATCACGAATAATCGTCCACGATATCTAAGACGTATTTCTTTCCACCTAAGCTTTGCATTCGCATCGGACCACAGAGATCCATATGCAACAACTCTAAAGGAGCGTTTGTACTCGATTCAGGCTTTGGTTTGTGCGGAGCTCTTTTCATATTTCCTTTTTCACACGCTGCACACAGATGTTCTTTGACATACGTTAGCTCAGGAAGTCTGTTCACTAACTTTCCACTGACCAGTTTATTGATGTACCGAAAATTGAGGTGAGAGAGTCGTCGATGCCATAATCATCTTTGTTGCATCGATGCTTTTGAGAGTAGACATACCTGCTTGTCAGTCTGGACGTTTGACAAATTAATTTTGTAGAGGTTGGACTTTCGAGTGCCGACCAAGAGTTCATTGCCTTCTTCAGTGCGAACAGAACACCTCTTGGCCTTGAAATTTACCTCTAAGCCTTTGTCACAGAACTGGCCTATACTGAACAGGTTGTGTCCTAGGCCTTCAACATAGCTCACCTTCTTGATCATGACTTTGTCATGTACCATATCACCATAACCCAGTATTGGTGAAAACTGATCGTTGCCGAATCTAACTGTTCTGCAATACTTCTCTGTAAAGTTGGTCAACATACCTTTCTGCCTGTCATATGCTTGGAACACCCGCTATCTAAGTACCACATATGACGGGTCTGCACAAGAGAAATTAGGAAACAAGAGTTTTAGGTACTCATAAAAAATGGAGTAAAGACTTTTGAGCATTGAAGTACGGGTCTTGAACTGTTGTGTTCAAAAGCCATATTTCTTTGACTTTAAGATCCGGGTTTTGAACTATTGTGTTCAAAAGCTATTTTGACTTTGATGTCCGGGTCTTGAGCTGATTTACTCAAGAACCATTTTTCTCCTACTCCCCCTTAACAGTAGGTGCCTGCAACACAGATTCATCCTTTTTCTTTGGTATCCATTTGTATTTGGATCCAACTGTGTTAGCAGATGATTTTGGTACCCATTTGAAATTGGGTCCTCTTTTCTTTTGAGAATCAAATGAAGAATTATAAGAGTGAACATGATATGTACCAAACCGAACATCAGAATCTTGACAAGAAGCATAAGCATGTTTATCATAATATGAAGACTTTCTAGCAGATAGGCGTAACTGGAATAATTGCTTCATAGAATATTTCTTATGATAAACGACAAGTTTTGGTTTCAAAATAGTATCAACATTCGCATTCAAAACATGTTTACTAGTCGGAGTCTTATTACAATCAACACTACAAAAATATTTAGCAGCCTCGTCAATCTCTTGTTTTGGTTTCCATTCAGATTTAACTCCTGGCTTTTTCTTGCTCAGATCTGAAACATTTGAAACTGATGAGTTAGATTTTTGAGAAACAAACGAATGCTTAGATTTCTTCTTACCTTTCGCATTCTTAGTTTTCACAGAAACTGTTTCATCAACTTTCGTTGATGATTTGCCTTTCACAAATATACTGGATAATCCAAATGAATTCACAACAAAAAATGAATGGTTAGGAAGTTTGGCACTAAAATTAAATTGATCAAAACAATCATTCAAAACACCATTAGAGTTTAAAAAATCATACCCTCCATCATTTGAACCAAACAAATCATCAGATTTTGAAGCCTTAGTTGATTTAGAAAGAACAGTATTTTTAAGCACAGTTGAAAACACGTTTTGTTCAATATCAATCAAAAGTCTTTCGTCAGCTAAAGATTTCACAAGTTCAGAAATTTTACTTTCGAAAACGAGAGGAGGAACGTAAAGTTTACATTTAATAGGCTTAGCCTCCATTTCTTTTACATAATAACTCTGAAAGAAGTCATTTGAAAGAGATTTTGGTTGATATTTAGGATAATCATTATAACTATTATTCAACTTCGCATAACGAAATGGAAGATGAACTTTAGATAAGTTCTTTCGTTTTTCTGTTTCCTTAGCTTCATCCTCTTTAGACAGTCCAGTCCAGAAAACTTTAAGGTCTGGCTATCGTCGAGAAAGTTTCATAAATGTAAAATCATAAAGTGTAGGCACTTCAGATTTACCCTTTTTAAGGTAGTATGGATTCTCGTATCCAATTCCCCAACTTTCTTTATTCTCTTTGGGTATGTTTAGATGAATGGTTTGTTCAGATTGACCCAATGAGTATAACTTCTTTTCCAAAGCATTTAATTTTACAAGTAAAGATTTGTTTTCTTTGGTACACGCATAATACATTTTCGTAAGCTCTTTGAAATCAAACTCACTCTTTCTCAATTTAGTCTTTGTTTCAGCAATCTCTTAAAGAATTATGGTCTATTCTTTTGCGCTGGTGTCATTGTTTTTATGTAAAACTGTTAGAGCATGAATTATGTTGGATACAAGATCATGAAGACTAATGTCAACGTTAAAGAAAGTCAAAGCTGAGAAAGTCAACTTTTATTAAAAAGTCAAAGTCTTTGTAATAAAATGTCAAAGTCAAATCCTTTGTATTTTTATTTTTATTTTCCTTTGTATTTTAGTTGTTGGTATAAATAGTTGTGTTAGTTGTTTTTGTTAGGAGTTGTAACTTGTAAGGTGGCTAATTGAGAATTGAGATCGCATCCAGAGAGAGTTTTGTAGAGAGAGAAAGTGTTGTCTAGAGAGAGAAAGTCAAGAACAGAGTTGTATTCATTTGAGATTGTGAATCGAATCAAACAGGTAGTTAATCATATATTGTCTTGTTGATTTGCTTGTGATTAGAATCTAGAAACAGGACATTCAATTGGTATAAGAGCAGATCCGATTTTGAAATCAGATCAAGAAATGGTTCGACACTGTGTTCATCGAGTTTGATTCGAATTTTGAGTTTTAGAGTGAAATTGAAGTTGAATTCGATCAGGTTTTGTTTGCTGAGTATAATCGATCGAGTCTGTATAGTGTAATTCATAATTTGCACTGTAATTGTTCATAATTGTTGAGATTTGTAGAAGTTCGAGTTCACTAGTTTCATATGTAGTGAAATTGAATCAATTTGGTTCAATTTGTGTTTGTTTGTCAAATTTAAGTGTTGTAACCTGTTAGAATATTGAAATCGAGCATCCCTACAAAGTTTCAAGTCAATTGGACAAGGCTTGGATCGAAATATGTGAGAAAAGTTGGATTTTTGGTCGATATTCTGAAGAACGCGCAAGATCCATCAAACGCGCAAGTTCATCGCAAGAACGTGCAAGCTGAAGAAATTGGTTCTTGGACAAAACGCGCAGAGGGTTATCTGCGAGTTCTAGAAACGCGCAGATCGAAGTCTGCGAGTTTGAAGATTGGGGAAAATTTTCTGAGTATTGAAACGCACACGTAGACCTTAGCGAGTTCTAGAAACGCGCAAGTCTTTGCTTGCGAGTTTCTTCGAAAAAAGTGATATGCGAGTTCATTTAATCTGCGAGTTTCAAAAAACGCGCACGCTACTATTAGCGAGTTTTAGAGATTATTTCGACCTGCGAGTTTGTCAAAACACGCAAACCTTTGCTTGCGAGTTTCATAAACGCGCAAACTTAAGCCTGCTAGTTTCTCAGTAATCTATGTTCTGCGAGTTTAGGCGTCAGCGAGTTTCAAATTTTCATAGTGATCTGTGTGTTTCCATGCTTAGAATATTTTTCTGAGAAATTTTCAAAACTGTAATATGGCCTTTAATAGTGAAAAAAATTTCTGCGGAGGGGGAACATAGTTTTAATTGTGATCAAAATTCCTAAATTTCTATTCCAAGATTTCTTGTATTTTTGTGATTTCATTTTGGACTAACGATCAGTTTCTAGTTTCTTATTGCATATCTTTTCAAACAGGTTCATACAAGATGACTTCCAAAGACGCACTTTCAATTGGTACTAATGTCAAGCCTCCAGTATTGTTCAAAGGAGAATATGAACAATGGAAAGACAGATTTCTGGATTTTGTGGATAGACATGCGAATAGGGAGAACATACTACTTTCAATTACAGAAGGTCCAATGATTCCACCTACTGTTCAAATCCCTGATAGTGAATCCTCAGAGAGTGAGGATGGAGATGAGGAAAGAGTACAAAAGATGAGAACAATTCCAATGGATTTTGCACAGTATTCTGAGGAACAAAAAAGTCGGTTTAAAGCAGATAAGCAAGATAGATCTCTTCTACTTCAGAGCATTCCGAATGAGATTTACATCAAGATATATAGCTACAAGGCAAATGCAAAGAAAATGTGGGATCAACTGCAAAAGATGATGATGGGATCCAAGATCGAGAATCAAATGAAAGTGGCTAATTGCATTAACAATTATGAAGAATTTAAAGCCAAAGAGAATGAAAGCTTGGAAGATACTTATGAACGGTTTGTTCTGCTTCTGAATGAACTGTCAAAAAATAAGGTGAAAAAGAAGCAACTTGAGAACAATGTCAAGTTTCTGAGTATTCTCCAACCTGAATGGAAGAAACATACGCGGAGAATGAAGCATATGAAAGACCTTAGTGATATCCCACTTCATGAGGTTTATGAAACATTGCGACAGAATGAAGAGGAGGTGGAAGAGAAAAGAGCTGAGAAAAACAAGACAGAGAAAGTTCCCGATCCCATAGCATTGGTAGCCGGAGAGAAGAAGAAAGAAAAGACAGAGAAGAAGAAAAAGAAGAAAGTGCTTACCAGTTCTGAATCAGAATCCAAATCTGATGGAGATGACGAAGAAAGTCTCAAACAAGCTATGCTTTTACTGACCCGAGCTTTCCAAAAGAAATTCTACAAGAAGTCGGGATCAAATTCACAGAGATACTCTTCGTACAGTTCCAAGAACCATGAGCACAGAGAAAGGGTAGAAGGAAAGAAATATGAAGAGAACCTACATGTGGAAAGAAAGCCGGAAGAAAAGAAGAAGTTTGTGAATGACTACACCAGTACTAAAAAGAAGACTGCTAATGATCTGATCAAATGCTACAACTGTGGCAAGTTCGGACATTATGCAAAAGAATTTCGGAAGCCAAAGGTTCTTAACTCCGAGTATTATCAGAACAAATTGCTCTTGGCCAAGCAACAAGAAGCTGGCAGGGCATTAATGACTGAAGATGAATATTGGTTAGAACATTCTGATGAGGAGGATGAAGGAGAAGAAGTTGCTCACCTATGCTTAATGGGCAAAGAGGTGAAATATGATGAAGCAGTTGATGAAGCAGTTGATGAGGTAATGCACTTAACTGAAAAATATTTCATAACCAAAATGGAAGCCATGATGGTTGAGCTTCAAGACTTACAAATAAAACTGAAAAAGGAAAAAGGCAGAGTTGCTAAAAGAAACAACAAGATCTTTGAGCTTAATAAGTCTGTTATTGGAAACAAAGATCTAAATGATTCTTTACACAAGTCTGTTTCTGATTCTAAACTTCAAGTAGATTGTTTTGAAAAGAAGATTTCTGATTTTGAAGCTAAAATTTCTAAGTCTGATTTTGAGAAGAAATAATCTGCACTAACTGTTTATAAATTGCAGGTTAAAAACAAGCTCTTAAATAAGAAGGTAAATGGTCTGGAAGCCAAACTTTATGCAAGAGGTCAAACAGATCAAACTATTTTTCTTAATGCACCCAATGAAGAGGCTGATGTTAAGAAAAAATGGGGACTTGGTTTTGAAAACCCTCATTACTTAAAGAAAGCTATCAGAAAACAACCAGCATTATATAATTTTGATTTTCTTGCTGTTGCTGGTAAATATACTCATTTAAAACCCAAATTTGTTACCAAATTACCAAAATAAGTTGAGGCCAAGGAAACTAAAAAGAGAAAGAATGTTAAGAAAATGCAACTACCGTTTAACTATGAAAAGTTAAATGATAGTTATCTTTCTGAAACACCAAAAGTTCTTTCAAACGACTATTTTGCTAGTTATTCTGTTTCTGAGATGGAGGCAAAACCTGCAGTTGCAAAAGTTTATGTTCCTCCACTCATTCTTGAAAGCAAAATAGTTGAACTTGAAAAAGTTTAATCTGATGAAAGACTTTTGGTAGATATTGAACAAAGTGTATTTTCTACTGTTTTAAAGAACACAGTTTTTTTATCTAAATCTTCAAAGTGTTCTAAAGTTTCAAAGGCACCTCAAACTTCGACTGATAACTTTGATGACTTATTTGCGTCTGCAAATGATTTTCTCAATTCTGATGATGGGTGTTTAGAAGAAATTGATATGTTTGATTTTAATGATTCTCTTCCAGATCATTCTACTTTTCTTATAAATGGAGAAAGTTTACCAAGTGTTTTTAAAACTGGTGAATCATCAACTAAGGTTGGTGAACCAGTTTCTGTGACTGTTGATTATTATTCTAAGGGTAAGAAACATAAGAGACAGCAATCACAGAAACGGATCAACACTGGTAAACAAAAGAAAATCCAATCTCAGAAATCTGATTTTCCTAATCAATCTAAATCTTTTGTTTCAGATGTAAGAAAGAAAAGGTCAGAAGCAAGATCTGAATGGCGACCAAAAAGGAAGAGTGATGAGACAACTTAATCAATTTCTGATAACTCATGTAATAGATCTGATAGTAGTGATACTGATGTAGTTGGTCAAATTGCTTCTCCTAAACAAAACCTTGTAACTTCTTACAAGCGTTATTCAATAAAGCAATTGATTCAATTATCTCCTACTACTAATAAATCTTTTCATTATCGGAGAAATGATTTTGATTATCATCATACTTCTAATGATTGGTTTGGATCTTATCATGTTTATTCTTCTAAATCTAATTTTTCAAAGATTTTTCAAAGGAAAAGAGAATCCATATTCAAATGGATACCAAAATCATGTGCTAATCTGTTAGGACCCGTTTTTAAATGGGTACCTAAAATTGTTATTTCCTAATTTCTTTTGCAGACCCGACATATGTAGTACTTGGATAGTGGCTGTTCCAAGCATATGACCGGGCATAAAGCTTTATTGTCTAGTTATACAGAGAAATTCAGAGGCAATGTGCATTTTGGGAACAACCAGTTTTCACCAATCTTAGGATATGGTGACATCATTCAAGACAACATAACGATTAGGAAGGTGAGCTATGTCAAAGGCTTAGGGCATAACTTGTTTAGCATTGGTCAATTCTGCGACAAAGGGTTAGAGGTCAACTTCAAAGCTAAGAGATGTTCGGTTCGTACTGAAGACGGTAATGAACTCTTAGTCGGCAATCGAAAGACAAACCTCTACACCATCAATATTTCAAAGGTTCAGAATGACAATCAGGTTTGCTTACTGACAAAAGCCTCGATGCAACAAAGTTGGCTTTGGCACCGACGACTATCACACCTGAACTTTCGTTATATCAACAAGCTGGTCAGTGGAAAGCTAGTCAATGGACTTCCTGAGCTGAAATGTGAGAAAGAAGACTTATGTGCAGCATGTGAAAAAGGAAAGATGAAGAGAGTTGCGCATCAACCGAAGCCTGAACCAAGTACCAACTCTCCGTTAGAATTCTTACATATGGATTTGTGTGGTCCAATGCGAACGCAGAGCTTGGGTGGAAAGAAATACGTGTTGGTTATCGTGGACGATTATTTGCGATACACATGGGTCAAATATTTACGATCAAAAGATGAGACACCCGAAGTTCTCATTAATTTTTTGAAGACGACCCAGGTGAATTTGCAGAAACAAGTCAAGCTTCTTAGAACCTACAACGACACAGAGTTCAAAAACAAGATTGTTGAAGAATATCTCTAATCGGCCGGGATATCACATCAATACTCTGTTGCTCGTATGCCTGAACAGAATGGAGTAGTCAAAAGGCGAAATCGGACGCTAGTCGACGCCGCTCGGACCATGCTTAGTCAATTGGACTTACCTCTATTTCTCTGGGCAGAAGCTGTGTCGACTGCATGTCATACTCAGAATCGGCCCATGATACACCGTCGTTTTCAAAAGACTCCATATGAGTTGATCAACAACAGAACACCGACAATCAAATATTTTCACATATTTGGGTGTAAGTGTTTCGTGCTTAACGACAGAGAGAGTCTGAACAAATTCAGTGCTAAGGCGGATGAGGGTATCTTCATTGGTTATTCTTCAACATCTAATGCATATCGTGTTTATCTGAAGAAGTCAAAGACAGTCGTTGAGAGCGTAAACATCACATTCGATGAAGATATGGCTTCTGAACAACTCAGTTCAGAACCCGTGATAACTGGAGTATTAGCTTCTGGGTAGATCAGTCCAGAACCTGTTTCTACAGAGAACAATTCGAATAACGATTCTACATCTACTAGTCATTTATCTGATTTAGATTTGTTATTTGAATTCTTTTATGATGAGTTTCTAGGATCTAATTTGCCTAAATCTGATGTGACTGACAGGTCTGAAGACACAAGTTGCAATCATCCAGTAACTTCAGATGTTGTAACTGAACTTGAATCCCCCGTTCAGTCAGAAACTCACATTCCAACATCTACTCCTACAGTTGAAGATGTAGAAGTAATTGTTGATCCAAAAGTAACTGTATCAGTTGGGTGTGATACTCTATCTACTCAACAGCGAGAATCTGTTGTTGCAACTGCTGCTTCTGCACCTGAAACTTCAACTACAAACCCCCTCCAACTATTCAAACTAAAGAGCCTGATAGTGGATTTCAAGATGATAATCATGATCAATCAGTATCTAATCCACTCCCTCATGAGCATCGCTGGACCAAAGAGCACCCTTTACACCAAATTATTGGAGATCTTAACAAGTCGGTGCAAACTAGGTCAGCAACTTTAAACCAATGTTTGCATGACTCATTCCTCAGCAAAATAGAGCCTACTCGAGTATCAGAAGCTCTTGCTGATTCGAATTGGGTGTCTGTTATGCAAGAAGAATTAAATCAGTTTGAAGCCCTGAAGGTCTGGAGATTAGTTTCAAAACCAGAAGGAAAGACTGTGATAGAAACTAAATGGGTATTCAAAAACAAAAAGGATGAAGATGGTATTGTCATAAGAAATAAAGCAAGACTTGTTTCCAAAGGTTATCGGCAAGAGGAAGGCATAGACTACGATGAGACGTATGCTCCAGAAGCGCGTATAGAAGCAATCCGTATGTTTCTAGCCTACGCAGCTCACAAGAATTTCACAGTCTATCAGATGGATGTGAAAACGGCCTTTCTGAATGGCATTCTTAAGGAGGAAGTATACGTGTCTCAACCAGAAGGGTTCGTAAATCCAGATAAGCTAGATCACGTCTACATTTTGGATAAAGCCCTGTATGGTTTGAAACAAGCCCCTCGAGCATGGTATGATGTTCTATCTAAATTTTTGGTCAAGTCAGGTTTTTCCAAAGGTAAAGTCGATACCACTTTGTTCATCAAAAAGGAAAAATCCGATATCATCCTTATTCAGATATATGTTGATGATATAATCTTTGGCTCTACAAATCCTAAATACTGCAAAAACTTTTCTAACCTCATGGTGTCACGTTTTCAAATGAGTATGATGGGAGAGATGAATTTCTTTCTCGGATTACAAGTAAAACAGTTTTCAACGGGGATTTTCATTAACCAATCTAAGTACATTTTGGATATTCTTCGAAAGTACAAAATGGAAAATTGTAAACCAATTGGAACCCCGATGGCACCAGGTACTAAGATTAGCACTGATCCTTCGGGTAAAAGTGTTGATGTTAGGACTTATAGAGGTATGATAGGTTCTTTAATGTATATTACTTCAAGTAGGCTAGATATTATTTTTTCAACATGCTTATGTTCTAGATATCAGGCTGCTCCTAAAGAATCCCATTTGGCTGCTGTCAAACGGATTTTTAGATATTTGAAGAGGACTGTAGATCTTGGTCTGTGATATTCTAAGGATACTGGGTTTCAACTGACTGCTTATTCAGATGCAAATCATGCTGGGTGCATGCTTGACAAGAAGAGCACTTTAGGTCACATACAATTCCTTGGAGACAAGCTCGTTAGCTGGGCGTCAAAGAAACAATTATGTGTTTCCACATCGACTGCTGAAGCAGAGTATGTAGTTGCTACCAGTTGCTGCTCTCAAGTCCTGTGGATGCGAACACAGCTGCGAGACTATGGATTCAAGTTTGATAAAATTCCAATATATTGTGACTCGAAGAGCGCAATCGCGATATCTGCTAATCCTGTACAACACACTAAGACTAAGCATATTGATGTCAGGTATCATTTTATTAAAGATAATGTAGAAAAAGGTACAATAGAACTTTACTTTGTAAAGACTGATTATCAACTTGCGGATTTATTTACCAAAGATTTAGATGTAAAACGATTTAATTTTCTTGTATCTAAGCGTGGTATACTAAATCTCAAAGTCTAATAAGTAATTACCTATTAAAGTTTCTTTTATTGTAATTTTTCATCATTTCTTTATCCTTAATTCTGAAAGGATATCTGCACTTTAACATTTTTGTTGTTGTTCTCAGGGGGAGTGAGTAAGAGAAGATTAAAGATGGTTATTATTATTTTGAGTGGAAGTTTATCTAATTTCTGCATTTTACTTAACTGACAAATTTTTGTGATGCATGAATTTAGGGGGAGTGTACAAGTCAAAGGAGTAAGACTATGATTTATGATTATTTTAGATCAAAACTAGTACTTTAATTGTTTTACTGCTTTATGTCTTTTACTTTTGAATAAATTTTATGAATAAAAGTTGCTTTGACATGACTTTGAGACTTATGCAGAATGAGAGAAGCTATCAATATCATATCTTTATGACTTACAGCGTGACTTCATGAGATTTAAGACGAAATGAAAAAGGTTAATTTCTTATCTTAATCTCAGATATGGTTGAAAGAAGAACAACTTTCAGTCATAAGAAAACATTTTCTTAAATCTTCAAACCACTTCCTGATTCTTAAACAGATTTCATGAATTGGAAGTGTGATTTTAAATGTTTTCATTATTAAATGTGTTGAAATGATTAATAAACCGTGTGTTTCCAAAGATAAATACTTGTGTATTATCTTTTCTATATACTTTTCAAGTATTCACACACATCGGTTTAATTTTAATTCAAAATGTTCTTACCATGTCTCAAATTTGAAACATATTTTTCGATGGTAAGACACCCCACCTGTACTTCAATGAATTTTGAGCGTTATTTCATTTCGAATCGTTTCATTCAATAATGTCTGTATTTTGATTCATATAGACATTATCCATTATTCTTGCCATAAGCTTTGATTGTTATATAATTCATTTCTGATCATTTTCATACAATGTCAGATTTTCAAACAAGTCTTTTGCATTCATGTTCATTTATTCAATATACTTGTTTGAAAATACTTCAATGTTTCAAAATGCTCATATCTTCATGATTATATATCTGAGCATATACACATCTGACTTGTATTTGCACTTTAACTGATAAAGTTAAAACATATTGAGCAACATATGCTTCATATGAATATGGGTTCTTTGTGCTAGGACTTAACTGAACTTCTATGGATTCATGATTACCAGTGTCTCCTAACCAAGAAGTTATTCCATAGTGATTGAGTGTGAGGAGTCTAAAAGAAATGAGTGTGGGTTGTGCATTGAGGTAAAATGGAAAAGAGAGTTTGGTTAGATGTGAGCTTAATGATTAAAAGAAAGAGGGTAAGAGAACAGAGTAAAAGAATATCAAACACTGCACCAACTACTTTCTGAGCGGGGCAGCCACATTACTATTGTTTCACAATTCTTGGTGAACATTATTGAAACAGGCAACTAGCCCATGCCAACTCTTGCTTAAACCCCACCAACCACTCATTTTCTTCTCAAAAAGAAAATGTTTCATATTTTCTGGGGACATAACACATAATCTATCTGGTTTTCATTTGAAAAATCTAGATATTGAAAAAGAAGGAAGTCTTCCCCACCTTCGCACTTCAATCATGCACATTGAGTCTGTGTTTATCTACTGTTGTCTTAGTGGTTTACACAATGTTGAGCCTTTTTATAAGCAATCATCAAGTGCTTAATTCTTTCTATCACTTGCACGAAGACACAAGGAATTTTTTTTCTTGTCATAACGTTCATAGAAATTGCCTTTGTGGTGTTTTGATGATTGAATGGAAGCCCTGGGGGAGTGAACATAACAAAAGCTCCTTTCCAATGTGTATTCGTTACACACAGTGACTTCGTGTTACTGACAGACATTTTAACTGATTCATTTGTTGATTCAGGTGTTACATTTCTTCATTTATCTGGATGAATACATGGTTACGGATCAATGAATAAGAGGCTCTTGGACAGATCAGAATGGTCAAAGACATTTCTTGGTGAAAGTTTTGATGATATGGATGCTCAAGTCATCAAAAAGGGGGAGATGGTATCAAGAAATGTTAAAGTTTTGGGAGATGTTTTTACAGAAATGTCCAAGTTAGAAAAATTCAATGTAAAGTTTTGAAGAAGATCAAAGAATTTCTGAAGATGTGCTGATTTTGCGGAAATTTTCTTTGATGATTATTTGCTTAAGCAATCCGAGCGGAATCTGATGATAATTTCTTTCCGAAGTCTAAAAGAGTATTGTAATAGTTCTGAAGAGATTGTTGAAGACTTTGTTTATCATATGTGGGGAGATTGTTATATTCTTCAAAGATAGACTTGGGAAGATTACAATGTTAAAGGGTGAGATTGCATCTGACAGAGCTTAAAAGAGAAGACTGAATTGTAAGATCTTTCAATAGTGATCTTGAATCCAAAGGGGGAGATTGTTAGAGCATGAATTATGTTGGATACAAGATCATGAAGACTAATTTCAAAGTTCAAGAAAGTCAAAGCTGAGAAAGTCAACTTTTATTAAAAAGTCAAAGTCTTTGTAATAAAATGTCAAAGTCAAATCCTTTGTATTTTTATTTTTATTTTCCTTTGTATTTTAGTTGTTGGTATAAATAGTTGTGTTAGTTGTTTTTGTTAGGAGTTGTAAATTGTAAGGTGGATAATTGAGAATTGAGATCGCATACAGAGAGAGTTTTGTAGAGAGAGAAAATGTTGTCTAGAGAGAGAAAGTCAAGAACAGAGTTGTATTCATTTGAGATTGTGAATTGAATCAAACAAGTAGTTAATCATATCTTGTTTTGTTGATTTGCTTGTGATTAGAATCTAGAAACAGGACACCCTTTTCACATTTAAGTTTAGACTCTAATTCTTGGAGTTTTATCATCATGACATGCATTTGATTTAAGAAATCTGATTCATTTAAATCACATACCTCTTCGTTTTCATCGGAATCAACTTCATCTTCTATTTCCAGCTTGCCCATGAAGCATAGATGTGCTGTCTCTTCCTTCTCTTCATTCTCATCTTCTTGGTCTGACTGATCTAGCCAGAACTCATCTTCTGCCATCAATGCCTTTCCGGCTTCCTTCTGCTTGGCTAGAAGCATTTTGTTCTTGTAGTAGTCGGAGTTCCGGACTTTGGGTCTTCGGTTTGGCAAAATGTCCAAGTCTACCACAGTTGTAGCACTTTGGAGGTTCTGGTTGATTGATCTCTACTGCTTTAAACCTTTTCTCTTCAGGCTTCCTTTCTTCTAACCTCTTTCCTTCGAATCTCTTTCCTTCAAACCTCTCCTTGTGAACATAGTTGCTTGGACCAGATGAATACCTCTGAATGTTCGAGCTCGGCTTTTTGTAGAACTTCTTTTGAAAAGCCTTAGTCAACATAAGCATAGCCTGCTTTAGTTGTTCACAGTCGTCGGAGTCAGAGTTCGTTTCACTTTCAACATCATCTGATTCAGACAAGATCACTTTCTTCTTCTTCTTTTTCACAACAAGAGCAATTGAATCATCAACTGTCTTCTCAGTCTATCTCTTCTCATCCATGATCTCATCCACCTCTTCCTCATTTTGCTTGAGGGTTTCATACACCTCGTGAAGTGGAATATCGTTCAGATCTTTGATTTGCTTCATCTGTCTTGTAAATCTTTTCCATTCAGGATGAAGGATGCTAAGGAATTTGACATTCAACTCGATCTGTGTTTTATTGACCTTATTCTTGCTTAACTCATTCAGCAAGGTCACAAATCTGTCATATGTTTCTTCTAGAGATTCTCCAACTCTGCCTTTGAATTCTTCATAGTTGTTGAGGTAGTTGGATATCTTGAGTTGATTTCCAGCTTTTGAACCAAGCATCATTTTCTCTAGTTGATCCCACATCTGTTTACCTGTGGCTTTGTAGCTGTCTATCTTCACGTATATTTCATTAGTAATGCCTTGAAGAATGAAAGACTTTGCTAATCTATTAGCTTTTGCTCTCTTGAGTGCATCAACTTCGAGATCATCAAACTTAAGTTGATATGGTATCTCCACAGTTCCCTCTGTACGAGTCTCCCAAACAGGTGGCATAACTCCTTCTTCTAAAGATTTCCTGATTAATGTACCCAAATCATATCTTTCTATGAAGTTATTGAACCGATCTTTCCACTGTTCATACTCTCCCCTGAAGAGTACTGGTGGCTTTGTGTCAGTTCCGATAGCTAGGGCTTCTGTTGATGTCATCCTGTTATGTTTAGTATGCAATAAGAACTTGTACTGATCGTTAGTCCAGAAAAATAAATCAGATAGTTACTAAAAATTTTGACTACGTCTGGAACTAGAGCAAAAGCACAATTTTGGGTGATAAGAAGCTGGCGCACAATAGTTTTGCGCGAGAAGCGGGTCGCACGAATTGAAGTTTGCGCAAGAAATGGTTGGTGCAAAACACATTTGCGTTTGAATTGGGTCGTGCGAAAAGAACTTTGCGCTAGTAGAAGGTCGCGCAAAATGAGATTTGCGCTAGACGTAGGTCGCGCAAAAGAGCTTTTGCGCGAGACGTTGATGGCGCGAATTGAGGTTTACGCGACTAGTTGGTGGCGCAAAATAGGAGTTCGACCAGTAAGATGTTGTGACCGGTAAGATGTTCGACCGTGGTTTTGTCTTCGACCGGTATAGTGCTTGACCGGTGTTGTTAGACCGGGGATGGTGTTTGACCGGATCGATGAATAAGAGTTTCGACCGGACTTTAGAAGTGACCGGGGTTACCTTTGACCGGATAGAATGTGAGTGTGACCGGTATGTTGCTTCGACCGATGTTAACTCGACCGGAAAGAATGTGAGTGTGACCGGTATGTTGCTTCGACCGATGTTAACTCGATCGGATGATCGACCGGATAGGAAGATGTGTACGACCGGAATTAAGTTTCGACCGGTAAAGAGTATTTTGACCGGAGGTTACGACCGATATTACCTTTTCGACCGGACTAGAGGACCGACCGATATGTAGACATGACCGGTATACTGAGTGGCGCAAAGGTAGATTTGCGCGACCAGTTGATGGCGCAAACCGGTGTGTCGACCGATAATGTGGACCGATATATTTCGATGGATTTCGATCGGGGTGCGTTTCTTCTTCATTAAATCGTCTCTGTAATCACCAAATACACCAATCTAGAAAACGATTTACAGCCCAATACTTTGACACAATGATCCACTAACCTTCTACAACAGGTTACAACTTTCTGATTTTAAAAACAACCACTGTTTGAAAGATTGATCGATTGAACAATATTCTTTAAAAACTGAAGAACACAAAGAGTTTCTAAAAGTTTGATTTTGATTTCTAAAAGTGTGATTGAACACGATCGTTACCATATAATGAAACAACACAAAGATATAGATTACCAACCTGTTTCGATTACAAACAATGTATTACAAGGTTGATGTTCTTGAAGCTCTTTCTCTCTTTTCTCTCTCAATCTTGATTGACCGATATGTGTTCTGTGTGTATTAGATTGTGTGATCTGATCTATATCACTTAGCTTCTCAAACACCCTAACCTTACAACTTGGAAGCCCACTTGCAAGATAAACAATATTAAACTAAAACTAAATATCTAACTAATATCTAAATATCTATTTATAAGATATTTAGACTAAACATAAAATACAATAAACAACTTTGACAATTTTTACAAACTTAACATTAGACTAATCTTGAGAGCGACTTTTCAACTTTAGCTTCAGATTCCAAACTTCAGATTGGATGATCTTGAATCCAATAAATCTGAGATCTAACAAAACTATATCAAGTTCAGCTCAGTTTGCTTTGACAAAATCATCTTCAAAGAAAATTTCTGGAAAATTAGCTCATCTTCAGAAACCTTTGAACTTTCTGTTTCAACTTCCAACAAGCTTTCTTCAAATCAACTGTCTTGGTATAATTTTCTTCTTTCAGTTTACAAATTTCTCTATCATGTCTCCCATATTCATTTCTTGATATAAACATTTCTTGAACTCTTCTCCCCCTTTTTGATGAATGAGGCATGAAATCATCAAAACTGTACAAGAAATGTCTTTGAAAATCTGATCTGACCAATGATCTTTCATACTGAGCCTCTGATCATCTATCGAACCAAAGAGATATTCATCCGAATCTTTGCAAATTCAGACAAATTATGAGTGAAATACCTGAATCAACAAATGAATCAGTTAGAAGTGCGTGTCAGTAACACAAAGTCACTGTGTGTAACGAATACACATTGGAAAGGAGCTTTTTGATATATTCACTCCCCTAGGCTTTCATTCAATCATCGAAACACCACAAAGGAATTTCTATGAACGTTATGACAAGAAAACGTATTCCTTGTGTGTTTGTGCAAGTGTTCGAAAAAATTAAGCACATGATGATTGCTTTTGATAAGGCTCAAAATTTCGTAAACCATTGAGACAACAACAGTTAAACACAGACTCGATTGTGCATGATCGAAGTGCGAAGGTGGGGCAGACTTCCTTCTGTTTCAATATCCATATTTTCCAAATGAAAATCAGATAGCATATGTGTTGCGTCCCCTTGAAATATGAAACATTTCCTTGTTGAGAAGAAAATGAGTAGTTAGTGGGGGTTTTATCAAGAGTTGGCATGGGCTAGTTGTCTGTTTCAATAATGTTCACGAAGAATTGTGAAACACTAGTAATGTGGCTTCCCGACTCAGAAAAAGTTGGTGCAGAGTCACCCTATTTGTTTTTAACATTGAGCTCGCGTCTAACCAAACTCTCATTTCATTTTACCTCATCACTCAACCCACACTCTGTATTTGACTCCTTACTCTTCGATCACTCAAGGATTAACTTCTTGGGTAGGAAACACTGGTTAACGTGAATCCATAGAAGTTTCACTTAAATCCTCACACAAAGAACCCATGTTGTCCTATAAGAACATGTTTCTCAAATGGTTTAACTTTGCAGTTAAAGCATAGAAATACATATCAGATAAATGTATGCTCATGGATATAATCATGAAGATTTGAGCATTTTAAACATTGAAAACTTTTCAAACAAGATAATTGAAAAAATGAAATGAATACAAGAAACTTGTTTGAAAATCTTACATTGTATGAAAAAGATCAATATCAAAATGATTTATCGATTAAGGCTTAGATCAGCAAAAATTGGATATTATCTATATGAACCAAGATATAGATATTCTTGAAAGAAAGTTTCGAAATGAAATCACGCTCAAACTTTGAATAACAATCGAGGTGTCTTACCATCGAAAATTTGTTTCAATTTAGAGACATGGTAAGAACATATCCAACAAAATATCAAAACAGTGTGTGCAAATACTTGAAAGTATATGGAAAAGATAATACACAAGTATGTATCTTTGGGAACACACGATTTGTTAATCATTTAAGCACAAATAACATGAAAAAAATTTAAAATCACACTTCTAAAATTCATGAAATCGTTTAAGAATCAGAAGTGGTTTGAACAATTAAAAACATGTTTTCATACCTGAAAGTTGTCCTTTTTTCAGATACGTATGAGATTAAGATTAGAAATAAACCATTTCCGTTCAGTCTTAAATCTCATGAAGTCAGCTCTAAGTCATAAAAGATATGATCGTTTAAGCTTCCTCTCATTTCTGCAAAAGACACAAAGTTGTCAAAATGCAAAGCTTTATTCGCAAAAACTTTATTGAAAAGTAAATGACATAAAGCAGTAAAACATTGAATGTACGAGTTCTGATCTGAAGTAATCAGAAATCATATCCAGTACTCCTTATTTCTTATACTTACTCCCCCTACATTCATGCATCAGAAAAATTTACCAGTTAAGAATATATGCAGAACTATGAACTCCCCCTCAAATATATGTAGATCATCTAATCATCTATTCACACTCCCCCTGAAATCATGAACAAACATTAAAGCGCAAATATCTTTTCAGCATAAAAATAAAGAAATGAAGAAAAATAACAAGAAGAAAAACTTTAGTAGGTAATCACAGATTATGTCTTGAGATTTAACATACCAAGTTTCGAAACAAGAAAATTAAATCTCTTTTCGTCGAGAGGCTTGGTAAATAATTCAACAAACTGATAATCAGTGTTTACAAAATAAAGTTCTATTGTATCTTTTTCCACATTATCTATGATAATGTGATATCGAACATCTATGTGTTTGGTCTTTGTATGCTATACGGGATTTGTTGATATTGCAGTAGCGCTCTTAGAGTCACAATATATCGGGATCTTGTCATATTTGAAGCCATAATCTCGTAGTTGTGTTCTCATCCACAAGACTTTAGAGCAGCAGCTTGCAGCAGCAACATACTCTGCCTCAGTCGTTGATGTGGAAACACACAGTTGTTTCTTTGATGCCCAACTTACGAGTTTATCTTCAAGAAATTGTATATGACTCGAGGTACTCTTCCTATCCAACATACAACCTGTATGATTTGCATCTGAGTAGGCTGTCAGTTCAAAACCAGTATCTTTAGGATACCACAGACCAAGATCTCCAGTGCCCTTCAGATATCTGAATATCCTTTTTACCGCAGACATATGGGATTCTTTAGGATTATCCTGATATCTCTCACATAGACATGTAGAGAACATAATATCTGGCCTACTTGAAGTTAAATACATCAAAGAACCAATCATTCCTCTATAGGTTCTAACATCGACAGTTTTTCCCGAAGGATCCATGCTGATCTTATTTCTCGGTGGCATTGGGGTTCCAATTGTTATACAATTTTCCATTTTAAACTTTCTCAGAATATCAAAAATGTACTTTGATTGATTTACGAAAATCCCCGTTGAAAATTGTTTTACTTGTAATCCAAGAAAGAAATTCATCTATCCCATCATACTCATTTGAAATCTAGACACCATGAGGTTTGAAAAATTCTTACAGTATTTAGGATTTGTTGAGCCAAATATGATGTCATCCATATATATCTGAATAAGAATGATATCGGCTTTTTCCTTTTTGATAAACAAAGTAGTATCGATTTTACCTTTTGTGAAAACCGACTTGACCAAAAACTTTGATAAGGCTTCGTACCAGGCTCGAGGCGCTTGTTTAAGACCATAAGGTGCTTTTTCCAAGATGTAGACGTGATCTAGTTTCTCGGCATTGATAAAGCCTTCTGGTTGTGAGACATAGACTTCCTCCTTTAGTATGCCATTAAGAAAGGCAATCTTCACGTCGATCTGGTAGACTGTGGAGTTATTGTGAGCAGCATACGCAAGAAACATTCTGATCGCTTAGATGCGTGCCACTTGAGCATAAGTCTCATCATAATCAATTCCTTCCTCTTGCCTATAGCCTTTTGTGACAAGTCGTGCTTTGTTTTTTATTACGATATCATCTTCGTCCTTTTTATTCTTGAATACCCATTTTGTGTCGATTATGGATTTAACTTCCGGTCTTGGCACAAGTCTCCAGACTTTTATAGCTTCGAACTGATTCAGCTCCTCTTGCATTACAGTCACCCAATCTGAGTCAACTAGAGATTCTGATACTCATGTAGGCTCTATCTTAATCAGAAATGAGTCATGCATACACATATTCAATGTAGCAGACCTAGTTTGCACCGGTAAAGACGGATCACCAATGGTTTGGCTTATCGGGTGCTCTTTGGTCCACTTATGTTCGTGAGGGAGTGGATTCGATGTATATTGATCATAATTCTCATCTAAGTATCCAGTTTCAGCTTCTTCTTGTTCAGCATTTGGGGGTGCAGTTGAAGTTTCTTGTATAGAAGTTTCAGTTGGGACAACTTGTTCAGTCTGTTGATTATCCATCACAATGCAGCCAACTGAAGTAGGAACTTCTAGTTCAACAATTTCTTGTACATATTCAACCGTAGGAGTATTTGTTTGAATCTGAGTTTCTGTCTGAACTGGGGGAACAAGTTTAATTAATACTTTCGATGTGATTGGATGTTGACAGCTTGATTCTTCAGACCTGTCAATCACAACAGATTTAGGCAGTTTAGTTCCAAGAAACTCATCATAAAAGAATTCAAACAATAAGTCTAATTCAAATAAATGTGATGTAGAAGTTGAGGGTTTATCTGAATTAGTGTCTTTAACCATAGGTTCTGGACTGATTTGTCTAGAAGCTAAAACTCCTGTAAGTACGGGTTCTGAACTGTTTTGTTCAGAAGCCACCTCCTCATCGAATGTTACATTAATGCTTTCGATTACTGTCTTGGACTTCTTTAAGTACACTCTGTATGCTGCAGACATCTGAGAATATCCAATGAAGATGCCTTCTTCAGCCTTCGGTTTGAACTTGTTCAAGCTCTTTCTGTCATTTAAAATGAAACACCTGCATCCAAAAACTTGGAAGTGTTTAATACTAGGTGTACGATTATTTATCAATGCATAAGGTGTTTTACCAAACCGGCGATGTATTATGGATCGATTCTGTGTGTAGCATGAAGTCGAAACAACTTCTGCCCACAGAAACAGAGGTAGATCGGATTGACTCAGCATAGTACGAGCGGCCTTGACTAGAATTCGATTACGTCTTTCTACTACTCTGTTCTGTTCTGGCATTCTAGCAGCAGAGAATTAATGTGTTATCCCGACCGATTCGAGATAATCTTCCACAGTTTTGTTTTTAAACTCTTTGCCGTTGTCTGTTCTTAGAAGCTTGACTGGCTTTTGCAAATTTACTTGGGTAGTCTTTAATAAACTGATGATGACTTCGGGCGTCTCATCCTTAGATCTTAGAAATTTGACCTAAGTATATCGCGAATAATTGTCCACAATAACTAAGACATATCTCTTGCCGCTTATGCTTTGCGTTCTCATTGGACAACAGAGATCCATGTGTAATAATCCAGTGGAGAACTTGTACTCTGTTCAGGCTTCGGCTTGTGTGCGGCTCTCTTCATCTTTCCTTTCTCACATGTTGCGCATAGGTGTTCTTTCTCGTATTTTAGCTCAGGAAGTCCTTTGACTAGTTTTCCAATGACTAGTTTATTGATGTAACGAAAATTCAGGTGAGAAAGCCTTCGGTGTCATAACTAGCTTTGTTGCAACAAGGATTTTGACAGTAGACAAACCTGATTGTCAGTCTGGACTTTTGACATATTAATGGTGTAGAGGTTAGACTTTCGTACCAACCAAGAGTTCCTTACCATCTTCAGTACGCATAGAACATCTCTTGGCTTTGAAATTTACCTCTAAGTCTTTGTCGCAGAACTGGCCAATACTGAATAGATTATGTCCTAATCCTTCCACGTAACTCACCTTCGTAATCGTCGCTTTGTCATTAATCACGTCACCATAGCCTAAAATCGGTGAAAATTGATCGTTGTCGAATCTTACATTCCCGCAGAATTTCTCTGTATAATTAGACAATAAAGCTTTCTGCCCAGTCATATGCTTGGAGCAACTAGAATCCAAGTACCACATATGACGGGTCTGCATAATAGAAATCAGGGAATAACAACTTTAGGTACCCATTTAAAAGTGGGTCCTATCGGATTAGCACAAGATTTTGGTATCCATTTGTATATGGATCCTCTGAATTTTTGAAAAACTTTTGATGCATAAGACTTATAAGCACAAACATGATAAGTACCAAACCAATCATCAGAAAATCGGTGAGAAACAAAATTATTCCGTCTATAATTAGATGACTTAGTAGCAGACCGAGATAATTAAAATAATTGCTTTATTGTATATCTCTTGTAAGAAGTTACAAGGTTTTCTTTATTCGAAGAAACATTACCAACTACATCAGGTATACAACCAGTAGATCTATTACAAAAAATATCAGGAATAGATTATGCTTTCTCATCAACTTTCTGTTTAGGTCGCCACTCTTTTCGTTCTTCAGACCTTCTACTTTTCAAATCTGAAACACAAGATTTAAATTTGTTAGGAAAATCAGATTTCTGAGAAGGTATTTTCTTAAGCTTACCAGTGTTTTTCCGTTTCTGTGAGCGTTGTTTCTTTTGCTTCTTACATTTCTGATAGTAATCAGTACTCACGGAAACTGGTTCACCAACCTTAGTCGATGATTCACCAATTTCATACACACTTGGTAAAGCTTCACCATTTATAATAAAAGTAGAATGATCTGGAAGTTTAACATTAAAGTCAAACATATCAATCTCATCAACACACCCTTCATCAGAATTTAAAAAATCATTTGTAGACGCAAATAAGTCATCAAGATCAACTTCTGAAGTTTGATGTGCCTTAGAAGATGTTGAACACTCATTAGATTCGGTTTTGAAAACAGTGTTCTTTAAAACAGTAGAAAATACATTTTGTTGTAAATCACTCAAAATTCTTTCATCAGTTAAAATATTTTCAAGTTCAATTATTTTGCTTTCTAATACGAGTGGAGGAATATAAATGTTGGCTTTAACTAGTTTTGCCTCCATCCCTGCAGTAGAATAACTAGCAAAATAATCATTTGAAATAAATTTTGGTTTTTCTGAAAGATAACTATCATTCAACTTTTGATAGCAAAATGGTAGTTGCATTTTCTTTAAATCCTTTCCCTTTTCATCTTCTTTGGCCTCAACCTCATCCGATGACTTGGTAACAAATTAGGGTTTTAAATGATGATATTTACCAGCAGCAAAAAGAAAATCAAAATTATATAATGCTGGTTGTTTTCTGATGGCTTTCTTTAAGTAATGGGGGTTATCATAACCGATTCCCCACTTTTCTTTAAAATCAGCCTCCTCGTTAGGTGTGTTTAGGAAAATAGTTTGATCTGTTTGGCCTCGTGCATATAATTTTGCTTCCAACCCATTTACCTTTTTCTCTAAGTTCTTGTTTTCTACCTGCAAAATATGAGCTTTTAGAACACATTCTTGCTTTTCAAGATCAGACTTAGAAAGTTTAGAAACAAAATCAGAAATCTTATTTTCAAAACCATCTTTTTGCGTTTTAAAATCAGAAGCAGATTTGTTCAGAGAGTCAATCAGATCTTTGTTCCCAACAAGTTCCTTGTTAAGTTCAAAGATCTTTTGACTTTTCTTAGCAACTCTGCTATTTTCCTTTTTGAGTTTAGTTTGAAGATCTTGAAGTTCGATCATCATGGCTTCCATTTTGCTCATAAAATCAGATTCAGAAAGATTAAGTACCTCATCAGCTGTCTCTTCATCACTTTCATCAAACTTCAGATTATCACACATCAATCACATGTGTGTTGTCTCTTCTCTTTCTTCTTCATCCAAATGATCCAACCAGAACTCGTCTTCAGCCATCAGTGCCTTGCCAGCCTCTTGCTGCTTAGCCAAGAGCATCTTGTTCTTATAATATTCTGAGTTTCGAACTTTGGGCTTTCGACAGTCCTTGGCATAATGACCAATCTTTCCACAGTTGTAGCATTTGATCAGGTCATCTGTTTTTTTCTCAACTCTATAATCATTCAGATACTTCTTCTCATCTGGTTTCCTTTCCACACATCTCTTCTCCTCAAACTTCCTTCCTTCTATTCTTTCTCGGTGCTCATGATTCTTTGAACCAGAAGAAGAATACCTCTGAGAATTTGACCCCGGTTTCTTGTAAAACTTTTTTCTAAAAAGCACACGTCAATAGCAACATGGCTTGCTTGAGGTTCTCCCCGTCGTCACTGTCAGAATCAGAACTAGAATCATCTGAGCTTGGGAGCAAAATCTTCTTCTTCTTTTTCTTCTTTTTCTTCTCTTTTTCCTTCTGACCAACTACCAAAGTTATGGGATCAGCAACCTTCTCAAATTTCTTCTTCTTCTCTCTCCTTTTCTCTTCAACCTCTTCCTTGTTTCGTCGCAAAGTCTCATAGACTTCATGTAGAGGTATGTCACTCAAGTCCTTCATCTGTTTCATTCTGCGAGTGTGCTTTTTCCACTCGGGCTGCAGTATACTGAGGAACTTGACGTTGTTCTCGATTTTCTTCTTCTTAACCTTATTCTTTGACAACTCATTTAGAAGAAGAACAAACCTCTCATATGTATCCTCAAGGCTTTCATCCTCTTTCGCCTTAAATTCCTCGTAGTTGTTGATGCAATTCGCTACTTTGATCTGGTTGCCAATTTTTGAACTCATCATCATCTTTTGCAGTTGATCCCATTTCTTCTTGGCATTTGCTTTGTAGTTGTCTATCTTTATGTAAATCTCGTTCGGAATACTCTGAAGAAGAAGAGATATGGCCTGCTTATCAGCTTTATAACGACTCCTTTTTTCATCTATGTACTGGGCAAAATCCTTAGGAACAGTCTTTGTTTTTCTCACCCTTTCCTCGTCTCCATCCTCACTATCGGAAGACTCCTCATCAGATATTTCCATGGTGGGTGGTACCATGGGACCTTCAGTAATAGACAACAAAATGTTTTCCCCGTTTACGTGCCGGTCAACGAAATCGAGAAATATGTCCTTCCACTGTTCATAGTCTCCTTTGAATAGAAGAGGGGGCTTTACGTTAGTACCGATCGAAAGCGCGTCCTTGGAAGTCATCCTGTTATTGAAAATATTCAATAAGAAACTTGAAAATGATCGTTAGTCCAATTTGAAATCACAAAAATATAGAAAACTTGAAAGAAAAATTCAAAAATGAAATTTCCAAAATTCTACAAGTCTAGAATTCGCATACAAGAGTGAAGTACACAGAAATTCGCATGCAAGTATGATTTACACAGAATTCGCACACAACATAAGAGAGATTTTAACATAATTTGCATACAAGAGGAATTCGCATAAAGAGTTATGCGAATTCAATACTTGAAAAAATTTGAAAATAAACTTTTCGTAAACACTTTTCGCACAAAGAAGATATGTGAATTCGTAAACGATTCGTACACCAATGTTCTGCGAATTCTTAAGAATTCGTACCTTAGTCTTATGCGAATTATAAGAATTCCTATAAGACTATATGCGAGTTCTTACCTTTAAAAATTTTTCTGAAAAACTTTTCGCACAAACAAATATACGAATTCAAACTTTTCGCATATATAATTCTTGCGAATTCTGAATATTTCTTCAAATACACATATGCGAATCCTTATGAAATTTGCACAACACTCTTCTGCGAAATCTATACTTGATGAATTTTCAGAATCAACAACTATGCGAAATCCTCTATGAATCTGCGAAATCCACTGAATCTGCAAGTTCTTTATGCTTTCTGCGAGTTCTTGATCAGCACTCTGCGAGTTCTTTAGATCTTAAAGAAAAATACGCACCGATTCAGTCAAAAACCTATCTAAACTTCGATTTAGACACTGAAACTTTAACAATAAGCACTCTAACACATCTAGAATCAAATTCTACCACAGAATTTCAACAAGAAACACTCAATCTTACAAAATGATCCAGATACAGTGCGATAAAACTCGTGAATAAAAAAACTAGAAAAATCACAAATTGAAGATCAATTACAGCACAAAACTCTACGAAATCTATACAAGATCCATCTAATTACTTATTCGAACACAATTCACTCAATTACAGACTCGAATTCACACAAAAACTCAAATTTCAATTTCGAATCTTTGAACAATGTCGAACTCTGTATTTTCTTGATTTCAAATTGGATTTCTGCTCTGATACCAATTGATATTGTCCCAATCTAATCAAGTTCTTACTTAAACAACAATCACAAACAAGATGACAAGAATTCAACTACTCAACCTGTTACTTTGATTCAAATGATGAATTCGTACAAACGACTTTCTCTCTCGAACTTTCTCTCTCTACAGTCTGCGAATACAATCTTCAGTTTCAGTTACATATGTTACAACCCCATAACTAGTCACAAGTCTATTAAAAGAAAAACTAAACAAATATACACGCTTTACAAAAACAAAACAACTAAGACTTTGACTTTGATTTATTTACATTTTTACTTTGACTTTCACATGAGAGTTGACTTTCAGCTTTGACTTGGCTTGAACTTTGACCTTCAGTTTTATATGATCTTGCATCCAACATATTTATGCTCTAACATTGGCTTCTCAAAAAATGAGAATGAACCTTGTGACTACAAAAAGGTTAGTGGAGCACCATATCATTTCTTTTATTGTATGTAGATGACATACTACTCATTGGAAATGATATTTCGACAATTGAGTCTGTAAAGGCTTGGTTAGGAAAATGTTTTCCAATGAAAGACTTAGGTGAAGTTGCCTGTGTGTTAGGCGTTTAGATCTATAGATATAGATCACGGAAATTACTTGGCTTAAGTCAGAGTACATATAGACAAAGTGTTGAAGCGGTTCAACATGTCTGATAGCAAGAAAATGGTTCTTACCTATGTCTCATGGCATATCACTTTCTAAGACGCAGTGCCCTACTACATCTCAAGAGAGTGGGCGAATGAGTAAGATTCCATATGCTTCGGCAATTGGTTCTATCATGTATGCCATGATATGTAATCGACCTGATGTATCGTATGCTTTAAGCATGACGAGTAGATACCAATCCAATCCAGGTGATAGTCAATGGATTGCCGTCAAGAATATCCTAAAATACTTAAGAAGAACAAGGGATTCATTCTTGGGAACTGTTAGACGCCTCACTGGATAAAGTTGTAGAGAAGGTAGACTCTCTTGCTACTTCCATCAACACCAATACTATAGCTGTCAACACTGCTGGTGAAGTGTTGAAAAATCTCTCTACCACCATCTCCACCAAGGCTGAAGCATCTCAGCTCAGTGCTTTTCACTCTGAAGTAAATCCACTGAAAGAAGACGTGACCACCAATTCTACTCGGCTACAATTCTTAAATGGTCACATTGATGCTATCACCAACTATGTTAAGACCCTCACTGGAGAGGTACAAACTCTCAGTGGTAAGGTTGACAACACCAATCAGTTGCCCTCCGAGATTCTGTCAAAGCTGAATACACCAGCTCCCGCTTCTACTCCTTCCTTCACTGATAATGACCGGATGTCCCTGACCTTACCTGTGGATTTTATTCAGTCAGTTACATCTATCATTCCGGAGATCGAAGCACGTCTGGATGTGTTGGAGGTTGATGCCCACAAAAACATTTTTGCTGCTGCTACATCACTACTCTCCCTTGATGATGACAAAGAGGGGGAGAAAGATCCTAATGAAGAAAATGTAGGGATCGCACAAGTGAAGGTGGAAGAACCTTCCTCTCAGGTTAAGGGGGAGAAGACAGCTGAAGAGTTTGTTGTTGCTGGAAAGCAAACACTTCCTTCTTCTTCTCCAGTGCTAGATGAAGAAGAAATGATGAAGACGAAGAAGAACTTGATCTTGAAGATCAAGATTTTGAAGACGTCATCGCTGGTGATGATGAAGATGAAGACCCATACTTATGGTTCTCTGCATCAAACATCACTGCGGCCCAAGTGATGAAAGGCATTTCAATAAATGAAGCAAGGGGGAGACAACATGACAAAGCTCTAGATACCTCAACCCAAGGCAAGCAAAAGGGCATTACTGCAGAAGGAAATCTGAAGTGATAATGTATTCCCAGATCAATATCAAGCAGTCTCAATCTCAAAATATGTTTGACAGTATCAAGATTCTAGAGAGAGAGTAGAGAGAGAAAGTTCTTATATCATATGTCTCACAAGATATTACAATACGTTCGTCTAGTTCTAGTTACAAGATTACAAACAAGCAAACATGGTATTTATACCCATGACTAAACCACAAGCTTAAACCAACAAACATTAAGATTGACTTAAACTAAACTTTGACTTTGTTGACTTTGCTAGACTTGAATTTTCTCACTAAATCTTGGATACAATAAAATACACTAACATTTTCCCCCTTTGTATTCAAGATTTAATAAAAAATATGACACTAGTCTTCAGCGCTTGATTCTTCAACTTTTGTCTCTGACAGTCTTGGACTTTGAGACTCTAACAATCTTCAGCCTTTCAGTCTTTTAAGAATCTTGAAAAGTCTTTAACACTTTGCATCTCTGAAAGTCAACAAGTCTTGAACAAATCTTTGAAAACTTAATCTTTGAAACTTCTTTAAACTTCTTTGGAATCTTCAGGAATCTTTTGAAAACTTTGAGGAATCTTTGAATTTTGTATCTTCATATCTTTGATCTCTTGACCGTCTTTGGAAAAATAAACTTTCTTGAATCATCTGATTTGAACTTGTCTTCAGAATCTTTTGAATTCTTTGACAAAATATTCATCTGATTTCATTTTTCAGAAATTCTCCATAAGTCTTTAGTTTGAACTTTCTTCATGACTTTGAAATTGATTTGAAAATGACCTATGTAGATTTCTCCCCCTTTTTGATGATTGTGAGCATCATAATCATCAAAACTTTCTCAATTTCAGCACTTTCTTTGAATCTCCCCCTTTTTACAAATATTCTCCCCCTTTGAGATAGATTTGACATTCTCTGCTCTTAGATCTGAACAGCTGAATCATGAACTGTATATACCCGAATCTTTTCAAATCCAGATATAATGAACGTGGTAACCCTTATTCAACAAATGAAATAGTTAGGAATGCCTGTCAGTAACACGGAGTTACTGTGTACAACGAATGTACAATTTAAAGAGCTGGTTTGATGATGACTCCCTAGGACCTCCATTCAATCATTGAAAAACACAAGGTTTGTCTATGAATGTTCTGACAGAAAAACAAATTTTTTGTGTGCCCGTGCTTGTGTTATGAAAGAATTTAGCACAATGATTGTGTTTCATAAGGCTCAAATTGTGTAAACTGTTGAGACATCAACAAGTATTACACGGACTCAATGTGCATGAAAGAGGTGCGAAGGTGGGGCAACTTTCCTTCTTTTTCAATATCTAAATCTTCCGAGTGAACATTAGATAGCAGATATGTTGCGTCCCTAAGAAAAATTGAAACATTTCTTTGTCGGGAAAGAAATGAGTGGCTGGTGGGGTAATTGCAAGAGTTGGCATGGGCTCACTGCCTGTTTCAATGATGGTCACCAAAGAATGTGAACCAATCAGTAGATGTGGCTGCCCGGCTCAAAAAGTGGTTGGTGCAGAGTTCTGATATTCTTTTAACTCTGTTCTCACACCCTCTTTCTTTTTAACATTATGCTCACTTCTAACCAAACTCTCTTTTCCATTTTACCTCAGCTCAATGAGAAAAACTCAACCGGATGAGTTATCTCCCCCACTCTTTGATTTTGACCCCTCACCCCTCAATCACTAGAGGATAACTTCCTGGGTAGGAAACACTGGTTTACGTGAATCCATGGAAGTTCTATTTAAGCTCTCACACGAATCCCATGTAATTTGACCTAAAAGAATGGTTGTTCAACAGTTTATATTGAACGATTAAGCACAAAATATGATTACATTGTCAAAATGTATGCTCATTTTAAAAATATGAATGAAATTTGAGCATTTGAACAATGAAGATCTCTCAAAACAAGGATATTGAATGAATGAAATAAAATCAAGAGAATTGTTTTGAGAATCTGACAATGTATCAATCAGATCAAATAAAATAAGATATGAACGTGAAATGGTTAGGGTATCAAAGAAATTGATTGTTTGTTTATATGAACGAATATAAACAGTTTAGCAATGAACGCTCAAGTTGAAATGATGATTGATGCTCAACAACAGTGAATTACAAAACGGGGTATTACCATCGAAAAATTGCTTCATTATGAGACATGGTAATAACAAATTAAAATGAAGTACTGAACCGATGTGTGTGAATACTTTACAGTATATAGACAAGATAATACCCAAGTATTGATCTTTGGAAACACACGGTCAGTTAAACATTAACGCTCAAATGATGAAAAACATTTAAAGTCACACTTCTTAATTCATGAAATCTTTTGAGAATAGAGAAGTGGTTTGAACATTTAAGAAATTGTTTTTCATGTTCGAAAGTTGTTCTTCTTTCAAACAATCAAAGATCTAAGATCAGAAGATATTTACCTTTAACCTCCCCCTCAAATCAATATATCATGATTTGTTTTCTTTTAAGCTCCCCCTAGATATTTACAAAATATCTATGTCTGAACATTGAAGAAAGGGTCCTGATCTATCATGTGATCATAAGCCACAATCATTTACATTAAAGTTCGGGTTTTGAACTGTTTTGTTCAAAAGCCATTAGTTCTTTGACTTTGAAGTCCGAGTCCTAAGTTGTAGTACTTAGAAGTCAAAATCTTTTAACTTTGAAGTCCAGATCTTGAACTGAATTATTCAAGAGTCATTGTTCTATGCTCCCCCTTAAACATTGGGTGCCTGCAACATAGATTTAGCTTTTGGTACCCACTGGTATTTGGGTCCTGATGTGTTACTTGAAGTTCTTGTGGGGGTAACATAATAAGAACCATACCAGTAATTGACAAAATTCTTACTTACAAAATCATGTGCTCCACAGTAAGAACAACAAATTTTCTTCTGAGCAACCCTGATCAAATGGTTAGTAGAATAATACATATCAGGATTATCAAAAGATTTACCTTTGTGTGCTCTGTTCTTTTTGGCATTGGTTGTGGATGCATATGCTTTGTCTTTCATCTTCTCTTCTTCTGAAGAACCTCTAACTCTCCAGACCATCTGATTTTTCTTAGAAGTCTTTCCAAGAGATTTGATATAAAAATTTGTTGAACCATCAACAGATTTGTCATAAAATAGATTAGATGGTCTGATCTGACTTGATTTGACAATGATTGGTTTGACACTTTTCTTTTTGAAAACATTTTTGTCATGAATAGAACTTGAAGCTGTTTTGAAAGAACAGACTGATTCTGTTGAGTTATCATCAGGTGATTGACTAATCACGTCAGCTGTTACTTTATCTGACAATTCAATGTTTGCAGCTTCTAAGTCATTTATCTTTTTAGTTAAAATGTTTCTTTCAGAATCCAGTGTGTCAAACTTTTGTTTCAAATCAGATCTGGCCTTCTTTTCATTTTAGACATCTGATGATAGAACAATGATTTTGGATATGAGCTTTGATATTTCAGATTCAAAATGTAAGCGTTCAAGCCCAAAATCTTTTTGTAAGTTCTTGGTTTTATCAGAAATTTCATTGAAGGTCCCAACATTTCTCTTTTCATATTTCTTCTTTTCAAGCTCATAAGACTGCTTCTTTTCTTTGAAAATCTGTCTTTCTTTTTCGAGGAAGTCTTGTAAAGTAGAGATCTGATTGGGAAGTTCAGTTATTTTGGCTTCAAGAACTTGTCTTTCTTTCGCAAAAGTGTCTCTTTCAGTGATTATTATCTTTTCAAATTCCGACACTTGCTTAGAAAGTTTTGAACATCTCAGCTCAAGATCCTTTTTCTCTTGGAGTGTTTTCTTTGAAAATTCAGATATTTGTTGAGTTGAAGATTTCTCCAGTTTTGATTTTTCTTTATCTACTTGGATGCGTTTTAACAATTCAACATTCTGTGTTTCCAAGGCAGATATCTTCTCTTCGAAAGCCTTAAACTTGTTTTAAAGCTCAACTGATTCATCTTTCAGCTCTAATGATTTCTGTTCAGTTTTCTTCAGTTGGCTTTGAAGTTTCGCTTTAGCTTTATCTTCTTTGATACTTTTCATCAAATCAACATTTTTTACATTCAATGTATATACATTTTCTTCAGAAGCCATATACTTTTGGTGAAGCTTAACTGATTCATCTTGTAGATCTGATGATTTCTATTCAGTTTTCTTCAGTTGGCTCTGAAGATTTTTAACATAAGACTCCTTAAACTTGATTACTTCTTCAAGAGACTGAATGGTATTGTATTTTATTTCCATCATTTTCTCTCTATCTTTAATCTCTTTCTCTTGTTCTTTTATCTCTTTTTCTTTTGCACTGATAATACCCGTAAAATCAGATTTAGCAATATCAGTACATTTTGCACAAACAGGAGTTTTATCAGAAATTGACAAATTTAATTTTAACTCATGAATCTGTATAAGAATCTTTGAATTATAATTTTTCAGTTTGTCTCTTTCTGCTTCTAGAACAGGTATCTCAGACATGTATAATATTGCCATATCTCTGGCTGACAGTATTGTATTTCCTCTCTCATCTGTCTTTGGCATCTTGAAAGATATTTGAGCTTGATATGAAAAGATCGTTCCCAAACAAATCAGAAATGTTGACTAAAAAGTCAAACTTGGATCACCAAAAAAAATTTAATTTCAAAAAAAAAATTCTAACTCTGAAACTCGCAGATCAAAGAAACTCGTAAAGCACTAAACTCGCTAACCACTATTCACTGAGAAACGCGCTAGACATTGTTAGCGTGAAACTAGAACTCGCTAGACACTGGTAGCGCGAAACTCAAACTCGCAAGGCATTGTTAGCGCGTTTCAACACTTAGAAATTTTTTGAAGGATTTCAAACTCGCAAGTCTCTTCTAGCGCGTTTCTAAAACTCGCACGCCTCACTTTGCGCTTTTGCCCAAACTCGCAAGCTTTGTCTTGCGCGTTTATGAAACTCGCAAACCACTATCTGCGCGTTTCTGACCAAAAATGAAATACTTTGGCTTGCGCGTTCTTCAGCATAACTCTTGCGCGTTCTACGAATGAACTTGCGCGTTTAACAAATCTTGCGCGTTCTTGGGTTTCCTTGCGCGTTTTTGGCCTGTTCGATCAAAAATCAAGTAAAACTTGATTTCTGATTCTGAAAAATACACAATTAGCCCACGATACAATACAAAACAAGATTACAACACTGAAATTACAAAAGAAATCGAAAATTACAGTGATTGATTCGAATTTACTGTGTTCGACTTTCTATCTTTCACGAAATCAACATTTTGATGAAATTGATCATTCTAAAGTCGAAATTAGCCTATGTGATCTGAACGAAAGTTGATCCTATGAATAAAACGTACACAATCAAATCAATTTCTTGATTTAATTGTGGAAAAACACGAAAGACTAAGATCAAACAGTGAAATTTTCAAGAAACGACCATTTCTTGATTTTTCAAGAATTTGAATCAGATATGGTGATGAAATCTTTCTAAAATTGTTTGGTTTGCTCTGATACCAATTGATAATGTATTCCCAAATCAATATCAAGCAGTCTGAATCTCAAAATATGTTTGACAGTATCAAGATTCTAGAGAGAGAGTAGAGAGAGAAAGTTCTTATATCATATGTCTCACAAGATATTACAATACGTTCATCTAGTTCTAGCTACAAGATTACAAACAACCAAACATGGTATTTATACCCATGACTAAACCACAAGCTTAAACCAACAAACATTAAGATTGACTTAAACTAAACTTTGACTTTGTTGACTTTGCTAGACTTGACTTTTCTTACTAAATCTTGGATACAATAAAATACACTAACATTAAGCTTTTGTCACCATCTGAGGGGGAGCTACCTTCTCAGGTATGTCTCTCTATAGTTCCTTTTTCTTTATTTTCTTACCATTCACCCATGTCCTTCTATCCTTTAACTTTCTCTTCCATCAAAACATACACTAACTCCTTTTATTGCTCAGACAGTTCTTTCCCCTGCTTAAGGGAATGTCTCTGCAAATAATCCCAGCTACTCTAGCTGAAGATCAAATAATCCCAGTCTCTATCAGAGAGACTGATGATGTTGAAGAAGAAGATGAGGATGAATCCCTAAACCATCCAAAAAGACCCTCTCGACGTCTTCAATGGACAGAGAAGCTCAGAGATGATCTCCAACCTGGAGAGTCTACGGATGAAGATCCCTCCTCAAACCTCCACTGAAGATTTTAACTTTCTTTCATCGGTAGAAATCGAAGATTCTATCAGGGCCGAGAAATTAATACTTGAATGCCAAAGGGATGCTAAACTAGCTCTCGAGGTACATTCATCCCTGTTCGAAGATGATAAGCTGAAAAAGAACCCGGTGAAAGTACAAGTTGCTCTTCTGAAGGAGATAGAGGACAAAAACAGAAAAGAAAAAGAGATCAGCGATGCTAGTCTAGCTTGGTGCAAAAATAAGCTTGACCATCGATCTAATCCACTGAAGATCTATGTCGTAACAATCTATGGAAGGAAAAAGAAAGACCAATTCTCTATCACCATGGAGATATTCATAGAGGATGGAAGCTCAAAAGCCATGTTTCTATCAAAACTGGAACACTTCGGCTATTCTGAATGGTTAGAGTTTAGAGAAGCACTGAAGAAGTCAAGATAAATGTACAGAGGCTATGTTGAAAATCTTCTTGAAACTCTCATCAACAGGTTCATTGCTAAAATGAATGTGCCCTCAGCTCCTCCATAACAGCCAAGAACAGTCAGACGGAAAGATGCCTCCTCTTCTGAAAATGATGTTGTTATCAGAAATGAAACCTCCTTCAAATTCTCCAAGGATGCACTATTCTAGCCTCTTCCATATCTCTCAGCTCTAAATCTATCACTACCCCCTGGTGGACCTTTCTTACCAAGGTAAGTGATAAAGAATCCTTATGGAGTTTTCTTCCTAGATGATGAGGAAAATCTTAGATTTCAGAGAGTCTCAAAGATTCCTCTCTGCCCTCTCATTCATCTACAGGATCTTCTATACTTATTGTGTGACTACTCTTCCTTAGGGGACCCCATCAAGACTCTCATTCGACAAGAAGTCGTTGTTCGAAGACAGAGAAGAGAAGAGGTACTTGATCATATGATCACAACATTGAAATCTTGCAAACATAAATGATAGATTCCTTTTTGTATCTTGTAATCTATTAGTTAAACTTACAGTAGTATAGGATTTCACTTGTACTTGTAATTTTCATATTCTTCCTTGTAATTTATTCTTACAAATCAATGAAATTTTCAGTGAAGTACTTAAAACCATCAGTACTGTAAAAGATCCCTCAAAATAGTAATTGGGACATGTATGTTACGAGTCATGACTATCCTTATATTTTGAATAAAAGTAATTTTCTTCATAATTGCTTTGTCATCATCAAATAGGGGGAGATTGTTGATCCAAACTCTCTCAGTGATTTGATGACGACCTTTTGAAATACTTAGTGAAAATTACATTTAACATCTGTAAATATTAGTGTTTCACCATCAGCGAATAAATACTGAGTATGTTCAGTATCACTGATGATCTCTCTGCTATCAGTTAGACGTAATCCCTGAAGACAAGTTTCACGACAAAGATGTTCACTGCTGAATCAAAGACAAAGCTACTGAACAAACGACATGTCTACTCATGATCTGATGCAGATATCAGTGAAACGAAGACAAGTCAGCAACACCCGAAGAAACCTGAAGAAAAGCTTCAGCGATCACTGAACTTCCTTTCAACTCAATGAAGGAAGAGATATTAAGCGACTGAAGATCACATAGCTTATTCTCCAAGTTTCTTTTGTCTTACCCTTGCACACATAGTAAAAATGTCAGAAGAGACATACCTCTATGACAAATCGTACAACTCTGAAGACTACACTGTTCACCATTCGGCCAAAAGTATGTCAACAAAAGTCAGAGGCATGCAACCAACCAAAGGATGACACATGTAAAGTACCCTGCCATGCATTTAATGCATCGGGTATAAATAGAAAGGTTGAGACTCTTTCTAAATAGAGCCATCTATCCTTCTCTTCTTGAACCATAATATAGAAACCCTTGTTTTCTATATTTCTTTAACCTTTATTCTCTAGTTCTTGTGCAAAAATCAGTGTATTTCTTAAGTTTGTTTAGATTAGGTCTTAATTAATCTTATTCCCTAACAAGTTGTAAATTGTGTTTTGATTTATCAATAAACAATTTATTAAACCAATTTTTTGTCTTTGTATTCAACCCCCCCCCCTTCTACAAACTTGTTAAGCACCTTCGGGACCAACAATGGCGGTGAAGAAGAGTTGAGTGTAAAGGGTTACACTGATGCAGTCGGGTTTTGTGTTTTGTCTTAATGGGGGTGATATAAGCTGGAAAAGTTCCAATCAAGCAACAGTGGTTGATTCTACAACGGAAGTTGAGTACATCGCAACATCAGATGTAACCAAGAAATCCGGTTGGATCAAAAAATTTATTTCTCAACTTGGAGTTGTTCCTAGCATTGATTATCCTATAGAGTTGTTATGCGACAACAATGGAGCTATAGCACAAGCCAAAGAACCTAGATCTCACCAAAGATCCAAACATATTCTTAGAAGATATCATCTCATTAGAGAAATTATTGAAATAGGTGATGTTAGTATAAACAGAGTGTCTGATAGCAATGTTGCTGATCCACTAACCAAGCTGTTAACACAGCAGAAGCATGATGGCCACTGATCCATTGGTATACGATGCATGGATGATTAGCTTTAGTGCAAGTGGGAGATTCTTAGTGAATTCACAAAAGCTAATCATACGATGATTGTAATCTTGAGTTTTGTTTCATGAAATTAAAGCATAAATAAAAGACATTATCCAATTTATTATGTCTATGTTATATTCTGTGTTTTAATTATTCATAATAAATAACCTTAGAATAATGTATTCTAAATGTCACTAGTTAAATATTATTTTGGGGGTTGAAGTAATATGATAATGACTAGCATATGTAGGGATTTATATAGAGATATTGAATCTGCATATGGGTACAAAATGGAAATTTTGTGTATCGGATGTGACTCGCTATGAGAACACTTCATTGGATGTCATGTGAGTGTCATAAGTGTTTCTTATGTGGTCAATGTACTTGTAATTCTTTTAATTGAGAAATATGGAGTTTGTTATGTGGTAGTAATATATTTTGACATTGGTTCTAATCATTCCGTTACTGGGTGATAGAATAATTGTTGGGTATGTTATAAATCATATGGTAGAACTAGCATGTATCGAGATATGATTTGTCCCTCCTTTATGACAGGAGTGATGTCTCTGGGCCCCTTGATAAATATATACTAAGAAAATGCATGCATGCTTGGATAATTGATATGAGATATCATGATCTGTTTTATTAGTATTTTAGGGAATCAAGAAACTATAGATTGGACATAACGAGAATGACACATTCAATGTCTCATGCTTAATATGGACATCAAGGACAAAATAGTTAAATGTGTAAACTAAAATTGACTACAAAACGATAAATTGTTGTATCACCAATTCTCGTCATTTGGGTGACGATGATGTATTGCTAGATGCCACTTATCGTTTATAACTATAAATACGAGAATTATATTTATTACCAACATGTCGAGAACCCGTTAGGTCACACGCTTTGAACATATTCGAATAAGGAGTTTCAAAGTGATGAGAATGTTCAAGATCAAGTGATGTTGTTCAATAAAGTTTGTTCAAGCAATGAAGAGTTGAATACTTCAAAGCTGTGAAAGATGTTATGCTGAAGAATCTGCAAAAGAAAGAAGACCTGAAGATTAGTGTCAAAAAAAATTTAATCTTGAATCCAAAGGAGGAGATTGTTGAGCCTAAATGTTGAATTCAATATTAAAAGGGTCAAAGTTGTAATTGTTGTAAAGTTTGTTTTGTTAGTTGTTGTAAAGTCAATGTGTTTGACTTTCTTCATTTGTATTGGGTTGTAAAGTCAACAATAGTTGACTGGGTATAAATAGTTTGTCTCATTTGTAAATCTTGTGAGCATGCACACATACATTCAGAGAGATTTGTTCTAGAGAGAGAAAATAGATATATGGCTCTATGTACTCAAAGAGAAATCATTGTGTAAACATTGTTCAATCAATATAAAAATTCTATATTTGTGTGTGTAATCAGTATGTGCTTAATAGCTTGAAACTGGAATCACAAGAGTCTATATGTATGTTCTGGGATGTAATGCCAGTCGAATAGCAAAAATGGTTGGATTAAGAATGTTGTAAATTGTGACAGTTTATAGGACGAATTCAGAGCGTGTTGATCTAGACCGAGCTGATTATAGGAAATTTCGTCAAGGAAAGGATGAAAAATCTTCTATGTTATATTGTTGGAGAAATTTATGGTTAATCAGAACTATCGTCAGTTCTCATAAAATCTGTTTGTTCGATTATTTGGAGGAGTTCAAAGTAGCAGTATTTAGTTACGATTCATGAGGTAGATCGTAAGTAGAAGTCATTTTATTAAAGAGACTTTGATTAGTCGAAGTTAGAATATCAAGGTGGTAGTTCAACGGGTGATCTATTTAGGAATATGTATGCAGGATTCCTTTACCACTCGAGTAAAGCAGACGTGGTAGTGAATACCCTGGTTTGAAAGGAGTGTGTCTGGTTATATTCGGATAAGATGTTGCAAAAAAAATCAAAATGTTGAATGCCAAGGAGAAGAGTATCACAGTTTGATTGAGGTTATTAGGGAAATTTAAGAGTGAACTCATTTTGGACAACAGTGATTGATTAGAGTAGTTGAAATCGTGAACTACCATTAAGGTAGTGTGGGTCACCTAAGGTTAGGAAGCAACCGAAGTCATATGGTTAGAATTGCTCCCGCAAAGTTAGATGTTCACTCTTATATAGATGTAACGTATTGAAATGTTTTGTTTATGAACTAGATTTTGAGAACGAAATCTCTTTTAAGGTTGGGAGGATTGTAACAACCCAAATCTTCTACAAACAGTCGGGCAAACGTCGGTGAAGGGACGGGAAAATGGCTGAGGAACGACTGGGCAAACGGTCGGTAAATGGCCAGGAAAACGGTCGAGGGATGACCGGGAAAACGGTCGAGGAACGGCCCAACGATAGTTCCAGCAATAGTGAAAAATGATACTATAGCATCGAACTATCACATAAAAAAGGAAAGATTCTGTACATATGGGGAGATTGCGCAAATCACAATCGCGGTCCGGGTCCAGAGGGTTAAATGATCGATTTTCTTAGATTTTATTCATTTGGTTATATCTCTCTTATCGTAGCTCCGATTTTGACGATTCTTTTTGCCGTGGTCTCATTTTTTAGAGCTAATTAAGGATATATCATTGGTATTGAAGTTTATTGGAAGATCCAAAAGTATTTTGTTGAGGTAAGTGAAAGTCCAAGATCTCTAAATCTTTAGAGAGAGAAAGTAGAGAGAGAAAGAAGTTACGCTCAATGTAATCAGATGTATTAAACTGTGAGTGCCAAAGTTACAAAACAAAGGAATTAAGGGTACTTAAATACCCCTAGCCTTTACAATACAGAAATGAACATTAAGCACAGTATAGGCTAGAAAATAAATACAATGATTACTACAAAATTAGACTTAATAATCTCCCCCTTAGTAATCATTGGCGCCGTGGTCTTCAAAAACAATCTTCAAAAACAACATAGACCAACCAGGCGACTTTGGAGAATCACTAACGCTCTTCTCTTTGACTTGACATATCTTTTCAAACCTGACATCTTCATCATCATCAGAATTAATCTCTATGAAATTAGCAAAGAATGTCCTCATGTCATTTGCAGCTTCAGATTCTTCAACTTCATGAACATTTGCAGAAACATCTGGATCCATATAAACAACAATTTGCATATTATTCTTAATATTACTCTCAGAAATATTCATTTCATTACGCAAGGAAGACAGATCAACATTTTCAATCATAACATTCACTAGATCCAGAATGTTGCAGTCTTGAACAGTTTCACCACTCTTTCCTTTATCACCAACCACTTCTTCTTGAATATCTTCTCTAACTTCAGAAGATCCTTCAACTCTCGATCTCTTTGCCATCTCCCCCTCATGGCCTTGATGATCAGGATCATCTTGGTCATGTCGGCGCTTAAGAGACGGGCCAACCTCAGTTCTGCAACTTTGTTCATGAAGATCAAGCCTGGAAGATAAATCAGAGAAGGCTTGAGACATAAAAGATTTGATATCAGAAAAACTTGTACTAACTTCTGATCTGAATGCATGAAACTCATCAGATAAAGCAGTAATCCGGTCAGATTCAGAAGAAGGAACTGGAGGCGGCGTAGGTTGGAAATTTCATAACAAAGAAAGAAGATCTTGATCCTGATGTTGTGGCGGTGACATAGACAGTAGACGCGCATATAGTCAACTCAGAAATAGGAAGTTCATGAAGAGAAGACCTTGAAGATGTACCAGAAGGAGCAGACGTAGAAATTCCCGCAGACATAGAAACCACTGAAGGAAACGGAATAGAAACGATCGGAGAAGTAGTTGAAGTCACAGCAGAAGAAGGTTCACGAAGAACTACCCTAGTTGGTCGACTGATAGTAATCTCTGGAGGAATCACTGAAGTATCAATTTCAGGCATCTTACCTTTGAAGAAAGTCTTCAACTTCAGAATTTGAGCTTCCTTTTTTTGCATCCATTCTCTCTGATAACTGATGAATGACATCGTTCAAAGTAGAGAATTTGTCGATAGAAACCCGAGCTTGATCAGAAGTAAGCTCTATAGCTGAAACAGAAGTTGTTGGAGCTTGACTTTGTACCGAAACTGAGACTTGATCAAATGTTGTATCTAATTCATCTACTTGAAGATGTGCAACAGAAGGATTAACAGGAACAAAATCATCTTCAGAAACAACTTTTGTTGAAACAACCACTTCCGGTGTCCTCATCTTTCTTTCATAAATCTGAATACTCGGTTGATCAGCATCATCATCATCATCATCACCAACATCACCATCACTATCACTATCAGAATCATCAGTTGCATCTTCATCATCATTTTCCCCATCTTTATCACTAGAAATATCAGCATCAGCAGCAGTATCACTAACTTCAGGACCAATATCAGCTAGAACATCACCAATTTGTTGAGATGCAATAATGGTCTCATCTTCATGTGCTACAGCAATATCAACCTCTTTTTCAGCAACTGTTTCAATCTCTTGTTCAGCAACTTTGTTGACCTCTTGTTCAGAAACAGATACTTCAACTTTAACTTCTTGATCAGCAGGAACTTCAACTTCTTGATCAGCAGGAACTTCAACTTCTTGATCAGCTTCCAGAAGTATTTCATTATCCAAGCAATATTCGATAATACTTTCATCTGAAGGATCTGCATAATTCACAATAAGCTCCGAAGGAATGGGCATCGAATAGTCAAAAGTCCGCTTCACCTTTTGGATGTAAGTCATTTCTGTATCAGGAACTGTTGGCCAAGATAATCTTCGAGGAATGGCTGGATTGCTTCTCAGCATACTTCAAACAATAAGTTTCATAAATCTAATGAACGGAATGAACTTCCTTTTCTTGTTAGTGAACTTGTCATGTACGACCTCCGAGAGTTCGATCCAAAAAATAAAAGTGTAGTCGACATGCAAGTCATAGACGACTACATGGAACAATCGGAGATACATTAGACTTGCACTGTCTGTGCCAGAATGCTTCGATGTCAGGCACCTGATGATAACTGAGAACAGTGCATACCATACTGGAGGTAGATTAGACTTGTCAAAGTCTGTAACTTTGTTCAGTTGACCAACATATCCAAGCTGTTTGATTCCCTCAAATACTTCCTCTTCTGATGGAAAACTGTCATAGTTATTACGGCCTGGTCTGGAGTTCGGCTCAGGAAGCTCCAGTATCAATCTCAGTCGGTTGTAGGAAAGGAAAGATTCAAATTGATCGATTTGAACATCAAAGTGATGCAGACGAGCCAGTTCATTCTTCGTTATAGAATGCCAAGCCTGCTAAATGTAGACCTCCAGAACTTCAGCAACAGAAGACAGAGCCTGAGCAAGTGGATGTCCTCGAAGAATAGATCGAATAACCGGATGGATATTTATTCTATCAAAGTCAACAAAATAGTTTTTTGGCTTGTAAGGCATATACATGATCATTGGAAACACATCATTTGGTGTACGACGAGAAGCAGAAAGATCGGCCCCAACAGAAGGGTGAGACGGCATGGGAGTCTCATGGGAAGCTCGATCAGATGGATCATCGATAATGACATTCTCGTCTTGAATCATTGGATCTGTATTGGTTTTAGAAGACATAATAGACCTGGAAAACAAAATGAAAAAGAATTAGACAAAAATGAAAAAAAAAATTCTAAGTATGGTTTGCGCACCAAGTTAGAAGCGCAAACCAAGGTTTGCGTGTTAAACGTGAAACGTAAAGTAAAATTTATTAAATCTATAGAAAGGAAAGTTTGCGTTTCAGTCATGAGACGCAAAGGTAAGTTTGCGTGTCTAACATGGTCCGAAAACTATACTTGGAAAATAACAAGACAAACAAAAACACAAAAGGAGGTTTGCGTATCAAGTGTGATGCGCAAAGTTCACTTTGCGTGTCCAACGGGAGACGCAAACTAGACTTTACGTGTCCTGTTGGTTGCGCAAAGTACACTTTGCGGGACAATCATACTTGATATATAAACCCAAAACCAAAACAAGAAACACAAACACAAAGAGAGTTTGTGTGTCAAAGAGGAAACACAAAGTAGACTTTGCTTGTCCTAGTTGATACATAAACTACACTTGAAAGAAACACAACAAAAATAGATTTGCGTATCAAGGATGATGCGCAAAGTTCACTTTGCGTATCCAACGGGATGCGCAAACCAAACTTTGCGTTTCCAGTTAGAAGCGCAAAGTACACATTGCGTTTCTAACTAGATGTGCAAAGTAGACTTTGCGTGTCAATCATACTTGATGCGAAAAACCCTAGTTTTCGGGTGTTCGAACCGAAAAACATAAAATACAAAATTAAAGCTAAAACACAAGAAAATAGAGTAAAAGAAAACATACATGAGTGTCGAAAATCAGTTCTAAACAAAAACCAATATCCAATTTTGAAGAAATAAGCTCGAATCTGAGAAGTCCGAACGATGAACAGTAAAAACGCAAAATTCACATAAATCAATTGATAAAAAAACAAAATCAAGTAAAATACAACAATGCAATAGAACTAGACAAAGTAAAAGTAAAAAGGGAACACAAACCTGATCGAAACACAAATCTGAAATCAAAGCAAATGAATCAGCGCAGATGAACAGTGAGAGGGAAGATGAACAGTGCACGAGTTCAAAAAAAAATGAAATAGAGCGAAAAAAGAGAAAAATCACACACTCTAAAACTATTTATACTAATCTAAAAAAAATAAACACTAAAAAAAATTCTAAAAAAAAAATAGTAAACTGAATATTACAAAAAAAAAAAAATCAGATAATCATACCTTGCAGATAATGAGATAACCCGGTTGTAGACAGAGTTTGGTAAAGCCAGCATCAGATTAGCTTTCAGCTCTCGATCAACTTTCATTCGTGAAGCCTCTTCAGTTATTGGAGGAGTCTCTTTATTAGGATTTACGAAAGGTCCTTCAGTGAGAGATTTCATCATGTTATCTCCATTAGTTTGACGCTCGATGAAATTTAAGAACCTATCTTGCCATTGAGTGAATTCGTTTTCGTCAACTAGGACCGGAGGACGAGTTTCTATACCCAATGACATCATGAGGTCACTCGTGTAGAACTTAGCTTGAAAGCCAAATTTTGCAGAATCCATAGATGACAAAAAAAAAATCCCAGACTTTTTTTTTAAATCTAAGTCTGGAACACACGCAAACAGAAGTTTTGCATTCCAAGAGTGATACGCAAATTGAAACTTTGCGTTGACAACTAGAAACGCAAGATAACACTTTGCGTTTGAGTAGAGAAGCGGAAATTAAGACTTTGCGGGTTGAACTTGAAGCGCGAAGTAGAGCTTTTCGTGTGAAGTTAGACGCGCAAAGAAGAACTTCTCGTATACTGAGTGATACACAAACTGATGTTTGCGTTTAAGGCTAGAGCCGCGAATCAGGAATACTTGATAGCACTTGATACGCAAAGTTAGCTTTGCGTTTTCAACGTGAACCGAAAACCTGAAAATTCACTAACACCCAGATTAGAATAACAGAGAACTTGCGCAAATCAATATAAATGATGCGCAAACCATATGAATGATGCGCAAACCTACAAGAATAAAGCGCAAACCACAGAAAATCAAATATAAAGCATAATATCGATTAAAACACTGAAATTCAAACAAGTAATTCACACAATAATGAACAAAAACAACTTTCTTACACAATTCAACTAACAATTTCTATTAAAAACTACAAAAATTCAAAAACTTGAATCAAACAGTACGTGAACTTCGAGTTTCAAGAAAATCACAAAAACACAAAATCGAAGATCATATCATGGTTTTTATGCAAAAACATGTGAAGCAATTATGATCGAATGGCAATTACGAATCTAATAAGTCCAATTTCAACACAAATTGTTCAAAATCCTGTCCAAATTTGATGAAGAAGCAAAAAACGAGATTTTCTTGAAAAATCAAGAAAATCGATCGAGTTTTCTGCTTCAATTCATAAATCCAGAAACTAAATCACTAATCTCTCAATCCTCTCAAGATCTAGTATGCTCTGATACCAATTGAAAGTCCAAGATCTCTAAATCTTTAGAGAGAGAAAGTAGAGAGAGAAAGAAGTTACGCCTAATGTAATCAGATGTATTAAACTGTGAGTGCCAAAGTTATAAAACAAAGGAACTAAGGGGACTTAAATACCCCTAGCCTTTACAATACAGAAATGAACATTAAGCACAGTATAGGCTAGAAAATAAATACAATGATTACTACAAAATTAGACTTAACAGTAAGTTCTTCATCTCCTTCAATGTTAAGCTAGGCTTTAGCTTGTTCTTCATTTCTCTCCTCTCCTTTGCATTTTACTTTAGATTTTTGATCTTTGGAGGTGAATGAAACACTTTACGAATGTTGGATATAATAGTTATGAGGTGTTTCTTGAAGATTCAAGTTTTCACCTACAAAACTCATGTTTGGGGTAAAACCTATATTTAGCCTAAATCTACCATGCTGAGTTCAAGTTGCTTTGTGAAAACTATGTACATGCCAAAATGTGTATTTTAAAGTAATAATGTGTTTTACTTGATATATATATATATATATATATATATATATATATAGGCCGATAATCAAATGAAAACCAAAAATATGTTACAAACCCTTGAGAACCGATATAAAAATATTTTTTTTACATGATTTTTTTCATCAAAACCTATGATTTAAGATATTGTTTCATATACGTTTTTGTTCACCTTGTGAAAAGATTACACGTGAAAAATAAAATTTGATTCACCTAGTGAAATGAAAAATACAGGTAAAAAATATTCATGTGGTGAAACAAATACATGTAAAACTATCATATTATGAAACAAATATATGGGAAGAAATATATTAAATCCAAGCATTTGGTGAAAATATATCATGTGAAAAAATATTTTTATATTGGTTCTCACATGTTTGTAACATATTTGTGGTTTTCATTTGATTTAGCCCCTATATATATATATATCGAATGTTTTGGGTATTTGACGAGGTTTGCGTATTCGATAAATTTGGATTGATAAATCTTGTAAAATGCCTATGTTTGGGTTTTTGAATGTTTTGATGAGTAAATATCAAGAATATGTTCTTTTGATGATTATTTGTACAAATAGAGTTTACTTAATAATTAATGCATTTTTAGTGTAGTTGGTTTTATAAATGGTTTTGCAAAATGCACTTTATTGTGTTATGAGGCATTTTGGATATATCGGAGTATGATTTCATTTGGAAAATGGTTTGTTTCAACCAATGATGAGTTTTTGAGTTAATCATATCTCTGAGATATGTGTTTTCAAAAACGTCGGTTAAATGTGTTTTATTGTTTTGATGACCTCCATTAGATGGTCATTTGAGTTTTCGAGCTTTTGGCTTATTTTTCACTTAAAAGAGTATTGGGGACATTAGTCCGGTTTATTTTGCTCTATGATGGACTTTTGGAATGCATTTGAGGCATATTTATTTGTTAATTATATGATTTGAAAGTGTTGGACATTCTTTTGGAACTATATGCATTTGAGGCATATTTATTTGTTAATTACATGTATTAAGGATGTTGCACATTCTTTTAGAGTCATGTAACTTAGAATGTGATGCATTAGATCCATAGGCATGTGAGTCAGTCTTATTTAGATGGTCAAATGGCATTGCGGGGTTGGACTTCGGGACTCGTGTTTCTTGACCTTAAACTTTTCAAGTAGGCACTAGGATGATTGAGTCTGGAAGTGCTACCTTGTAGGTAGGCACTAGGACCTCCGCCTCTTGAGGTAATGCCTTGAAGGTAGTTCTTAAGTGTGTCGGTCCTTGAGGTGAAATTTGTGGGAATAGACACTAAGGTCAACCGACTCTTGAGGTGAAACTTGTTAAGAAGTCGTAGGAACACTTGGACTTTAAGTCGTGAAGTGTTAAGTGATTAACGTTGTACGACTAGCATACCTATGTGTTCCCTTCACTCTCAACGGATACGGGTCTCCCCCGTTGTTGTTAAACGTTATTTTTGGATATTGTATATCTATGCTTTAATATTGTTTAGGTTTTGGCGAGTAACTGCATTTTATGACTTTGACTTATTGGAGAGATTTTTAGGTATATAACCTTAAACGATATTTTAATTAAATCCATGACCTTCTCTTGAGTATAAATCCATTTTTTCTTGAATAGGCCAGGAGGTCATGGATTTAATAAAAAACTCATTTAAGGTTATTTCCCTAAATGACCCCTTATTGGATCCCCTCCATATATCAAGGTTCTGAATAAAGGAATTACTCCCATGTTTTTTCATTTAGATTTTAACCCTATGATATTTCGTGTGAGTATTGAGTTTGGTTCCATGATTATGGGGTGTCTCTATTCAAGTATTTTATCACGAAAATGGGGTTTTGGGAAAGATATCACTTTCTATTCTAATTACTTTGCATATTGAGAATTGTGATTTAAATAATATTCTTTCCGCTTTTCCATCTTATATAATTGATAAAACTCTTGAACTCACTAGGCGTTAAGCCTAACCTTTTTATTTGTTGGCATGTGCATTAGGTCCTTGTTAGGGAATGGTACTAGAGACACCGTGAAGAGTTGAGTACTAGTTAGATGCACAAGAAGGATGTAACTATTGCGTGATGTCTTCTGCACATTTGGAGATAACAATTGTTTATGGGTTTAGTAATACCCTACATTTATTTAGTCTTTATATAAGACTTGGTTTATTATTTGTTGATGTTGGATCATAAATTGTATTCAAGATTAAAGTTAAAGTTAAGGGTTTAAACTGCAATTGTGATAAAGTTAATTAGAGGGTTTATTATGTAATAATCTAATAGTTGTTAACTATTGGGCCTCAAGCCCGTCAAGCCTATTAGAAAGCCCATTAAGGTTAAAGCCCATATGGCCTGGGTATTTAAAGTTTTGATTAGTTTAGTTTTAAAAAAAAACCTTGTAAGAACTCTGATAATTTTCTAAATAGTCGCTGTAAGTTTTCTCTGTATTCAAAGGGTATCAAGAACACTCAAGGGTTTCATTGTTTATTCAAGGGATTGGTACGTTATTATTAATCTTTATATCTCTTGATTATTATTGTGTTGCTTGATTACTTGATTGATTGTTAACCAACTAGATAAAACTGGGATAACAATTGGTATCAGAGCCTAAAGAATCAAGTTTTAGGATTAAATCTATATTTTTTTTCGAATTTACTGTTCATCGAAAAATTTACTGTTCATCGAAAAAAAAAATACTGTTCATCCGATTTTATGAATCTGTTATCGCATCCGGTCGATTAGTAATTGATTATTTGTGTTTTTGTGTTTCATTCGATCGAAGTTTCTGTGGTTTTTGTGTTTAATTGTGTTCATCGGTCGTTTCAATTTTCTGGGTTTGGTTTCGGTCGAATCCAGAAATTCATCGTGTTCTTCGGGATTATCAGTTATCCGATCTTATCAAGTTTAACGTATCTGATAGTCTTTCGACCTGAACTTTCGACCGGGTACTTGCTCAATCCGGTCTTCGTCCTTCGACCGGATACTTGTTAATCCGGTCTTGCACCTTCGACCGAATAGTTGTGATCTCCGGTCATTCCTTCGACCGGACCTTAGTATTCTCCGGTCTTTCCTTCGACCGGATAGGAGTATCGACCGGACCTTAGTGGTTTCCGGTCTAGTATTCGACCGATACTTTGTTACATCGGTCTTCGCCATTCGACCGGATAATTGTTTCTCCGGTCTTCCCATTCGACCGGGTAATTGTTTCTCCGGTCTTCCCATTCGACCGGGTAATTGTTTCTCCGGTCTTCCCATTCGACCGGATACTTGTTACTCCGGTCTTGCCATTCGACCGGGTACTTGCATACTCCGGTCTTTCCTTCGACCGGTACAGTTCATTCTTCGAAGCACATTTTCCTGTCCTAGACAAATTTTTGCAAGCTGCAACAGGGCCTCTAAAAGCCTAATTTTTTTTGTCTAGGGGCGCTGCCCCCATACCCCCGCAAGGGCGAAGGGGGACAAAAAGTTTTGTGCTTGATCAAAATTTTCCTAATTTAAGTATTATTTCTTTGAGTGTTATACTGCTCAAATTCTGCACTTAATTATTTTTGGAAATTTATTTTTCTGAAAATTTTTGAGTGTGGTTGTTATTTTGATTCTAACGATCTCATCTAGTTGGTTGTCTTGATACAGAAAAGACTATTTACTAACAGTACAACTAAGATGTCGAATCAGCTTCTCTCGATGGGCTCTCAAGTCAAACCTCCTGTCCTCGTGGCGAATGAGTATCGGCAATGGAAGACCAGAATGATTCAGTTCCTGAATCACAAAAACAAAGAATTCATGAAAATAATCATTGAAGGTCCTAAACCTCCAATGATCACAGTAAAGGGTCAACCTACTACAGATTCCTCTCCTGAAATCCCTGACAGAGAGATTCCTAAACCTGTTCAGTTCTTCACTGAAAAGCAGAAAGACCAACTCAAGCTAGAAGAAGAGGCTCTAATCTATCTGACGATGGCAATTCCAAACGACATCTACAATCGTGTCGACAGTCAGAGCACTGCAAAAGGAATCTGGGATGAACTAGCAAGGCAGTTTGAAGGAAGTGAAGCCTCTATTCAAGCTAAGCAGAATCTGTGCATAAATGCTTACGAGGGATTTCATGCAAAAGAAGGAGAGCTGCTTTTAGATACCTACAATAGGTACAACATTATCCTCAATGACTTGCGGAGGAACAACATCGCCAAATCTGCTTCTGAGATAAACTACAAGTTCATCAAGAATCTGAATCCAGAATGGAAGAACTTTGCTATCAACCTCCAGATGTCGAAGAATATGGCTCAAGAAAATGTCACCGATATCTTCTCTACTCTTGCTCAACATGAGGATGAGGTGAGATCCATTAACAATGAGTCGAATCATCTGAAGGATTCTGTGGCTCTCATAGCCGGCAAAGGTTCTGTATCCTCTGCAAGGTCGAAGAAAAAGGCATCTAAAGCTCTAGTTACCGAAGTTACTGACTCTGACTCTGATTCAAGTGATGAAGAACTGGAAGTTGATTCAGATCCTGATATTCAAAAGTTATCTGAAGACTTGGCTCTCATTACACGACGATTCAAGAAGAGCTTTGGCAAGAAAAGATTTTACTCAAAGCCAGAGTATGATGGATACAAGAAAGAGAAGTCTGAGATGCGATACAAGCCGAGGCATGGAAAGAGAGAGGAAGGACGAGAAGATCGGAAGGAGGATAGAAGAGAAGGAAAGAGAGAGGAGAAGCGAGAAGAGCGAAAGGATGAACCAGGAAGATGCTACAACTGTGGCAAATTTGGGCACTTCTCAAGGGACTGCAAATTCAAGAAAGTGAAGAACTCAGAGTACTACTCAAGAAAGTCACTAATTGCCAAGAAAGCTGAAGAAGGAAAAGTACTAATGGCTGAAGAAGAGAACTGGCTGTTCCAAAGTTCTGATGACGAGGAGCAAGCACATTTCACCCAAGTTTCTTACATGGCAAAGCTGGAAGGTGACGATGAAGACTCTGAGACACAATCCGAAGAAGCAAACTCTGAGGTAAGTGAAAATTCTGAACTTATTGAATCTTTAATGGCCCAAATACATGGCATGAAAGATGAATTTGCTTTACTGAAAGGCAAACTTAGCTCTGCACATCAATCTGTTTTAAGCTTTCGTGATGAAAATGCTATTTTAAAAGTTGTTGTGGAAGAAAAGGAAAAGGAAAAAGATGATTTAAAAGCTGAAAAAGAGTCTTTAAAAGAAAAAATATCTGGTTTAGAAACAGATCTTGTGAATCTTAATGCTGAAAAGGGTGAGTTTCAAATCAAATTTGAAGTTTGTTATAAAGAAAGAAATGAAGCTTACACCAAAATAAAGCAACTGGAGGACATTAACATGAAACGAGGTCAGACTGAACAAACATTAAATCTGTTGACCAATAAACTCCAAGACGAAAGGTTTTACAAACTTAAACCAGGTTTGGGTGTGCCAATTAATGAAATTTTGAAAAAGGCACCGGAGCACCTATATAATTTTGATAAATTTGGCTCCGCAATAAAACCCATTCCTGACATTCGCGCTACTTTTGTTGAAGCAAGTTCTCCTAAACCTTCTGAAGAGACCAAAGGTCAAGAAGAAATAAGAAAGAACAAGTCTGGTGACACTGATTCTCAAAATCTTTTTAAATCTGTTGGTTTTACATATGGTGATTTGAACGAAAGCTATGCAACTCGAAAGATCGAATTTACTGAGTTTGAATCACTATTTACCACATCTTCTAAAGAATCAGTGAGCACCAACACAGTTCTACCTGAGACTGCATGCAAAATTGATGAGTATGAATCGGATGTTGATCCATCTACTATACCATCAGTCTCAACTCCCATTGCTTCTAAACCTTTACTTCCTGAAGAGGTTGAAGAAGTTGCTGCTACCGCGGATGAATCTTGTGTTCAAAATGATAAAACGGAGTTTATTGAGTCCATGACTGAAGAGATATTCTCTGATATGATGAATGCATCAGACTCTGATCCTGTTTCTGATTTAAAGGGATCAAATTTTGTGGATGGTAATACATCTGAATTGATGAAGCAAATTGATATGTTGCAACAATCTCTTGATGAGGTTGAAGATGAAAACTTTGATCTCAAACATAAACTTGAAAAGTCTTTAAAAATAAATCAAGAGCTTTGCACTGAGATCAATGATTTGAAAATTACTTTGTTTAAAAATGCTTCAAATGAAAAACAGATGTTAAATGATCCAAGCTGGAAGGTAAGAACCAATCCAGAATTTGATGCTCCTGCAAAACCTACAGTTGCTTACTCTGATTGTCCTGAATATCCTCCAAGTATTTTTGAAAAGGGTGAGACTTCAAAGAGCACTAGAAAAGAACCACCTTCTAAGTTAGAGACTAACAAGGTTCCTGTTTCTGTTTCAGATATAAGAGGAAATGGAGTTGGGAAGAGTAAGAAGAATAAAGATCTTAGTTTGAATAAAAAGAATAGTTTGAATTCTAGTAGTTGTTCTACAGACAGTGTTATTTTGAATAGTACTTCTTTTGATAAACATGAATGTAAGATTTGTTCCGATAAATCTAAGTTTATGAATTTTGCTCGAAAGAATCTTTATTGCAAACACTGTTGGGATAATTCATTCAAATACTACTCCCCTCCTAAGTCCAAAAAGAATAAAAGCAAAGCTAAGCTGAACTCTAAGTCTAATTCTAATTCTGATTCTTCTACACAACCAAAAGTGTATCGTGCTAAGGTTGCCAATCCTACTTCTAAAAAGCACTTTCAGGAATTGAATGTTAAGATGGTTTGGAAATGGGTTCCAAAACCGCGTTATGAATGGAGAGTGAAAGTCAAACCAGATGATATTCCTGAGTTGCTTGATGCTAACCACGAAGGACCCATCCTGATATGGGTGCCTAAGCAAAACTAATTGTCTCTTTTGCAGGCCTGTCGATTGTGGGTAATAGATTCCGGATGTTCACGCCACATGACAGGATTCAAGCACCTCTTGCATAACTATGTGGAGGAGCCTGCCGGAGCAGTTAGATTTGCCAATTCTGAAGCCGAAGGCCACGTCAGAGGATATGGAATGCTCGATAACGGTGTTGTGAAGATTCAAAAAGTGCTATATGTTGAAGGACTTGATCACAATCTGTTCAGTACCAGTCACTTCTGTGACATGCAATATCAAGTCCGCTTCACAACCACTCATTGCTATCTAGAAGATCACGATGGTTACGAAGTCTTCAAAGCTGAGCGCCATGGAAATCTATACTATGTAGATTTCCCTACACTGTCTGCCACACGTCCAGTATGTCTACTAGCCAAAGCTTCTAAAGCACAATCATGGACGTGGCATCGACGCTTGTCTCATCAAAATTTCCGATCTATAGCGAAGCTACAAAGACAAGGTCTGGTCAAAGGTCTACCAGAAATGAGGTTCGAAAAAAACTCACTCTGTTCCGCATGTGAGTTGGGCAAAATGAAGCGTAGCTCCTTCAAGTCCAAAGATGAATCATCGACCTCATCAGCACTGGAACTTCTTCATATGGACCTTTGTGGCCCAATGCGCACAGCATCTATCAACGGAAAGAAGTATGTGTTGGTAATGATAGATGACTACTCAAGGTATACATGGCTCGAGTTTCTTCGCAACAAGTCAGATGCGCCAGAGTTGATTATCGCTTTCATCAAGCGTATTCAAGTACGTCTTCAACTGCCAGTAAGAACCATTCACAGTGATAATGGCACGGAGTTCAAGAATGACACCCTGAAGAGTTATCTTACTTCCGTGGGTATTTCACACAACTTCTCCGCAGCCTACACTCCACAGCAAAACGGCATTGTTGAACGGAAGAATCGCACTCTGGTTGAAGCAACTCGTACTATGCTTGCTTACTCAGATCTACCCATGTACCTTTGGGCCGAGGCAGTCGCTACAGCATGTTTTACACAGAACCGTACCATTGTGGTCAAGCGCTTTAATAAGACAGCATATGAGTTAATCAACAATCGTACACCTAACATCAAGTTCCTTCGTGTTTTTGGTTGCAGGTGTTACATTCTAAAAGAGCGTCAAGGATTATCAAAGTTTGATAAGAAAGCAGATGAAGGATATCTCGTTGGATACTCTCTGACATCCAAAGCTTATCGAATTTACATTATTCGAACAAAGACGGTTGTTGAGAGCATGAATGTCTCCTTTGATGAGAATTCAACAAGGACTTCTGGACACAACAGTTCAGAACTCGGTCTTAACGACAAAGCTTCTATTCAAGCAAGAATAGAACCAGCTATAACAGGATCATCTTCTTCAAACTCTAACTCTACTTCATCTGAGTTAGATTTATTGTTTATTGATGCCTTTGATGATATATGTGCAGATTTTGAAAAAGGCATATCAACATCAATAACAAGTGGAACAAACTCGGAGGTCCCTACTATATCTGAAGACATGCCTGGACCTTCCGACGAAGTCACTGACACTTCAACTCCATCAGGTACAACTACACCATTAGTTTCTGACTCTACTAATACTGAATCTGTCTCTACAGATAGTTCATCTGGAAATGAAGTCCCGAGCACTTCAACCGCTAGTCCAGAAGCTTCAGTGTCAGAAACACCAGTACAAGATGTCCCGAGTACATCTGTGGAGCAACCTGCCGTGCAAGATGACAACGATGCGTCCAATACGCAACAAACAGTTGATGCACTACCAAGGACACATCGTTGGACTAAGGATCATCCCCTGGACAACGTGATAGGTGACGTACAATCTGGTGTCACAACAAGATCTGCAACAGCTAACTTCTGCATGTTTTCAAGCTTCCTCAGTTCCTTAGAGCCAAAGAAAGCGGCTGAAGCTCTACGTGATCCTTTCTGGATTTCTGCTATGCAAGACGAGCTTCTACAATTCGAAAGGAACAAGGTATGGCGCTTGATCCCACTACCTAAAGGTAAATCCGTTATTGGAACAAAGTGGGTGTTCAGAAATAAGAAAGACGAAGCTGGAGTAGTCGTGAGAAACAAAGCTCGATTGGTCGCCAAAGGGTATTGTCAACAAGAGGGCATTGACTATGATGAAACATTCGCCCCGGCTGCAAGGATCGAAGCCATCAGAATCTTTCTAGCCTATGCAACGCACAAAAACTTTACAGTCTATCAGATGGATGTAAAGTCGGCTTTCCTGAACGGCGTTCTGCATGAGGAGGTCTATGTGGCTCAACCTGAAGGTTTCGTTGATTCTCATCACCCTGATCATGTCTATGTTTTAGACAAAGCGCTTTATGGTCTTAAACAAGCACCGCGAGCCTGGTATGAAACTCTCACTAAATTTCTACTTGCTTCTGGTTTCAAGAAAGGTACAGTAGATACAACCTTATTTCTTAAAAGGCAAGGTGATGACTTGATTCTTATTCAGATTTATGTTGACGACATAATATTTGGGTCGACAAATCCAAAATTTTGTAAGAACTTTTCAAAGATAATGGAAACAAAGTTTGAGATGTCGATGATGGGTGAATTAAATTTCTTTCTTGGTCTACAAGTAAAGCAATTACCCGAAGGCATATTTATTAATCAAGCTAAATATATAAAAGATATTTTGAAAAAGTTCAATATGTCAGATGGTTCAGTCATGAAAACACCAATGGCTACTGGTACACTCTTAGACGCGGATCCCTCCGGGAAGCCTGTTGATCAAAAGGTGTATCGTAGCATGATTGGATCTTTACTTTATCTGACTGCCAGTCGCCCGGATATAATGTTTGCCACATGTTTTTGTGCGAGATATCAGTCTAATCCTAAAGAGTCGCACTTAACTGCTGTTAAGCGAATCCTTAGATATCTCAAAGGTTCTCCTAATCTAGGCCTTTGGTATCCAAAGGATTCTCGTTTTGAACTAACTGCCTTTACAGATGCTGATCATGCAGGTTGTAAGCTAGACCGGAAAAGCACCTCTGGATCATGTCAATTCATAGGTGACAAACTTGTGAGCTGGACTTCAAAGAAACAAAATTGTGTTTCAACATCTACTGCCGAGGCTGAGTATGTAGCTGCTGCTAGCTGCTGTTCTCAAGTCCTCTGGATGACGACACAGTTAAGGGACTTTGGATACAACTACAAGCGCGTTCCGATTTATTGTGATTCCAAGAGTGCAATATCTATAACTGCTAATCCGGTACAGCACTCGAAGACCAAACATATAGATGTACGCTATCATTTCATCAAGGATCATGTAGAAAAAGGTAATATTGAAATGCACTTTGTTCAAACTGACTTCCAGTTAGCTGATCTTTTCACCAAGCCATTGGATGAAAAGCGATTTCAATTTCTAATCAGCAAACTTGGTATGTTGAACATGTCTTAAACCTTACTCATGATTCAAGGGGGAGTATTCCAAATCTTGATAGTGTGTTATTTTCCAACTGTTGTTAACAAGAAAGGAATCATTTTCATAAATGATTACCATTGTTTCTTTCACTTATGCAGGTTGGTTCAAGTGACTATGGCTTCTAATCACATCGGATTAGAACCCGCACTTCATGGCTCTATCTATTTTTTTATATATGCTTTATTTCCTTATTAATTTATAAATAAATAAATAAATAAATAAATAAATAAAAAAAAAAAAACCCTATAGTGATTTAAGGGGGAGAATATCTGTGATATTAACAGATTTTTGGATACTTAAATGCTTATCTGACCGTGTGTTCTTAAAGATAAATACTTGTGTTTTATCTTGTCAATATACTTTGTCAAGTATTCATACACATAACGGTTCAGCACATTCTATTTAACTTTTTTATTACCATGTATCAAAAGTTAAATCTTTCTATGGTAATACTCACGTTAGTTGTATTCACTGTTGATTGAATCAAACGTCATTTCATGTGCTTTCATTGAACATATGTTTATATATTGTTCATATAAACAACATTCGTTTTTGATTCTCCAAAATCTTATTCTTCATGACAAAATGATATGAGCTTAATTGTCAAACTCTTTTAGTTTGAGGGGGAGAATTGCATCGTCAAACATCTTCTGTTTTGACATCTCCGAATATTTTATTCTTCATGTAACAAGTGGTATTTGTGCTTACAAAACTCTTGTTGAACAACATGTATTTTTAGGATAATACATGGGATTCAGTGTGTGAGCTTAACAGAGCTTCCATGGATTCACGATAACCAGTGTTTCCTACCCAGGAAGTATTCCCTGAGTGATTGAGGGGAGAAGGGTCAAAAGATTTGAGTGTTGGTGTGTGAAAAGAGGTAAAATGAAAAAGAGAGATTGGTTAGACGTGAGCATTAAAAGAAAGAGGGTGAGAGAACAGAGTAAAAGAATATTAAACTCTGCACCAAACTTCTTTCTGAGTCGGGCAGCCACATAATCTGATTGGTTCACATTCTTTGGTGACCATCATTGAAATAGGCACCTAGCCCATGCCATCTCTTGCATACAACCTCACCAGCTACTCATTCTTTTCTCAAAAAGAGAATGTTTCACATTTTCTGGGGACGCATCACATACGCTATTGGTTCTTCATTTGGAAGATACTAATATTGAAAAAGAAGGAAAGTTGCCCCACCTTCGAACCTTTCTCATGCACATTGAGTCTTTGTATAATTTGTTGTTGTCTCAACAAGTTTACATACTTTGAGCCTAAATTGAAAAGCAATCATCTATGCTTAATTCCTTTCATACACATGCACGAACACACAGAAATTTGTTTTCTGTCAGAACGTTCATAGATAACCATGTGTTATTCGATGATTGAATGGAAGACCTGGGGAGTCTACATCAAACCAGCTCCTTATATAGTAACTTTGTGTTACTTAGTGACTTTGTGTCATTGACAGGCATTCTAACTGAGTCATTTGTTGATTCAGGGTTACACTTATTAACTGTTTGAATTTGAAAAAATTTGAATGGTTCCTACTTTTTATTTGAATCTGAAAAGATTGAGATAATCACTCTTTCCATTTGGAGAGACTGCTCTTATTTCATACAGGCCTCGTTACATGATGACGACTATGCTTACATGATGATCATACACAAAGGGGGAGATTGTCTTGAAAAGGGGGAGATTGTTTTGCCAAGTTTTGATGATGTTGATTCTCACCACTCATCAAAAAGGGGGAGAAGATATAAAAAGGGGGAGAAGATACAAAAAGGGAGAATACAATCTGAAGATATCTGAAGAAAAGAGAATACAAGAGAAGACTCGAAGACAATTGCAAATTTTTTTTAATCTTGAATCCAAAGGGGGAGATTGTTGGATCATAAATTGTATTCAAGATTAAAGTTAAAGTTAAGGGTTTAAACTGCAATTGTGATAAAGTTAATTAGAGGGTTTATTATGTAATAATCTAATAGTTGTTAACTATTGGGCCTCAAGCCCGTCAAGCCTATTAGAAAGCCCATTAAGGTTAAAGCCCATATGGCCTGGGTATTTAAAGTTTTGATTAGTTTAGTTTTAAAAAAAAACCTTGTAAGAACTCTGATAATTTTCTAAATAGTCGCTGTAAGTTTTCTCTGTATTCAAAGGGTATCAAGAACACTCAAGGGTTTCATTGTTTATTCAAGGGATTGGTACGTTATTATTAATCTTTATATCTCTTGATTATTATTGTGTTGCTTGATTACTTGATTGATTGTTAACCAACTAGATAAAACTGGGATAACAGTTGAGGTTAAATCTAGAACTCTATTTGAGGAAATTCAAGAGTCGATTTGTAGAAAGGATTTTATCCTTTATTTGATGTATCATTGAACTTTTTAAATTAGTTGATCTTTCCAAATTTGAGGGTGTTACACTCCAAGTATGGCGTCCTAAAATGCTATATAATTCACATGTCTCTAATCGTCGCCCAATTAACACTCTCTATCGAGTCCACCACTAGAATGTGAGATACATGATACCAAGAGCAAGTGTTAGGCTAACAATCCTCGTGAGTCAAGAATTCAAACAAATAATAATTCCATACGCCTAAATAAACATTACAAAATGCTCCAAGAATGATTCTCCAATGGCTCATGATACACCAACGGGGTTCTCCACCGATCACCATTAATCAAGTCCTAGCATCCATTCAGTCTTGTACATACGGGGGAGACCTGTCTCCTCTGATAACGATGCAACACAAAAGTAGGTCATGATATCAATTTTGTCAGGTAGCACCTCAAGACCTCTGTCTTTGTGCCTACTGACCTCCGCTAGAGTATCACCTCAAGGTTTGGATTGGCCCTTGTGTCTACCCCCTCCACGTTTCATCTAAAGGCTCAACCACCTTAGTACCTACTCTTGGAGTTATCATTGTGAGTAACTCCACTCCATTGGTTACCCTTCTACACGGGTTAGTATAGGCAAATACAAAGTTCCTAATGCCTACAAACTTATATTAGTTATACAAAATCATCATAGGCATATTATCTTCACAAAGGAACATTTTATGTACAAATACTTCCAATCCAAAATTAAACCATAAAATGTATAATATATAACGACCTCACTTGACTCTCACACATTTGATTCTCTATCGTCACAAGGTTAATATGTTTGATTTATCAACTATAACAAGCTTTTACACCATCTTGTTATTTTTCTCAAATCTCCATTAGGGAAAGTCACTGAGTAAAGCATAACCTACCAACAATATTACTTGCATAGGAATCTTACAAGGTTTTAATAAACACAAAACTTCGAGTAAACATCATGTATCAAGCTTTTACCAGTATATTGACTCACATTGGTATATTTGGGAGAAATATAGGTTTAACACAGAAACCACAAATGTATGAAAATGAAGACTTGAAGATCCCAAATCACACTCTTTAATGGGAAATCCATTATATAAGATATAGATATCCTTGGTTCTTCAATAAATGCATCCTTTAGATCCTCAATCGAAATGAATGAAGAGAGAAGGAGGGAGAAGTGAGTAAATGCCCAAACCTATGTCATTTTTGTCTTAATAGCCAACCTGCACTACTATGTGACTTTGGCTGTGGCTAAACGCACGCAAAAAGTCGTCCGTACTCAGATATGTGAGAAGTCTCTAATGTGAGTTATGGCGGGGGTAAACCAGCATGCCAACCTACATTACCCACTGTTTTGACTCTCAAACACCTTTTTCTTTGGACTTAGCATAAAAACCACTCAATATCAAATCCCAACATCGCAACTTGATACGAATGTACATTTAAGGTTTAAATAACAAGCGGAATACAAATGCAGCAGGATTTCGAGTGGTATACCATCCCCTTCTATTGCTTCCCACTTCAACATGACACCGCTACCGGTAAACCACCCTACTAGTCTTCTTCCTTGTGAACCCCCCTTTCCCGACACATGCAATCCCCATCCCTCCTACCTCCAGCTACCACTTGCAACTCTCTTCCCTTTCACCTCCTCCAAAAAATGTCCTCTCCTCACAAAAATGGAACATTTGTTTGAACCGTTCCATTTATTCGTCTTTCTATTATAGCCTTTTGTGGCAAAAAAAAATTAGTAGTGAAGTTTTATGGAAAATTGCATTGTTGTTGAAGTAGATGAATGAATCAAATCTCAGTGATGGGGTTTCTAAATAGTGCCTCTGTCGTACCGTTGAGAAGATCAATCCTTCTCCATTTTCTTGCAGTAGCAGAGCATTCACCTTCACCATTGATCTCATTATTGTTCTTCTTGGGTGTTATTTTTATGAAATTCAAGAAAAGATATGTCAAGGGAGAAATATGTACAAATGCTCCATTGACAATTTGATGAACACTTCGTTGGGATTATGAAGGATGTTACATGGACAAACGATGGGATGGTGGTGGTGGTTGAGGAAACATGTTAGATTATCACGTCACAACTTTTCTTGAATATTTGTGTTGATTACATCAATGAGTGTACATTCACAATCATTAGATTTTGAAGATAGTATTTTTTGTATAATGTGATCCCAGTATTCTAGCTATCAAATGAAACACATATTATCAAGAACAACACTTTTTATTAATCACACAACTTAAAAAGACTCATATCCCTATTTGTTGCATTCGACTCTAAAGCACTGTGTGTATGTGTGTGTGTGTGTGTTCACCATGAAATCTTACTCTGATATGTGGGTAGATGTTCTTCCAAAACTACTCTTGACTTTGCTATTTATATGGTCAACATGACCTTTAGCAAATAGTCAACACTTAATCACTATTACAATATACACCACACACTTACAGACTTTACACTTTTGACCCTTCTTTTAATCTTGAATACAATTTAGCTCTAACAATCTCCCCCTTTGGATTAAAGATTAAAAAAAATTGACACTAATCTTCAGGTCTTCTTTCCTTCAGAAAAATATTCAGTAAACAGTCTTTCATAGCTTTGACATCTTCAAATCTTTGAAGCTTTGTTTATTCTTTGATAGCTCTTTAAATGAATCTCTCCCTTCGGATTACTTTAACACTTTAGCACTTTCTTCAGTCTCCCCCTTTGATTAGCTTTGAGTAACTTTGAGTAGGACTTTACACTTTCTTCAATTATTGCTTTGACAAACTCTTATCCCTTTATCACTTCTTACTTGACTTTGTTTTCTCATTCTTGTATTCTCCCCTTTTTTACCATCTCGTTTGACTTTCGCTTAGAAATGATTCTGACTGTGAATTCTCTAATTATCTCCCCAATTCTGATAAAATCAACTTTAATCTGACTTTGAAATCTTGAAATTCTCCCCCTTTTTGATAAGTTATGAGAATTAGAATCATCAAAACATATCAATGTTAGCACAGTCTTTGAAGTATCTCCCCTAAATAATCAATATAAACACAGTCTTCATGAACAAACTCCCCCAAGTAGGAAAATAATCAATCTCCTCCAATCTGATCTGATAGTAAGTTTCTGCCGTCAATTCATAAATGTATTTATCCGAATCTTTTCAAATTCAGAAAAATTAGGAATGGTAACCCTGAATCAACATATGAAACAGTTAAAATGTCTGTCAGTAACACAAAGTTACTGAGTACAACGAATGTACTATAGAAGGAGCTTGATTGATGTTCACTCCCCAGAACTTCCATTCAATCATCGAAAAACACAAGGTTAATCTATGAACGTTCTGACAGAAAAAAAAAATTCTGTGTGCTCGTGCGTGTGTATGAAAGAATTTAGCACAATGATTGCTTTTCATAATAAGGCTCAAAATTATGTAAACCATTGAGACAACAACAATTATACATAGACTCAATGTGCATGAGAAAGGGTCGAAGGTGGGGCTACTTTCCTTCTTTTTCAATATTCGAGTCTTCCAAATGAAGATCAAATAGAATATGTGTTTCTTCCCCTTCAAAATGTGAAACATTCTTTTTTTGAGAAAAGAATGAGTAGCAGGTGGGGTTTTATACAAGAGTTGGCATGGGTTAGTTGCCTATTTTAATGTCGTTCACGAAGAATTGTGAACCAATAGATTATGTGGCTGCCCGACTCAGAAAAAGTTTGGTGCAGAGTTTGATATTCTTTTACTCTGTTATCACACCCTCTTTCTCTTTAACATTTGAGCTCATTTTTAACCAAACTCTCTTTTACATTTTACCTCAGCACACTCCCACTCTCAATCTTTTGACCCCTTTCCCTTTAATCACTCAAGGATTACTTCTGGGGTAGGAAACACTGGTTAACGCGAATCCATGGAAGTCATTTAAGCACTCACACTAAATCCCATGTATTTTGCCTAAAAAGAATATGTTGCTCAATGATTATCTTGACAATTAAGCACAAGAAATCATAGTCAGTGTAAGTATGCTCAAGAATGGTAAGAATCAAATTTGAGCAATGTGAACATTTAAGATTTCTCAAAACATTGAACATTTATGATCATTAATTTTCATTGTTTTGAGAATCTGACAATGATAAAATCGGATCAAATATCATGAAGAAAAATGTAATGGGGTATCAAAGAACGAGAGTTCTTTATATGAACAAGATATAAACATATTATCAATGAAAACACATTTCAAATAGAAATGACGTCTGATTTCAAACAACATTGAATACAACTGGGAGTATTACCATCGAAAGATTAAACTTTTGAGACATGGTAATAACAAAGTCAATGAGAATGTACTGAACCGATGTGTATATGAATACTTGACATTATATAGACAAGATAATACACAAGTATTTATATTTTGGAAACACACGGTCAGATAAACATCAAAGTATCTAAGTAAAAATCATTTAAAATCACACTTCGAAATTCATAAAACATTTTAAGAACAAGAAGTGGTTTGAATATTTAATAAAACAATTTTCACAAGAGAAAGTTGTTCTTCTTTCAATAAGTGGTAGAGTTTAAGAATTTAGAAATGTATACCTTTGGCATAGAAATTCTTAACTCCCCCTAAAATGAATATCATCTTGTAAGCATCCTTGACAAAAACATCAAATATGCTCCCCCTCAATATCTGTAAAAAGTCAAGTCATCGAAAAAATATGACAGTTAAAGTATAATGAACTTTTATCTTCTCTCCCTAAAAGATATAACAATGAAATTTTCATTAACTCCCCCTCAAAATAAGAACTCCTTTAAAGATGTTATCTATTAAGCATCCTTATAGAAGAAAAAACTTTTGAGTACGGGTTCTGAATTGATTTATCCAGAAGCCATAGTCACCAGTAATAACCTGCAAAAAAAAAAATATTGGTAATCATTATAGAAATGATTCCGCCTTAGTCAGTAAAAGATGAATATTAGTCACTGTTCATGATTTCCAAAACACATGCAAATTAATTAAGATTGAGATTCACTCCCCCTTAGATCATGGACTGGCATTTAACATACCTAATTTGCTGATTAAGAATTTGAAATGCTTTTCATCTAATGGTTTAGTGAAAAGATCAGCCAATTGGTAGTCGGTTTGAACGAAATGCATTTCGATGTCGCCCTTTTCCACAATCTTTTATAAAATGATAACGTACATCAATGTGCTTTGTCTTTGAGTGTTGAACTGGATTAGCAGTTATTGCTATCGCGCACTTGGAATCACAGTAAATAGGAACTCTCTTGTATGCACAACCAAAATTTTTTAACTGAGTCTTCATCCAGAGGACTTGCGAATAGCAGCTAGCCGCAACTATGTATTCTGCCTCATCGGTGGATGTAGAAACACAGTTTTGTTTCTTTGAAGTCCAGCTAACCAATTTATCTCCTAGAAACTTACATGATCCAGATGTGCTCTTTCGATCCAGTTTGCAACTTGCATGATCAACGTCCGTATATTATGCAGTTAAATCAAAACCAGAATTCTTAGGATACCAAAGGCCTAACTCGGGAATGCCTTTGAGGTATCTAAGTATTCTTTTAACAACGATCAGGTGAGATTCCTTAGGATTTGCTTGGTATCTAGCATAGAAGCATGTAGCAAACATTATATCAGTTATGCTAGCTGTTAGATACAGTAATGATCCAATCATACTTCAGTACACTTTCTGATCAACAGATTTTCTGGACAAATCTGCGTCTAAAAGTGTTCTGGTAGCCATCGGCGTTTTCATTACTGAACTATCAGTCATATTGAACTTTTTTAGGATGTCTCTTATGTATTTCGATTGGTTTATGAAAATGCCTTCGGGTGACTGTTTGACTTGAAGTCCAAGAAAAAATGTTAACTCATCCATCATTGACATTAAAAAATGAGACTCCATGATTTTAGAAAAGTTCTTGCAAAATTTTGGATTAGTAGACCCAAGTATAATATCATCCACATAAATCTGGATTAGAATTAAATCATCATCTTGCTTTTTAAGGAACAGGGTTGTATCAATCGTACCCTTTTTTAAACCGGAGGCAAGCAAGAATTGAGTAAAAGTTTCATACCAAGCTCGTGGTGCCTGTTTCAAACCATTAAGCGCTTTGTCTAGTACGTAGACATGATCAGGGTGTTTCGGATCAACAAAACCATCAGGTTGAGCGACATAAACTTCCTCATGCAGAATGCCATTAAGAAATGCCGACTTTACGTCCATTTGATAGACAGTAAAGTTCTTATGGGCTGCATAGGATAAGAAAATTATGATGGATTCGATCCAGGATACAGGAGGAAATGTTTCATCGTAGTCTATGTCTTCCTGTTGACAGTAACCCTTTGCTACCAGGCGAGCTTTGTTTCTTACAACTACTCCAACCTCATCCCTTTTGTTCCTAAAAACCCACTTTGTGCCTATCACAGATTTACCTTTCAGTAGTGGGATTAATCGCCATACCTTATTCCTTTCAAATTGCATAAGCTCATCTTGCATTGCAAGAATCCAATCGGGATAGCGTAAAGCTTCTGATACGTTTTTCGGCTCTAAGGAACTAAGGAACCTTGTTTATAAGAAGAAGTTTGCGGATGTTGCACGCATTTTTACACCACTGTGTACGTCACCAATGATATTGTGTATGGGGTGATCTTTTGTCCAACGTGTTGTGCTCGGAAGTGGTTGAACAGTTTCTTGCGTATTTTTCTCATCATATTCATCAAAAATAGCAGGTACAACCTCTGATGTGGATGGAACATCTTGTACAGGTGTTTCTGACTCGTGTAATTCTGGAGCGACAGAGGAAGTATTCGGGACTTCTTGTCCAGAATTTGTATCTGCAGAAGTAGAATCAATATTAGTGTTTTCAAAAATAGTTGGTGTAGATGTACCTGAGGTTGTAGTTATGACTAGTTCAGAAGGTCCAGATATGTCTTCAGTAATTATTGGGACCTATGAAGTTGATGTGGACGCATCGGATTTGTCAAAATCTGCACATATGTCCGTAAAAGCATCAAGAAATAATAAATCTAACTCAGATGTAACAGTTAATGAGTTAGAAAGCTTAGTATGTGTAGATTTGGGTTCTATTCTGTTTTGAACAGAAGCCTTTTCTTTAAGCATGAGTTCTGAACTGTTTTGTTCAGAAGTCAATGTTGAATTTTCATCAAATGACACGTTCATGCTTTCCATGATGCACTTGGTCCGTCTGTTGTATGCATAGACTTTAGACGTGAGAGAATATCCAACAAAATAGCCTTCGTCAGCTTTCTTGTCAAACTTCCCAAGATTATCACGGTCATTCAATATATAGCACCTGCAACCAAAGACACGTAAAAATTTAATGTTCGGTTTTCACTTATTAATCAGTTCATACGTTGTTTTATTAAATCTTTTGACCACGATCGTCCGGTTTTGAGTAAAACAGGCGGTTGCAACGGCTTCAGCACAGAGATACATTGGTAGACCAGAATATGCCAACATTGTTCGTGTTGCTTCAAACAAAGTTCGATTCTTTCGTTCAACCACGCCATTTTGTTGTGGGGTGTCGGTAGCAAATAAATTGTGAGAAATCCCAACAGATGTGAGATAACTTTGAAGAGTATCGTTTTTGAATTCTATACTATTATCACTTCGCAATGTTTTAACTGGAAATTGAAGCCAAACTTGGATCTTTTTTATGAAGGCAATGATTAGGTCTGGTGCATCAGATTTGCTTCGCATAAACTCTAACCAAGTATATCTTGAATACTCATCTATCATCACAAGAATGTACTTTTTGCCATTAATAGATTGAGTACGCATAGGGCCACAAAGATCCATATGAATTAGTTCCAGAGGTGTTGAGCAAGATGATTCAGTCTTTGCTTTGTGTGAACTCCTTTTCATCTTCCCCATTTCACATGCGGGACAAAGTGAATATTTCTCAAACCTTATCTCAGGTAGACCTTTGACAATTGCTTGTCTCGCTAACTTTTCAATAGCTTTGAAGTTCTGATGAGACAAGCGTCGATGCCATGTACAACTTTGAGCTTTTGATGCTTTTGCAAGTAAGAATACTTGACGTGTAGCCGAAAGCGTTAGAAATTCACCGCGTAAAGATTTCCATATCGTTTAGCTCCAAAAATCTCATAATCATCCGAGTCTTCTATAAAACAATGATTGATTGTAAACCGAACTTGATATTGATTGTCGCAGAAATGACTAGTGCTAAACAAGTTATGATCAAGTCCATCTACGTACAATACTTTCTTTATGGTTACAATGTCGTTCTTTAGTGAACCGTATCCTCTGATGATTCCATGAAGCTCAGAATTAGAAAAGCTTACTGTTCCTGCAGGTTCTTCAACATAATCATGCAGTAAATGCTTAAATCCTGTCATGTGTCTTGAACATCCTGAGTCAACGAACCACAAATGACAGACCTTCAAAAGGAACAAATCACTTCTATTTATGTACCCATATCCAGATGGGTCCTTTATTGTTAGCATCAAGCAATTTCTTTACATCATCTACCCAAGCCTTAACTCTCCATTCATATCTCATCTTTGGTATCCTTTTCCATACCATTTTAACATTAAGATCATGAAATTGCTTTTTTAGAAATATTAACAGGCTTAGCTTGAAACACTTTAATTTGTTGTGCTGAGGACTTGGATACAGTTTTAGCTTTAGAAGCTCTTTTAACAGCTTTTGGCTTAAGAGGAATGGAGTACAATGAAAATGCATTGTCACCACATTGTTTGCAAATTAAGTTCTTACAAGCAAATGTCAACATCTTTGATTTATCAAAAGACGTACAATTATTCAAACAATTCTGACATTTATTATCGTTTGAACTTTTAGACTTCAAATCAACACTATCATTGACAGTACAATCATTTCCACTATCTTTACAAACATTCTTTTCACATTCTTTCTTTTTCCATTCTCCTTTACCAACATCCTTATTTAGATCTGAAACAAGAAAAGAAACTTTATTAATTTTCTTCTTCAATGATGAATTCTTTTTCAAGATTCTTGAAGTCTCACCTTTTTCATAGATACTCGGTAAGTATTCAGGACATTCAGAATAAACAACTGAGGGCTTTGTTGAAGTCTCAAACTCTGGATTAGAATGAACATTCCATTTTTGATCATCAAACATCTTTTTATCAGATAAATTCTTTTTAAACAAATCGTTTTTCAAATCATTTAGCTCTTTACAAAGCTCTTTGTTTTCTTCAAAAGATTTATCCAATTTAAATCGAAGATCACAGTTTTCATCCCCTAATTCCTCAAGAGTCTTTTGTAAATCTTTGATTTGTTTCTCAAAATCTGTTGTATGATCAATCACATAGTTGAATTCAATCTTTTTTAAGATAGGAACAGGATCTAAGGCATTAATCATTTCATCAAAAATCTCCTCAGTCATTTTGTTCACAAACTCTTTTTGAATGCTAGAATTTATGACATTTGAGCACTCTTCCATCTTAACTTCATTAGAGGATTCAGAAGTGACAGATTCAGATAATGGAGTATGAGCACAAACAACAGTGTCTGACTTATATTCGTCATACTGACATTCCGGGTTCAGATTCTTGATGAACTTGTAATTTGTCTCAAAGATAGACTTGTTCATCCCATTTCTCCTCAGGTCATTCAAAATCACATTGAAACGGCTGTACGTGTCTATTAAAGCTTCTCCTTCCTTTGCATGAAATCCTTCGTAAGAATTTATGCTCTGGTTAAGCTTAGCTTGGATAGACCTTTCAGTACCCTGGAACTATCGTTCAAGCTTATCCCACATGGCCTTAGCAGATTCACGACTATCTACTCTATTGTAGATATCGTTGGGAATAGCCATTGTGAGATATATGAGAGCTTCCTCATCAATCTTGGTCAGCTCCTTCTCCCTTTCGCTATAGTACTGATATGGCTTAGGCACATATCTTACTGGAATTTCCATAGAAGTTTATGTAGCAGCTTATCCAGGCACAGTAACCATAGCTTCTACTGGTCCATCAATGATTGATTTCATATAATCACGGTTCTTGTGGTTCAGAAACTGAGTCATCCTCCTTTTCCACTGGGCATACTCTCCGACTGACAATACCAGAAGCTTTGATTGAGAACCCATAGAGAGAAGATCCTTTGACATTCTTATAATTTGCACAAAATTGTTTTGCTAGAATTGATCGTTAGTCCGACAATTTGAAACAATAAATACAGAACTTATTTTTTTTTTTCAGAAAATGTATTTTCCAAAAATTGCTAAGTATAGAATTCGTATGCTAGAGATTAAAGAGCAATTCGCATGAAAAGATGTGTGTCCCTGATTTCAAGATTCTTATCACAATCAAACAAATTAAACAAGATGAATTAACTACCTGTTTGATTTCAATTTCAAAACGCAAACGATTACAATCTGTTCTTGACTTTCTCTCTCTAAACTTCTCTTTCTCTCTCTAAAACTCTCTCTGGAATTGTATCCAAAACTTCTAACCATCTATCTATTAAATAGCAAAGACAAACTATTTATACCTATCATCTAAAACAAGGAAATAAAACAAATACAATTGACTTTGACTTTATTACAAAATGACTTTGACTTTCCATGAGAGTTGACTTTCCAGCTTTGACTTCTTTTATCTTTGACCTCTAGTCTTCATGATCTTGTATCCAATATATTTCTGCTCTAACAATCCCCCCTTTAGATTCAAGATCATCTTTGAAAGATTTAGCAAATCAATCTCCCCCTTTGGTTCAATCTGGACAATCTCTTCCTTTTGTTTAACTTTATTCTTCCCAAGTATGTCTTTGAACAAAATTAACAATCTCCCAAAATTATCACAAAACTCTTTCAGACTTCGGAAAGAAATTATCTTCAGATTTAGCTCGGATTGCTTCAACAAATAATCTTCAAAGAAAATTTCAGAAAATCAGTACGTCTTCAAACATCTTTGACTTTGCTTGAACAATCTTTCAAACTTTGAACTTTATCTTCTTCAAATCTTTAACTTTGAAATTTCTGACAAGGACATTTATTCTTTAAATCATCTCACCCTTTTTGATGAATAGAGTATCTATAACATCAAAACTTTTCTCCAAGAAATGTCATTGACCATTCTGATCTGTCCAAGAGCCTCTGATTCGTTACCAATTCGAACAATGTATTCATCCAGATCTTTTCAAATCTAGACAAAATAGGAATGTAACACCTGAATCAACAAATGAATAAGTTAATATGCCTGTTAGTAACACAAAGTTACTGTGTGTAACGGATACACATAGGAAAGGAGATTTTTGATGTTCACTCCCCCAGGGCTTCCATCCAATCATCGAAACACCACAAAGAAAATTTCTATGAATGTTATGACAAGAAAACAAATTCCTTGTGTGTTCGTGCAAGTGATAGAAAGAATTAAGCGCGTGATGATTGATTTTATAAAGGCTCAACATTGTGTAAACCATTAAGACAACAGTAGATAAACACAGACTCAATGTGCATGATTGAAATGCGAAGGTGGGGCAGACTTCCTTCGTTTTCAATATCCAGATTTTCCAAATGAAAACCAGATAGATAATGTGTTGCATCCCCAAAAAAATATGAAACACTTTCTTTTTAAGAAGAAAATGACTGGTTAGTGGGGTTTTTATCAAGAGTTGGCATGGGCTAGTTACCTGTTTCAATAACGTTCACGAAGAAATGTGAAACATTAGTAATGTGGCTACCCGGATCAGAAAGTAGTTGGTGCAGAGTTTCATATTCTTTTACTCTATTCTCACACCCTCTTTCTTTTAATTATTAAGCTCACATCTAACCAAACTCACTTTTCCATTTTACCTCTACACACAACCCACGCTCATTTATTTTCGAGTCCTCACACTTAATCACTATGGATTAACTTCTTGGGTAGGAAACAATGGTTAACGTGAATCCATAGAAGTTCATTTAAGTCCTAGCACAAAGAACCATATTCCTATGAAGCAAATGTTGTTCAAAAAATGGTTTAACTTGAACAATTAAAGCTCAAATACAAGTCAGATATGTGTATGCTCAAAATATAATGATGAAGATATGATCATTTTTAAACATTGAAGTATTTTCAAACAAGTAAATTGAATGAATAGATAAGAATGCAAGAGACTTGTTTGAAAATCTGACATTGTATGAAAAATGACCAGATAAGAAATGATATATCAGTTAAAGCTTATGGTCAAGAATAATGGATATTGTCTATATGAATCAAAATACAGACATTCTTGAAAGAAACGCTTCGAAATGAAATAACGCTCAAAATTCATTGAAATACAAGCGGGGTGTTTTACCATCGAAAAATATGTTTCAAATTTGAGACATGGTAAGAACATTTTGAACAAAAATTCAAACCGGTGTGTGTGTGAATACTTGAAAGTATATAGAAAAGACAATACGCAAGTATTTATCTTTGGAAACACACGGTTTATAATCATGTAAGTACAAGTAAATCTTGAAAAACATTTAAAAATCACACTTCCAATTCATGAAATCTGATTAAGAATCGGGAAGTGGTTTGAACATTTAAGAACATGTTTTCTATGATTGAAAGTTGTCCTTCTTTCAACCATATATGAGATTAAGATAAGAAATTTAACCTTTGTTGTTCAGTCTTAAATCTCATGAAGTCACACAGAAAAATCATAAAAATATGATCTTGTAAGCATCCTCTCATTCTGCAAAAGTCTCAAAGTCATGTCAAAGAAACTTTATTCACAAATTTATTAAAAAATAAAAGACATAAAGCAGTAAAACATTGAAAGTACGAGTTCTGATCTGAAGTAATCAGAAATCATCACCTTTACTCCCCCTGAAATTATGCATCAGAAAAATTATCAGTGTAAAAGATATGTATTAACTCCCCCTCAAATGTAGAACATCATTTCTGTCGGATGCATAAAATTTCAGACAAATATATATATACTCCCCCTTGAATATTGATTTCCTTAGATATGTATGTAGGAGTACATTATTATTCAGCTCAGGAGTAAAATCTTTTGATCATTGAAGTGTGGGTCTTGAACTGTTGTATTCAAGAGCCATCAGTTCTTTCACTCAACCTTGACTTGACATTCCTGTAACACAAATTTATCCTTTTACTTTGGTATCCATTTGTATTTGGATTCAACAGTGTTAGCATATGATTTTGGCACCCATTTAAATTTAGGTCCGCTTTTCTTTTGAAAACCATATGAAGAACTAGAACGATAAGAGTATACATGATACGTTCCAAACCAAACATCAGAATATTTCCAAGAATCATAATCATTTCTATCATAATTGGAAGACTTTCTAGCAGACGAAAATAACTGGAATAATTGTTGTCTTGAATATTTCTTGTAAGAGGATACAAGCTTTGTTTTAGAAATAACAACATTCACAATCAAATCATCTTTACTAGTAGTATTCTTATTACAATCAGTACTAGAAAATGATGTAGTATTCTTATCCATCTTCTTCTTAGGTTTCCACTCAGACTTAACACCATGCGTTTTCCTTTTCACATCTGAAAATTTTGAAACTTCAGAGTTAGAACGGTGACAAACAAACAAATGCTTGTGCTTTGACTTACCAGTGTTGATCTGTTTCTGTGAATGCCCAGATTTCTTCTTTTTACCATTGGCAACTTTGGCTTTCACAGGAACTAATTTATCAACTTTTGATGATGTTTCACCTTTTGCATAAACACTTGGTAATCCAAAAGAATTAATAACAAAATATGAATGATCGGGAAGTTTAGTATTAAAATCAAATTGAGCAATACAGTCATCTAAATCACCATCAGTGTTTAAGAAATCAAACCCATCATTAAGTAAACTAGACATATCATCAGAATTTGAAGTCTTAGAAGAGTTAGAAAATCAGAATTTTTCAACACAGTTAAGAACACAGTTTGTTCTAAATCCATCAAAATTCTTTCTTCTATCAGAGTATTCTCGAGTTCATAAATTTTACTTTCTAATACGAGAGGAGGAACGTAAATTTTACCTTTGATAGGCTTTGCCTCCAACTCTTTTGAAGAATAACTCTCAAAATAATCATCAGAAATAAATTTTGATTTATCAGAACTATAACTATTATTCAACTTCTCATAACGAAATGGAAGTTGAACTTTAGTTGTGGTCTTTATTTTCTCGTTTTCATTGGCTTCATCCTCTTCAGATAGTTTAGTCCACTCAACATGAAGGTCAGGGTATCGTGATGCTAGTCTTAAAAATGTAAAATCATAAAGTGCAGGAACTTTAGATATACCCTTTTTAAGATAGTGTGGATTCTCATAACCGAGTCCCCAACACTCTTTGTTCTCTTTGGGTTTGTTTAGATGAATGGTTTGTTCAGTTTGACCCAAAGTGTATAATTTTCCTTCCAAAGCATTCACTTTGTCAAGTAAAGATTTGTTCTCTTTTGAAAGCGAAGAATACATTTTATTAAGCTCTTTTGATTCAAACGCACATAATCTATACTTTGAAACTGTTTCAGATAATTCTTTGTGAATTATAATCTTCTCTTTTGTGTTGGTGTCAATATTCTTATGTAAAGCATCAATCAAAACATTTTTCTCAGCAATATCATTGCTAAGTTTATGTATTGATTGATTTTTAGACTCTAATTCTTGGAGTTTAGTCATCATAGCATGCATTTGATTTAAAAAATCCGATTCAGTCATATCACATACCTCTTCGTAGTCTTCTTCATCAGATTCTGCTTCAACTCCAGCTTCATCCACTATCTTACCCATTAGACAAATATGAGTTGTCTCTTCTTTCTCAACCTCTTCATCTGAGTGATCTAGCCAGTACTCATCCTCAGCCATCAGTGCTTTCCCATCTTCCTGTTGCTTTGCCAAAAGCATCTTGTTTTTGTAGTACTCTGAATTTCGGACTTTTGTCTTTCTGCAATCTTTTGCAAAATGTCCAAGCTTACCACAGTTGTAGCACTTAGTAGATTCTGTGTTAGTGTACTATATTTAGAAAGTTTTGTAAAGTAATTCATAGTGCAATAGGCCTTGTCATTAGCATATGGGTTGGGCTTATTAGTTGTACATGGGATATTTGGGCTATAAATAGGAGATTGTTGGTAGTTTGTTTGTAACTTTCCATACACAATGTAGTCTTTCAAAGTTGTAAGTGTTTCTAGAGAGAGAAACTCTCTCTCTCTAGGTTGTGAATAATACATTCAATTTCCAACCCAATCTATCTCATGTCAATCTTTATACATTGTTTAATTGTGAAATCATGACCTTACATGTGGTATCAGAGCCTAATCGAAGAAATTTTTCATCGAAACGACCGATTTTCCCAATTTTTCAATGGAACAGTACTTGGTTGCATGATCAGTATCTACGAAAATTCTTATTTCTTGATATGGAGCTTAATTGATCGAGATTTGATGCTAGATTCATTATATGCTTAGAGTCGAATCTTTTGTAATCAATCACATTATGTGATATCAATCAATTTAGAAGAATTAGTTAATTTTGAGATTTTTTTGTGTTCGAAAAATAGTTTATTGTGTTGTGATCGAATTCTGTTATTGAGATGTTTTTAGACAAGATCATTAACTACAATGTTGTTCAAAAGTGATTTTCGAGCATGCTCACAAAGTTTCATCTCAAAATTCGAAGATATGTGAAAGATTTGGTGTTTTAAGTTTTCAGACTTGTTTTCTCGCAAGATCTCAAGAACGCACAAGATTCATATGAAGAACACGCAAAGTTCATCTGAAGAACAGACATGTTGTAGAATGCGCATGGAAAGGAAGAACGCGCAAGGAAAGGAAGAACGCGCAAAGGCATAGAAACGCGCAAGTAGTGCTCTGCGCGAACCATAAACGCGCACATGCTTGTTAGCGAGAAGTAATATGAACAGTGACTTGCGAGTTTGTGCATTATGCGAGTTTCAATCTTAGCGAGTTTCGATATTGTCAAATTATTCTAAGTGCTAAACGCGCAAGCCTAGTCAGTGAGAAGTTTGTGAGTTTCAAAAACACGCACGTAGAGGCTTGCGAGTTTCAAAAACGCGCATAACACGTGAACAGTTCTTTGCGAGTTATTTGATTTGCGAGTTGTGTGCCTTTGTTCTGCGTGACAAGTTACTGTTCACACCCATTTTTGCGACAAGTTGCCTTATGAGATTTAATTGTCAAATTTTTTTTCTCAGAGCATTCTTCATCAATTGTTGAGCAGATATCAGATAAAACTTCTATTCAACTCGCGGTCAAAGACAGATTTGATGTTATAAACTGAAGATGCACTTTGGTTGTCACGTCAAAATTCACACATTTCTTTCTTCTGGGCATAACGAATGTGTTGAATTTTCTAGAGATAAAAGTTGTCTTTTGTGCTCTCAGTCGAGGTTATTGTCTACATTAAATCTGGTGTTAAAGTTGAAACTCCAAAGGATAAGAGCTACTTTCAAGGGGAGCCGGAGCTATTTTGAAGTTTAAGCAACACTAAAGTTTTTCAAAGAAATAAAAGGAGAGAAGAGTTGAAGCTGATAAGGGATGATTCCTTTACAAAACTTTAGGGGGAGAATGTTAGTGTACTGTATTTAGAAAGTTTTGTAAAGTAATTCATAGTGCAATAGGCCTTGTCATTAGCATATGGGTTGGGCTTATTAGTTGTACATGGGATATTTGGGCTATAAATAGGAGATTGTTGGTAGTTTGTTTGTAACTTTCCATACATAATGTAGCCTTTCAAAGTTGTAAGTTTTTCTAGAGAGAGAAACTCTTTCTCTCTCTAGGTTGTGAATAATACATTCAATTTCCAACCCAATCTATCTCATATCAATCTTTATACATTGTTTAATTATGAAATCATGACCTTACATTAATGTTAGTGTATAAATTGTATCCAAGATTTAAGTGTAGAAAAGTCAAAGGCAATGTAAGTCAAATAGTGAAAAGTCAACATAAGTCTTAGAGAGTTTATATAGTTTGAGAGTTTAATCTTGTGAGAAGTAGTTGTGGTATAAATACCTTTAACCTTTGTAAGAGTTAGTAGTAGAATTCTTAATTGTAATACTTGTGATTGTAATATACAAGTTCTCTGTTTCTCTCACTACTCTCTCTCTAGAATCTTACATTGTCAAATCTTGTTTGAATTGTTTGTTTGAATAGGGAATTACATTTTCAATTGGTATCAGAGCGAGACCAAACAAATTCAGAGTGTTTAGATTGTCAATTTGATTGAATTTCTGAAGAATTTTTCAAGAACAGTCGTATTCTTGAAAACTTACTGTTTGATCGAGTTTTTTTTGTATTATTGAAAATCGTTTGTAATTTTGGTTTAGTTGTGATCGATTTGTGTTAGAAAATACTTTGTATTCACACACAATCACGAATTAGTCACTTGATTTGATGTAATTTTTGAATTTCTTGGATTTTCAGTTTCACGAACACAGGGTCTGTATTTCTGTTAAATCGCACTGTATTTTTCAGTTTTGATCATAGTTGTTTGTTCAAATTGTGTTCCTGTTGTATTTTCGAACATTGTGGATATGTTTGTAAAAGCAATTTGAAGGTTTGAATTGATTTGGATCTAATATGTGAACTTAGGGATGAACAAGCTAAAAAGTTGAAGTACACGCAAACATAGCTTGCGAGTTCTTGAAGAACACGCAAACAAAGCCACTTGATCTGCGAATTTTCAATTCCAAGACATCTGCGAGTTTTTGAGAAACATACATCATGCAGTCTGTGAGTTCTACAAAACACGCAACTAGTAGCTTGCGAGTACTACAAAATGTGCAAACAGTAGCTTGAGAGTTTGCAAAACACACAACTAATAGTCTGCGAATTCCAGTGTTACCAGTACACTTGGTTTGCGAGTTTCAGTGCATAAGATGTCTGTGAGTTCATGAGAAACACGCATAAGCTACCTGCGTGTACGACTTTGTACGACTTTTCATAAGATCTCTTTTCCTCTATTCTTTTTCCTTCAATCTTCTGCTTATGTTCATAATTTCTGGAACCAGATGAATATCTCTGACTGTTTGAGCTTGGCTTTTTGTAGAACTTCTTTTGAAAAGCCTTAGTCAACATGAGCATAGCCTGCTTCAGATCTTCACAATCATTAGAGTCAGAGTTATCCTCACTTTCAGCCTCTTTTGATTCAGAAATTATCACTTTCTTTTTCTTCTTCAAACTCACCGACTTCTTCTTCACTACAAGAGCAACTGGATCAGCTACTTTATCATCCTTTTTCTTCTCAGCTTTGATCTCATCTATCTCTTCTTCATTTTTTCTGAGAGTTTCATATACTTCGTGAAGGGGTATTTCATTTAAGTCCTTTATTTGCTTCATTTGCCTTGTGAATCTCTTCCATTCAGGCTGCAAGATACTAAGGAACTTGACATTAAGCTCAATTTGTGAGTTCTTTACTTTGTTCTTGTTGAGTTCATTCAACAAAGTCACAAACTGGTCATAAGTAGCCTCTAGAGAATCACCATCCTTGGCCTTGAATTCTTCATAACTGTTGAGACAATTGGAGATTTTGAGCTGATTACCAACCTTTGATCCTAACATCATTTTCTCCAATTGATCCCACATTTCCTTTCCAGTAGCATTGTAACTATCAATCTTGACATATATCTCGTTTGGTATGCCATGAAGAATGAAATACTTTGCCAATCTATCAGCTCTTGCTCTATTTTTCTCCTCATCAGTGAATTCATTAAACTTAAGTTGATATTCTCTCTGCTCATTTCCAACAGTACGAGTCGTTGTTGGAATTGGCATAACTCCTTCCTCCAAAGATGTCTTGATAAGTTCACCCAATGCATGTCTTTCTATGAAGTCAATGAACCTATCTTTCCATTCCTCGTACTCTCCCTTGAAGAGTACTGGTGGCTTTGTGTCAGTTCCAATAGCGAGAGCTTCTCGTGATGTCATCCTGTTTGATTAAAAATATGCAATAAGAAACTTGAAATTGACCGTTAGTCCAAATGAAATCACAAAAAACTCGCAGACTCCTAAACACGCAGATAACTGTTCACTGAGAAACCCGCAGATCACAAAAAGACTTGAAACTCGAAGACACATAAACTCCCAGATCACTGTTCACTGAGAAACTCGCAGACTGAGTCGTGCGCGTTTGGATAATCCGCAGATGCCTACTTGCATGTTTTATCGAACTCGCAAAACTTAAACAAAGATGTTCAAACTCGCAAGACTTGAGTTGCGTGTTTTGATAATTCACATATCACTTCTTGCTTGTTTCAAGAACTCGCAAAGTAAACTCGCAGACTGAAACTCGAACTCAAACTCAAACTCGTAGAAGGAAACTCGCAGAAACTAAACTCGCAGAATGAAGAATCAAACAAGCAAAATTCGATTTGCGCGTTTCTAAAACTCGCAAATAACACTTTGCGTTTTTTTTTCAGCGAAAAACAAGATCTTTTACTTGCGTGTTCTTCCGATGAATCTTGCGCGTTTTGTAGATCTTGCGTGTTCTTGAAGAACTTGCGAGTTCTTCAATCTGGTTGCGAGTTCTTGAGACTTACGACTAAAAACGTCTCTGAATCAACTGAAAGTACATCTAGACCTCAAATCTCGATTTGAAACTTTGACATTTTGATCACATACACATCTAGAACAACTTCCTAACAAAGAATTTCAATCTAAACCACAGATTATTACAATTCGATTCAATACAGTGCTCGAGAACTCGTGAACATGAAAACTCAAAATTGATGAGAATTACATTGTTATACAAAAATTAATCTACACAAACTCGATCTAAAACATGTTTCTATCATAACCTGATCAAATACAACTCGAAAAATACACTAAAACTCAAAATCGAATTTGAAAAACAATGGAACCGTGTTCGAACATATTTTCTTGAAAGATTTCAATTGGATCTGCTCTGATACCAATTGTGTGTCCCTGATTTCAAGATTCTTATCACAATCAAACAAATTAAACAAGATGAATTAACTACCTGTTTGATTTCAATTTCAAAATGCAAACGATTACAATCTGTTCTTGACTTTCTCTCTCTAAACTTCTCTTTCTCTCTCTAAAACTCTCTCTAGAATTGTAACCAAAACTTCTAACCATCTATCTATTAAACAGCAAAGACAAACTATTTATACCTATCATATAAAACAAGGAAATAAAACAAATACAATTGACTATGACTTTATTACAAAATGACTTTGACTTTCCATGAGAGTTGACTTTCCAGCATTGACTTCTTTTATCTTTGACCTCTAGTCTTCATGATCTTATATCCAACATATTTCTGCTCTAACAAAAGATAATGACAGAATTCGTATAACACCAAGAATTCATGTAAAAGAAATCAGAAATCGCACAAGTCCACAATTCGCACACTAGAGACACTCAAAACACCACAATTCACATGAGCCTGAATGCGAATTCTAAGAATTCGTATATAGCTATTTGTGAATTCTTTGAAATTCGTATGACTCTTTATGCGAATTCTTTCCTTAAAAAAATTTGAATTATAAACTTTGCGCACAAACTTTTCGTATCACAGAATGATGCGAATTCTTTACTTCAAAAAAAATTTCAAAAATTTATGCAAAATCCTCAGAATTCGTATCTGACTATGTGCGAGTTCAATACAATTCGCATGAAGGCATGTGCGAATTCTGTCCTTAGAATTTTGAAGATAAGCTTTTCGCATCTGGGACATATGCGAATTCTTCACTTTTTGTATATAGGAGTATACGAATTTTGCACTTAAACAAAATTTCAATCAAAATCTATGCGAATTCTCACTTTTCGTACAACACAATTGTGAAAATTCTGTACTTAAACGAATTTTTAATGAAAATTATGCAAATTCAATATGCGAAATTTAATCCTGCAAGTTCTTCATACGAAAAGATGAAATCTTGCGAGTTCTTGAAGTTTTAGTCCTAAAAGTCTATTTATAGTCCAAAAATCCACTCAATTCTTCGATTTTGATGTTGTAAACTCACAGAAATGATCTGGTTAGTATAACAAACAATCCAAACCCATTGATTAGCACACATATACAACCAAATTCAAGAATTTTGATCAAACAGTAAGTATAACTCGTTCGAACAAAAAATTTCAAATATCAAAATTCAGTGATCTAAATCGATTTTCCAGTGAAATTCAATCACATAAACTCATTCTACAACATAAATTGATCATATTTCAAACAAATATTTGATCAAAAACACCTTTAAACTCAGAAATTCGATCAAGAACTCAATACTCAGTTTACAAACTCAAAAACTTTCAAAATTGTCAGATTTTGGTCTGATACCAAATGAGATCCCAGTATTCTAGCTATCAATTGAAACACAGATTATCAAGAACAACACTTTTTATTAATCACACAACTTACAAAGACTCATATCCCTATTTGTTGCATTCGACTCTAAAGCACTATGTGTGTGTGTGTGTTCAGCATGAAATCTTACTCTGATATGTGTGTAGATGTTCTTCCAAAACTACTCTTGACTCTGCTATTTATATGGTCAACATGACCTTTAGCAAATAGTCAACACTTCATCACTATTATAATATACACCACACACTTTACAGACTTTACACTTTTGACCCTTTTTTTAATCTTGAATACAATTTAGCTCTAACATATTTTGTTTCACTAATTTGTGATGCATATTCACTTATTCTCGGTTTTCTGATGAGAGTTATGATGATTAAGTAGTTTTGTAGGTGAGAAGATGGTTGCCTCAAAATACAATAAAATAATTTGAAGATGACCTCCTGATCTCCCTTACATATCTTTGAAATACATTTTATTATACTTAATCAAATTTAGTTCTTTGTAATAGTTTAGTCATATTCAACATGTTCGGCAAAATCGAAGACTAGCCGAAATCAGCAAGAAGTGAGTTTTAGTTGCGGATCAAAGATGAACTTCCAATCTTCAACTAAGTTGTCTCTGTCGATTTAGAGGTACAAATCAGGGATCTTTAAAATCGGAGGATATCCCCTTTGTTCCATGTTGAGACAAAAAGAGCATCTTGTCCTTTTTGGGTCAACTTTATAATTCAATCCTAGAGTGACAAATGTCTCATGCATTTAATGAGCATGCTAGTATTTAAAGATGAAGATTCCTCCCATGCAAGGTTACATTCAAGAGAATCCTCCTAAGTGCTCAAGCAAAAAATCGACATATTTTCTTCTCTCTCTGGAACTTCATAGCTTTTAACTTCATGCTTTCAAGTTGTGTTTATTTTTCTATTTTCGTGAAAGATTGTTAGAATAGATTTTATCTGTTCTTTTCGGTAACAATCTTGTTTTTCTATGTGTAATTCTTGATATTTATATCAATAAAGAATTAAATTAAGTTAAATTTGGTGTATTATATTCAACCCCCCTCTACAATACCTGTTACTTTTTGTCATTTCTTGTTGGGACTAACAAGTGGTATCAGAGCGGGTCAGTTTAATCTAATAAACTTGATCTGAAATGGCATTATCTTCTTCTACCAATAATGGAGCTTCTTTTCAAAACCCCTTTGTTGGATCATACAACAATGGCTCTATAGCTAAACCCCCAAAGTTCAATCCCAATAGCTTTGCTCTGTAGAAAAGTCGTATGATGCTCTTAATGGAAGGAGTAGACGACAGATATCCCACCATTCTTCTTGAAGGACCCATTGTTCTAGTGTTTGGGCTCGTTATGATACCCAGAAGACCAATGATGGCGAAATTTCTGATAAATCCTCGGATGAAGAAAATTCTACAACTACTGGTTGCTATATCCAGAGAAACCATAAAAATTACAATGATGAAGACAAGCGTCTTGTATCTTTTGACACTAAGGTCAGAGATATCATTGTAGTTTCCCTACCTGATGAAGTGTATCATTCCTTAGTAAATCATTCTACTACTAAGAAAATGTGGTCAACTTTGTGTGTCCTTTATGAGGGAACTGATAAGGTCAAGAAAAGTAAAAAATTGGTCTTGTCAAAAAATATAAGCTCTTTTCTTATGAAAAAGGAGAATATCTCTCTGATTACTATAACCGTTTTAACAGTCTTCTTAACGACCTGAAGTTGTTGGGTCGTGTGTAGGACAATAAGGAAGTTTTGTGTAAGTTTATGGATGGTCTCCTCGAATTTTGGGAAAATATTTGTACTTGCATCAAGACAACCAAGGAATGTGATCATATTCCTCTCACTGTTCTGTATGGATCTTTGCACAATTATGAGCAGACTAAGATCCAAAGGAAGTCGGTCATATTCCCCTTACTGTTCTGTGGCTCTTATCGATGACTCTTCCAACAAATCTATGTGTGTTCTAAGAATCACTTATCCTTCTTCTGAATTGGAGCATGAAAGTCGAGAAGATGCCAATCATCCATCGGAAGCATACTTCAGTGATGTTGATGATGAATGTGAGGAAACTTTTATTGACTAACTTTCTAATGGAATGGCCATGTTAGCAGATTATTCCAAGAAAAATCCTCGTTTCTCTTCTGGAAAAACCAAGTTTGGCCAAAAACCTTCCTCTTCTATATCAAAACTTCCTTCCTCCAAAAAACTAATGAACAGTGTTATAATTATGGGAAAAAGGTCATTTTGCCTATAAGTGTAAGAGCAAACGAATACGGAGATCCAAAAACTTCTTTTCTTCCTTCTGATTCTCTTCTAAATCGGAGAGGCGAAGACCTTAAACCTCCAACCGATCTCCTTCTAGAAGATCTAGAAAATCTTCTCTCCCAACCAATACAGAGCATGCTAAAAAATACAAAGCTAAATACAAGAGAGAGAAGGAGAGAAATGAAATATTGCTCAAGAAAGGAAAAGGTCTAATGGCCGAAAATTACTGGGTAGATAAACCAACATTTGAGAGCGAGAATGATATCTCCAATGTTTGTCTTATGGCAAAGAATTGATATGGAAGATCCCGAATGACATGTCTTCTCCACTTCATTAGTCTCTGCTGAGTGCTCTTTATCCTCTTCTTAGGTACATCCCTTTCACTCTCTTTCTGATTCTGAAAAGATTGAAGCCTTTGACTCTCTGACAATTGGTTTTTATAATCTCAAAGATGCAAAAAAAAGGCAAATACTCAAATGAAGTCTCTTTCTTCTCAACTTCAGATATGTCTTTCTTAACTAAAGCATTTTGATAAAATAAAAGCTAAACTTGAAGATCTAAAAACTTTCAATTTCATTCTTGCTAAAGAATAGAACAAAATGTTCAAACGTTTTAAGAAAGAACACAAAGTTGTAAAGAAATAGACAAGTTCTTCTAAAAATCATGAAAAGAGTTTTCAAAACCTAATGTCATGCGATGACAAATTTAGACTTGGATTTGGAAATATGGACATTGAATGCTCTTCTCATGCTCATGCCTCCTCTTCTCTTGCTCTCCCCTCCTTTTGTGAGCCCTTTGATCCTGACTCAGAAGACTCTCATTCTATGAACTCCACTGATTTGTCTGAGGCCTTGAAGTTCGGTATGTTCATCAAAGCCAATGAGCTTGTCATCTTAAATGAAGAGGTTCAATACTCAAGTGAAATTGCTAAACCGATTCATGGTCTTCTCAAATCCTTAAATCTAGATGAAGCCATTTCCTCTGCACCCAAACCTTCTAAAAATCCAAAGAGAGGTCATCAAATTTCTGTTATCAAGTTCTCAGCCTCTGAGAAAGGGAAATCGGTAGCTTCTACCAATTTGCCTTTGAAGAGAAAGACATCCTATCATTTTTCCAAAAATAAAATATTATGTTTTTTCTACTAGCTTTGTTCCCCGATCTGTAAACATAAAGAGCTTAAATCTAAGGGAACCTCTGGTGAATCTCTTTCTGACTCTGAAAAAGGAATCCTTGGATCCAAACCAAATTGTAACACCCCTGAAAACAGAGGTAAATTTAAACCTGAATAATGACGTAAATTAGACATCTACATAAATGAAATCACCCAAAAAGGGGAAATAGTAATAGCATTTACAAATATAAGAATGGAAATTATAAATGACAACTATCTAATCTAAACTATTTGCGTCTAGATTAAACAATTGTCAACACAATTTACCAAAAGGTAATTATCAAAATCTGTACGTGAAGATCCCAAAAGACTATCTCTAAAAGTTGCCACTATTGGCCAAAACGCTCATCCCTCAAACCTTGCGAGCCCTATCGCTAACGGAACCTAATATACATGTCATTTAAGAAAAAGTGTTTGGATTTTCTCCTAGTGAGAGCAAACATTTAAATAGGTACAATGAAGCATAAATCAACCATTATTGTTTTCCCAAGAATATGAAGTAAGTTTTACTTTCATATAAACCACGTAGGAACCATACGGTCCGAAAAGGCATTTTGCGATGACCAGGGAGAACTGATTTCCATGGATTGTAGCGGAACACAAAACTAAGCTACTTTCCAAGTTAGTTAGCTTATACTAGGATCAAGGCCACGAGCTCGTCGGCTCGTACTTAGATGTGGGGGAGGGCATCCAATGATTCTAATCATACTCATTCGCTGGAATTACATTTACAATCCATGACTAGTATCCGTTCCCACATAACCATACCAAGTTGCCTTCCGAGGACCCCTTGTCTCAACTAGCTACAAATATGAGTTATCCCAAAATAAGTTGACTCTATACCTATGTATCCAATAGTAATAGTCTAAGGATCATCACAATTAAATTTGTGACAAAACTATAATCACACATATAGTTCTCATGATAGAATTCCCATAAAATGATTTCCATGCATAAACCCTTTTCACGTACTTAAAACCCAAATAGTGGGAAATAAATTATCATTTCCACTTTCAACATAAAATGCCTCTAAAATGAGGTTTTCCAACATTTTATAACCATTTAGATAAATCTATGCCATATAACCAAATACCATTTAGTCCTAAGTGAAATCTTCCTATTTAAGTTAATACCCTAAATGGCATCAAATAATTTCATCCAAACATTTAATCATAAAAATGTAAATGGAACGTATTTGGTATCCCAAACCATGATTTCTAATCACATATTCCAAAACTTGGTTAGAACCCTGTTGGAGCAATAATTGTATTCAAGATTAAATTGTTAAAGTGGTCTAGTTTGTAATAGTGTTTAATACCTTAGGGGGTATTTTAGCTAATAGTTAATATTGATTAGGCCATGTTGACCTACGTATAAAAGGTATTATTCTCTAGTTTTCGGTAGCTCTTGTGAAGATTAAGGACGTCGTATTCTCTGCATTATACACGCACAATAGGTATCTGTTGGGAACTGAAGAATTCATCAAGTATGGTTAATGCTGCTGGTTCAAAGTTACTACTGCTAGAAGACTTAAAGGTTAATACTGCTGAGTGTTACTACTGCTAGTGGTTAATACTGCTAGTCAAAGTTAGTGCTGCTTGAACAAAGTTAGTACTGCTTAGCTAGTTAGTACTGCTAGTGGTTAGTACTGCTTAGAAGTTAATGCTGCTGAAGATTAATACTGCTTATATGATGAAGATTCGTATGAAAGGATATACATGGAAGCTTAGAGATATACATAGAAGATATACTGAAGATATTTTATTTATTGTAATTATCTTTGTATTCAGTATATATATTGTATTGTTTAGAATAGTTAGATAACTTTTAGTTTTTCATTCTTTTAGAGAAAATCAACCTCAAGGCATAGATCCTAATTCTAGAGAAGTAGAATTCGTATTGGTGAGTCTGTTCATCAATATTGAGGTTGAGTGAGTAATCTTGTAACTTCAAAGCATTCAATAAAAGCTTACAGTTTGTTATTCATATTTTCTGTGTTGATTTACTGTTTCATTGAATATCAAAGTGTTATTCCGCAAACTTCTTTGATATTGTTTCTGAGAATTAATTCTTGTTGAGAATTCGATCCTCACAAGTGGTATCAGAGCCTGATTTCTCAGAAACAACTATTCATCATGGAAAATCTTGCAGAATCAAGCAGTACTTTGGTCTCAAAGGTTCCAATGCTTAGACCCAATGAATTCGATATGTGGAAGATCAGAATCAAGCAGTACATACTCCTCACTGACTATTCTATGTGGGACATCATAGAGAATGGTCCTTCTGAAGCAGGAAATATTGGTGCAGATGGAAAGAGAACTCCACCAAAAACTGATGCAGAAAGAAAGATCAGACAAACAGAGATGAAAGCCTTGAGCACCTTGCTCTTGGCTATTCCCAATGAATATCAACATCAGTTCTGTAACTGCACTGATGCAGAGATGCTCTGGAATGCTCTGGAGAAGAGATTCTCTGGTACCAAAAGTACCAAGAGAAATCAGAAAGCCATTCTGAAGCAACAATATGAGAACTTTATGTCAACCAAGAATGAGTCCATGACTCAAACTTTTGACAGGTTCAACAAACTTATTGGTGAACTAGCTACAGTGGGAGTACAAATTGATCAAGATGATCTGAACAGAAAGTTTCTAAGGTCCTTGAGTGATGAATGGACCATGTATACTGTATCTTTCAGACAGAATGATCAACTGGAAGAAAAGGAACTTGATGATCTTTATAATGATCTAAGAGTTTTTGAATCTGAGGTAGAGGCTAAAAAGAGGCCTTATGGGTATGTTCACAATGCTGCACTCCTTTCAGCATCAACTGATTCTACTTCCAACCTTGAATCAGTTAGTACTGCCAATGGAACAAACCAAGAGAAAGGCACTGAAACTGTGTTTGAGGCCTTTCTGGCAAGTCATGGAAACTCTTCTCTCATTAATGATGACTTGGAACAACTCAATCCAGATGATCTTGAAGAGATGGATATTAAATGGCAGATGGCCATGCTCTCCATGAGAGTTAAAAAGTTCATCAAAAGAACTGGGAGGAACAACTTCTCCCAAAGAAGAGAAGATGGAGCAGGATTTGACAAGTCCAAGGTGGAATGTTACAAATGCCATAAAAAGGGACACTTTGCTAGAGAATGCAGAAGTGGAATGTCTCAGAATAACAACCACCAACAAGCTCAATCTGGAAGCTTCAACAGAAACTCTGCACAAGCCCTTGTCTCTCAACAAGGTATGGGGTTTGATTGGAGTGATCAAGCTGAAGAGGCTATTCAGAATCAAGCTCTAATGGCAGAGGTGTCTGGTCTCCCTACAGAGGTAACTTCCAATCTTTGCTCTCAAAATTGCATTAACACTGTTAAAAGGTATAGGGATCACAACCAGAACATGAGTGATGACCTTAAGAGATTGGAAAAAGACATAAAAGATTATGTGAGGATTGTTGAGAGATTTGAAGAACAGATTAAGGGTTTTCAAGCTAATGAGCTTCAACACTCTTATGACACAAATTACTGGAAGTGGGAGAAGAATGACTTAGAGCTTCAACTGACCAGATCTAAAGAAGAAAGTGAAAAGCTAAGAGGAGAGCTAGCTAAAGTCAAACTTGATGTAGAAAAGTTTTCTAATGCTTCCAAAGCAATGGATTCTTTGTTACAAACTCAGATTCATGATAAACTGAGAAGAGGTATAGGGTACAATACCACACCACCACCCTATAACAACAACTACATCCCTCCTAGTTCAGAGTTGTTAGAAACAAAGGATAGGAAGGATCTACCTAAGGGAGCCACTGAAATAGATCCCTTAGATGAAGTGGTTGTTAAGGATAAAACTGAGAAAGAAGTTGTCAAGGATAAGGACAATACTGTGAGTGGTGAGATTCCTAAAGAAAATCACATTATCACCAATGAGGGATGTGGAAAGCACTGGATCAAGTCTAAAGAGATAGAAAAGACTGAGGGAAAGAACAAGAAGGTTCACTATAAGCAGACCACTGTTGTGAACCCTATTCCTTGCAAACAGTGTGATTGCAATAAAGCCAAGAGCCTAAATTCTGGTTTAAAAAGAGGAAATCAAAGAAACTGGAATAATCAATGGGCTCAGAAACAAGGAGTTGATCTGAATAAAATCAATAGACCAAAACCTTGTTTTATATGTGGCAAGTTGAATCATTTGGCTAAGTATTGTTACTTTAACCCTATTAACCAACAGATGAACTTTCAAAGATTTGTGCAAAAATCTGTGGGTTATAGGAAGGCTGGAAAGAAACATGTGATAAAGAAATATGTTGAAAGTAAAGGCACTTTAAAGAAAAAGATTTTAAAAGAAAGTATCAAAATGTGGGTGCCTAGAAGTACTAACAGTATTAGTACTGCTAACAATATTAGTACTGCTAACACAGTTACTACTGCTAACAGTGTTAGTACTGCTGAAAATATTAATGCTGCTAATACTGTTAATACCTCTTCAAAAGTTAATACTGCCAACACAGTTACTGCTGCTAACACAGTTACTACTTCTAACAAAGTTAGTGCTGCTAAGCATGCAAGTGCTGCCAAGGTAGTTAGTACTTCTGAAACTAGTACTGATTCTAGCAAACATAGTTCCAAGCCTATTATTGTAACAAAGTACTCCAAGAATGAGGAGTTACAGTTCAAAAATCTTGTCAAGAAAGAATGCAAATATTTTGATGAGAAAGGGGTACCCAAGACCACTTTGGCTTGGGTTCCTAAATCATACTAATTGATTTATCTAATGTGCAGGGCAACCAACAGCTCAAGGGAAAGAGCATTTGGCATGTTGATAGTGGTTGCTCTAGGCACATGACAGGCAACATGTCATGCCTTCAGGATTTCAAGCATATCAATGGAGGACATGTTGCATTTGGAGATAATCTTACTGGTGGTAAGATAAGTGGAAAAGGTAATGTCACCAAAGGTAAGATGACATTTGAGGATGTCTACTATGTTGATCAATTAAAGTACAACCTGTTAAGTGTATCACAGGTTTGTGACAAACAACATAGTATATTATTTACAAATACTGAGTGTATGATCCTTGCTCCAGGATTCAAGGTAGTTGATGAAAGCATGATACTACTTAGAACTCCAAGGAAGGACAATGTTTACTGTCTTGATATGGACAATGTTGATAGTGATTCATCTCTAAATTGTCTTGTTTCAAAAGCTTCTGTAGATGAATCCTCTCTCTGGCACAGAAGGATGTGTCACATGAATTTCAAGACTATGAACAATCTTGTTAAAAATAACCTTGTAAGAGGGTTACCTTCAAAAGTCGTTTCATGTGATGATCATTGTGTTGCTTGTCTTAAAGGCAAACAACACAAAACTTCTCATAAGACCAAAGAGTTAAATTCTGTTTCTTCTTGTCTCCAGTTATTGCATATGGATTTGTTTGGTCCTACAAATGTTATGAGTATAGGCAAGAAATCTTACTGCTTGGTTATTGTTGATGATTACTCCAGATTTACTTGGGTATACTTTCTAAGGACTAAGGATGAAACAAGTGGTCTTATCAAATCCTTTATTCTAAGAATTGAAAACCAAACTAATCAAAGAGTAAAAGTCATTAGATCAGATAATGGAACTGAGTTTAAAAATCATGATCTAAACACCTTTTGTGAAGAAAAAGGTATTGAGAGGCAATATAGTGCTCCTAGGACTCCTCAACAGAATGGTATTGCTGAAAGGAGGAATAGAACACTAATAGAGGCTGCTAGATCTCTGTTGGCTGATTCAAAATTGCCAATTACCTTCTGGGCTGAAGCAGTTAATACTGCTTGTTATGTCCAAAACAGAGTTCTAGTGGTCAAGCAAAAGAACAAGACCCCATATGAGCTTTTAAATAAAAGAAAACCTTTTATTGGTTTCTTCAAACCTTTTGGGTGTCCTTGTACAATTCTAAATACCAAATCTCACTTAGGTAAGTTTGATAGCAAAGCAGATGATGGATTTCTTGTTGGATATTCATCTCAGAGTAAGGCCTACAGAATATTTAACTCTTCTTCTAGAATAATTGAAGAAAGTGACAATGTCAAATGCAATGAGAGCACACCAAATCCTGTTGGATCTGGACCTCAGTGGCTATTTGACATTGATTCACTAACTAATTCTTTTGGTTTCAGTAGTGATGATTCTACAGGAACAAGATGTGGAGGATCAGGGATCACACAAGTCTCAGAAAGTATATCTAAATATGTGATATTTCCCATACCCACAGTGAATTCTGTTGAAGACTGTGAAAAGGAATCATTTACTGGACCAAATCAGAGTGAAGAAGAAACTAGAGATGAGGAGACTCAAGAAAATAAAGAATCAGAAGTGGCTTCTGAAAATACTTCAGTTGAGTTGCATGACTCTAATCTAGAGGCTGGACTGAATGAAGAACCTAGTCATAACACCAGAGTTCAAAAGAATCATCCTCCACAGCTGGTAATAGGAGATATCTCTTCTCCTATGATGACTAAACATCAAAGCAAGCTTCAAGAAATGCAAGATCAACAGCATACAGTCCTTTCTTGTTTTCTATCCCAGCTTGAGCCTAAAAAGGCACATGATGCTATGAAAGAATCTAGCTGGATAGAAGCAATGCAAGAAGAACTGTTACAGTTCAAGCTACAAGATGTATGGGATCTAGTAGACCTTCCTAAAGGTCACAGAGCAATTGGCACAAAGTGGATTTTCAGAAACAAGAGAGATGAAAGAGGTATTGTCATAAGGAACAAAGCAAGGCTGGTGGCTCAAGGCTATACTCAAGAAGAGGGTATAGATTATGAAGAAGTTTTTGCACCCGTGGCAAGGATAGAGGCAATCAGACTATTCCTAGCCTATGCTTCTTACATGAACTTCAAAGTCTATCAAATGGATGTAAAAAGTGCTTTTCTCTATGGATCAATTGAAGAAGAACTATATGTCTGTCAACCACCAGGGTTTGAAAACCCAAGCTATCCAGACAGGGTATACAAATTAAAGAAAGCACTTTATGGACTACATCAAGCTCCAAGAGCATGGTATGACACTCTGTCATCCTATCTCTTGGAAAATGACTTTGAAAGAGGAGTCATTGATAAGACTCTATTTATCAAAAGAAAGAAGAAGGATATCTTGCTGGTCCAAATCTATGTTGATGACATTATCTTTGGATCTACAAGAAACAACATGTGCAAGGAGTTTGAGGATTTAATGCATCAAAGGTTCAAAATGAGTTCCATGGGGGAACTTACTTTCTTCCTTGGACTCCAAGTTCAACAGAAGTCAGATGGCATTTTCATATGTCAATCCAAGTATGTGCAGGATATTCTAACCAAGTTTGGTTTCTCAGAATCAAAACCTGCCAGCACACCTATGGAAACACACAAGCAGATCACAGCAGATCTTGAGGGGGAGGATATGGATGTGCATTATTATAGATCCATGATTGGCTCTCTCATGTATCTCACAGCATCAAGGCCAGATATAATGTTTCCAGTTTGTGTATGTGCAAGATTTCAAGTTAGGCCAAAGCAATCTCACTTTCAAGCTGTTAAGAGGATATTCAGATATCTCAAAGGGCAACCCAGATTGGGACTTTGGTATCCTCATAACTCAGCTTTTGACCTAATAGCATACTCAGACAGTGATCTAGGTGGGGCAAACTTGGACAGAAAATCTACTTCTGGAGGATGTCAGTTTTTGGGTGCTAGACTAGTCTCATGGCAGTGCAAGAAACAAACCACAGTATCCACATCTACAACAGAGGCAGAGTACATAGCAGCTGCAAGTTGCTGTTCTCAAGTCTTATGGATTCAGAATCAAATGTTGGATTATGGGGTAACCTTTCTACACACTCCAATCTTTATTGACAACAGCAGTACTATTAGCATTGTAAATAATCCAGTCAAGCACTCAAAGACAAAGCACATTGAAATCAGGTATCACTTTATAAGAGACTGTAATGAAAAGAAAATTATTCAAGTTGTAAAAGTTCACACTGATAATCAGTTTGCTGATTTATTCACTAAAGCTTTTGATGTGGGTAGATTCACTTTCTTGGTAACAAGTGTGGGAATGATCAACTCTGAATAATCTCCTTCTCAAAAAGTGGTTTTATACCTGTATGTTTTTATTCTTGGTGTTACTAATCTTCTTGTTCAGGATATGCATAGCAGTACTCAGTGTTTAGCAAGGTTAAAAGGAGTAAGAGTAGTTAATACTGCTAGTAGTTAATACTGCTAGTAGTTAATACTGCTAGTAGTTAATACTGCTAGTAGTTAATACTGCTTTCAGTTAATACTGCTAGTAGTTAATACTGCTTTCAGTTAATACTGCTAGTAGTTAATAATGCTTTCAGTTAATACTGCTAGTAGTTAATACTGCTTTCAGTTAATACTGCTAGTAGTTAATACTGCTTTCAGTTAATACTGCTAGTAGTTAATACTGCTTTCAGTTAATACTGCTAGTAGTTAATACTGCTCTAGGTTAATACTGCTTATATTCCGAATACTATAAATACTTTTTGCCCGCCTAAAAGTTCATAACGACTCTTTGCATACTGTTCTCTTGCGCTCAAAACCTTTTCTCTCTCAAGTTCGAAGTTTTCAGGCAAGCTTTTTACTAAGATCAATGGCATCCATGACTTTCATCGACGAGCACAACGAGATTGCGATGCTACAAAAGCCAAAGCAAGCTTCCGGATTTCATCCGATTGTGGATTTCCTCAAGACAAGCCACATTGCTCATGCTCTTACTGTATCCCCTACAATCTACATTGAGCATCAAAGGCAGTTCTGGGCCAATGCAACCATTGTTGTGGAAAATGGTATGCAAATGATCAAGACAAGAATCTGTGATCAATCACTAACAGTTACTGAAGAGGTTATTCGCATCAGTCTACGTCTAGACGATGCCTCTGGTATAACTTCTATCCCAAATGATGAACTGTTTACAACTCTTACAAGAATGGGGTATGGAGGCCCATTGGGTGTTTTCAAATTTTCTAAAGCAAAATTCTCACCCCAATGGCGTTTCTTTGTCCATACTCTTATGCATTGTATATCCAAAAAGACTACTGGATGGAGTGAGTTCAGCAGCACTATTGCTTATGCTTTGGTGTGCTTGGCCACTGCCAGAAAGTACAATTTTTCTAAAATGATTTTCAATGATCTTGTCTCAAACATGGGAAACAAAAAGAGCTTCTTTATGTATCCCAGGTTTGTTCAAGAAGTTATTACTAATCAATTGACGGATATACCTCAACCTGTTGGGGTATATGTACCTAAACCCCCCAAAGGCAAGGTTTTCTCAAACATGAGAAGATCTGCTGGGGACTCTGAAGGAGTTGACACCCCATTGTTCTCTACAATGATGGTGGTGTCCCAAACCAATGAAGGAATGGCAGCAGGGTCAAGGCCCCCATTAGACCAACCCACTGCTAGCCAAGCCCAACCTTCCCTCTCAAAATCAATTCCCCAGTCCCTTCTTGACAAACCAACCTCTCCCATCACCCAAACCTACAAGAGAAAACAGGTAAAGAAGGTTCCTTCCCTTCTTGTACCATTACCCACTAAGCCTATAAGCCCTCTAAGGGAGAATTCTCCCCTAGAGAATATCCAAAGGGAAACCACAAGGGTGTCTCCCAACCCAAAGGAGGTGCTCTCTGAGGAGGAGGTAGAGCATATGGGTGATGAGGCTGCCACTACTCCTGCTAGCACAGAGGAGGAAAGTGGTAACATCAATAAGACCTCCCCCATGGCAACTTTGAATGAGCAATCATTTGAAGGTCCCTGGTGCCAAGAAACCACAGGGGTGGATAGTGCCTCTGCAAGGCAGAAGACTTCCACAAATAAAAGATCCAATGATCCTTCAAAGGAGGGTAACACTTCTGGAGAAGGTGAGGACAGATATAACTATGATGAATTGATGGAGGCAATGGGTAACATCAACCTAGATGTTCTGAAACAAGGAAAAGAAATAGAGGAGATGAAGCTGGTAATCCTGTCACAACAAGTTCAGATTGCCAAATTAAAGAAGATGGTGACAAAGCTTGTACAGAAGAAGAGAAGAAAACAGTTTGTTTTAAAGAAGAGGTCAACTAATAAAGATGCTTCCAACAAGGGGGAGAAAGAGGCTGAAAAAGAGAAAGCAAATCCAGCTGAGAGGGCATTTGAGGTTGAGGGGGAGAAAGAGGCAGAAAAAGAATCAGAATTTACTAAAGCAGCAGTAACAGGGCTTTCTGTTGAAGAAATGGAGATTGTAGAAACACTAGTCAAAGCAAAGAATGACACTCCTGAGGCTACTCAAAAGGCCAAGAGAGTAGTCATCAATGAAGGAAAAGTTCAACAAAAGGCAACAGAAAAGGCAAAAGAGACAAAAGGAAAAGGAAAGGAGAAAATGGTTGAAGCTGAACTGCCTGCCAAGAAAAAGAGTCAGATTGAGTTGGATGAAGAAATGGCAAAGCTACTTCAGGCTGAAATGGAAAAAGAAGAACAACTTCAATCAGAGAAGGATAGAGAGCTTGCAAAGATCATGGCTAGAAAGTTGAATGCAGAATATCAGAAAAGCATCAAAGAAGCAGCTCAAGCCAAGAAAAGCTCTGTGAAAGTTTTCAAGCAAAGAATGCCATTCAAAAAGCAAAAGATACAACCCTCCAAAACATTTTTGGCCAATCAGGAAAGAAGAAAGATGATAAATTTCCTGAAAGGTGCAATTGGTGTTAAGGGGGAGATATTCACCAACATGGCATACACTCAGGTTAAGGAGTTGTATCAGAAAGAGATGCTTAAGCTTCAAGGTGATTCAGTCCAAAGGGAAGAGGCTGAGAGAAGAATGAAGGAAAGGCATGACCTGAATATTCAAAAGCCATTCCCTGAGGACACCACACCTTTAAAAGATAAAACTGAAGAGATGAAAGAAGAACATGAAGGTGTTGGTATAGAAGCTACATCTGGGAAGAGGGTGAAGTCAATTGCCTCCAAGAAGCAGAACAAAAGGCCAAGAGTTGAAGAAACAGCAGAAACAGCAGAACCTTCAGTTACTTCTACAACTGAATCTGTAAAGAACCCAGAACAATCCAATAAGCAATATAATCTTGATTTTTATATGACTACAACAGCTGATGAACCAGTTTCAGTTGATCCCATCTCTATGAAAGCTCCAGAAGTTATCTTTTGGGATATTTTGGAAGATCAAAGGAAGAAATACTTCAGGCTTAAGAGAATGGGAGATCTATATGAAGTGTACTCTACTTGGGGTAGACTCATAAGAAGTTGTTCAAGATCAGATTTAGAAGAGATGTTTAAAGTTGGGTTGGAGATATATGAAAAGGAACTGAAAGGAGAAGGAATGAGCTTAATCAGATTAGCTATGGAGTACTTATGCATGATGTTTGACCCTAGCAAAGTTCAACATGTGATCAGAGATTTGCATCTACAGAATAAATTCCAAAGAATAGAAAACTGGATGATATTTGAAAGGTGTGGAGTCTATGTCATCACTGTGGACAGAGCTTATCATGAGTACTACTTAGTTGATAAAATCTATGATCACAGCAAGGCCAAATTACAAGCAATGTTGAATGCAAAGCTTACATGTTCAAAAGATTCAGAAATGGCAAAGATTGTGGTTAGCAGAATCATTAATCAAAGTTTGGGTTTGGATCCTAATCTAGGAGTATGAATTGAGGTGTTGAAAGCATCTTGAAGAAAATTTGAAGAACTTGACTTCTCTTCCTAAAAGTCAAGTTAGGGGGAGATTGTTGGGAACTGAAGAATTCATCAAGTATGGTTAATGCTGCTGGTTCAAAGTTACTACTGCTAGAAGACTTAAAGGTTAATACTGCTGAGTGTTACTACTGCTAGTGGTTAATACTGCTAGTCAAAGTTAGTGCTGCTTGAACAAAGTTAGTACTGCTTAGCTAGTTAGTACTGCTAGTGGTTAATACTGCTTAGAAGTTAATGCTGCTGAAGATTAATACTGCTTATATGATGAAGATTCGTATGAAAGGATATACATGGAAGCTTAGAGATATACATAGAAGATATACTGAAGATATTTTATTTATTGTAATTATCTTTGTATTCAGTATATATATATTGTATTGTTTAGAATAGTTAGATAACTTTTAGTTTTTCATTCTTTTAGAGAAAATCAACCTCAAGGCATAGATCCTAATTCTAGAGAAGTAGAATTCGTATTGGTGAGCCTGTTCATCAATATTGAGGTTGAGTGAGTAATCTTGTAACTTCAAAGCATTCAATAAAAGCTTACAGTTTGTTATTCATATTTTCTGTGTTGATTTACTGTTTCATTGAATATCAAAGTGTTATTCCGCAAACTTCTTTGATATTGTTTCTGAGAATTAATTCTTGTTGAGAATTCGATCCTGACAGTATCTGTACACCAAGAACACACACATGCATTTATCTGATTAAACAAGAGATCATTGGTATATTGTTTGATTTATTCTTCTCTTGTTCTTTATTATGTTGTGATTGTTTATCAACTATAAGCTGGGTTTAACAAGTGGTATCAGAGCCAAACAGAAACATATTTTCTGATCGATCATGAGATCTGGTTGTGTTTTTGATAGAACAGTCTGTGTAATAGTCGATTTCTGTGATTTTTGTGAAATTGTTTGGTTTTTATTGTTTAATTGATTCAGTTGTAAAAGTCTATCATTATAGAATCAATTGCTTGTAACAATTTCGATTCAGAAAGTTGAATCGATCGATTTTGAGTTTATTTTGTTCGAAATTTTTATGTTACTGTGGTTGAATCGAATCTGGGTTTAGAGTCAGATTTAGTCAATGTATTCAACTACAAATGTGCTTATTAGTATATTTCGAACCTGTGGATAAAGTATCAACTCAAGAATCGAAGAATTGAAGAATTTGTGGAAGAAAATCAGAAAACAAGTTCGAGATCTTCAATTTTCGCAAGATTTATTGAAGAACTCGCAAAGAGGAGGATTCGCAGAAGGAGAATTCGTAGAACATTAGACACAACAAGTTTTTGAAGTATAGAATTCGCAAGTGGTCTTTCTGCGAAAGTTGAAGAATTCGCAGACCACTGTGCTAACGTTGTGTGCGAAATCTAAAGGATTCGCAGGCCACCTGATCTGATTTGTTAAGATTTCACAGATGTGTACATTGCGAAAAGTGGCTTCCAAATCATGAAAAATGTTCTAAGGTAAGGATTCGCAGGTTAAAGGACTGCGAAAAGTGAAGGATTCGCAGGACAGTATTTAACGAATTCTGAGGAATTTGTGAACTTGTTGTCTGCGAAAAGCTAGGATTCGCTACCATGAGGCTTGAGAAAGTTAGAGAATTCGCAATGCAAGCCTCTGAGAATTATGTTTTCAGCTTATGCTAACTTGCGAATTGTGCTTACATGTCTACAGGGATCTGCGAATTTTGGTTATCTGCGAAAGTTGGTGTTATTTTTGAAGATTCTGACTGTTCTAAACCCTATTTCATACAAGTTTGCCCTGTTCCTATGCTTTTTACGCTGAATGCATATGTGACAGCTGGTTGGTCACATATCCTTAGCAACTGATCTATATTTCACGAGTGCTCATGACCTGCAAAGTCTTTCAGATTCTGGATATGATGATTTTTTCTCTGCTTGGATTGAGTTAGCTGCTTGAGCATATGCATTCATCAGTCTGGAAAGCTTCTTCAGTTGTTAGACCGTTGAGAACACTTTATCATTCTTCTGACTTGATCACTCAGTAGTGTGAGCGACTGCAATCACTGTTCTACACTTTGGTTGTGCTTCAGAATCCTGAGAGTTGATAATCATCCAGTTGATTTGTGAATAAAGGAGTTCTGGATTTGATGACTCAGTATTCTGGAAACCAGTTATAAAATGAGTACCTTTCATCAGTTGTTGAACATTGCTTGCCTTCTACCCTTGCATTGTAGTGTTGCTACCGGATGCTACCGCCTGTATGCTTATCAGATGAAGCTCTTAAGTTGAATTCCTATTTGAACTCATGGTTCACAGACAGATCAGATGTTATAAACTGAAAGATGCACTTGGGTGTCACTCCATAATCCACACATATCATTCTTGTGGGCGTTAAGGAATGTGTTGGATTTACTAGAGGAAAAAGTTTTCTTTATGTGCACTCAGTCGAGGTTATTGTGTACATCAGATCTGATATTTCAGTTGATACTTCGAGGATAAGAGCTACATTATAGGGGGAGCAAGAGGAGCTTTGAACTTTATGCAACACTCAGTTTTATAAAGAAATCAAGGGGGAGAGGAGCTGAAGCTGGAGCTGAAAAGATTATGATTACTTTACAAAACTTAGGGGGAGATTGTTAGAACATATTTTATGTTCTATTTTAGAAGTTTTATAAAGTAATCAATATATTGTATGGGCCTTGTATTGGGTTTGGGCTTATAGTATTTACAAGGGTTTATGGGGTATAAATAGAAATCATGTGTAATAGGTTTAGGTTAATCATTCAATTGAACAATTCAACCTTCAACAATGTAGTCGCACTGTTCATTTGCTCTCTTAGATTAGTTTTTACTTGTTTTCAATAATCACTGATTTCTACCCTTGAATCTCTTGTTCTTCATATAATCAAACAATATACCAATGATCTCTTGTTTAATCAGATAAATGCGTGTGTGTGTTCTTGGTGTACAGATACCTCTTGTGCGTGTATAATGCAGAGAATATGACCTCCTTAATCTTCACAAGAGCTACCGAAAACTAGAGAATAATACCTTTTATACGTAGGTCAACATGACCTAATCAATATTAACTATTAGCTAAAATACCCCCAAAGGTATTAAACACTATTACAAACTATACCACTTTAACAATTTAATCTTCAATACAATTATTGCTCCAACAATCTCCCCCTTTGGATTCAAGATTAAAAAAATTTCAATTATCTTCGGGTCTTCACTTCTCTTGAAAACTGTATCTGATATGACGTTGACAGCTTCAAAACTTGTAGCTTTCAAAAAGTCATTTAAAAAATTCTTGTTATCTCCCTCTTTTTGTATTCTCCCCCTTTTTGATGAGTGTTGAGAATCAGCATCATCAAAACATAACAAAACAAACTGGGAATTTTCTCCCCCAAATCAACAGTTAAACGCAGTCTTCATGTATAGATCCTTGTGTGAAAATAAGAGCAGTCTACCCAGATAGAGAGAGTGATTATTTCAATCTTTGCAGATTCAAATAAGTAAAAAGTGGTAACCCTGAATCAACAAATGACTCAGTTTGGAATGCCTATCAGTAACACACAATTACTGAGTAACACAAAGTTACTATATAAGGAGCTGGTTTTGATGTTGGCTCCCCAGGACTTCCATTCAATCATCGAATAACACATGGTTATCTATGAACGTTCTGACAGAAAACAGATTTCGGTGTGCTCGTGCATGTGTATGAAATAATTAAGCACCAATGATTGCTTTTCAATGTAGGCTCAAAGTATGTAAACTTGTTGAGACAGCAACAAATTATACAAGAACTCAATGTGCATGAGAAAAGGTCGAAGGTGGGGCAACTTTCCTTCTTTTTCAATATTAGTGTCTTCTAAGTGAAGAACCAATAGTGTATGTGTTGCGTCCCCAAAAAATGTGAAACATTCTCTTTTTGAGAAAAGAATGAGTAGCTGGTGGGGTTTTATGTAAGAGATGGCATGGGCTGTGTGCCTTTTTCAATGATGGTCACCAAAGAATGTGAACCAATTAGATAATGTGGTTGCCCGACTCAGAAAGAATTTGGTGCAGAGTTTGTTATTCTTTTACTCTGTTCTCTCACCCTCTTTCTTTTAATCTTTTAAATCTCACTTCTAACCAATCTCTCTTTTCCATTTTACCTCTTCACACACCAACACTCAAATCTTTTGACCCCTCTCCCCTCAGTCACCCAGGGAATACTTCCTGGGTAGGAAACACTGGTTATCGTGAATCCATGGAAGTTCAGTTAAGCTCACACATCAAATCCCATGTAATTTCCTAAAAGAACGTGTTGTTCAACAGTCTTTTGTACATGTAAGCACAAAGGAACACAAATAAACATGAAGAATAAAATGTTGGAGAATTCAAAAACATTTGTGTGTTTGACAATGTTATTCTCCCCCTCAAACTAAAGGTGTTTGTCAATTAAGCTCCCCCTCAACTTAATAATAATTTTTTTATATATTTTTTTTACCAATAAATAGAAAACAAATAGGAAACAAAGCACTGAAGTGCGGGTTCTAATCAGATGTGATTAGAAGCCATTGTCACTTGAACTATCCTGCACATAAAAGAAATCATGGTAATCATTTGTGGAAATGATTCCTCTATCGTTAGCAACCGTTGGAGAATCAATGTACAAATAGCAAGATTAAGATTCAGAATACTCCCCCTCGAATCATGAGTAAGGTCAAAGAATACATGTTCAACATTCCAAGTTTGCTAATGAGAAACTGGAACCTCTTTTCATCCAATGGCTTGGTGAAAAGGTCAGCTAACTGGAAGTCGGTTTGAACAAAATGCATTTCGATATCACTTTTTTCTACATGATCTTTGATGAAGTGATAGCGTACATCTATATGCTTGGTCTTTAAATACTGAACCGAGTTAGTTGTTATGCCGATTGCGCTCTTGGAATCACAATAAATAGGCACGCGCTTGTAGTTGTACCCAAAGTTCCTTAACTGTGTCTTCATCCAAAGGATTTGTGAATAGAAGCTAGCAGCAACTACATATTCTGCCTCAACAATGGATGTTGAAACACAATTTTGTTTCTTTGAGGTCCAACTCACAAGTTTGTCACCTATAAATTGACATGATCCAAATGTGCTTTTTCGGTCTAGCTTACATCCTGCATGGTCAGCATCTATAAAGGCAGTTAGATCAAAAAGAGAATCCTTTGGATAACAAAGGCCTAAATTAGGAATGCCTTTGAGATATCTAAGGATTCGCTTAACAACATTAAAGTGCGACTCTTTAGGATTAGATTGATATCTCGCACAAAAACATGTGGCAAATATTATATCTGGGCGACTTGCAGTCAGATAAAGTAAGGAACCAATCATGCTATGATACACCTTTTGATCTGCAGGTTTACCAGATAAATCTGCATCTAAGAGTGTATCGGTATCCATCGGTGTTTTCATGACTGAACTGTCTGACATATTGAACTTTCTTAACATGTCTTTTATGTATTTGGCTTGATTAATGAAAATGCCTTCGGGTAATTGCTTTACTTGTAAACCAAGAAAGAAATTTAATTCACCCATCATCGACATTTCAAACTTTGTTTCCATGATTTTAGAAAAGTTCTTGCAAAATTTCTGATTTGTCGACCCAAATATTATGTGGTCAACATAAATTTGAATGAGAATCAAGTCCTCACCTTGCCTTTTGATAAATAAGGTAGTGTCAACCGTACCTTTCTTGAAACTAGAAGCTAGGAGAAATTTAGTAAGAGTGTCATACCAGGCTCCTGGTGCTTGCTTAAGACCATACAGTGCTTTGTCTAACACGTAGACATGATCAGGGTGATGAGGATCAACGTGTTAGACCACAGTCTCATTGGAATCAAGATCATCCAATCTGAAGATCCAATCTGAAGCTAAAGCCGGAAAGTCGACTCTCGATATTAAGTCTAATGTCGTTTGTAATAAAATGTCAAAGTTAGTTTTATTGTATTTGATTGTTTCTATGTAATTAGTTAGTTAGTTAAATATCTATTTGTTTAGATATTATTTTGTTAGATAATATTTAGATATTAGTTTTATTGTTTAATATTGCAAGTTGGTCTTGCAAGTGGTTTGTTGGGTTAGTGTGTCAAGCAAGATCAGATCAGATCTAAGAACTCACACATAGAACACACACAACCAAGGTGTAAAACACAGAGAGAATACCAGAGCTTCAAAGTGAACATCAATCCTGTAATCGTTATTTTTATATATCAAACAGGTTGGTAAATCGTTTATGTGTGATTTTGAGTGTTTTAGGTGTGGAAATCGATCAGGTTGTGATCGATTAGGCTGCTAGATCGAGTTGTAGTGGTTTGATTTCACTTTAAAGCTTAAATCGAGTTCCATTTTGGTGATTTTGTGGTCTGAAAGTCGAGTTTAAAAAGTTACTGTGCCATCGATCATATTGTCAAAAAGTGATTTTTATCGAGATCAAGTGGTCACAATCCGTACTAGAAGTGTTTTTAGTCATATTGGTAGAGTTTGGTACTGCTAATCGACAAAGATACAGGTTTTCAGTTGAATTTCGAAGTTGCAGGGACGAACTCGCGCAAACCAAGGGACGAACTCACGCAAAGTTGAACTTTGCGCGACCCACTTTGCGCCACACGCTTCTCACGCAAACATACCTTTGCGCTATACACGTCTCGCGCAAGGCTCTGTTCTCGCCAACAACTACAAACGCAAACATCACTTTGCGCGACTCTCTTGAAGCGCAAACCTTAACTCTCGCGACCAACACATCACACAAACCTTAGTTCACGTGATCACCTCTTCACGAAAAGCACAAGTCTCATTTGCGCCAACACCTTGAAACGCAAACTTCGCTTTGCGCCAACACTTACTCGTGCAAACCTCAATTCGCGCGACCCTCGTATAGCGCAAACCTGTTGTGCGCCAGCCACTCATCGCGCAAACCATGCTCTACGTCAACCACATCTAGCGCAAACTCCAATTTCACACTTTTCCATACTTAGACAAATTTTTGCAAACTGTAATAGGGTCTTTAATTGTCATAAATTTTTTCTCTAGGGGTGTTTCCCCCATACCCCCACAAGGGCGTTGCCCCTTGACCCCCGTGCTAAGTCTGCCTAGGGGGACAAAATTTCTTGTGTTATCAAATTTTATCTGGACTAACGGTCAAATCCAAGTTCTTATTGCACATTATTATATCAAACAGGATGACATCCAGAGAAGCCCTTGCAATCGGAACTGACACCAAGCCACCAGTTCTCTTTAAAGGAGAATACGAACAAACCACTTGCAAGACCAACTTGCAATATTAAACAATAAAACTAATATCTAGATATTATCTAACAAAATAATATCTAAACAAATAGATATTTAACTAACTAACTAACAAAATAATATCGGTTTCTGAACTTTGTTGACAGACATGAGTTGGGTGATTTGATCAGGATATCTTTAGAAGAAGGAATTATGAAACCAGTCATGACGACTCGTTTGGTTGGTACTGTGCCGACTCAGGTTGAACTTAAGTATCATGAGCTAGAAGATGATAACCTCAGAAGAGTTAAAGGCGACAGATTAGCTAAGTCATACATTCTACAAGGAATTCCAAACAAAATCTATGTAAAGATTGACAGCTACAAGGCCTCCGGCAAAGAAATGTGGGATCAGCTTGAGAAGATGATGCTGGGTTCAAAGGTTGGGAATCAGCTGAAAATCTCCAACTGCCTAAATAATTATGAAGAATTTAGAGGCAGAGTGGGAGACTCTTTAGAAGAAACCTATGACAGGTTTGTGACTTTGTTGAATGAATTAAGCAAGAATAAGGTCCACAAATCTCAAATTGAGCTGAACGTCAAATTCCTGAGTATTCTACAACCGGAATGGAAAAGATTTGCCAGACAGATGAAGCAGATCAAGGATCTGAATGAGATTCCACTTCATTAGGTGTATAAAACCCTCGGACAAAATGAAGAAAAGGTGGATGAAATTATAGATGAAAAGAGGCAGAAAGGAAAAACTGTTGAAGACACTGTTGCTCTTGTTGTCAGGAAGAAGAAAAACAAGACAATTGTGTATGAATTAGAAGAAGATGAAGGTTATGCAAACTCTGACATGGATGAAAATGAACAACTGAAGCAAGCAATGCTTCTGTTGACAAATGATTTTCAGAAAAAGTTCTACAAAAAGCCAACATCAAACAGTCAGAGGTATTCTTCTGGTCCCAACAACTATGTTCATAAAGAAAGGGTGGAAGGAAGTAGATATGAAGGAAAGAAGTTTGAAGGAAAGAGATTAGAGGAAAAGAAACCGGAAGAGAGAAAGTTTAAAGCTGAAGGATCCAGTCAGTCAGAACCACCTACGTGCTACAACTGTGGCAAAACTGGTCACTTTGCCAAGGATTGCCGAAGATCAAAAGTCAGAAACTCCGATTACTACAAGAACAAGATGCTTCTTGCAAAGCAACAGGAGGCGGGTAAGGCACTGATGGCAGAAGATGAATACTTGCTTGATCATTCTGATGAGGAAGAAGAGGATGAAGAAAAGGATAAAGCCGTCAACATGTGCTTGATGGGAAAGCAAGAATCAGATGCTGAAGCTGATTCAGATGATGAAGAAGAGGAGGTATGTTATTTATCGTATTCATATTTCATGAATAAAATGCATGCCATGAATTTAAAACAACAAGAGTTAGAGTCGAATCTTGAGCGAGAAAATGGTGTTATAACTGACAAAAAACAACTGATACAGAAACTTAGCAATGAAATTGCTGAGAAGAAAGTATTGGTTGAGGTTTTACATAGAGATAATGACACCAACGCAAAGGAAAAGACAATAATTCTTAAAGAGAATTCTGAACTTAAGACTAAACTGATAAAAAGTGAGATTGATATATATGAGCTTACAAAATTGCATTCTTCTTGTACCAAAGAAAACTTTTCTTTACTTGGTAAATTAAAAAGTTTGGAAGAGAAGTTATACAAAATGGGTCAAACTGAACAGACTATTCATCTGAACAAACCCAAAGAGGAAATAGAGAGATGGGGAATCGGTTATAAGAATCCTCATTTGTTCAAAAAGGAATGTCTGAAGTGCCTGCACTTTATGATCATCTTTCTATGAAATTAGCTCGACGAATCCCTGAGTTTAAAACTTTCTGGACTAAACTATCAGAAGAGGATGAAGCCAACGAAACTGAAAAACGGTTGAAATCATCTAAAGTTCACCTTCCATTTTATTATGCGAAGATGAATAATAGTTATAACAAAAATCCAATATATCAAAAGAAGAAAACTCTTTCAAGTGATTTCTTTCAAAGTTATTCTGAAAAGGAAATGGAGGCGAAGCCTATTCAAGGTAAACTATATGTCCCTCCTCTCGTTTTAGAATGTAAAATTTCTGAACTCGAGACTTCTTTAACAGATGAAAGACTTTTGATGAATATTGAACAAAAAGTTTTTTCAACTGTGTTCAAAAATTCTGTTCTTTCTAAGGCTTCAAACTCTGAGGATATGTTTGGTTCATCAAATAAAGGGTTTGATTTTCTGAACGCTGACGGTGGTTTAGATGATTGTTCTAATCAATTTGACTTTAATGCAAAACTTCCTAACCATTCATCTTTTGTTAAGAAATCTTTAGGAAAAAACAGTATGCCTGTTAACAGTGCAAAATCAACGAAAGTTGATAACTCAGTCTCTGTGAAAGCTAAAAATTCTAAAGGTAAGATTACATCTAGGCATTCACAGAAACCGAACACTACTGGTAATCCGAAGAAGAAGCATTCATTTGTTGCTCAAAAGTCTAACTCAACAGTTTCACATGTTTCAGATCTGAGCAAGCAAAGGCCAGAAGTTAAATCTCTGTGGCAACTGAAACAGAAGCTTGACAAGACCGTTAAATTGTTTTGTAGTGTTAATTGTAGTAAGACTTTGCCTAGTAAAGATGTCTTAATTGCTGATGTTGGTATTTTGAACTCAAAACTTGTTGTTTCTCGTAAACAATATACAATGAAGTAATTATTTCAGTTATCTTTATCTGCTAGAAAGTCTTCTATTTATGATAAACATGTTTCTACTTCTTGTCAAGATTCTGAAGATTGGTTTGGCAATTATCATGTGCATCCATCTCATTCTAATTCTTCAAATTCATTTCAAAAGAAAAGAGGACCCAATTTGAAATGGGTACCAAAATCTTGTGCTAACACAGTAGGACCCAAATTCCAGTGGGTACCTAAGGCTAAATTTGTGTTGTAGGCACACAAAGTTTAAAAAGGGATCTTACAGATATGACTTCTAGACAAAACAGTCTAGGACTCGTTCCTCAAGAAATTAGGTTCTTGAATACAACAGTTCAAGACCCGCACTTCAAAGATAAAACGATGGTTTCTGAACACGTCTGTTCAGAACCCGTGCTTAAGAGAATTAATGGCTTTTGAACACATCAGTTCAAGATCCACTCTTCCATGCTCAAAAGTCTTAAATTTTGATTTATGACTATCTAAATCTCTTGTTTTGTTATTTCTCTTGTGCAGATCCGTCATATGTGGTACTTAGATAGCGGATGCTCCAAGCATATGACTGGACAAAAAGATATGCTGTCCAATTTTAAAGAGAAATATTGCGGATCAGTCAGATTCAGCAACGAACAGTTTTCTCCAATAATGGGATATGGTGATGTACAACATGAAAATGTCACGATAAAAAAGGTGAGCTATGTACAAGGCTTACGGCACAACCTGTTCAGTATCGAGCAGTTCTGTGACAAAAGCTTAGAGGTAAATTTCAAAGCCAATATGTGTTTAGTTCGCACTGAAGAAGGTGAGGAACTCTTGGTCGGCACAAGAAAGTCAGACCTCTACACAATTAACTTGTCAAAAATCCAGACTGACAAACAGGTTTGTCTAATGACGAAAGCCTCGATGCAACAAAGCTGGTTATGGCATCGAAGGCTCTCTCACCTCAATTCAGGTACATCAACAATCTGGTCAGAGGAAAGCTCGTCAAAGGACTTCCAGCGCTTAAATATGAAAGAGAACATCTTTGTGCAGCATGTGAAAAAGGAAAAATGAAGAGGGCTCCACATAAACCAAAGCCTAAACCGAGTACAAGCGCTCTGTTAGAGTTATTGCATATGGACTTATGCGGTCTAATGCGAACTCAAAGTCTAGGCGGAAAGAAGTACATACTCGTGATCGTGGACGATTACTCGCAATACACATGGGTCAAGTTTCTATGTTCAAAGGATGAGACACCAGATGTTCTCATCACATTCCTAAAGACGACCCAGGTGAATCTGCAGAAACCGGTCAAGTTTCTAAGAACAAACAACGGCACAGAGTTCAACAACAAAAGGTTGAAGAATATCTCGAATCTGTCGGGATTTCACATCAATACTCTACTGCTCGTACGCCTCAACAAAATGGAGTGGTCGAAAGAAGAAATCGTACGCTAGTCGAGGCTGCTCGTACTATGCTAAGTCAATCAGACTTACCTCTATTTTTGTGGGCTGAAGCTGTCTCGATCGCGTGCTATACACAGAATCGCTCCATGATACATCGCAGATTCAAGAAGACTCCTTATGCTTTAATCAACAACCGAACACCGACAATCAAATATTTCCATATATTTGGGTGTAAGTGTTTCGTGCTAAACGATAGGGAGAGTCTCAACAAGTTCAGTGCTAAGGCGGACGAAGGAATCTTCATTGGTTATTCCTCGACATCAACTGCATTCCGTGTTTATCTGAAGAAGTCAAAGACGGTGATTGAAAGCATCAACGTCACGTTTGATGAAGAGATGGCTTCTGAACAACACAGTTCAGAACCCGCTATAACAGGAATTCTAGCTTCTGGGCAAATCAGTCCAGAACCTACGCCTCAACAGAATAAATCAGATGAAGCATCAACTTCTACTAACCATTTATCTGATTTAGATTTATTATTTGAATTGTTTTATGATGAATTTCTTGGATCTAATGTAAAGAAATCTGTTGTGGTTGACAGGATGGAAGACTTAACGACTACTCATCTAACCAATTCATATGTTCCTATTGAATCCAACGCCCCGATTCAACAAGAAGTTCCAATTCAAATGCCGACTCCAACAGTTGAAGAAGTTCCATGTGATGAAGAGACAGAAGTAGCTGAACCAGTAAGATGTTTTGTACAGATCCATCCACAGCCGGAACAAGCTGTACCTGCTGAGCCTTCTGAACCTACCACTTCAACTGCAATCATCATTCCTCCAGAACAAGCTGAAGAAGGTACAAGTGGATTTATAGATGATACAACTGACATACATTCATATAATCCACTACCTCATGAACATAAATGGACCAAAGAGCACCCGATAAGCCAGATCATTGGCGATCCATCAAAACCGGTGCAAACTAGGTCAGCATCAATCAATATGTGCATGCATGACTCCTTTCTGAGCAAGTTCGAGCCAACACGCGTATCAGAGGCTCTTGCTGATCCAGAATGGGTGATCTCAATGCAAGAAGAGCTGAATCAGTTCGACGCACTTAAAGTCTGGAGACTCGTACCAAAACCTCAAGGTAAAACAATAATAGGTACGAAATGGGTTTTCAAGATAAAGAAAGACGAAGATGGTACCGTTATCCGAAACAAGGCAAGACTAGTAGCCAAAGGATACAAACAAAAGGAATCGACTATGACGAGACATATGCTCTTGTGGCGCGAATAGAGGCAATCAGAATGTTTCTAGCCTACGCAACCTACAAGAACTTCACGGTCTTTCAAATGAACGTGAAGACTGCCTTTCTGAATGGCATTCTGAAGGAAGAAGTCTACGTCTCTCAGCCAGAGGGTTTTTTCAATCAAGAGAAGCCGAATCATGTCTACATTCTCGACAAAGCACTCTACGGTCTGAAACAAGCTCCTCGAGCCTGGTATGATGTCCTTTCCAAATTTCTAGTCAAGTCTGGTTTTTCTAAAGGTACGGTGGATACCACTTTGTTTATCAAAAAGTAAAATGCCGATATCATTCTAATTCAAATCTATGTAGATGATATTATTTTTGGCTCTACAAATCCTAAGTACTGTAAGAGTTTTTCAAACCTTATGGTGTCTAGATTTCAGATGAATTTGATGGGAGAGATGAATTTCTTTCTCGGTTTACAAGTCAAACAATTTTCATCAGGTATTTTTATTAATCAATCAAAATACATTATGCATATTCTTCGGAAGTTCAAAATGGAAAATTCAAAACCGATTAGTACCCCAATGGCACCAGGTACTAAGATTGGCACCGATCCTTCGGGTAAGGCTGTTGATGTTAGGACTTACAGAGGAATGATAGGTTCTTTAATGTATCTTACTTCTAGTAGGCCAGATATAATGTTTTCAACATGCTTATGTGCACGATATCAGGCCAATCCTAAAGAAATACATATGTCTGCAGTGAAGCGCATATTTAGGTATCTGAAGGGCACTGCAGATCTTGGTCTGTGGTATTCTAAAGATACTAGTTTTGAACTAACAGCCTACACAGATGCAGATCATGCAGGTTGTTTGTTAGACAGGAAGAGCACATCGGGACATGTACAGTTCCTCGGTGATAAGCTCGTAAGTTGGGCATCGAAGAAGCAACTTTGTGTTTCAACTTCCACGGCCGAAGCAGAATATGTAGCTGCTGCTAGCTGTTGTTCTCAGGTCTTATGGATGAGAACTCAATTGCGCGACTACGGTTTCCACTTCAACAAGATCCCGATATACTGTGACTCCAAGAGCGCCACCACAATATCAGCGAATCATGTTCAACACACCAAGACTAAGCACATAGACGTCAGGTATCATTTTATTAAAGATCATGTTGAAAAAGGAACAATTGAACTTTTCTTTGTAAAAACTGATTATCAACTTGCCGATTTGTTTACCAAACCTTTAGACGAAAAGAGGTTTACCTTTCTTGTCTCTAAGCTTGGTATGCTAAATCTAAAGATTTAATCAGTAGTTACCTATCAAAGTTTTCAAAATTGTATACTTTTTCATCATTTCTTCATTTTTAACTCTGATTAATATCTGCACTTCTCTATTCTGTTCATGAACCAAAGGGGAGTATGAGAAGAAATTGACAAGTGGTCAATATTACTTCGAGGGGGAGCTCATAAAATTTTGCATGTACCTTTTAATGACAAATTTTTTTTGTAATGCTAGAATTTAGGGGGAGCTCTTCAAGACAAAAGGGGAGTACGAATATGACTTCTGATTATTTCTTATCAGAACACGTATTTTAAAAAGTTTTACTGCTTTTTGTCTTTTAAATTTAAGTGAATAAATTTTACTTTGACTTGACATAAGACTTTTGCAGAATTTTTGAGAGATGCTTAGAAGTTCATATGTTTATGACTTTAAGCTTAGCTTCATGAGATATCAGATCGCACGTTAAGGTATAATCCTTTATCTTAATCTCATATATGGTTGATAAGTGGACAACTTTCAATCATAGAAAACATTGTTATCAAATGTTCAAACCACTTCCCGATTCTTAAACCGAATTCATGATTTGGAAGTGTGACTTTAAATGTTTTCGAAGATCTAAATTGTGCTTTAACAGAAATAGTTAAACCATTCTGAGCATCATATGCATCATAGGAAAACAAGGATTTCATTGTGCTAGGACTTAACACAACTTCTATGGAATCACATTAACCTGTGATTTCTACCCATGTAGTTAATCCATAGTGATTGAGTGTGAGAAGTCAAAAGAAATGAGTGTATCAAACAGAAAAAGTAAGTTTGATTAGAGTGAGCAAAATGTTTAAAAGAAAGAGCGTGTGAGAACAAACACAACTTTGCACCAACTTTTTCTGCGTCGGGCAACCACATTACTAGTGTTTCACAATTCTTTGGTGAACATTATTGAAACAGGCAATTAGCCCATGCCAACTCTTGATCAAACCTCACCAACTACTCATTTGCAGCACATTTGCTATCTGATTTTCATTTGGAAAATCTGGATATTGAAAAGAAGGAAGTCTGCCCCCACCTTCACACATCACTCATGCACATTGCGTCTGTGTTTAACTTACTGTTGTCTCAGTGGTTTACACAAATTTTGAGCCTATAAGCAATCATCAAGTGCTTAATTCTTTCTAACACAAGCACGAACACACAAGGAATTTGTTTCTTTGTCATAACGTTTATAGAAATTACCTTAGTGGTGTTTCGATGATTAAATGGAAGCCCCGAAGGAGTCAACATCAAACAGCTCCTTAACAATGTGTATTCGTTACACACAGTGACTTAGTGTTACTGACAGGCATGTTAACTGATTCATTAGTTGATTCAGGTGTTACATGACTATTTTGTCTGGATTTGAAAACATCTGGATGAATATCTTTGGAATTGACGGATCAGAGGCTCCAAGTGGTTGACATTTCTTACTCAAAGTTTTGATGAAGTCGGTGCACTTTCCATCAAAAAGGGGGAGAATGACTACACAAGAAATGGCAAAGATCACATGTTTCAAGAATCACGTCCAAGATTGAATTCTTCAAAGAGCAAGTACTCTAAAGATATGCTGATTCGAGAGAAATTTTCTTTGAAGATACTTTGCTGAAGAATTTAGAGCTGAAACTGAAGATAATTTCTTCCCATGACCTGAAAGAAAGATAATCTACATCTTTTGGGGAGTTTACTATATCTTGAAGACTAATAGAGAGATTGCATCTTCTGAATTGAAAAGAAGACTGAATTGCTAAATCTTTTTAGTAATGATCTTGATCCAAAAGGGGAGATTGTTAGACCACAGTCTCATTGGATTCAAGATCATCCAATCTGAAGCTAAAGCCGGAAAGTCGACTCTCAATATTAAGTCTAATGTCGTTTGTAATAAAATTTCAAAGTTAGTTTTATTGTATTTGATTGTTTCTATGTAATTAGTTAGTTAGTTAAATATATATTTGTTTAGATATTATTTTGTTAGATAATATCTAGATATTAGTTTTATTGTTTAATATTGCAAGTTGGTCTTGCAAGTGGTTTGTTAGGTTAGTGTGTCAAGCAAGATCAGATCAGATCTAAGAACTCACACATAGAACACACACAACCAAGGTGTAAAACACAGAGAGAATACCAGAGCTTCAAAGTGAACACCAATCCTGTAATCGTTATTTTTATATATCAAACAGGTTGGTAAATCGTTTATGTGTTGTTATCGATAAAACTTGATAGTATTGTGGACCGACACAACGATACCTTTAAGTTGTGCCACGTAGACCTCCTCGTGCAGTACGCCATTTAGAAAAGCTGACTTTACGTCCATTTGATAGACTGTAAAGTTTTTGTGCGTTGCATATGCTAAGAAGATTTTGATGGCTTCGATCCTTGCAACAGGGGCAAATGTTTTGTCATAATCAATGCCCTCCTGTTGACAGTACCCTTTTGCAACTAATCGAGCTTTGTTTCTCACTACTATTCCATCCTCGTCTTTCTTGTTTCTGAATACCCACTTAGTTCCAATAACAGTTTTACCTTTAGGTAGTGGGATCAAGCGCCAAACCTTGTTCCATTCAAATTGCAGAAGCTCGTCTTGCAGAGCAGAAATCCAGAAGGGATCACGTAGAGCTTCTGATGCTTTCTTTGGTTCTAGGGAACTAAGGAAGCTTGAAAGCATGCAGAAATTAGATGACGCAGACCGTGTCGTGACACCAGATTGTACGTCACCTATCACATATGCAGGGGATGATCCTTAGTCCAACGATGTGTGCTTGGTAAGGATTCAACTGTTTGTTGCTTATTTGATGCATTGTATTCATCATGCACGGCAGGTAGATCCACAGATGTGCTCGGGACATATTTTACAGGTGTTTCTGATACTGAAGCTTCTGGAATGGCAGCTGAAGTACTCATGACTTCATTTCCAGAAGGAATATCTGTAGAGACAGATTCAGCATTAGAAGAGTCAGAAACTAAAGGTTTAGTTGTACCTGATGGAGATGCAGTTTCAGTGACTTCTTCGGACGATCCAGACATGTCTACAGAAAGAGTAGGGACCTCCGAGCTTGGTATTGATGTTGATATGCCTTTGTCAAAGTCTGCACAAATATCATCGAAGGCATCAATAAACAACAAATCTAACTCAGAAGTGATAGAGTTAGTTATAGAAGAAATAGACGCTTTAGATGTTGGTTCTATTCCAGATGGAATAGAAGCTTTGTTCTTGAGTCCGAGTTCTGAACAGTTGTATCCAGAAGTCCGAGTAGAGAAGATACATTCATGCTTTAAACAATCGTCTTGGTTCGAATAATGTAGATTCGATAAGCTTTGGATGTCAAGGAGTATCCAACGAGATATCCTTCATCTGCTTTCTTATCAAATTTTGATAAACCTTGACATTCTCGTAGAATATAACACCTGCAACCAAAAACACGAAGGAATTTGATATTTGGTTTACGATTGTTGATCAACTCATATGTTGTTTTATCAAAACATTTGACCACAATGGTACGATTCTGAGTGAAGCAAGTTGTTGCGACTGCCTCAGCCCAAAGATACATGGGTAGATCGGAATATGCAAGCATAGTACGAGCAGCTTCAACAAGAGTGCGGTTCTTTCGTTCAACAATGCCATTCTGCTGTGGAGTGTAGGCTGCGGAGAAGTTGTGTGAGATTCCCACAGAGATAAGATAACCCTGCAAGGTGTCATTCTTGAACTCCGTGCCGTTGTCACTGTGAAGAGTTCGGACTGGCAACTGAAGACGTACTTGAATACGCTTAATAAAAGCGATAATCAGTTCTGGCGCATCTGACTTGTTGCGAAGAAACTCGAGCCATGTATATCTTGAGTAGTCATCTATCATTACTAAGATGTATTTCTTGTCGTTGATAGACGTTGTTCGCATTGGCCCACAAAGGTTCATATGAATAAGTTCCAGTGCAGATGAGGTTGAGGATTCAGATTTAGATTTGAATGTGCTTCGCTTCATTTTTCCCATCTCACATGCAGAACATAGTGAGTCTTTCTCAAAACTCATTTCTAGTAGACCTTTGACCAAACCTTGTCTCTGTAGCTTAGCTATTGATCTGAAATTCTAATGAGACAAGCGGCGGTGCCATGTCCACGATTGTGCTTTAGATGCTTTGGCTAATAGGCATACTGGACGTGTGGCGGATAGTGTCGGATAATCTACATAATACAGATTTCCATGGCGTTCAACTCTGAAGATTTCGTAACCATCTGGGTCCTCTAGATAGCAATGAGATGTTGTGAAGCGAACTTGGTATTTCATGTCACAGAAGTGACTAGTGCTAAACAGATTATGATCAAGACCTTCAACATATAGCACCCTCTATTTCTTCACAACTCCATTATCAAGCATTCCATATCCTTTGACATGTCCTTCTACTTCTGAACTAGCAAACCTAACTGCTCCAGTAGGCTCCTCCACATAGTTATGTAGCAGGTGCTTGAATCCTATCATGTGGTGTGAGCAGCCGGAATCTATCACCCACACTCGACAGGCCTGCAAAAGAAACAATTAGTTTTGCTTTGGTACCCATATCAAAATGGGTCCTTCGTTGTTAGCGTCAAGCAATTCAGGAATATCAGCAGGTTTAACTTTCACTCTCCATTCATATCGGGGTTTTGGAACCCATTTCCAAACCATTTTAACATTTAATTTCTGAAAATGCTTTTTTGATCTTGGATTGGTAACCTTAGCACGAAACACTTTGGGTTATGTGGAAGAATCAGAATTAAGATTAAGTTTTGCTTTTCTTTTTCTCTTTTTGGACTTAGGAGTGGAGTAGTATTTGAAAGAATTATCCCAACAGTGTTTGCAATATAAATTCTTTCGAGCAAACGTCATAAATTTAGATTTATCGGAACAAATCTGACATTCATGTCCATCAAAAGAATTACTTTTCAAAACATCACTGTCTGTAGTACAACTGTTTGCAACAGAAGTTTCACTAAAATTCAAACTATCATTTTTATTCAAACTATCATTGTTATTCTTCTTACTCCTCCCAACTCCATTTCCTTTCATATCTGAAACAGAAACAGGAATCTTGTTAGTCTCTTTCTTAGAAGGTGATTCTTTTCTTGAGATACTTGAAGTCTCACCCTTCTCAAAAATACTAGGTGGATATTCAGGACAATCAGAGTAAATAACTGAAGGTTTTGCATGAGCATCAAATTCTGGATTAAATCTTACCTTACAGCTTGTATCATTAAACATTTGTTTATCATTTAAAACATTCTTAAACAAAGTTACTTTCAAATCATTGATTTCTGTGCAAAGCTCTTGATTATCTTTCAAAGATTTTTCAAGTTTAAATTTGAGATCAAAGTTTCCATCTTCAATCTCTTCAAGAGACTGCTACAACCTATCAATTTCTTTCATCAATTCAGATGTATGATCACTCACAGAATTTGACTCCTTTGAAACAGGATCAAAGTCTGACGCATTCATCATTTCAGAAAACATTTCTTCAGTCATGTTCTCAATAAACTCCATTTTGTCATTTTTAAGACAAGAACCATTCGTGATGACAGTTTCTTTTTCAACCTCTTCAACAAGCAAAGGTTTAGGAGTAATGGGATTTGAGACTGATGGTATATTTGATGGATCGGCATCCAATTCATACTCATTATATTTACATTCAGTCTCAGGTGGAACTGTGTTGGTGCAGACTGATTCTTTTGAAGGTGTGGTAAATAGTGATTCAGACTCAGCAAATTCGATCTTTCGAGTTTCATAGCTTTTGTTCAAATCACTATATTTAAAACCAACTGATTTAAAAGAATTTTGAGAATCAGTGCCACAAGACTTGTTCTCTCCCATTTCTTCTTTACCTTTGGTCTGTGTAAAAGGTGTAGAATTACTTGCTTCAACAAAAGTTGCACGAATGTTAAGAATGGGTCTGATTGTGGAGCCAAGTTTATCAAAATTATACAAGTGCTCTGGTGCCTTTTTCAAAACATCGTTAATTGGCAAAACCCAAACCTGGTTTAACTTTATAAAACCTTTCATCTTGGAGTTTATTGGTCAACAGATTTAGTGTGTGCTCAGTCTGACCTCGTTTCATGTTAATATCCTCCAATTGCTTAATCTTGGTGTAAGCTTCATTTCTTTCTTGAAAGCAGACTTCGAATTTGATTTTAAACTCACCCTTTTCAGCATTGAGATTTACAAGATCCTTTTCTAAACCAGATATTTTTCTTTTTAAACATTCCTTTTCAGCTTTTAAGTCATCTTTTTCTTTTTCTTTTTCTTCCACAACAACTTTTAGTAAAGCGTTTTCATCACGAAAACTCAAGACTGATTGATGTGCGGAGCTAAGTTTACCTTTCAGCAATGCAAACTCATCTTTCATATTGTGGATTTGGACCATCAGAGATTCAATAAGTTCATAATTTACCTCAGAGTTGTCATCTTCGGAATGGGCCTCAGAAGCTTCATCATCACCATCCAGTTTTGCGATGTAGGAGACTTGAGTGAAGTGCGCCTGCTCCTCCTCATCAGAAATTTGGAACAGCCAGTTTTCCTCTTCAGCCATAAGCACCTTTCCCTCTTCCGCTTTCTTGGCAATTAGAGACTTCCTTGCATAGTATTCTGAGTTCTTGACTTTCTTGAACTTACAGTCTCTGGAGAAGTGTCCAAATTTTCCACAGTTATAGCATCTGCCCGGTTCATCCTTTCTCTCTTCTTTCTTCTTCTCTCTCTTTTCTTCTCTTCTATCTTCCTTCCTTTCATCTTTCCTCTCTTCTCGTCTTTCCTCTCTCCTTCCATACCTTGGCTTGTACCGCATTTCAGACTTCTCTTTCTTGTACCCTTCATACTTTGGCTTTGAATAGTACTTCTTCTTGCCAAAGGTCTTCTTGAATTGACGTGTAATGAGGGCCAAGTTCTCAGAGAACTTTTGTATATCATCATAAGAATCAATCTCCAGTTCTTCATCACTCGAAGCAGAATCGGACTCAGTAATTTCCGTAACAAAAGCTTTAGACACTTTCTTCGTTGACCTTGCAGAAGATACAGGACCAGAACTTGAACTTTTTCCTTTGCCAGCTATGAGAGCCACAGAGTCCTTCAGATTCTTGGACTCATTATTGATAGTTCTCACCTCTTCTTCATGCTGAGAAAGAGTAGAGAAAATGTCAGTTACGTTTTCTTGAGCCATGTTCTTTGACATCTGAAGGTTGATGGCAAAGTTCTTCCATTTAGGATTCAAGTTCTTGATGAACTTGTAGTTTATCTCGGAAGCAGATTTAGATGTATTGTTCCTCCTCAGGTCATTCAGAATGATATTGTATCTATTATAGGTATCAAGCAGTGTCTCTCCTTCCCTTTCATGAAATCCCTCATAGGCATTAATGTACAGATTTTGCTTGGCTTGAATTGAAGCTTCACTTGCCTCAAATTGTCTTGCTAGTTCATCCCAGACTTCCTTAGCAGAATTTCGACTGTCTACCCGATTGTAGATGTCATTTGGGATGGCCATCGTCAGGTAAATGAGAGCCTCTTCAATTTATCCTGTATAGATCTTTCTACTTTTCTGTGAAGTATTGATATGGTTTGGGAACATATCTTTCAGCGATTTCCGGAGAGGTTTCAGTTGAAGCTTTACCAGGAACTGTGATCATTGGATTTACTGGACCAGTAGTGATTGATTCCATGAAGTTTCTGTTTTTGTGATTCAAAAACTGAATCATTCTTTTCTTCCATTGTTGATACTCATTTTCCAGGAGGACAGGAGGTTTGGACTGAGAGCCCATTGAGAGATGTTGGTTCGACATCTTCAGCTTTATGGTTAGAAAGCAAACTTATCTGTACCAAGAGAATCAACTAATAAGATCTTTTGAATCAATAATTGGATAAAAACAACACTCAAAAATTTCAGAAAAATAAATTTCCAAAAATCTCAAGTGCAGAATTCGCAAACAGTATAAAACACAAAGAAATTCGCAAAAGAGAAAAGCTTCAGAATTCGCAAGCAGAAAGGAGTAGAATTCGCAAACAAGTATTTTTCGCAAACAATATAACTGAGAAACCTAGAATTCGCAAATCAAGAACCTGCGAAACCTTAACAATTCTCAAAGTAGTAGTCAGCGAATCCTTCCCTTGGAATAATTTCAGAATGCAAGTCTTCACAAATAGAATTCGCAGTATATCTCAGGCTGGAATTTTCCCAAGTGGCAATGAAATTACTTTTAGAATGTTGTGAGTTTTTAACATAGAGTTCAAGAATATTGTAACTTTCGCAAACCACTGTTTTCGTAAGCAAGAATTCGCAGATCATAAATTTACGAATCCTAGACTTAGAAAACTTTGAACTTTTCTTTTAACTTTCGCAAATTAGCTTTCTCAACCTGAATGAAGTTATAATTTGAAGAACATACGAATCTTATACTTAAAAGAAATTTTGGAAGATAAAGTTCAAGGATTCGTAAGCACCACTTAAGAATCTTAGTGAATTCGTGAGCTAATGGTCTGCGAGTTCTTTAGCATTCACAGACAAGGTATCTGCGAAACTCGCTAGGAACAGTGGCTGGCGCAAAATACACTTTGCGCTAAGTGAAGCTGCCGCGAACTTCAGAATTGCGCTAAAGTCTGTGGCGAAAACTTTACTTTGCGCTAGCTGAAGCTTGCGAGTTCTTGAGGTTTGCGCTAGTCAAGCACCTTCGAAAATTAATCTTTCGTAAATAGAGAAGTAGCGAATCCTAAGGTTTTCGCTACACACATACAAGTGAATCTTATACTTAGAAAAAAAAATTAACACCCTGCGAGAGATGGGTGTTTTGCGAGTTCTTCAAAGAACTTGCGATTTCATCACTTAGCATGTCCCTGCACTCGATTTTCAGTCTAGAAACTCATCCAAAGGTTAACGCACAGTGTAAAAATCATACCATAATCCATAAACATACTACAAATGAACCCCAATCAACATCAATGACTAAGAACAACTTTTGATCACAAAATTTGAATGGAACAGTACTCGACACTATAAAGACCAAAATTCTCAAAAATCATCAAAATCCAATCGATTTGTGATTTTAAGTGCAATTAGGCAATCAGATGATGTTCACTAACATAAAACACACCTAATCAAATCAGTTTTATGCAAAAAAACACATTAAACCATGAAATCGATTTCCACACAGTAAGTTTTCGAAAAATACTGTTTTTAATCCAAAAGGCTTGATTCTTTGGCTCTGATACCACTTGTTAGTCCAATTGAGATCAATGATTGGTTTGATTATATGAAGAACAAGAGATTCAAGGGTAGAAATCAGTGATTATTGAAAGCAAGTAAAAACTAATCTAAGAGAGAAAATGAACAGTGCATCTACATTGTTGAAGGCTGAATTGTTCAATTGAAAGATTAACCTAAACCTATTACACATGATTTCTATTTATACCCCATAAACCCTTGTAAACACTATAAGCCCAAACCCAATACAAGGCCCATTACAATATACTGATTACTTTATAAAACTTCTAAAATAGAACATAAAATATGTTCTAACAATCTCCCCCTAAGTTTTGTAAAGTAATCATAATCTTTTCAGCTCCAGCTTCAGCTCCTCTCCCCCTTGATTTCTTTATAAAACTGAGTGTTGCATAAACTTCAAAGCTCCTCTTGCTCCCCCTAGAATGTAGCTCTTATCCTCGAAGTATCAACTGAAATATCAGATCTGATGTACACAATAACCTCGACTGAGTGCACATAAAGACAGCTTTTTCCTCTAGTAAATCCAACACATTCCTTAACGCCCACAAGAATGATATGTGTAGATTATGGGGTGACACCCAAGTGCATCTTTCAGATTATAACATCTGATCTGTCTGTGAACCATGAGTTGAAATAGGAATTCAACTTAAGAGCTTCATCTGAGAAGCATACGGGCGGTAGCATCCGGTAGCAACACTACAATGCAAGGGTAAAAGGCAATCAATGTTCAACAACTGATGAAAGGTACTCATTTTCTAACTGGTTTCCAGAATACTGAGTCATAAAATCCGGAACTCCTTTCTTCACAAATCAGCAGGATGATTATCAACTCTCAGGATTCTGAAGCACAACCAAAGTGTAGAACAGTGATTGCAGTCGCTCACACTACTGAGTGATCAAGTCAGAAGAATGATAAAGTGCTCTCAACGGTCTAACAATTGAAGAAGCTTTCCAGACTGATGATTGCAGATGCTCAAGCAGCTAATTCAATCCAAGCAGAGAACAAATCATCAAATCCAAAATCTGAAAGACTTTGCAGATCATAAGCACTCATGAAATATAGATCAGTTGCTAAGGATATGTGACTAACCAGCTATCACATGTGCATTCAGCGTAAAAATCAAAGGAACAGGGCAAACTTGTATGAAATAGGGTTCAGAACAGTCAAAATCTTCAAAAATAACACCAACTTTCGCAGATAACCAAAATTCGCAGATCCCTGTAGACATGTAAGCACAATTCGCAAGATAGCATAAGCTGAAAACACAATTCGCAGAGGCTTGCATTACGAATTCTCTAACTGTCGCAAGCCTCATGGTAGCGTATCCTCGCTTTTCACAGACAACAAGTTCACGAATTCCTCAGAATTCGTTAAATACTGTCCTGCGAATCCTTCACTTTTCGCAATACTTTAACCTGCGAATCCATACCTTAGAACATTTTTCATGATTTGGAAGCCACTTTTCGCAATGTACACATCTGCGAAATCTTAACAAATCAGATCAGGTGGCCTGCGAATCCTTTAGATTTCGCACACAACATTAGCACAGTGGTCTGCGAATCCTTCAAGGGTTTCTATATTTTTAGAAAGATGAAGGCTCTAATCAGATGGAGTTTTGATCTTTCTATTTATACCCTATGAATTAAATGCATGGCAGAGTACTTTACACGTGTCCTTCATTGATTGGCTTTGAGGGTCTGACTTTGGGAGACATGCTTTCGGTCGTATCATGAACAGTGTAGTTGACAGAGTGGTTATATGAATGTTGGCAGAGGTATGTCCGTTCTGACACATCGTACTAGGTGTGCATGGGAAAGACAAAAGAGGCTTAAGGCATAAGCTAAGTGATCATCGATCGCTGAATATCTCTTCCTTCATAGATACAAAGAAGTTCAGCTATCGCTGAAGCTTTTCCTCAGGTTTCTTCGCATGTGTAGATTTGTCTTTGCTTCACTGATATTCGCATCAGGTCATGAGTAGACTCGTCTTTGTTCAGCAGCTTCGTCTTCGATTCAGCTATGAACATCTGTTGTCACGAAACTTGTCTTCAGGGATTACGTCTAATTGTTTACATTAGAAATCATCAGCGATACTGAACATACTCAGTATTTGATCGCTGATAGTAAAATACTTTTACATATGAATGTTTACAAGAGAGATCATCAGTGATAGCTGAACAGACTTAGCATGATCGCTGATGATGAAACACTAATACATAATATTAAACGTAATTTTAACTAAGTATATAAAAGGGTCTTTATCAAATCACTGAGAGATTATGGATCAACAATCTGTCCCTATTTGATAATGACAAAGTAACTGAAGAAAATTACTTTTTAAGTCAAAATGAGGAATAATCAGGACTCATAACACACATATCCCAATTACTATTTTGAGGGATCTTTTACAGTACTGGTAGGGTTAAGTACTTCACTGAATTTTCATTAATTCAAAGAAAGAATTACAAGAGAGATGAAAATATAAAGTACAAGTGAAGAACTAACTACTGTAAGTCTAACTAAGAATTAAGAGACTAATCTATCAGTTATATAGATAAGACTTTAGAACCTTGATCATATAGTCAGGTACTTCTTCTCCTCTTTGCTTTCGATCTGATGATTCTTGACGAATGATTGTCTTGATCGGTTCAGCTGATGGAGAGAAGTCGCACCATAGACACAAAAGATCTTTGAGATGATTCAGAGGACAGATGGGAATCTCAGAGACTCTTTGAAATCTGAGTACCTCTTCATCATCTCTGAAGAAGATTCCATGAGGATCATTAAGTACCTGCCCGGTAATAAATGGTCCACCAGGAGGCAGGGATAGATCTAGAACTGAGAGATCAGGAGGAGGTCCGAACAACGCATCCTTTGAAAATTTGATGGAGGTGTCATTTATAATTGCAATGACATTTTAAGAGAAGGAAGAAGCAGGCTTTCTTTTGATTTTCCTTGGCTTAGAAGGAAGAGCAGATGATACTTTTAAGACTGCAGTGACTCTGTTGATGAGGGTGTCTAGGATGCCTTCGACATAGCCTCTGTAGGTTGACTTTTATTTCTTCAGCACATCCTTAAACTCTAGCCATTCCATGTAGCCAAAACTCTCAAGCTTTGAGACTAACATTGCCTTTGAATTTGCATCCTCTCTGGTTATCTCCATGGTTACAGAAGTTTGATCCTTCTTCTTTCTTCCAGAGATGACAACGGCTGTTATTTTCAATGGGTCAGAGCGATAGTCAACTTTTTGCTTGCACCATTCGACTGAGTTATCGCTGACCTCTTGTTCTCTTGAGCGCTCCTCTTCAATTTCCTTTAGTAGTGAGGCTTGAACTTCCACTGGATTTTTCCTTTAATATTTTATCTTTGACCTGAGAAGATTGAACCTTCAGAGCAAGAGTTGCATCTTGTTGGCATTCTGCAATCAGCTTCTTAGCTCTAATGGATTCTTCTATCTCAGCTTCAGTTAGGAAGTCAATTTCTTTAGACATAGATTGAAGAGGGATTTTCAGCCGTTGACTCTCCAGATGAGAGATCATCTCTGTTCTTTTATTCAGTTCTTCCTTTGACCAATGAGCTGGTCTAGAGGGCCTTCCTGGGTGGAGCAGGGCTGCTTCTTCTTCTTCTTCTTGTTCATCAATCTCACTAAATGAGATTGGGATTATTTGTTCTTCAGCTGTAGGAGTTGGGATTATTTATAGTTCGGTTCTCTTAAGCAGGGGAGAGAACTGTCTGGACAAGAAGTGAAAAAGGAGTTAGTGTATATTTTAGGAAAAAGAAATATAAAGGCTTAGAAAGAGACAGGGGTGTGGTAGGTATAGAAAGAGATAGGTACGATGGAAAGGCATACCTGAGAAGGATTCTCCCCCTCAGATTTTGAGACATTGTTCAGGTTTCCCATGGCAACTATACCCTTCTGCTTGCCTTGGGAAGGAGTACCTGAAGTTGTTTCACTTCTCTCCCCTGCTTCTTTTGTGACAACTTCCTTCGAAGTTGTCGTTGAAGTGACGTTTACCGCTGAGAACCAAAGAGATTGGTCCTTCTCATCGTTGTCACCATTATCATCAGCTGGTTGATCCTTCTCTTGATCATAAAGATCAATATCTTCATCATCTTCCTCGTCCTCCTCCTCTTCTTCTTCTTCATTTAAAATCTGAGCAAGAGCAAGTGAAGAAGAGGGAGGGCCTTGATCAGCAACCTTCTCCCCCTCAACATGAGAGGGAGGTTCTTCTTTCTAGACCTCAGCAGCAGCTTCCTCAACATTTTCTTCTTCTAGGACTTTCTCCCCCTCTTTGTCATTATCATCATAAGGGAGGTCAGCAGTCTGAGAAGCAGCTTTAGCAGTGGCCAGAGATCGGACTTCAGCCTCCAAGCGTTCCAAGCGGCCTTCGATTACGAGAATGTCTGAAGTAGCTTGATGAATAAATTCAACCGCTATGTTCAATGAGGTGCGGTCATTCTTTGTGAAAGAATGTGTGGGCGCTGGAGCTGGTTCATTCAGCTTGGCGAGGAGTTTTTGTAGAACGGAAGTCCAGGAGTCAATCTTGCTGGACAGGTCTCGAACATCATTGTTGAGGGTGGTGAAACTTCCCTGAATGAGTTGGACTTGTTGATGAGTTCCAACAAGGTCTTCCTTAATCTTGACAATGTCTTCCTGAACAGCTGTGATAGAAGAATCGGATTTTGAGGAAGAGGTAGCAGTCAACTTTTTCAGCTCTTCACCAGCTTGATTCACAGCGCTGGTGGATTCATTTACAGAGGTGGTGAGAGATTCCACCTTGTCAGCAAGGTTGTTGACGTGAGCGTCAACAGTTGCCAAATTAGGACCTGCAAGTAAAGTTAGCGGTTGAGCACAACATTGCTCAGGTTTATATGGAGAGATGGGAGATGTGTATAGGGTTTTAGGGGTACCAGATAAGTCAAACATGTTGAAGAAGTGCATATCTCCTTCAAAGTTTTGAGTATCAGGTCCTATGGGTGTAGCATGAGGTTGTTGCGAGATAGAGGGAGGGTTAGAGACCAAAGAAATAGTAGGAGGAGTAATGGTGATAGAAGAAGTTGGTAGTGTGGAAATTACCTCAGCTTGTTGGGAAGGAACTAAGGAAATGGGTGTCGTCACTGTTGTTGTGTCAGCGATTGTCATCACTGGCACAGTTGATGTAGTGGATGCAGATGTTGTTGAGGAGATACCCACGAAAGCATCTAAAGTAGTTTGTTGAGAAACTACTTCATAAATAGAACCCGAAGGGGTGGTCTCCTTGGTCTTTCTATCCTTCTTAAAGGGACCAGAGAGAGCAGTAGATGGTCGTTTGGAAGCGGTAGTAGCGGCAGGGTTAGCGGGATAAGGAACCTCCTGCGTGGTCGCTGAAGACGAGAGCGGAGGGTTGAAAGACTTACCTCGTTGGCGATCGGCTTGATGTCGAGCGTTCGCTGACCCACCTTTGAAAAAGTACCATCAGGAGAAGTTGGGTACTTTTCAGCGTAAAGGAAGAGTAGGTAGGCGCAGATGAAATGCACGTACGGGATCTTGGGATCCCTCTCCGTCTTCTCAATCTTTGACTTTAGATCGTCAAAGATGGCACTAGCATAGTCAAAGTGTTTACCAGCTATGATCGAGTAGCCCATCTGGAGCTATATCTTGCTCGCTTGATCCAGGGAGCCGATCTTCCCACTCATGCTCTGAATTATGTGGGAGAAGATGTAGTAGAGTTGGGAAGGCATGTTCGCCTTTTGAATCTTTGTAAGCCGTTTGTTGGGGATCATGGAGCGAGGCTTGTTGTCCCAACAATATTCCATGTCATCCAAGAATTGGGTGAGCTCAGCGTCAGTGGGGAGTGCGTCAAATCCAGCTTTGGTCTTTTCAGGGAATCGCAAAGCTTTGCGCAGACCATAAGCAGTAAGGAGGCTTGAACCCAATTCAGTGGTGAAGGAAATGGCAGGAACCACTTCACCCTTTTTGTTGGTGATGGTGGTCTCCTCAATGGTGAACCAAAATTGTTGCAGAAGTGTTTTGGATGGTTTTGGGTCCACAGTGAGAGCGTAAGCAAGGCAAGATTGCTTCAGAAAGGCAGCTGCATCGACCAAATGTGGGTATTTCACAGTATCGAAGTCTAACCTGGCAAGATGGTTGTTCTTTGGGAACTCTGATTTAGTGATGGTGAATTTGACGTTCTTTGAAGCAATGAGAGTTGTTTGGGCCATTTCTGAATATAGAAAGAAGTAGATTGGAGGGAAAGGTTTAGAGTCTAAAAACAAATAAAAAATTTACCAGTTTCTGTATTTAGAAAGAAACATAGAAAAAAAATGTTTTTAGAGTAAAAGTGTTCTTTGTGAAGAAGAAAGAACATGTAGATACACCAAAAGTTTTTAGAGAAGATAAAATCAAAAGAAATGGTTTTAGTGTTTGAGAAATATTTTAAAATCCATGATAAAAAAATATTAAGGATTAAAAATATGATGAAGATGGGAAGAACAAGAAGCTGTTAATCTTTGAAGATATGAAGATTTGAAGATTAAGATGGTTTTTGTCTGCTTGAATGCCTTGAGAGCTTTTTACTTGCTTGAGAAGTTTTTTAGAAAGCGTAAAAAGATAAGAATGAAAAAGGCATTCTTTTTATATGAGGAGAGAGAGAGAATGAGTAAGGCGGGAAAACAAATGCTCATCATGACATGGACACGTCCTACGAAGTTGATTGGATAGAAGGGCAACAGACGAACGTGTCAGAGAAAAAGGAATGTCGTGGATTATCGGTTCAAATGACGTCATAGGAGAGAGAAAAAAAAACGTTTCATTTGTCCTTTTTGAAATTATCCCTAAAGAAAAGTCACATATAGCTTTTCTTTTTGAAAGAATCGCTGATAAAAGCTTTTAATCATTTGAAGAAAATCAGTGATTAAAGATTTGATTTTGAAAAACGTCTTACTGAATGAGTATTCAGTAATTGAGAGTGATAGAACATACCTGAGAGTCAGAGATGTTTGTTCAGAGAGTAAGTGATGAAGGGGAACTCAGTATTATTGACATAATGCATGAAAGATGAAGAGTCACTCTTCAAGATTAAGCATTCCAAACTCACTGATGAGAAAGTTGAATCTTGTCTCATCAAGAGGTTTGGTGAAAAGATCAGCGAGCTGATAGTCAGTGGGGATAAAGTGAAGTTCAATATCACCATTCATCATATGATCTCTATGTGTTTTGTCTTTGAATGTAGCACTGAATTATTGGCTATAGCGATAGCACTACTGCTGTCGCAATAGATTGGAATTTTTGATAGTTGAAGGTCATAGTCTAATAGTTGATTTCTCATCCATAAGACTTGAGTACAACAACTTACAGCGGCTACGTATTCAGTTTTAGCTGTGGAAGTGATGCTCTTTCTATCGAGTTAACAACCTGCAAAATCACTATCTGAATATCCAATTAGATCGAACCCTGAGTCTTTGGGATACCAAAGACCGAGGTTAGGAGTTCCTTTCAGATATCGGAAGATTCGCTTGACAGAGATCAGATGGGATTCCTTGGGTTCAGACTGATAGCGTGCACACAGACATGTAGAGTACATGATGTCAGGTCGGCTCATTGTTAGATATAGTAGGGAGCCTATCATTCCTCTATAGGCACTGATATTAACAGGTTTTCCAGCTAGATCCTTGTTTAATTTCAGAGGAGGTACCATAGGAGTTTTCATAGCTGAAGCTTGAGTTAGATCAAACTTTTTCAGCATATCTTTAACATACTTACCTTGGTTGATAAAATTACCTTTTTCAGTTTGTTTAATCTGAAGACCAAGAAAGTACGTTAGTTCACCCATCATACTCATTTTGTATTCTTTCTTCATTCTTTCAGCGAAACGAGTACACAAATATGGGTTAGTAGAAGCAAATATTATGTGACCGACATATATTTGCACAAGGATAATGTGACCTTTTATCTTTCTGAAAAACAGGGTATTATCAATTTTACCACGTTCAAATTTTTCAGAGATAAGAAAAGATGAGAGAGTGTCATACCAAGCACGAGGGCCTTGTTTTAGACCATAGAGAGCCTTATCCAATTTATAAACATAATTTGGATGATTAGGGTCAGAGAACCCTGGGGGTTGTTCAACATAGACTTCTTCATTCAGCTTTCCATTTAGGAACACTGATTTTACATCCATTTGATATACAATGAAGTCTTTGTAAACTACATAAGCTAAGAAGAGTCGAATTGCTTCGATCCTAGCCACAGGGGCAAAGGTTTTATCATAGTTTATGCCTTCCTCATGTTTGTATCCCTGAGCAACAAGTCTATCCTTGTTGCTGGTTACAGTTCCATGTTCATCTAACTTGTTTCTAATTACCCATTTAGTGCCTATAACAGTTTTATCAGATGGTCTAGGAACGAGATTCCAAACTTTGTTTCGAGAAAACTCAGTCAGCTCTTCTTGCATAGCGCTGACCCAGTTTAGATCTTTGAGGGCATCATCAGTCTTCTTTGGCTCTATTAAAGAAATAAAGTTGACAAAGAGATAGATATTAACTGAACTTCGTCGAGTCTGAATACCTGCGTCAGGATCACCAAGAATTTGATCTATGGGGTGATCTTTTGTCCATCGTTGAGCAGGAGCATGATCGCTCACTTCAAGAGTTGGATCAACAATAGGAATGTTCACTGATGAAGAAGCTTGAGGTTCATAAGCAATTAACTATTGAGAGTCAGACAGTCCATTGTTTTCTGAGAGGTTTTCAGACGAAGGAAGATCTGATGGAGGGAGTGTATTTAGAGGCACAGCTGAAACCCATGAGGTGGATTCAGCGTTAGGTGGGATGATGTTTTGATCATCATCAGCAGCTGGATGATCTATGTGTTGATGGTTTGAGAAGAAAGGTTATGTTTATCTGTAATGAGAAAACATCCAAGCATTTAGCTCTTCATTTTCAGCGATGGGTTTAGAGTTCGCTGAACGGGTTTCGTCAAAGGTGACATGAATTGTTTCTTCTACAGTTTTTCTTCTCTTGTTGAAAACTCTGTAGGTTGTCGGTCCACAATACTATCAAGTTCTTATCAACAATAACACATAAACGATTACCAACATGTTTGATTAATAACAAACGATTACAGGATTGATCGATTTCTCTCTTTGAAGCTCTCTGTGTTTTACACCTTTTGTGTGTGTGTTCTTGTGTGTGAGTTATGTTATCTAATCTGATTCTTGCTTCTCTTACACACTAAACAACCAACTTGCAACAACTTGTAAGATAAACTAATATTAAACTAAAATCTAATATCTAATAATAAACTAACTAAAACTAATATCTAGATATTATTAGGAACTAATAATAATAAAATACTAAAAGCAATACTTTGACATTTATTACAAACGACTTTAGACTAATATTTAAGAGTCGACTTTCCGGCATTAGCTTCAGATTGGATCTTCAGATTGGATGATCTTGAATCCAATGAGACTATGCTCTAACAATCTCCCCTTTTGGATCAAGATCATTGCTTAAAAAGATTTATCCAATAGATCTGTGCAATTCAATCTTCTCTTTTTCAGCTCAGAAGATGCAATCTCCTTCTTAGTCTTCAGAATGTAATAATCTTCCCTTTTGATGTAGATAAACTTTCTTTCAGATGATGGGAAGAAATTTGTCTTCAGTTGTAGCTCAGATTGTTGTAGCAAAGTATCTTCAAAGAAAATTTCTTGCAATTCAGCATGTCTTCAGAATACTTGCTCTAATCTAGTGTTGTTCCACATTTATTGTGTTGGTTCTTTAGCGCTTCTCCCCCTTTTTGATGAATAGAGAAACGATCTCATCAAAACTCTATGTCAAGAAATGTCTTCCATACGGAGCCTCTGGTCCGTCAATTCAAAAGATATTCATCCAGATCGTTGCAAATCTAGACAAAATAGTCGTGTAACACCTGAATCAACAAATGAATCAGTTAAAATGCCTGTCAGTAACACTAAGTCATTGTGTGTAACAAATACACATTGGAAAGGAGCTTTGTGATGATCACTCCTCCAGGGCTTCCATTCAATCATCGAAACACCACAAAGGTAGTTTCTATAAACGTTATGACAAAGAAACAAATTTCTTGTGTGTTCGTGCTTGTGATAGAAAGAATTAAGCACGGATGATTGCTTATAGGGCTCAATATTGTGTAAACCACTGAGACAACAGTAAGTTAAACACAGACTCAATGTGCATGAGTGAAGTGCGAAGGTGGGGCAGTCTTCCTTCTTTTCAATGTCCAGATTTTCCAAATGAAAATCAGATAGCAAATGTGTTGCGTCCCCTTTGAAAATGAAGCATTTTCCTTTTTAGAGTAAAATGAGTAGCTGGTGGGGTAAATCAAGAGTTGGCATGGGCTAGTTGCCTATTTCAATAATGTTCACCAAAAAGTTGTGAAACACTAGAATTGTGGCTGCCCGGCTCAGAAAAAGTTGGTACAGAGTTCTGATATTCTTTTAACTCTGTTCTCACACCCTCTTTCTTTTAAACATTAAGCTCACTCTAACCACATTCATTTTTTTTGATTTCTCACACTTAATCACTATGGATTAACTTCTTGGGTAGAAATCACTGGTTAACGTGATTCCATAGAAGTTTCTTGTAAGTCCTAGCACATTGATCCCGTATATCCTATAAAGAATATGTTTCTCAAACTGGTTTAGATTATCATGTAAGCTCATGTAAAACATTTAAAGTACACTCCCAAAATATAAAATCTGATGAAAAATTGGGAAGTGGTTTGTACATTTAAGAACATGTTTTCAATGATTGAAAGTTGTCCTTCTTTCAAACATATATGAGATTAAGATAAAGGATTATACCTTAACGTGTGATCTTACATCTCATGAAGCTAAGCTTAAAGTCATAAAGATATGATCTTCTAAGCATCTCTCAAAAATCTGCAAAAGTCTTATGTCTATGTCAAAGCAAAATTTATTCACTTATATTGAAAAAGACAAAAAAACAGTAAAACTATGAAAGTACGAGTTCTGATCAGAAATAATCAGAAATCATATCCTAACTCCTTTGATTTGACGAGCTCCCTCTAAAAGCATGCATTACAAAAATTTGGCATAAAAGGTAAATGCAAAAATTAATGAGCTCCCCCTCAAAATAATATTGACCACCTGTCAATTTCTTCACATACTCCCCCTTTGATCATGAACAGAATATTGACGTGCAGATATCTTGCGGAATTGAAGAAATGAAGAAAAATTTACAATAAGAAACTTTAATAGGTAACTACCGATTAGGTCTTAAGATTTAGCATACCAAGCTTAGAGACAATAAAATTGAATCTCTTTTCGTCTAATGGTTTGGTAAACAAATCTGCAAGCTGATAATCAGTTTTTACAAAGTAAAGTTCAATAGTTCCTTTTTCAACATGATCTTTTATGAAGTGATACCTGACATCAATGTGTTTGGTCTTTGTATGATGAACAGGATTAGTTGATATCGCGATTACACTCTTCGAGTCACAGTATATCGGGATATGGTTGAAGTGAAAACCGTAGTCACGCAGTTGTATTCTTATCCATAAGACCTGAGAACAGGAGCTAGCAGCAGCTACATATTCTGCTTCGGTCGTTGAAGTTGAAACACAAAGTTGCTTCTTCGATGCCCAACTTACGAGTTTATCACCGATGAACTGTATATGACCTGACGTGCTCTTCCTGTCTAACATACAACCAACATGATCTGTATCTGTATATGTTGTTAGTTCAAAACTAGTATCTTTAGGATACCACAGACCAAGATCTGCAGTCCCCTTCAGATACCTAAAAATACGCGTAACTGTAGACACATGGGATTCTTTAGGATTGGTATGATATCGAATACATAAGGATGTTGAAAACATTATATCTGGCCTACTAGAAGTAAGATACATCAAAGAATCTATCATCCCTCTATAAGTCCTAACATCAACAGCCTTTCCCGAAGGATCGGTGCCAATCTTACTACCTGGTGTCATTGGGGTACCAATCGGTTTTGAATTTTCCATTTTGAACTTCCGAAGAATTTCAAGAATGTATTTTGATTGATTGATAAAAATTCCCGATGAAAATTGTTTGACTTGTAATCCGAGAAAGAAATTCATCTCTCCCATCATATTCATCTGAAATCTTGACACCATAAGGTTTGAAAATTTCTTACAGTACATAGTATTGTAGAGCCAAAAATAATATCATCCACATAGATTTGAATAAGAATGATATCGGCTTTTTCCTTTTTAATAAACAAAGTGGTATCTACCGTACCTTTTGAAAAACCAAACTTGACTAAAAATTGAGATAGGACATCATACCAGGCGCGAGGAGCTTGTTTCAGTCCGTAGAGTGCTTTGTCGAGAATGTAGACGTGAGTCAGTTTCTCTTGGTTGACAAAACCTTCTGGCTGTGAGACGTAGACTTCTTCTTTCAAAATTCCATTCAGAAATGTTGTCTTCACGTCCATTTGAAAGACCGTGAAGTTCTTGTGGGCTGCGTAGGCTAGAAACATTCAAATTGCCTCTAAACGTGCCACAGGAGCATAAGTCTCGTCGTAGTCTATTCCTTCCTCTTGTCTGTATCCTTTGGCTACAAGTCTTGCCTTGTTTTTGATAACGGTACCATCTTCGTCTTTCTTGATCTTGAAAACCCATTTCGTACCTATAATTGTTTTACCTTCAGGTTTGGGTACGAGTCTCCAGACTTTAAGTGCGTCGAACTGATTCAACTCTTCTTGCATTGCAGTCACCCAGTCTGAATCGGCAAGAGCCTCTGATACGCGAGTAGGCTCGATCTTGCTCAGAAAGAATTCATGCATACACATATTCATTGACCCTGACCTAGTTTGCACCGGTTTTGTTGGATCGCCAATGATCTGGCTTATCGGGTGCTCTTTGGTCCATTTATGTTCATGAGGTAGTGGATTATATGAATATATATCAATAGTATCATCTATGAATCCACTAGTACCTTCTTTAGGTATTTCAAGAGGAATTATGGTTACAGTTGAAGTAGTAGGTGCAGAAGTCTCAGTAGGTTCAGCTTGTTCAACAACTTCTGTCTCTTCATTATTGACCACAGCTTCAACTGTTGGAGTCGACATTTGAACTGGAATTTCAATAGAGATATCTGAACTGGTTGGATGAGTAGTCGTTGAGTCTTCATACCTGTCAACCACAACAGATTTCTTAACATTAGATCCAAGAAATTCATCATAAAACAGTTCAAATAATAAATCTAAATCAGATAAATGATTAGTAGACGTTGATGCTTCATCTGATTTGTTCTCTTGAGACGTAGGTTCTGGACTGATTTGCCCAGAAGCTAGTACTCCGGTTATCACGGGTTCTGAACTGTATTGTTCAGACGTCATTTCTTCATCAAACGTAACGTTGACGCTTTCAATAACCGTCTTTGGCTTCTTCAAATAGACACGGTATGCAGTTGATGTGGAGGAAAAACCAATGAAGATGACTTCATCCGTCTTGGCACTGAACTTGTTCAGACTCTCTCTATCGTTTAGAACGTAACACTTACACCCAAATATATGGAAATATTTGATTGTAGGTGTTCGGTTGTTGATTAACGCATAAGGAGTCTTCTTGAATCTGCGGTGTATCATGGAGCGATTCTGAGTGTAGCACGCAGTCGATACAGCTTCAGTCCACAAGAATAGAGGTAAGTCAGATTGACTTAGCATATTACGAGCAGCCTCGACTAGCGTATGATTTCTTCTTTCGACCACTCTATCCTATTGAGGCATACGAGCAACAAAGTATTGATGTGATATCCCGACTGATTCGAGATATTCTTGAACTGTTTTGTTCTTGAACTCTATGCCGTTGTCTGTTCTTAGAAGCTTGACCGGTTTCTGTAGATTCACCTGGGTCGACTTCAGGAATGTGATGAGAACATCAGGTGTCTCATCTTTTGAACGTAGAAATTTGACCCAAGTGTATCACGAGTAATCATCCACGATAACTAGTATGTACTTCTTTCCACCTAGACTATGCGTTCGCATCGGACCACAGAGATCCATATGCAACAACTCTAACGGAGCGCTTGTACTCGGTTCAGGCTTTGGTTTATTTGGAGCTCTCTTCATCTTTCCCTTTTCACACGCTGCACATAAGTGTTCTTTTTCATACTTCAGCTCTGGAAGTCCTTTCACTAACTTCCCACTGACCAGTTTGTTGATGTACCGAAAGTTGAGGTGAGAGAGTCATCGATGCCATAGCCAGCTTTGTTGCATCGAGCCTTTCGATAGTAGACAAACCTGCTTGTCAGTATAGACGTTTGACAAATTGATTGTGTAGAGGTCAGACATTCTCGTGCCGACCAAGAGTTCCTCGCCTTCTTCAGTGGGAACTGAACACCTCTTGGCTTTGAAATTGACCTCTAAGCCTTTGTCACTGAACTGGCCTATACTGAACAGGTTGTGTCCTAAGCCTTCAACATAGCTCACCTTCTTGATCATGACTTTGTCATGTACCATATCACCATAACCTAGTATTGGTGAAAACTGTTGTCGAATCTAACTGTTTCGCAATACTTCTCTGTAAAGTTAGTCAACATACCTTTTTGTCCAGTCATATGCTTGGAACATCCGCTATCCAAGTACCACATATGACGGATCTGCACAAGAGAAATTACGAAACAAGAGATTTAGATATTCATTAAACAAAATTTGATGTAAAGACTTTTGAGCATTGAAGTGCGGGTCTTCAACTGATTTGTTCAAAAGCCTAAGTTCTATGCTCCCCCTTAAACTTTGAGTTCCTGCAACACAGATTTATCTTTTGGTACCCATTGAAATTTGGGTCCAACTGTGTTAGCATAAGATTTTGGTACCCATTTGAAATTGGGTCCTCTTTTCATTTGAAATTCATTTGAAGCATTAGAATGATTAGAATGCACATGATAAGTTCCAAACCAAACCTCAGAATCTTGACAAGAAGCATAAACATGTTTATCATAATATGAAGACTTTCTAGCAGATAAAGATAACTGTGAATGCTGAGATTTATTCTTACCTTTAGCATACTTAGTGTTCACAGAGACTGATTTATCAACTTTCGTTGATTTTGCACTTTTTACAGACGTACTGGTTTTTCCCAATGATTTTACAACAAAAGATGAATGGTTAGGAAGTTTCGCATTAAAATCAAATTAACCAAAACAACCATCCAAACCACCGTCAGAGTTTAGAAAATCAAACCCTCCATCAGTTAGACCAAAACTATCATTAGATTTTGAAGCCCTAGAAAGAACAGCATTTTTAAAAACAGTTGAAAACACCTTTTGTTCAATATCAATCAAAAGTCTTTCATCTGTTAAAGAATTCTCAAGTTCAGAAATTTTACTTTCCAAAACGAGAGGAGGGACATATAGTTTACCTTTAATAGGCTTCACCTCCATTTCTTTGACAGAATAACCCTGAAAGAAGTCATTTGAAAGAGTTTTCTTTTGATATATAGGATCATCATTATAACTATTATTCAACTTCGCATAACGAAATGGAAGTTGAACTTTAGTTGTGTTCTTTCGTTTTTTCGTTTCCTTGGCTTCATCCTCTTTTGACAATCCAGTCCATAAAACTTTAAGCTCAGGGATTCTTCGATCTAGTTTCAAAAATGTTAAATCATAAAGTGCAAGCACTTCAGATTTACCCTTTTTAAGGTAGTGAGGATTCTCATACCCGAGTCCCCATTTCTCTATTTCCTCTTTGGGTTTGTTCAGATGAATGGTTTGTTCAGTTTGACCCAATTTGTATAACTTCTCTTCCAAACTTTTTAATTTAGCAAGTAAAGAAATGTTTTCTTTGGAAGTTGAAGAATGCAATTTCGTAAGATCGATGAAATCAAACTCACTCTTTTTCAATTTAGTCTTTGTTTCAGTAATTTCTTGAAGAATTATGGTATGTTCTTTGGCTCTAGTGTCAATGTTTTTGTGTAAGGTCTCAACCAATACTTTCTTCTCAGCAACAGCATTGCTAAGTTTCTGTATTGATTGGTTTTGTTCAAGAATGACACTCTTTTCTCGCTTAAGCTTCGACTCTAACTCTTCGAGTTTTGACATCATGGCGTGCATTTGATTTATGAAATCAGATTGAGTTAAATCACATACCTCGTCATTGTCATCTTCATCAGAATCTGCTTCATCATCTATTTCCATCTTGCCCATGAAGCACATGTTTGCTTTCTCGTCATTCTCTTCATCGTCATCTTCCTGGTCTGAATGATCTAGCCAGTATTCATCTTCTGCCATCAATGCCTTTCCAGCCTCTTGTTGCTTGGCTAGAAGCATTTTGTTTTTGTAGTAGTCTGAGTTTCTGACTTTGGGTTGTCGGCAGTCTCTTACAAAATGTCCAAGTCTACCACAGTTGTAGCACTTTGGAGGTTCTGTCTGACTAGATGCTTCAGCTTTATACTTTCTTTCTTCCGGATTCCTTTCCTCTACTCTCTTTCCTTCAAACCCCTTTCCTTAAATCCTCTCTTTGTGAACATAATTGCTAGGACCAGAAGAATATCTCTGACTGTTTGAGCTTGGATTTTTATAGAATTTCTTCTGAAAAGCCTTAGTGAACATTAGCATTGCCTGCTTTAGTTGTTCACAGTCGTCCGAGTCAGAGTTCGCTTCAGCTTCAATCTCTTCTGGTTCAGACACAATCATCTTCTTTTTCTTCTTTTTCACAACAAGAGCAACTGCATTATCAATTGTCTTCCTAGTCTGCCTCTTTTCATCGAGTATTTCATCCACTTCTTCTTCATTCTGTTTGAGGGTTTCATACACCTCATGAAGTGGAATCTCGTTTAAATCTTTGATTTGCTTCATCTGCCTGGAAAACCTCTTCCATTCAGGCTGGAGAATGCTTAAGAATTTGACATTCAGCTCTATTTGCGATTTGTTGACCTTGTTCTTGCTTAGTTCATTCAGCAAGGTCACAAACCTGTCGTATGTTTCTGCTAGTGACTCTCTAACTCTGCCTTTGAATTCTTGATAATTTTTTAGGCAGTTGGATATCTTCATCTGGTTCCCAACCTTTGAGCCTAGCATCATCTTCTCTAGCTGATCCCAGATCTGTTTGCCTGAGGCCTTATAGCTGTCTATCTTCACGTATATTTCATTTGGAATTCCTTGAAGAATATAAGACTTTGCTAATCTATCACCTTTTGCTCTTTTTAGGTTATCACCTTCTAGTTCATGATACTTAAGTTCAAACTCTGTTTCCACGGTTTCCTCCATACTAGTCTCCAAAACTGGTGCCATAACCCCTTCTTCTATCGAATTCCTGATGAATTCACCCAACTCATGTCTTTCAATAAAGTTCATGAACCGATCTTTCCACTGTTCATACTCCCCTCTGAAGAGTACTGGTGGTTTTGAGTCAGTTCCTATTGCTAGAGCTTCTCTTGAACTCATCCTGCTTTAAAAAAAAGATTGTCTGGTATTGGCGCAAAAGACACTCTTTGCGCTAAAGGTAGCTGGCGCAAAAGAGTTTTGTGTTAGATGAAGGTGGCGCGAAGAAGAACTTTCCGCGAAAAGAGGGTAGCGCAAACTTTAGTTAGACTGAAGTTGTTTTGCGCGAGATGTTAGTGGCGCAAATGACAACTTGCGCGAGGTTTGACTGGCACAAAGTAATACTTTGCGCGATAAGACGCTGGCGCAAAAGTTAACTTGAGCTTTGTAGGAACTCCCTTGCTTGAGCTTTGCGTGAACTAAGGTTTGCGAGAGAAGTCGTTGGCGTGAATTGAGGTTTGCACGAGACGTTGGTCGCGCGAAAGGAACTTTGCGCGAGGTGTTGATGGCGCAAAAGTCAAGTTCGCGCTAATAGTTGATGGCGCAAAACTGACTATGAACTGGCGCGAGTTTGAACTTTGCGCGAGTTTGAACTTTGCGCGAGTTCATCCCTGTACTTCGATTAGCAGATCTAAACTCTAACAAAATGACCACTAACAGTTTTAGAACAGATTGCTACCACTCGATCTCGATAAAAATCACTTTTTGAAAAGGAGATCAATGGAACAGTGAGATATTTGAACGTAAACTCAGACACAAAAATCGCAAAATTGGAACTCGATATAAGTGCTATACTGAAATCAAACAACACCAACTCGATCTAGCACCCTAATCGATCACAACCTAATCAATTTCAACCCCAAAAACACACTAAAACTCGAAAATGATTTTGAAATAAAGAACAAAGAGTCGAGTTTATAAAAACTTGATTTTAATCTATTTTCAGGCTCTGATACCAATTGTCGGTCCACAATACTATCAAGTTCTTATCAACAATAACACATAAACGATTACCAACTTGTTTGATTAATAACAAACGATTACAGGATTGATCGATTTCTCTCTTTGAAGCTCTCCGTGCTTTACACCTTTTGTGTGTGTGTGTTCTTGTGTGTGAGTTATGTGATCTAATCTGATTCTTGCTTCTCTTACACACTAAACAACCAACTTGCAACAACTTGCAAGATAAACTAATATTAAACTAAAATCTAATATCTAATAATAAACTAACTAAAACTAATATCTAGATATTATTAGGAACTAATAATAATTAAATACTAAAAGCAATACTTTGACATTTATTACAAACGACTTTAGACTAATATTTAAGAGTCGACTTTCCGGCATTAGCTTCAGATTGGATCTTCAGATTGGATGATCTTCAATCCAATGAGACTGTGCTCTAACATAGGCTTTGGAGATGGAAGAATATCCACAAAATATTCCATCATCAGCTTTTGGATCGAACTATCCAAGTGAATCTTTATTGTTTAGAATGAAGTACTGACAGCCAAAGATATGAAGAAAACTGATAGAGGGTTTTCTTCCATGAAATAGTTCATAAGATGTCTTTCCAAATGGCTTTACTATCAGCGATCTGTTTTGAGTAAAACATGCAGTATTAACAACTTCAGCCCAAAATTGAGTAGGGAGGTGAGAATCATTGAGCATTGATCTAACATATTCAACGATTGTTCTGTTTCTTCTTTCAGCGACTTCATTCTGCTGAGGCGTTCTTACTGAGGAAAAGTTGTGAGAAATTCTCTTATTCTCAAAGAAATTGTTCAGAGAACTGTTTTTGAATTTAGTTCCATCATGATCACTTCTTATTGAACGAACAGTAAGATTGTTCAGCACTTCCATCTTTTTAACAAAAGATATTAGTTCTTCTGGAGTATCACTCTTGCAGCGAAGAAAGATAACCCAGGTGTAGCGAGAGTATTCATCTACGATGATAAGTGTATATTTCTTTCCAACTATGGATTGGGTATTGACAGAGCCAAACAAATCCATATGCAAGAGTTGAAGAGGACTTGTCACTGAGGAAACTTGTTTAGATTTGAAATTAGCCTTAGTCTGTTTTCCTTTTTCACATGTTGAACATAGAGATTCCTTAGCATATGAGTGCTGAGGAAGACCAGAGACCAGTTCCTTAGAAGAGAGAGAATTTAGGGTTTTGAAGTTTAGATGAGAAATCCTTTTATGCCATAGCCAGTTGACATCAGAAGAGGCTTTAGAAAGAAAACATACGTTTTAAGTGGTAGTAGAGTCCATATCTATTACATAGACATTTTCCTTACGATAACCACTGAGAGCAAGTTTTCCATTCTCATTTACCACTGAACATGCTTTCTTAGTAAAGCAAACTTCATAGTCTTTGTCACACAGCTGACTGATGCTTAGAAGATTGTGCTTCAGTCCGTCTACGTAAGCGACTCTTCTGAAGGTAGTTGTCCCATTGCTGAGGACATCAAACCCTCGGTTATATCCTTTTCCATTTCCACCAAAGGTCACTGAGGGGCCTTTTTCTTCCTTGTATTCAGTTAGCAAGTCTTTTTGTCATGTCATGTGACGAGAGCATCCACTATCAAGATACCAGATGCCCTTTGATCCCTGCAAACATAAGGAAGATTAAGCTTTGTTTGGTACCCACTTTTCAATGGGTCCTTTAGGGTTAGTGGAGATGGAAGGTTCAGCAATCTTCACAACAGATGAAGATTCAACTTCAGTGGTAACCTTCACTTTGGTTCATTTTTTAACCTTAGTGGTATTTTCACTTTGGTCGATTTCTCAACTTTGGTGACCTTCTCAGCCTTGGAGGCATTCATCTTCACTTTAGCTATTTTATCAGCTTTTGTGGCAGTTGCACATTTACTAACACTATGGGCCAGCTCCAAGAATGCCTTTAGCATGAGATCTGGGAGGAACTTTTAGTTCTTCAGATCTCTTAGGCTTAATATCAATCTTCAGCTTTAGATGACAAATATCAAAGATTTCTGTCACAGAGCTAGAAGATCGATTTACTGAAGGTTTAGAAGGAACTTTCAGCTTTCCTTTCTTGGAAGCCTTCTGAGGATGGGAAATGGATTTTTCTTTATCTGCAAGCTTAGAGCCTTTAGATATTTCCTCAGGGATGGGATTAGAAGAAGAAGAAGAGCACTAAGGATAAGAGGTGTTAGGGATAGAAGAGACAAACATTCCAAACTTAAGCATGGAACTGTCTTCTTTAGGTTTATCCTGTTGTTTCCAGAAACCAAGACCAGTTCTATCACTGGCAGGAATCTGAGCACTTATAATCTCAGTGATCTTTGTTGAGGATTTGCACCATCCTTCAACAGTTGCCTTTTCTGCTTTTAAAGCAGCGATGGCTTGTTCGCGTTCGACGCTGATGATTTCGTTGACAATGACTTGATCTTTAAAACTTTACTCTAAAAGAGTCAGTTCTCTGATCTTTTCATGACATTTTTCAAGTTGTTCAGTTAAATCAATATTTTTATTTTCAGCTAGAGTTTTTCCATTTAGAGCATTGTATAGATCGATTGTCAGAACATCAACAGCACGACTTCTCTCAGCTTCAGATAGAGAGGGATTGGTAGAGATTGATACTTGAGAGGAGATATAGCTCATGGAAGTTTCTGGAGATTCTTCCACTTCTTCTTTAATCTCGGCCATAAGGCAGAGATTAGCGACGTCTTCTTCATCAGAACTTGATTCTTCTGATTCAGCACAGTTGTGTTCTTCAGCAATAAGTCCTTTACCTTTTCATTTATTGTTTTTCAACTTTTGATATTTTTCTTTCAGTTTAAGGTATTTTTCATCACTGGATCTTCTGGAGGTAGAAGGTTTGAAGACTTTCTTTGACCTACACTCACTTGCAAAGTGTCCAATCTTTTAGCAGTTATAGAAAGTAGCAGTAGCCTTATCAATCGGGGTTGATTTTGGCTTGTCAGTAAGAGAGAGAGAGAGAGAGAGAGAGGCTTATTTCTTCTGAAATTACTCTTTCTTGCAAATCTCTTAAAAGAGTTTGTCAAGAGTGCTATGGACTCATCAAACTCTGAAAGATCAGTATCTGATAATTCCTCAGTGTCATAATATAACTCAGTGATAGTGAGAGTAGATCACTGAGATGGAATGATCTCTGAGGAGACTAAAGCAACAGGAGTGCTTTTGGAGTCTTTAGAATCTTTTACAAGACTCTTCTTCAAGAGATTTGATTGCTCATAGTTGAGCAATATTCCATACAAGGTGCTAAGGGAGAGAGAATTTAAGTCTTTTGTTAGCTTGAGACGCATTGAATAACTGCCCCATCTTTCAGGAAGACATTCTAAGAATTTAGTCAAGACCTTAGAATTAGAATAGGTCCTGCCAGCAGTTCTAAGATTAATGATTAAGCGGTTAAACCTCTGGTGAACATTGGATAGAGATTCGTTCTTACCAAAGATAAAACTTTCATACTGTCATACCAAGTTAATCTTTCGAGTTTCTTGGACTTTAGTGGTGCCTTCATATTGAACACATATAGTGTCCCACATTTCCTTGGCAGTTTTAAGATGCATGATGGAATGGAAAGCTTCATCAGGAAGAGCCATAGAGATAATGGTTTTTACCTTTGCATCTAGACCAACCTTCTTTTTGTCTTCATCACTCCACTGTCTTATTTCCTTAAAAGCATAACGTTCAAGAACAGGAGGAGTGGTGGCAGTAGCTGGAACGGCAGCTATGACTGATAAAGGTTCATAGGGTCCATTTGCTACATAATCAGGTATAGTAGGGTCTACACCTTCTAGAAATAGCATTATTCAATTTTTCTAGAGAGCAAAGTTATCTCTGCTAAATCGAGGAGGTTTAGAGAGTGAACCATTATCATAGTAGTTTGTGTTTGTGTTAAGTTGCATTTTTAGAATAGCAAGGAAGAGAATAAAGCAAGATCTTGTTTATTAGATTAAACAATCTGCTCTGATACCACTTGTTGGTCCCGAAGGTACTTAACAAGTTTGTAGAAGGGGGGTTGAATACAAACATAGAATTTTAAAGTTTAATAAATTATTTTTGATAAATCAAACACAATTTACAAGTCTGTTGTGAAATAAGATTATGTAGAACCTAATCTAAACAAACTTAAGAAACACTAAGATGGTTGCACAAGAAATAGAGAATGGGGATTGGGAGAATATAAAAAACAAGGGTTTCTATATTTTTAGAATGATGAAGGCTCTACTCAGATGGAGTTTTGATCTTTCTATTTATACCCGATGCATTAAATGCATGGCAGAGTACTTTACACGTGTCCATTGATTGGCTTTGAGGGTCTGACTTTGGGAGACATGCTTTCGGCCGTATCATAAATAGTGTAGTTGACAGAATGGTTGTACGAATGTTGGCAGAGGGATGTACGTTCTGACACATCGTACTGGGTGTGCATGGGAAAGACAAAAGAGGCTTGAGGCATAAGCTAAGTGATCATCGATCGCTGAATATCTCTTCCTTCAGAGATACAAAGAAGTTCAGCTATCGCTGAAGCTTTTCCTCAGGTTTCTTCGCATGTGTATATTTGTCTTTGCTTCACTGATATCCGCATCAGGTCACGAGTAGACTTGTCTTTGTTCAGCAGCTTTGTCTTCGATTCAGCTATGAACATCTGTTGTCGTGAAACTTGTCTTCAGGGATTACGTCTAACTGTTTACATTAGAAATCATCAGTGATATTGAACATACTCAGTATTTGATCGTTGATAGTAAAATACTTTTACATATGAATGTTTAAAAGAGATATCATCAGTGATAGCGGAACAGACTTAGCATGATCGATGATGATGAAACACTAATACATAATATTAAACGTAATTTTCACTAAGTATAGAAAAGGGTCTTTATCAAATCACTGAGAGAGTATGTGTTAAACATAAATCCCAATCTATCAAGCTAATTACTCAAGATTTATCTAATATGCTCAAGAACTAGAAAGAGAGTCTAGAGAGAGAAAGTAGATCTTGTATTTCACACACTCTAGAATATTACAAACAATGCATAAACCTCTAGTTCGTTACTACATGATTACAAACACAAACCCTTATATACTCACTATCTAAAACAAAGCCTTAACTATTAAGGAAAGTAAAACATACCTTGACTAACTATTACAAGGTCAACGTTGACTTTTACACATTTGACTTTCCTATTAAATCTTGGATACAATATTTAGACTTAACAATCTCCCCCTTTGTATTCAAGATTTAATAAAAATTTGATGCAAATCTTCAGCTCTTGATTCTTCATCTTTCATCTCTTGAAGCTTTCACAAACTTTGTCTTTTGCAGCTTTTGAAGAATCTTGGAAAGTCTTTTTAATCTTTGAAGCTTTAGAAAGTCAACATGTCTTGAACAGAAAAGAAAAACTTGAAACTTCTTCGAAACTTGAAACTTTAACTCTGAAAAATCTTTTGTCTTCAATCAAAATTATATCTTCATCACTTTAATCTCTGAATCATCTTCGGAAGAACAAACATTCTTGAATCTTGAAAATCTTGTTTGTTTTCAGAATCAGAATCTTTTGACTTTGAATCAGCCTTTGAAACAGCCGCGGAAACATTTTGAATTTAAGGCTTGAACTTTGAACTCGAACTCTGAAATTGAATCTTTATATCGTTCTCCCCCTTTTTGATGATGTGAGCATCAGATCATCAAAATTTCTTCAATTTCAGCTCAGACTTTGATAACCCCTTTGAAACAATCTCCCCTTGATATTGCTGTACTTTTGATCTTAAGAGCCGAATCATGAACAATATATATCCGAATCTTTTCAAATTCAGACATAATAAGCGTGTAACCCTGATTCAACAAATGAAACAGTTAGAAATGCCTGTCAGTAACACGAAGTTACTGTGTACAACGGATGTACAATTTTCTTTTCTTTATAGCACTTCTTGGAAAAGTCTGAGAACTTCTTGGAAAAAAATTTCTTTTCACTTTCAAACTCAGCTTTATTTGCAACAAGTTGTTTTTCCAAATAAGATAAATTCTTTTTAAGCTCAGTGTTCTCAGATTCCAATTTCTTTGTCTTCTCTTCATTCTGCCCAACACTGATATTCTTTAAGGTACTGATTTATTCTTTCAGTGATATGACTTCAGTATAATACTCTCTTGACTTTTGTGAATGAAAGTCAACTGCAAGAGCCAGATTAATGTTCTCTAGTTTCAGCTTTCTATTATTCTCTTCAAGATCTAAAATAAATCCCATGATTAATGAGTAATTGGCTTAATATGAATGATCGTTCCAAACTTATGTATCAGAAAATCAAAAATCAGATTGAATTGAAAATTTTCGAAAAATATTAAAAATTGAAAATTTGAAAAACACTTGAAATGACACAAAGATTAACAAAAAAAATAGATGACATAAAAATAAAAAAAAATTCCAGGCTATGCATATGTAGCCTGAACCGCACAATGAACTATGCGGGTGTAGAAGGACACGCACAGTATGATATGCGGGTTCAACAGGGCACGCACTTGATGTTGTACGTGTTCAATGGGGCACGCACTCCATCACTTTGCGGTTCAAGAAGGAAACGCACACCATCACTTTGCGGTTCAAGAAGGAAACGCACTTCTCTAAACTCAACTCTTAAAGAACACCCGCAAATCTGATGAATGACCCGCAAACTTCGATGAATCAAACGCACATCTGAAGAACATCCGCACACCTCTAAGATCGAACAAAATCGCACTAAAAACTCATATATGCCTAAAAATCTAACTCGAAACTTTAACAATTTGATCTTCTATACAACTCGAACACAAAACTATCACTAATTTTCGATCAAATACACAAAAATTACAAATTTGAATCAAGAACAGTGTCAAGAACTCGATATTTCCAGAAAACTCAAATTTCAAAAATTGATATCGAAATTGATAGAATTATGAAATGTAATCAGAACAAGAATCAATCCTACATATAAAACGAATCCAATGAATCCATTTTCTTGCATTAAAAACAATTTTTCACTCAAAATTCGTATGAACAGTAACAAACTCGTTTTCTTGAAAAACTTTTGAAAAAATCTAATTTTCGATCTAAAAACACCAAATTTCAATTCTAATCATGATAAAATCTTTTCTGAAAAGTTTGGTTCAACTCTGATACCAATTGTTAAACATAAATCCCAATCTATCAAGCTAATTACTCAAGATTTATCTAATATGCTCAAGAACTAGAAAGAGAGTCTAGAGAGAGAAAGTAGATCTTGTATTTCACACACTCTAGAATATTACAAACAATGCATAAACCTCTAGTTCGTTACCACATGATTACAAACACAAACCCTTATATACTCACTATCTAAAACAAAGCCTTAACTATTAAGGAAAGTAAAACATACCTTGACTAACTATTACAAGGTCAACGTTGACTTTTACACATTTGACTTTCCTATTAAATCTTGGATACAATATTTAGACTTAACAGTATGGATCAACAATAAAGTTTAAAAGGTAAGAATGAACTCAAAATATTAGGTTTTGTCTAACATCTAGAAATATTCCAAAACCCTAGAACTTGATGGTGAAGATGGTGAGATGAAGAATCTTGAGGTGAAGTTTCCAAATCCTAGCTTGAGGGAGAAGAATCTCTTTAAACCCTTGAGATTTGGTGCAATGAATGCTCAAAATGTGTAATAAATGAGAGAGGTTTGGTTCTTGTGAGAGAAGGAATTAAGTAGATGGGGTGATAAATGAGAAAAGGCTGAAAAATAGGACATATAAGGTCTGGTCCCCGTGGACGATGGTGACCATGCGATAGTGACAGTGTCACTATCGTAGTCACCCTCGTTGAAAATGTACCGCGGGTCACCCCATGCCAGCTATTATGACATGGCGATAGTTCCATTGTCACTCTCGCCGGTCACTCTGACATAGAGTGTACCGAAAGAGTCTCAACCCCCGCGATTATGACCGTGTCACTCTCGCTGGGCACTCTTGCCCCAGACATACCGGACCCCAAAAAAATGACTTTTCTCACCCCGAACGTTCTTGGCTCAACTAACGAAGAAAACTAGGACTTGATCTAAACATTAGACTTAAAGAATTGGAGTTTACTAAGGCATTACAAGTTAACTTTAACTTACCAAAATTCCGGGTGTTACAATCCTTTTCACCTTGAAATCGATTTTGTCCTCGAAATCTTCATCACACAACCAAGTTGGGGTATCTCCTCTTCATGTCTTCCTCGGTTTCCAAAGTCACATTGGCTACACAATGATGCCTTCATTGTACTTTGACCATCATGACTTCCTTGTAGCGAAGTTTCTTGGACTTCCTCTGTAGAATAGTGTCGGGCTCTTCCACACAATGGTTACCCTCATCTACCCTTATCTTCGAGAGGGGAATAACATTCCTCTTCCACTAAACACTTCCAAAGGTAGCAAATATGGAGTGTATTGTGGATGCCACTCATTTCTGGTGGGAGTTCCAACTTGTAAGCTTGAAGTCCCATACGCTTAAGCACCGTAAATGGTCCAAGAAAACGAGGACACAATTTCCCATGCTTTATAAATCGGATGATACCCTTCCAATGAGCCACCTTCAACATTACTCGGTCCCCCACTTCGAATTCCATGGGTTGCCTTTTCTTGGCGGCATAGCTTTTTTGACGATCTTGGGCCGCTTTCAAGCGTTCTCTGATTCCCTTAACCTTGTCAGTCGTCTCTTGAACAATTTTCGGGCTGGCAAACTGCTTCTCTCCCGCCTCTAACCAACACACGGGAGTACTACATTTTCGCCCATAAAAGACCTCAAATGGTGCCATACTAATGCTCTAGTGATAAGTTTTGTTGTACATAAATTCCACCAACGGTAGATGAGAGTTCGAACTACTACCAAAGTCGATTACACATGATCTTAACATGTCTTCCAACGTTTGAATTGTCCTTTCACTTTGGCCGTTGGTTTAGGGAAGGTAGGTCGTGCTCAATTTTACTCTTGTACCCAATTCTTTTTGTAGGTCGTCCCAAAAATTGGATGTGAATCTACTATCATGATCCGAGACAATGGACAAAGGCACTCCATGCCTATAAACCACTTCATCGATGTATAGATTTTCCAAGTTGTCCATGGGTAAGGTCTCGCGCATAGATAGGAAATGAGCACTCTTGGGCAACCGATCAAATATTACCTAAATGGTATCGTGACCTCTTAAGGTATTCAGCAATTTAGTCACGAAGTCCATGGTAATAAGCTCCCATTTTCGTTCGGGAATCTCTAGAGATTGAAGACTTCCGTAAGGTCGTTGATGCTCAGTTTTCACTTGTAAACAAGTCACATACCACTCCACATAGTGTGCCACATCTAGCTTCATAATCGGCCACCAATAATGTAGTTTCAAGTCCCTATACATTTTTGTGCTTCCCAGATGGATAGAATACTTGGACTTATGGACGTCTTCCAGAAGTAGTTCCCAATTGCCTTCAATCTTGGGCACCTATACACACCCGTTGAATAACTTCTCTCCACGTTTATCCTCCATCAAGAGCAAATGTTGTTTTGTCATAACTTCGTATTTGAGATTTTCCTCTAACAAGGCTTCAACTTGGGACGTCATGATTCGTTCAATGAGGCTCGACACCAAATCAATTCTCGAAAGGGTAGCTCGAATGCTTCCGCTATAATCCTTCCAACTCAAAGCGTCGGCTACTACATTCGCTTTACCGAGGTGGTAAAGAAATCCACAATCATAGTTCTTGAGTAGCTCAAGCCACTTCCTTTGCCTCATATTCAACTCCTTTTGATCAATGATGTATTTCAAGCTTCTGTGATCGGTGTAGAGCGTACACTTTGTACCGTAGAGATAGTGCCACCATAGCTTCAAGGCAAACACTACCGCCACCAATTCCAAGTCGTGACTATGATATTTCTTTTCATACGCCTTGAGTTTCCTCGATACGTAGGCGATCATTTTTCCCCTTTGCATCATCACACAACCTAAACTCATTTTCGAAGCTTCACCATAAACCACGAATTCCTCGTGTAGATCCCAGATTCAAGATACTAATTGACACACAAATGTAGAAATCATTTTGTATTGATTAAACTTTGATTACAATGATTTCTCAATAATCACAAGTCTCACAGTGCCTCATATCTAACATATTTCTCTCTGTAAAACTATGTGTGTGTATTCTTTCTCTCTCTGAGCTAGTGCGTGTCTACATGATTTACAAAGACCAAACCAATTTATACATGGTCAAACAAATTGACCTTACAACCTAAACATCTTGTCAAAGTCAATCACTTTGACTTACGCTATTTTACAAACACAACTTTACAACTTTGACCCTTTTTAAACTTGAATTCAACATTCTTGGCTCAACACCTTGGGTCCTTTGGGTAGAGATAATATTGGAGCTTGGTAGCTATTTATCGTGTATTGCACAGCAGGGGCACAGTATTACCCAGTGAAAGCACAAGTATATACCTTCACTGGAATCACTACAAGTAATATAACGGTAAAAGTACCGAGTATCGTTCTCACAGGGACTGAACTACTGAGAATTGTTGATTTTCATGAACTTCTTGCACAAGTTTCTAGTGTGGGAAAAATATTGTTTTTGATGGTGGACTAATACTAGAATATGCTAAATGAATTTTATAATTAAAATTTGGGTACAGATGTAAGCTTTTTCTTGGAAAAAATGTAGTAACAAGATGGTTGGACTCTTTGTAGTACGGACTGTCTATAGAAAATCCGATCTCTCGAAAGTGGATTTTTATAGACCGGTCCTACAAAGTGTTCATAAAGTGTCCATCTTTATCGACTCTCGATCTTGCCGATTTAACTAAGTTGATAAAATAATCAAGTTCTACCAGTATGGAGATTTATACCCAAATCTCTTCGTGATATAAATCTCGATCGGCATTTGAACCATAGTAAATTATAAAAAATCTGTATCTATACGTGGTTATCAAAGACTCTCTCAAATATTTGTCCATCACTTAAGCCGTATTTCGAATCCGACCCTCTCGAGGTCAAGAGTTAATATTAACACATCAAAGTGATCGGCTTATCTGCGTTGAATTGGAGTCTCGACTCAAGTGACCAAGCTCAAGAGTTAGTAACGATGGCCACACCCAAGTGTTGTCTACTAGACCCAAATTGGCTTACACCCGCACTCAAGAGGGTGCTTAGCTCATGACAATAATAAAAGACATAATATAATAAAGGAAATACTCGTTAACTACTTGCATTAATAAATTTAAACTACAAACGTAAATGGAAAGTACTGAATTTAATTACTAGAAATAAAAGTACGGAAATTAAATACTGAAAATAAAAGACATAATGTAAAAGACGGAAAGTAAAAGCAAGAAATAAAGACAAGAATTAAATCCTACACTTCAAGTCAAAATACTTTCAATCAAGCATTTTAGACTTGAATGAGGAGAGAGTGATGGTGAATGTTGATGGAGAATGGTAGATGGGAGATTGATTGGTGTGAAAAATGCTCCTCCAAAGTCTTGCTTTTATAGATGGGAGGCTTGAGCATCCAATGGTCTTGATTTCATCTTCAATGTGTGGCCAAGATCACTCCAGAAAATTTGTGTTTCCAGCTCACTTCCATCCCTTATTATCTGTTGGATAAAACTCTTGGGTGCCCACAGTGGGCATACAAGTGCCCACAAATCGATCAGCAATACCAATTCTCACAAAATTGAACAGATTGGTTAAATTATCACATATTGCAAACAATGTGGACCACGTGAAAGAGATAGAAGCAAAATGAGTAAAAAGAAAAATAGAACCTATAAAAAAATAGCAACAAATAACTCTCAAAAATGAGAGTTATCATCCCCCCAAACTTGAGGTGTTACTTGTCCTCAAGTGACAAAATAGAAACCAAAAAGAATGTTAAGAAGATGGGGGAAAACTTGAATGAAAAATACTACCCAGACGATGTTGATAATTCTTCTAGCTTGAGTATGGTGCCTTTCCCCATTGTTGAGACGGTTGGTTCCGAACTAATCAATATGACTTTGCTTTGGGTTGGTGTTTGTGGCTTAAAAATATTTACCCATTCTTCCCCCAAACTTGAACTAATGTACAAAAAGGATTTTTTTTAGGTCTCTCGATGTTGAATCCAATTTGTGTAGTTCTCGAACTCTTGAAACCCTCATATGTTGGATTTATGAATGGTTTAATGAACGTTGGGTTTCAAAAGTCTTTTTGTTTATTCACAGACCGTCTTCCAATTTTACGAAGACTTATTTTATATATATATATATATATATACATATCTTTTTTTTTTCTTCTTTTTTTTTGCGTACGGTCATAAAATTTCTACATGTCCGTACGTACCGCAAGACGTCCCCCCAAACTTAGAATAGGACAATGTCCTCATTGGCATAAAATGGTAGGAGATACGGTAAAGGGTTTGGTTCCGAAGGGTACGTGTTTAAGCCGTAACAAAGATGGCCTAGATCATCTTAGTTTGTCACCATTCAAATCTACAATAAAAAATGTACCTAAAAGTTTGAAAACAGAACTAGAGGAAATAGATTAATATTGTTAGAGCACAGATTTATTGGATTCAAGATCATCAAGATTGAAGATGAAAGATTCAAGAAGTCAAGGTTGAAAAGTCACTCTCAATAAAAGTCTAGGTCCTTTGTAATAAATAGTTAAAGGTTATTTTCCTTGTATTTTATGTTTTTTGTCTTTTTCCTAAATAGGTTTTTTAGGGTGCTATGGTTGTTGTGGTGAATAAGTGTGCCAAATTAGAATATTCAGACGCCACATTCAATTATAGAGAGAAAGAGAGCTTAGAGAGAGAAAACATCCTTCAAGAGAGAAAACCTTGTAAATCGTTTGGTATTGTTGAATCAAAACAGGTTTGTTAATCTCTTGTTGTGATTATATCTTTTATTGTGATAAGAAACTGAAATTTCAGGGACAATCAATTGGTATCAGAGCTATATCCAGATTGAAATCAAATAGAATATTGGCCGAACACTGTTCTTCGAAAGTCAGATTCCATTTTTGAGTATTTGTGTGTTTTTCGATTAGAAATCATTTGTTTTATGGTCGTTTTGAGTATAAGATTGCGATTATATTGGTTCAATCGAGTATTGCACTGTAATTGTTCGTCTATTTGTTGATTTTGTTGTTTTTGTTTTTCGTGAGTTCAAGAGCACTGTTCCATTGATCGAATCTCACTTAGAGTGTTTGTTTTCGAAATTATTTGCTTTTATTCTGTTCTAGATGATTAGGCGATCTTATTGTCAAAATTTAGAGTTGTAATTTGAAGTCTAGATAGGTTTTGTGCAGATCAGATCGATTTCGAAGTATCTTCTTGAGTTTGCGTCAGATCATCCATTTTGCGCCAGATTCAAGTGTTTCAAGTGCATAGCGCAAAGTTTCTTTTGCGCTTTCAGGGTTCACAAAGTTGTATTTTGCGCCATCTTCAATTAGCGCAAAGAATATTTCACGCCATTGCCTTTAGCGCATATCTGGATTTCGCCCCATCTTCACAGCCCAAGTCTCTTTTGCGACAGATCCTCTTAGCGCGAGTTGTCTTTTGCGCCAGCTCCTTTTAGCGCAAATCGTCTTTTACGCCAGGTTCACTTAGCGCAATTTTGCGCTACTGCAATAGTGCATAGCGGTACCCCCGTGCTAAGTCTGCGGAGGGGGACAAAGTTCTGTTCGTGATCAAAATTTTCTGAATTTCATTCTAAGATTTTCAGTATTTTTTGATTTCATTTGGGCTAACGATCATTTTCAAGTTTCTTATTGCATATTTTTTCAAATCAAAATGACTTCTTGCGAAGCTTCTTCAATCAGTATGGATGAGAATCCACCGGTACTTTTCAGAGGAGAGTACGAAAAATGGAAAAATCAGTTCCTGGATTTCATTGACAGACATGTATTAGGAGATTATATTAGAATATCTCTTAGAGAAGGAAACATGAAAACTCCAACGAGGGTTTATGATTATTTTAGACAGGGATCAATGGAAAGAATAAAAGGAGAGCTTCCATTACCACTTGATATCTACTCAAACGAGCAAAGAAAAAGACATCAAGTTGATTGTTTAGCCAGATCTTTTATATTGCAAGGAATTCCTGAGGAGATTTTAAAGGAGATTTCTATCAAGTTAGAATGCAAAAAGGCTACAGGAAAGTTGTTATGGGAACAAATTGAGAAGATGATGACAGGACCTAAGGTATCTTCAAGAGTAAAGTTTCTGGAAATTGAGACTTCTGAGCTAAAAGGAAAGATTTCTGCCTTGGAAGCTAAAATCCAGAAACAAGATTCTTTTGAGAAAGAATAGAAGAAAGAGACAGCACACTTGTGCTTGATGGGTCAGATGAAGATAAAAACCGAAGTTGATTCTGATGAAGAGGTATGTGATATGACTGAATCGGATTTTTTTAATCAAATGCATGCTATGATGACTAAACTCCAAAAATTAGAATCTAAACTTAAGCGTGAAAAGGATGTCATTAAAGACAAAGACCATTCAATACAGAAACTTAGCAATGACCTTGCTGAGAAGAAAGTATTGATTGAGGTCTTACATAAAAACATTGACACCAGCACGAAAGAGAAGACAATAGTTCATAAAGAGTTAGCTGAAACATCTTCAAAATATAGAATGCGTGAGTTTGAATGAAAATAACTTTCTAAAATGTATTCTTCGCTTTCAAAAGAAAAGAAATCTTTAATTGAAAAAGTGAATGTTTTGGAAGGAAAATTATATACTTTGGGTCAAACTGAACAAAACATTCATCTAAACACACCATTAGAGAATCCTGAGTGTTGGGGACTTGGTTACAAGAACCCACACTACCTCAAAAAGGGTATTTCTGAAGTGCCTTCTCTTTATGATTTCGGATTTTTAAAATTGGCACCTCAATACCCTGAACTTCAAGTTTTCTGGACTAGACTGTCTGAAAAGGATGAAGCCAAGGAAACCGAGAAAAGAAAGAACACATCTAAAATTCAACTTCCATTTCGTTATAAGAGGTTGAATAATAGTTATCATTCTGATAAATCAAAATCTCTTTCAAATGACTATTTTGAGAGTTATTCTGTAAAAGAAATGGAGGCTAAGCCCATCGAAGGTATGATTTACGTTCCTCATCTCGTGTTGGAAAGTAAAATTTCTGAGCTCGAGAATACTCTCAAAGAAGAAAGGATTTTGATGGACTTAGAACACACTGTTTTTTCTACTGTGTTTAAATTTTCTGATTTTTCTAAATCATTCAAGGCTTCAAAATCTTCTAATATGTCTGGTTTACTTGCTTAAGGGTTTGATTTTCTAAACTCTGATGGTTGTTTAGATGACTGTGTTGGTGATTTTGACTTTAATGCTAAACTTCCTAATCATTCTTCTTTTGTTGTTAATTCTTTTGGATTACCATGTGTGTATGAAAAAGGTGAAACATCAACGAAAGTTGATGTCAGGATCGAAATTCAAACTAGAATTTAAATAACACACTCAGAAACTTATGTTAAAGAAGTTGCGGAAAAACACTTTAACGGAAAATCAATGGAACAATATATATATATCTCAAATCACAAGTTTATATTGATTCAACTTGATGATTACACACAAAACCTCAATCTGTTTAACAGGCTAAACAGACGTTCTATACTTCTCTATAGAAAGGATCTAAACTATTCTTGAGGTTAATTCTCTCTAAACAAAACGTATGAATAATCGTTAATTCTAACAAAGACTTCTATACTATATATACAAGACTGAGTACAAGATAATTATCAAAATAAAATTGATCTTCAGCATCAATACCATAATTATCTTCAACCATATCTCCAACTCATCTTTATCTTCAAGTCTTCTGTATCTTTAGAAGGAGCACTAACCTTCTCTTCTTTTAGCAGTATTAATCATTGAGCAGTATTAACCATTCTTGCAGTAGTAATCTTCTACAGTATTAACTACTAGCAGTACTAACTCTCCAAGCAGTACTAACTATTCAAGTAGCAGTACTAACTTTTCAAGCAGTATTAATTCTACTAGCAGTATTAAAATTACAAGCAATAGTAATACCTTTCAACTAGCAGTAGTATCCATCCTTAGCATATTCTGACCCAACAATCTCCCCCTAACTTAACTTTTCAGGATGAGAAGTTAAGTTCTTCAACTTAGAGTCTTCATGATGCTTTCAACACTTCAGCTTAGTTCCCCAAATTAGGATCCAAACCCAGAATTTGATTAATGATCCTGCTAATCACAATCCTTGCCATTTCAGAACCTTGAGGACAGATTACTTTGGCTTTCAGCATCCCCTGTAGCTTGGCTAGGCTATGGTCATATATATTATCCACCAGGTAATATTCATGGAAGCTTTTATCAATGGTTAAGATATACACCCCACACCTTTCTATGAGCATCCAGTTGTCTACAGACTTGAAAACTTCCTTGATTACGTGCTTAACAAGTTCTGGACTGAACATCATGCATAGATACTCCATTGCTAGTTTCTTGATGTTCATCCCTGATGTCTTCAGCACATCCCCATACAGAGTCATTCCTACTTTGAACATTTCTTCCAAGTCTGACCTTGAACAACTTCTGACTATCTTGCCCCAAGTAGAATAAACTTCAAAGTGATCACCCATCCTCTTGATTCTGAAATACTCTTTTCCTTGACCTTCTAGAATATCCCAGTGAATGATTTTAGGGGCTTGAACTGAAATGGGATCTGCTTTTACTGGTTCATCATCTGTTACAGTCATGTAAAGACCAAAATGCATATCAGATTGACTTGGTTGTTGTGCACTTTGACTTGATTGCTCTGTATGACCTGTAACAGATGATTCTGCCTCTTTTTTTGCTCCTTCAACCCTTGACTTTTTAGACTGTTTCTTGGAAGCTATAGTTTTCACTCTCTTAGCAGATTTGACTTCCACAGCAACAGGTTCTTCCTTCTTTTCTTCAGCCTTTTCTTTTGAAGGAGTGGTTTCCTCACTCTCAGGGAAGGGTTGTTGGATATTGAGATCATGTCTCTCTTTCATTTGTCTTTCAAACTCAACCCTTTGAGTGAAGTCCCCTTGAAGCTTTTCCATTTCCTTTTTATATAGCTCTTCAACTCTGCTGTATGACATGCTAGCAAACATCTCTTCTTTTACACCAATTGAGCCTTTCAAAAAGTTTATCATTTTTCTCCTTTCTTGATTGGCCAAATAGGTCTTAGAAGGTTGTCTTTTCTGAGTCTTTGTTGGCAGTCTATGCTTGGATGCTTTCACTGTACTTTTCTTGGCCTCAGTTGCAGCTTTCAAGCTCTTTTGATATTCCTCATTCAGCTTAGTAGACAGATCTAGAGCAATCTGCCTATCTTTGGCCTTTTGAGTCTCTTCTTCTTGTTCTAGCTCAGCCTGCAGCTTCTTTGCCAATTTCTCATCAATCTCTATCTGTTTTAGCTTCTTGGGAGGTTGTACAGATTCATCCACTTTTGCCTTGCCTTTTCTTTTCATTTCTGCCTCACTGATTTCTTTTCTTTTCTGCTCAAGACCTCCTTCTTTTATTTCCACTCCCTTGGCCTTTTGAGTGGCTTTGGGAGTGTTTGTTTTGGCCTTTAGAAGAGTTTCTGCTATTTCTTTCTCTTCAACAGATAGCCCTATTACTGTTGCTGGCTCTGTTACTGCTGCTAGCCCAATTTGTACTGCTCGCTTGAAAGTTTTTGCTGCTGGCCCTGTTTTATTACCCTGCTCCCCCTCAACTGTAGACTTCATCTCATCAGGACTTTGCTTGTCAGATCCAGCTCTTGACTTCCCCTTATTCTCCCCCTTTTTGGAAGCATCATGAAGGATGCTCCTCTTTTTCAGTATGAACTTGGTTCTTTTTTTCTTTTGCACTTGCTTTAGAACCAATTTCTTGAGGTTGTTGATCTGTACCTGTTGGGAGAGGATTATCTGTTGCATCTCCTCTATGAGTTTTCCCTGAGATAGGACATCCTCATTTATATTTGCCAACGTTTCCATCAATTCATCATAGGTATATCTATCCTCACCACCTTTAGATGTGTTTACCACCCTTGGAGGATCACTGGAACGTTTAGTAGGGGTCCTCTGTCTAGCAGAGGCACCTTCTACCCCCTTGGTTTCTTGGAACTGGGGACCTCTGGATGATTTCCCACCCAAAGTTGTCGTGGGGAAGGTCTTAGGAATGTTCACACTGTCCTACTCTGTACTTTGTGCAAAGTAAGTAGTGTGAGCCTCACTGCCCACATGCTCAACCTGCTCCTTAGTGAGCACCTTCTTGGGGTTGGGAGACACCCCTGTGGTTTCCCTATCGATATTCTCTAATGGAGAATGCTCCATTAGAGGGCTTGAAGGCTGTGGGGGGTGAAGGTACAAGAAGGGAAGGAACCTTCTTTACCTTTTTCCTTATATATATTTTGGTGATGGGGGATGTGGGCTTGTCAATAGGAAACTGAGGAGGATTACTAGAAATGAGTGGTGTGGGTAGGTCATCAGTTTGGTTGTCAGATGAGGGCTTTGACACTGATGCCTCACCATGGGAATGTGACACACCCATCATTGTAGAGAACAATGGGGTGTCTTGGCCAGAAAAGTCCTTGGAGGGCCTTTTCATGTTGGAGAATACCTTCCCTTTGGGAGGTTTTGGTACATACACCTCTTGAAAAGAGGGTAGATCCGTCAATTCCTTCAGTATAATCTCTTGTACAAACCTGGGATACATATAAAAGCTTTTGGATTTGGTATCCAGGTTTGACATAAAATCATTGAAAATCATTTGTGAGAAATTGAACTTTCTAGAGGTAGCTAAGCAGACCAAAGCATAAGCTAAGGTACTGCTAAACTCACTCCATCCAGTTGTTTTTCGTGAAATGCAATGTTGTAGGGTATGAACAAAAAATCTCCACTGTGGTGAAAATTTGTTCTTGAAAAACTTGAATACATCAGTGGGACCTTCATACCCCATAAGACTAAGAGTTTGGAAGAGATCTTCCTTAGGTAAAGAGGTTATACCTGAGGCATCATCTAATCGTAGATGGATGCGAATACACTCCTCTGTGATGGTCAGGGGTTTATCACATACCCTTGTTTTGATGACCTGTTTGCCCTCTTCAGATTGAATAACAACATTGGCCCAGAACTGTCTTTGATGTTCCACATAGATTGTGGGATTGACAGTTAGAGCGTGGGAAATGTGAGAGGATTTGAGGAAATCCACTATGGCATGGAAACCTTCAGCTTGCTTTGATTTCTGCAACATGGCGAGCTCGTTGTGTTCATCAAAGAATGCTCGTCCTGCCATCGTTCTGGTTAAATCTAGCGTTCGAATCGTTACTAGGGTTGACACTGGTAAGCAATAAATCGAGAGAGAGAAGAAGAAACAATGGAAGTTCAAAGAGCCGTTTGTATTTTGGCGGTCACAAAGGGTATTTATAGGTGGAGGGTTTCAGTTAGAAGCAGTACTAAGTACCCTAGCAGTATTAACTAACTCGCAGTATTAACTAATATTAGCAGTAGTAACACATACTGGCAGTATTAACATGGACTAGCTGTATTAACACAGACTAGCAGTATTAACACAGACCAGCAGTAGTAACCCTGATTAGCAGTATTAAATAAGTCAAGCAGTAGTAACTTTGCACTGGCAGTATAAACCACCTAGCAGTAGTAACCATACTTAACCATTTTTGAAAAATTATCATCAGTAATATAGCGAGCAGTATTAACTGATTTAGATGTACCTAGTATCCATTTGAAGCAATCTGAAACACTGAAACACACAAGATTAGAAGCATCATGCACAATACAATATGAGAAAGTAGACAGGAAGGAATCTATACAGGTACATAAGACATAAGACAATAGGATTATTCAGAGTTTATCATGCCCACACTTGTGACCAAAAATGTGAATCCACCCACATCAAAAGCTTTAGTGAATAGATCAGCAAATTGGTTACTTGTATGAACTTTCACAACCTGAATTAGCTTCTTTTCATTACATTATCTGATAAAATGATACCTGATTTCTATATGCTTTGTTTTGGAGTGCTTGACTGGATTATTAACAATGCTAATAGCACTGTTGTTGTCTATGAAGATTGGAGTGTGAAGAAAGGTCATACCATAGTCCAACATTTGATTCTGAATCCAGAGTACTTGAGAACAGTAGCTTGCAGCAGCTATGTACTCTGTTTCTGTTGTAGATGTGGACACTGTGGTTTGTTTCTTGCACTGCCATGATACTAGTCTTGCACCCAAAAACTGACATCCCCCTGAAGTTGACTTTCTATCCAAATTTGCACCACCTAAGTCACTGTCTGAATAAGCAAGTAGGTCAAATGGTGAGTCATGAGGATACCAAAGACCTAATCTAGGTTGGCCTTTGAGATATATGAATACCCTCTTGACTGCTTGAAAGTGTGACTGCTTAGGCCTTACTTGAAATCTTGCACACACACAAACAGGAAACATGATATCTGGTCTTGAAGAAGTGAGATACATGAGAGAGCCAATCATGGATCTGTAGTGATGAACATCCACATCCTCCCCCTCAAGATCTGCAGTGATCTGTTTGTGTGTCTCCATGGGTGTGCTTGCAGGATTTGAATCTGAGAATCGAAACTTATTAAGAATGTCCTGCACATACTTGGATTGGCTTATAAATATCCCATCTTTCTTCTGCTTAACTTGTAGCCCTAGGAAGAAGGTAAGTTCACCCATAGAACTCATTTTGAATCTCTTCAAAATCTCTACACATTTGATCTTTTGTGGATCCAAAGATAATATCATCCACATAGATTTGCACTATTAAGATGTCCTTCTTCTTCCTCTGAATGAACAGAGTCTTGTCTATGATTCCTCTTTGAAAACCATTTTCCAAGAGATAGGTAGACAAAGTGTCATACCATGCCCTTGGTGCTTGATGTAGCCCATAGAGTGCCTTCTTCAATTTGTATACTCTGTCAGGATAATTTGGATTCTCAAATCCTGGAGGCTGACAGACATACACTTCTTCTTCAATTTTTCCATACAGAAAAACACTCTTTACATCCATCTGGTAAACCCTGAACTTCATGAAAGAAGCATAGGCTAAAAATTGCCTGATTGCCTCTATCCTGGCCACTGGTGAAAATACTTCTTCATAATCAATACCCTCTTCTTGAGTATACCCTTGGGCCACTAGTCTGGCTTTGTTTTTATTACTATTCCTCTCTCATCTTTCTTGTTCCTGAAGATCCATCTTGTGCCAATTGCTCTATGTCCTTTTGGAAGATCCACCAGATCCCATACATCTTGCAGTACAAACTGCAGTAGCTCCTCTTGCATTGCTTCTATCCAGCTTAGATCCTTCATTGCATCAAATGCCTTTTTGGGCTCAACCTGTGATAGAAAGCAAGATAATAAACCTGATTGTAGATTTTTCAATCCCCCTATCTTGCTTTGTGATAGCGGAAAATCGTATAGGTCCACAAAGTGGCCACTATGTTGCCACAGTGGCGGTGCAAGTGCACACCAGACACTATGATCGCTACAAGTAATAAAGTGGTAGAGTACCGAGATCGTTTCCACAGGGACTAGTCAACTAAGAATCAGAGAACTTTTCATGAACTTCTAGTGCTTGGTTGATTTTTGAGACTAGTATCAATATTTTGTGAGCTTTAAGCGAATTAAACGACGATTAAACGAAATTAACAATATTAAAGATAGGATGTGGGTACAAGCATTGACTAAGACTGATGTAGTAACAACTTGGTTAGAAACAAACTGACACACGACAGCCTTAAAAACCCTTTTCTCTCGAAAATGAGTTTCCTCGGAACGTGGCCACGTTGTCCCCACTTTGTCACCACGTTGGCCAACTCTAGACTTGCCGACTTAACTAAGTAAACCTCTAAGGATTTCAGTTCCACCAGTATAGACATGGACGCCCAAATCTCTTTGTGACACTCATATCAACCGACATTTGAACCTTAGTTATAGTCATGCAAAAACCCGTATCTCTACGTGGTTATAAAAGACTTTCTCAAATCTTCTTTGTGTCACCCAAGCCGTATTTCAGATCTGCCTCTCTCGAGGTCTAAGATCTAATATTAACACTAACAAGTGATCGGCTTGTCCGCGTTGAGTTGAAGTCCCGACTCAAGTGACTAAGTCTAAGAGTTAGCAACGATAGCAACACCCAAGTGTTGCCTACTAGTCTTAGCTTTGGCTCATACCCACACTCAAAGGGGTGTTTAGCTCATAACAATAGTAAAAGACATGGGAGAGAAGGAGAAAACATAAACATAAAGTGCATAAATAACTAAAGATCTACTGCCAAAGTGGTGACAAGGTGGCCACTTTGGCGATAGCTTTTACAAAGAAGTTAAAATTAAATGCAACTAAATACAAGCTTCAAAGAAAGACTAGAAATTAAATGCTTAAGCTCCAGAAGTCTTCAATGCTCCTGGAAGTTGTGATGTCCAAATGGTTCCTTCAAGCCCTCATTTATAGCCCAAGGAAGAGAAAAGTGTTGATGTGACTATTCCTCAAAAGTAGCTTTTAAGGAAGAGTGTTGAACTTTCCTTGGACCTCCACTTTTTGTCCTCTTCCTTGCATATTCTAGTGAAAGATCAGAAAGTTCTTTTCATTTCTTCAAAAGTCAATCTTTCCCAAAATGGCTAAATCTTATCAACAAATTTCCAGCCCACGTCCAACGTGGTGACAAGGTGCCAGCAAGGTGGCCACTTTCTGCACAAAAGTTAGTGAAACCGAAATTTTTGCATTCTTGAGACTTCATCATCATGTTTGAAACATTAAGACCAAATGAAGGAGATGAGAGACAAAAAGGGTGAAAATGTGGCAAAATGAATATAAAAAGAGAGGAATTAACTCTCAATATTTGAGAGTTATCACTTTGTTGCCTTGTGATCATTGAAGAATTGATGTCACCAATCACTAATTGAGGAGGATGATTCTTCTGAGTTCTTGTAGCATTGACAACCTCTTCATGAAGATTGACTTCAAGATTTGTGTCATTCTTTTCTGGAGTGCTTCTACCATACACTGAAGAATCATCATCTGTGTCTTCCTCTTCCAAAACTAGCATCTCAGGATCTTTGATTCCTAAATCTGAGGGTTGATCTTCCTTTTCACCTCTGTCCTCTTCATTCTGAGCTGGTTCAGTGTCCTTTGAATCTGAATTATCTTTCTTATCTTGGTCACAGAATTCAACAGGATCAGCAGTAGGTGTTGGGAACAGCACAAACTCTTGTCTTTGTTCTTGTGTCTGTTCTGTCTCTGTTCCTGCATTATGCTCATTACTGAAACCCAAAGAATTAGTCAGTGAATCAATGTCAAATAGCCAATCAGGACCTGAACCAAGCTGATTTGGTGTGTTCTCATTGCATTTGACATTGTCACTTTCCTCAATAATCCTAGAAGAGGTGTTAAAAACTCTGTAGGCCTTACTTTGAGATGAATAACCAACAAGAAACCCATCCTCAGCTTTGCTATCAAACTTGCCTAGGTGAGTTTTGGTATTGAGAATTGTGCAAGGACACCCAAATGGTTTGAAAAATCTAATAAAAGGTTTCTTCTTTTTAAAAAGCTCATAGGGTGTCTTGTCTTGAGATTTTACTACTAGAACTCTATTTTGAACATAGCAGGCAGAATTAACTGCTTCTGCCTAAAAAGTGATTGGAAGTTTTGAATCTGCCAACAGAGATTTAGCAACTTCTATCAGAGTCCTATTTCTCCTTTCAGCAACACCATTCTGTTGAGGAGTTCTAGGAGCACTGTATTGCCTCTCAATGTCTTTTTCCTCACAGAAGCTGTTTAGGTCATTATTTTTTAATTCAGTTCCATTATCAGACCTAATGACTTTAACTCTTAGATTTTTTTGGTTTTCAACTCGAAGAACAAAGGATTTGATCAGTCCACTTGTCTCATCCTTAGTCCTCAGAAAATAGACCCAAGTGAATCTAGAGAAATCATCAACAATAACTAAGCTGTAGGATTTCTTACCAATACTCATCACATTTGTAGGGCCAAACAGATCCATATGCAGTAAATTAAGAGGTGAAGAGATTGTATTAATCTCTTTGGACTTATGAGAAGTTTTGTGTTGCTTGCCTTTAAGACATGCAACACAATGATCATCACATGAAAATACCTTTTGTGGCAAACCTCTTACAAGGTTGTTTTTCACAAGTTTGTTCATTGTTTTAAAGTTCATGTGACACATCCTTTTGTGCCAAAGAGATGATTCATCTAAAGAGGCTTTTGAAAATAAACAGTTTAGAGATGAATCAGAAACTACACTCTCCAAGTCTAAGCAATAAACATTGTCCTTTCTAGGAGTTCTAAGTAGTATCATACTTTCATCAACTACCTTGAATCCTGGAGCAAGGATGATACATTCAGTATCAGTGAATAATATGTTATGTTTCTTGTCACAGACCTGTGATACACTTAACAGGTTGTATCTCAATTGCTCAACATAGTATACATCCTCAAAGATCATCTTACCTTTTGACACATTACCTTTTCCACTTATCTTACCACCTGCTGGAATATCACCAAAAGCAACATGTCCTCCATCAATTCTTTTGAAGTTTTGAAGGCAGACCATGTTACCTGTCATGTGCCTGGAACAACCACTATCAACATGCCAAATGCTCCTTCCCTTGAGCTATTGGTTGCCCTGCACATTTAATAAAGCAGTTAGTTTTTAATAGGAACCCAAGCCAAAGTGGTCTTGGGTTTTCCATTCTCATTAACATATTCATACTCAGACTGGATGAGATTATCAAACTGAGGAATCTTATTGCTTGAATACTTTGTCAGAATAATGGGTCTGTCACTGGAATCAGTACTAACTTGATTGGCAGTACTAACTTTGTTAGAAGTACTAACATCATTAGCAGTACTAATTGGGTTAGCAGTACTAACTTTGTTAACAGTACTAACTGAGTTAGCAGTAGTATTGCTTGCAGCAGCATTATTTCTGTCAGCAGTACTAACAGATTTCTTTACTTTTGGAACCCAGACCTGGACAAAGTTGTTTGCTTTCTTTTTCTTTAAGTTACTCCTTGGCTTATTTGGAGTATTTTTCTTTGAATTAGCAAACTTATTTTGAACATGGGATATTATAGGAGCCTTTCTCACATTCTCAGCCATATGATTCCTTATTTGCTTCCTATAACCAACAGGATTTTGTATATTTCTTTGAAAACTGATCCTTTGGTTAATAGGATTGAAATAACAGTGTTTGGCTAGATGATTTAGCTTGCCACAAATAAAACAAGGCTTTGGTCTGTTAATTTTTCTCAGATCAATTCCTTGTTTTAAAGCCCACTGATTATTTCTATTTCTTTGATTTCCCCTTGTTTTATCATGTTTTTGGGGCTGATTCTGTTTACAAGTACAGGGATTAACAACAGTAGTTTGCATGTAATGAACTTCCTGTCCCTTTCCCTTCCCTCTCTCAGAGGTCTCAGCTTTTACATTCTTAACAGTCTCTTCCCCAGACTTTACTTTCTTACTCTTGACAAAAGGTTTACCCCCTCTTTCATTTGTCAGTATGTGGTTTTCTAAGGGAATAACTTTGTGGTCTTTCTCCTTCTTACTCTCAGAGTCCTCTTCTTCAGAATCTGCCTCAATCACTACTTTGTCTAAAGGATCTACTTCAGTGGATCCTTCAGGTAATTCCTTCTTGTCTTGTCTTTCTAAGAGATCAGAGGTGGGAGGAATATAGTTATTGTTGTATGGTGGAGTTGTGGTGTTGTAGCCTATTCCTCTTCTAAGTTTGTCATGGACTTGAGTTTTTAAAAGTGAGTTCATTGCTTTAGAAGCATTGGAATATTTCTCAATGTCCAGCTTTGCTTTCTCAAAATCACTCCTTATCTTCTCACATTCCTCTTCAGACTTTTTAAGCTTAACCTCTAACTGATTTTTCTCCCACTTCCAGTAGTTTGTATCATAGGAATGTTGAAGTTCATTAGCCTGGTAAGACTTAATTTGTTCTTCAAACCTCTCAACAATCAGAACATACTCTCTTCTATCTTTCTCTAACCTTTTAAGGTCATCACACATACTCTGATTGTGATCCCTGTACTTTTTAACAGTTTCAATACAGATTTTAGAGCAAAGATTAGAAGTTACCTCTGTGGGAATATCAGTGCTTGCTGACTCTGAAACTTTAGCCATTAAAGCATGATTCTGAACTGCTTCTTCTGCTTGGTCACTCCAATCAAATTCCATTCCTTCTTGGGAAACAAGAGCTTGATAAGAGTTCCTACTGTTGAAGCTAGTGGACTGTGATGGTTGATGGTTGCTAGTATGTTATTGAGGCATTCCACTTCTGCATTCTCTTGCAAAGTGCCCCAACTTGTGACACTTGTAACATTCAACCTTGGATTTATCAAATCCAACCCCGTCTTCTCTTTTCTGAGCAAAGTTGTTCCTTCCAGTCCTTTTGATGAATCTTTTTACCCTCATAGTCAGCATAGCCATCTGCCACTTGATATCCATCTCTTCCAGATCATCAGCATTTATCTATTCTAAGTCATCATTAATTAGAGTGGAATTAGCAGGACTGGCTAGAAAAGCTTCTAAGACTGAGTCATTGGATCCATCTTGCTTTGATCCATGGGCAGTATTAACTGATTCTGAGTTAGCAGCAGTATCAGTAGAGGATGATAAAAGAGCAGCATTGTATGAGTATCCAGAGGGCCTCCTCTTTGCTTCTACCTCTGCTTCAAATACCCTAAGGTCATTATAGAGGTCATCCAATTCCTTGTCCTCCAATTGGTCATTCTGTCTGAATGAGACAGTGTACATAGTCCATTCATCACCAAGAGATCTTAGAAATTTTCTGTTAACATCATCTTGATCTATCTGGACACCAACAGTAGCCAATTCACCAATTACTTTATTAAATCTATCAAAAGTTTGAGTCATAGACTCATTGTTTGTAGACATGAAATTTTCATACTGCTGCTTTAGGATGGCCTTCTAATTTCTCTTGGTACTTTTGGTACCAGAAAATCTTTTCTCCAGAGAATTTCAAAGAATTTGTGCATCATAACAGTTGCATAATTGATGTTGGTACTCATTGGGTATAGCCAAAAGCAGAGTGCTCAAGGCTTTCATCTCTGTCTGCCTCAATTTCCTCTCTCCATCTGTCTTTGGTGGAGGTCTCTTTCCTTCTGCATCCATCTTTCCTCCATCAGAAGGACCATTCTCAATGATGTCCCACATTGAGAGGTCTGTGAGAAGAATGTACTGCTTGATTCTGATCTTCCACATGTCAAACTCATTGGGTTTGAGCATGGGAACCTTTGATACCAAAACACTGTCGCTTGAACTGTCCATGATTAAAGGTTTCTGAATTTTCTTGCTCTGATACCACTTGTCAGGATCGAAATTCAAACTAGAATTTAAATAACACACTCAGAAACTTATGTTAAAGAAGTTGCGGAAAAACACTTTAACATAAAATCAATGGAACAGTATATATATATCTCAAATCACAAGTTTATATTGATTCAACTTGATGATTACACACAAAACCTCAATCTGTTTAACAGGCTAAACAGACGTTCTATACTTCTCTATAGAAAGAATCTAAACTATTCTTGAGGTTAATTCTCTCTAAACAAAACGTATGAATAATTGTTAATTCTAACAAAGACTTCTATACTATATATACAAGACTGAGTACAAGATAATTATCAAAATAAAATTGATCTTCAGCATCAATACCATAATTATCTTCAACCATATCTCCAACTCATCTTTATCTTCAAGTCTTATGTATCTTTAGAAGCAGCACTAACCTTCTCTTCTTTTAGCAGTATTAATCATTGAGCAGTATTAACCATTCTTGCAGTAGTAATCTTCAACAGTATTAACTACTAGCAGTACTAACTCTCCAAGCAGTACTAACTATTCAAGTAGAAGTACTAACTTTTCAAGCAGTATTAATTCTACTAGCAGTATTAAAATTACAAGCAATAGTAATACCTTTCAACTAGCAATAGTATCCATCCTTAGCATATTCTGACCCAACAGTTGATAAATCAGTTCCTGTGAAAAAGAAAGTTGCCAAAGGTAAAAAGAAGAAATCTGGGCATTCACAGAAACAGATCAACACTAGTAAGTCAAAGAAGAAGCATTTGTTTGATTCTCACCATTCTAACTCTAAAGTTTCAAATGTTTCAGATCTGAGAAAGAAAATGCATGGAGTTAAGTCTGAATGTCAACCAAAGCAGAAGAAAAATGAGAATGTTACATCATTTTCTAGTGCTAATTGTAATAAGAATACTCCTAGTAAAGATGATATAATTGTGGATGTTGCTATTTCTAAACCAAAATTTGTTGATTCTCGCAAGAAATATTAAAGACAGCAATTATTCCAGTTATCTTTATCTGCTAGAAAGTTTTCCAATTATGATAGAAATGATTATGATTCTCATAAATATTTTGATGATTGGTTTGGAACATATTTTGTATATTCTCATCGTTCTAATTCTTCCTATGGTTTTCAAAGGAAAAGCAGACCCAAGTTTCAATGAGTACCAAAATCATGTGCTAACACAGTTGGACCCAAGTACAAATGGGTACCAAAGAAAAAGGATGAATCTGTGTTGCAGCCAGCTACTGTCAAGGGGGAGTAAGAGAATCAATGCTTCTAAGTAAATCAGCTTAGGACCCGTACTTCAACGAAGTTTGACTTCTAAACACAACTGTTTAGAACTCGTACTTCAATGATCAAAAGACCTTACTCCTGTGCTGATAATAGATTGTACTCCAATACACGAATGAGGAAATCAACCATCAAGGGGGAGTACATATTTGTCTGAAATTTTATGCATCCAACGGATATGATGATCAACATTTGAGGGGGAGTTAATGCTTATATTTTACCCTGATAATTTTTCTGATGCATAATTTCAGGGGGAGTAAAGGTGATGACTTATGATTACTTCATATCAGAACTCATACTTTAATTGTTTTACTGCTTTATGTCTTTTAACTTCCGTGAATAAAGTTGCTTTGACTATGACTCTAAGACTTTTGCAGGTTGAGAGATGCTTACAAGATCATATCTTTATGACTTTAAGCTTGACTTCATGAGATGTAAGATTGCACGCAAAAGGTATAATTCTTTATCTTCATCTCATATATGATTGAAAGAAGGACAACCTTCAGTCATAGAAAACATCATTCTTAAATGTTCAAACCACTTCCCGATTCTGAAACCGATTTCATGAATTGGAAGTGTGATTTTCAAATGTTTTCATTTTTATGTGTGCTTCAATGCTTACAAACCGTGTGTTTCTAAAGATATATACTTGCGTATTATCTTGTCTGTATACTTTCAAGTATTCACACACATCGGTTTAATTCTTTTGTTGATTAAGTTATCACCATGTCTCATATTGACCAACTTTTCGATGGTGATACACCCCGCTTGTATTTCAAAGAATTCTTGAGCATAATTTCATTTCGAAACGTCATTTCAAGAATGTCTGTATCTTTGATTCGTATAGACAATATCCATTATTCTTGACCATAAGCTTTAATTGCTATATCATTTGATTCTGATCATTTTTCATACAATGTCAGATTTTCAAACAAGTCTCTTGCATTCATGTTCATTCATTCAATATACTTGTTTGAAAATACTTCAATGTTTCAAATGCTCAAATCTTCATGATTATTTTCTGAGCATACAAACATCTGACTTGTATTTGAGCTTTAACTGATAAAGTTAAATCATCTGAGCAACACATGCTTTATAGGATAATACGGGATCTTTGTGCTAGGACTTAATTGAAACTTCTATGGATTCACGTTAACCAGTGTTTCCTACCCAAGAAGTTAATCCTTAGTGATTGAGTGTGAGGAGTCGAAAAGAAATGAGTGTGGGTTGTGCGTTGAGGTAAAATGGAAAAGAGAGTTTGGTTAGATGTGAGCTTATTGATTAAAAGAAAGAGGGTGTGAGATCAGAGAAAAAGAATATCAAACTCTGCACCAACTACTTTCTGAGCCGGGCAGCCACACTACTAATTCTTCACAATTCTTCGTGAACATTATTGAAACAGGCACCTATCCCATGCCAACTCTTGAAATTACCCCACCAGCCACTCATTTTCTTCTTAACAAGAAAATGTTTCATTTTTCAAAGGGGATGCAGCACATTTACTATCTGATTTTCATTTGGAAAATCTGGATATTGAAAAGAAGGAAGTCTGCCCCACCTTCGCACTTCAATCATGCACATTGAGTCTGTGTTTATCTACTGTTGTCTCAGTGGTTTACACAATTTTGAGCCTTTATAAGCAATCATTCGTGCTTAATTCTTTCTATCACATGCACGAACACACAAGGATTTTGTTTCTTTGTCATAACATTCATAGAAATTGCCTTTGTGGTGTTTCGATGATTGAATGGAAGCCCTGGGGGAGTGAACATCAAAAAGCTCCTTTACAATGTGTATTTGTTACACACAGTACTTTGTGTTACTGACAGACATTTTTAACTGATTCAGGTGTTGATTCAAGTGTTACATTCTTATTTTGTCTGGATTTGAAAAGATCTAGATGAATATATTGTTCGAATTGGCAGTGAATCAGTGGCTCTTGAAAGATCAGAATGGTCAAAGACATTTCTTGTGACAAAGTTTTGATGATATCGATGCTCAATTCATCAAAAAGGGGGAGAGCTAGTCAAGAAATAGGGGAGAACACAAGATTAAAGAAATGTCCAAGATTGAATATTTCAGTTAGTTGTGAAAGAATGCAAATCTGAAAGAGTAAGGATAAAGAATGAAGATGTGCTGAATTGAGAGAAATTTTCTTTGAAGATACTTTGTTAAAGCATTCTGAGCTGAAATTGGAGATAATTTATTTCCATCATCTGAAAGAGATTTTATTTTCGTCTTTTGGGGAGATTGTTATATTTTGAATACAAAGAGGGAGATTGCATCTTCTGAGCTCAAAGAGAAGATTGGATTGCTAAATCATTTTAGTAATGATCTTGATCCAAAGGGGGAGATTGTTAGAGCACAGGTTTATTGGATTCAAGATCATCAAGATTGAAGATGAAAGATTCAAGAAGTCAAGGTTGAAAAGTCACTCTCAATAAAAGTCTAGGTCCTTTGTAATAAATAGTTAAAAGTTATTTTCCTTGTATTTTATGTTTTTTGTCTTTTCCCTAAATAGGTTTTCTAGGGTGCTAGGGTTGTTGTGGTGAATAGGTGTGCCAAATTAGAATATTCAGCCGCCACATTCAATTATAGAAAGAAAGAGAGCTTAGAGAGAGAAAACATCCTTCAAGAGAGAAAACCTTGTAAATCGTTTGGTATTGTTGAATCAAAACAGGTTTGTTAATCTCTTGTTGTGATTATATCTTTTATTGTGATAAGAAACTGAAATTTCAGGGACAATCAAATATCAACACCATACAATAAACATAAGGTTACCCGTACGATAGTTACAAAAAGGACGGGGATAAGTCAAGCTAAGTGTAGATATACCCGAAAGAAATGTTCACGAAAGACATAGTTTTCAATATACGACAAGTTAAAACCAACATAATCAACCTTGAGTAAGGACTGTCCACTCAGGCCAATGCTCGGTGCGTTGGATCCATCGGTGGTCACTACAACAGGTTCAGTAGGCTGCTCAACAGGGGCCTCGTCGGTTGGTACTGGGCGTCGTACCTCCGGTGGAAGAATACCAGGAGGAAAACGTGGCATGCGCGCAGCTAGCATAATGTTTTGCGCCCTAAGGAACTCTCAGAGTCCACGATTCCAATCGCGTTGGTAAGTCCACATCATCGTCGAGTCGCGCTCCAATCATGATAAATGGGTGTCCATATTTGTCAAGCGTGTATCAACCGTTGTCATCTTGGCAAGAATAGCATCCAACTTTGCGATCACTTCCTTATTTTGGTCCGCCAAGAGTGTCAACAGTCTCGTTGTTGTATCCATGATTGGTCCATGATTTCTCCGCATTGGCCGAGGGGTCCACACGGGATGGTCCCGCGGCTGTGGTGGAAACAGGTGGTGGCAGTGGTGGTTGGTGGCGTCGGAGCTGGGGTGGGTGTGGGGTTGGAAAAGGTGAGGGTAATGGATAGAGGTCGATAGGTGGGGAGAGGTTTAGTAGCATCGGGGAGGGTGGTTAAGGGTGGTGGGATATTTTCCGGCAGGGGGTAGTTAGGGTTTCGGTGGTTATGGGCGGTGGAGAAGAGAGATAGGGGAAGGACTCGAGTTAGTACCTGGTGTGACTCGGCAAAGGTGAGAACAAAGGTGTTTTGAGAAGATGATTGAGCGTCGGTGCTCACCACCAACAAACCAGCGGTGATGTCGCCGGCGAAGGTCGAAGATCCGGCAGAAGGGTTTGGTTGTTCAAGTTGGAGCACAGCGTTGTGGGTAATGGTGGGAATAGCTTCAGTGGTGGTGATGGGGTTGAGGGTATCGACGGCGGCGATGGCGGCGGCCTCCTGTTGCATCTGACGACTCCGGCGGGATGGAATGGGGTTTGGGTTTCGAGTGAGTCCCTTTGGCCGAGCCATAGAGGGAGACAAAAGGTTGGGAGTTTTTATTGCTTTTTTGTTTAATCTTCCAAAGAAAACTACTCCCTCCAAATTAAAACTGGCTTCCCCATTTTTTTTAAATCTTTTTTTTTAAATCATTTGACAAATGAAAAGGTGGATGTCAACTCTAAAAGACGGTTTTTGTCCTTGCTGAAAATTTGTGTGGTTGGGGTGAAGCCAACAAATTTTGAAAGTACCCCTATGTGTACCCTTATGTCCTTTCTTCCATCCAAAGCAAGCCAAGTGTCCAACTAGCCAATGATGCACCATAATAGAACCAGTCGGACTCCTACCCAAATTAAATCAGATTAAAACCTTAAAGAGTTCCACTTTTGTAAAAAGAAACGGATCTTTTTATAAAAATACTTCAACTCACGTGCCTACAGTGGGCACAACATGCCCACAGTGGGCAAAATCACTACTAAAAAATAAATCCTAACTATACAATATTTATTGAAAATGTTTATCTTCATCATTTAGGGTTCCTGAGTGGCTGGGTTGGGCACTCCATCAGAATGTAGTGCTTAACCCGGTGTCCATTTACCCTGCAAATGCTATTATCCTACGGGTTCAGTAAATCGACCGTACCAAATTTACCAAAATCCGTGATGGTAAAAGGTCCTGACCAACGCAATTTAAGCTTTCCCGGGAATAATTTCAATCATGAATTAACGAGGAGTACTTGTTGATCTTTTTCAAAAGTTCTTTTATTTATCCTACGATCATGCCACATTTTTGTTTTTTCTTTATAAATCCTGGCGTTTTCATAGGTGTGGTGTCTCAACTCCTCTAATTCACTTAACTGAAGTTTACTCTTTTTCCCCGCGGCATCCTCACACAAATTCAACTCTTTTATTGCCCAAAAAGCTTGGTATTCCAGTTCCAAGGTAAATGACATGCCTTCCCAAAAACCAATATGTACGTTGATATATTCAATGGGGGTTTTGTAAGCTGTTCTGTAAGCCTATAGTACGTCATCCAACTTGAGTGACCAATCCTTTCTATCGGGTTTGATAACTTTTTCCAAAACTTACTTTATTTCCCGATTCGAAAGTTTGGCAAGACCATTTGTTTGCGGATGGTATGCCATAGACACTCGGTGTTGAATATTATATTTGCTAAGAATTGTGCTTAACATTCTTTTACAAAATGTGTCCCTTCATCACTAATTAAAGCTCGGGGAGTGACAAATCGCACAAAAAATATTTTTATGAAGAAAGTTAAACACAGTTTTAGCATCATTTCTAGGACATGCAATGGTTTCTACCCATTTTGATACGTAATCAACCGCAACCAAGATATATTGATTATTGAAGGACATAGGAAATGGTCCCATAAAATCGATGCCCTAAACGTCAAAAAATTCAACTTCTAAAATATTATTTAAGGGTATCTTATTACGTTGGGACAAATTCCCTGTCCTTTGGCATTGGTCACAACCTTTGACAAACTCAAATACATCTTTAAATAACCTGGGCCAAAAGAAACCACTTTGCAGAATTTTTGATGTCGTACGTTGACCACCAAAATGGCCACCGTATGGCGAAGCATGACAATCACTCAAAATGCCTTTCATCTCAAAATTTGGGACGCATCTTCTTAAAATTTGGTCTGCGCCTAATTTATTCAAAAATGGATCATCCCAAAAATAATGTTTACAATCGTTGATGAATTTTTTGAATTGTTGTCCCCGTTTATGGTATGGCTTGATTCCGCTTGCAAGATAGTTCACGATATCCGCATACCATGGGACATTATTCTTAAAATGATGTTGGATGGCAAGGATTTGTTCATCCGGGAAAACTTTCTGTATCTCATGATCTTCATCACTTGACACGTGATTTTCAATCCTAGAAAGATGATCGGCAACTTGATTGTCTACACCCTTTCTATCAACTATCTTGTTAGGACACAGTCTCGTTGGATTCAAGATCATCCAAATACGAAGATCGCAATCTGAAGTTAAAGCTGAAAGTTACTCTCAACCAAAGTCTAGGGTCTATTCTGTAATAAAGTCAAAGTTGTTTTATTATTTAGATATTATGTTTTAGATATTATTTGTTATTATATTAGTTTAATTATAATATCTAGATATTATAGATATCTAGATATTATGTTTAATATTAGTTTAGTTATATCTCTCTCTCTCTCTCTTAGAACATCATATCAGTTCAACAAGAACACACACAAACACATATTCAAGGTGTAGAACATCAGAGAGAGCTCAACACTGTAAACCATTACCGACCCTTTGTAATCCACGTTTATAATCTAAACAGGTTGGTAATCGTTATTGTTTTGTTATTTGATTTATCTGGTAACGATCACGGACTCACAATTGGTATCAGAGCTGATCCAGATTCAAAATCAAAGATTTTTACTCTCTGTGTTCTTCATTTTTGAAGAACACTGTGTTATAGATCAAAACTTGATTTTGTGGTTGTTTTCGAAATCAAGTGGTTGTATCTTGTTCTAATTGATAAGGAGATCGTTTTGTCAAAGTTTGGTGTGGTAAATCGACCTCTAGTTGGGTTAATTTTAGAGTTGTAGGTCGTTTAATCGGAGAAGACGACGTATCGGTCTTAAGCGTACCGGTCGAACCTTAGTTTTTACATTCTATCGGTCTTAAGCATTCGACCGGACTCTTGCAAATACCGGTCGAAGATCATTTTTTATCGGTCGAATCTCACAAACTTTTGGTATCGGTCAAACACTCTCCGGTCAAATCCCACTTTGTACCGGTCGAATATTTTTTTTATCCGGTCGAGTTTTTTTTTTGTTATCCGGTCAAAGTAAAACTCACTTCCCCGGTCGAATAAAACTTTTCCACTACATTTCCCCGGTCAAAGTAAAACTCATCCCCGATCAAACCCATTTTAATCCGGTCGAATCACACAAACCAAATCCCGGTCAAAGACATCACTTTTCCCGGTCTTATCACAATTTCCGGTCGAACCCCCTTTAATTTTATCTTCCAACTCTCAATTTTATCGGTCTTCCTAACCCTCAATACCGGTCAAACATTCTCACTCTCACACACTCTCACATTTTTTTTTCACACTCTCTCACGTGACCACCTTACATAAAATCCACCAATCACTCTAGAATTTCAAACTCACTCTCGGTCAAACAAATCTCTAGAATTCCACCAATCACACAATTCCAAACTCACTCACACAATTCCATTCTCACATTCCAATCACATTTTAACTCTCATATAAAATTGTTTGTTTATCGGTCGAATTTTTTTTTTTTACCGGTCTTTACATCTTACCGGTTCTTACGTCTTAACGGTCGAACCTCACTTTGCGCAATCAACCTCTCGCGCAAACCTTCTCAAAACGCAAAGTTTTTCCAGACTTAGAACTTTAAACAGAATGTCTTCCTATTTTCACATGTTGAATAAAGAAGAATACGAAAAGTGGAAAATAAATTTTTTCAGCTTCATAGATGGTGATGAACTGGGTCAAGACATGATATTATCATTGTCTGAAGGAGCACAAAGAAATCATGCTGATTATAGAGCTAGAGTTTATCTGAGAAAGAGTATTTCTAAGGAAATATATGATTTAATGGATATTCCCGAAGCTTCAGGGAAAGAGATTTGGGACTATCTTGCATTAAACTCTAAATGGATTGTCTCAGACCGAAACGTTTTCTTAAAAGGAAAAGTTTTGGAAGCTGAGAACTTTGAACTTAAAGGAAAGATTAATGATTTAGAAGCTCAAATACAGAAGCAAGAGTCTGTTGAGAGCAATGAGAAGAAATCAAAAGACTTGGAGAGTACAAATGCTGAGCTTGAAAAGAAAATATCTGAGTTTGAAAAGAAGTTCTCAGATCTGTCAAAGAAGGGTGTGGAAGAGAAGAAGGTGATTGAGCTTCAAAGTTTAATGCTTTCTCAAAAAGTTGAAGACTTTGAGAAAGTAATCATACTGGAAAGAGATCAGTTTGCCAAGGAGAGGAAGGCAAATGATCAGAAGGGTGCTAAGAAAGGATTTGAAGAAGAGAGAAGCATCCTTGAAGCTGCAATTAGGAAGCTTAATGCAAAGCTATCTGAATTATCTAAGCTTGCACAGAAAGAGAAGAAGAAGAGGTCCGAGCTTGAGACGAAGATTGACCTTCTTGTCAAAGAACGAAACAACTATTCTTCAAAGGTTAAAGAGCTTGAAAAGGTTATTTCAACGGTGGTGGTGACTGAGCGCAAGACTCCAGAGTCAATTGTCCACTCACCTAGAGATGATTCTGCTGATTCAGAATGTTCATTCAAGTCAGCTGCAAGCTCATATCAGAAACCTGTTTCTTCAAAGAGGTCAGTGAAATCTTCTAATCATATTCGGAGTACTAATCTTTTCTATGACAGAAATATAGATAGTTCAGGTACACATCAAAGAAGAAGGTGCTACCAAGAAGAAGAACTGGTCTGGAATAGGAAACCAGTTAGAGAAGAGCTGAAATGTAAAAGCTCATGTGTACATACGCCTAATGCCAAGAAGAACAATGCGCATAAAGGTAAACCTGATTTCGTCTACACGAGAGATCAATTAATCAGGTTATCAGGTAAGAAATTTTATTGTTCTTATTGTCGTACACATGATCCTGTTCACAAGACTAGTGACCATTACTGGTATGGTTCTTATTCCGTAACCCCCATACGAACTGCAACTAACACTCATGGACCCAAATACCAGTGGGTACCAAAGAATACTAAACCTGTGTTGCAGGCACCCAATGTTTAGCAAAACATGTGGCTTCTGATTACAACAGATCAGAACCCGTACCTCAATAGAGAAAATGGTTCTTGAGTAAGACAGCTCAAGACTCGAACTTCAAAGATCAAAAGACCTTACTCCGTGCTGAAAAAGAGATTGTACTCCGATACTCCAAGAGGAAATCAACCATCAAGGGGGAGTACATACATACTTTTCTGAAATCTTATGCATAATATTTCTGATAAGTTTCAAATGCATGATTTCAGGGGGAGTAAAAAGGTGATGACTTCTGATTATTTCTGATCAGAACTCGTATTTTAAAAAGTTTTACTGCTTTTTGTCTTTTCAATTTAAGTGAATAAATTTTACTTTGACCTTGACCTAAGACTTTTGCAGAAGTTTGAGAGAAGCTTAGAAGTTCATATCTTTATGACTTACAGCAAAGCTTCATGAGATATAAGATCAAACTTTAAGGTATTACCTTTCATCTTAATCTCCAATATGGTTGAAAGAAGGACAACTTTCAATCATTGAAAACATCGTTCTTAAACGTTCAAACCATTTCCCGATTTTTCATTCGATTTTATATTTTGGGAGTGTACTTTAAATGTTTTACATAAGCTTAATCGACAAGCTAAACCTTTTTGAGCAACTTATTCTTTAAAAGTTATACGAAATCAGTGTGCAAGAACTAAAACGCCTCGTTTGATATTTGCATAAGTTCCTTTTGCTTCTGATCAAATGAAAGAAATTCTTTGAAATCACTTCAACTTCTATGGAATCACCTTAACCTGTGATTTCTACCCAAGAAGTTAATTCTTAGTGATTGAGTGTGTAAATCGAAAAGAAATGAGTGTGATTAGAGAAAGCAAAATGTTTAAAAGAAAGAGCGTGTGAGAACAGAGTTAAAAGAATATCACAACTCTGCACCAACTTTTTCTGAGTCGGGTAGCCAAATTACTAGTGTTTCACAATTCTTTGGTGAACATTATTGAAACAGGCAACTAACCCATGCCAACTCTAGATCAAACCTCACTATCTACTCATTTTCTTCTAAAAAAAAGTGTTTCACATTTTCTAAGGGGATGCAGCACATTTTCTATCTGATTTTCATTTGGAAAATCTGGATATTGAAAAGAAGGAAGTTTGCCCCACCTTCGCACTTCACTCATGCACATTGAGTCTGTGTTTAACTTACTGTTGTCTCAGTGGTTTACACAATTTTGAGCCAAATAAGCAATCATCAAGTGCTTAATTCTTTCTATCACAAGCACGAACACACAAGGAATTAGTTTCTTTGTCATAACGTTTATAGAAATTACCTTTGTGGTGTTTCGATGATTAAATGGAAGCCCTGGGGGAGTCAACATCAAACAGCTCCTTTCCAATGTGTATTCGTTACACACAGTGACTTAGTGTTACTGACAGACATTTAACTGATTCATTAGTTGATTCAGGTGTTACATGATTATTTTGTCTAGATTTGCAAAGATCAGGATGAATAACTATTGAATTGACGGATCAGAGACTCCAAGTGGTTGACATTTCTTACTCAAAGTTTTGATGAAGTCGTTGCACTTTCCATCAAAAAGGGGGAGAATCTAAAGCTTGAAGAAATGTTCAGTCCATTACATTACAAGACCAAGAACTGCGAGATCAAAGTATTCTGAAGACATGCTGATTTCAGATAAATTTTCTTTGAAGATACTTTGCTAAAGCATTCTGAGCTAGAGAAAGAGATTGCATCTTCTGTGCTGAAAGAGAAGATCGTATTGCCAAATCATTTTCGTAATGATCTTTATCCAAAGGGGGAGATTGTTAGGACACAGTCTCGTTGGATTCAAGATCATCCAAATACGAAGATCGCAATCTGAAGTTAAAGCTGAAAGTTACTCTCAACCAAAGTCTAGGGTCTATTCTGTAATAAAGTCAAAGTTGTTTTATTATTTAGATATTATGTTTTAGATATTATTTGTTATTATATTAGTTTAATTATAATATCTAGATATTATAGATATCTAGATATTATGTTTAATATTAGTTTAGTTATATCTCTCTCTCTCTCTTAGAACATCATATCAGTTCAACAAGAACACACACAAACACATATTCAAGGTGTAGAACATCAGAGAGAGCTCAACACTGTAAACCATTACCGACCCTTTGTAATCCGCGTTTATAATCTAAACAGGTTGGTAATCGTTATTGTTTTGTTATTTGATTTATTTGGTAACGATCACAGACTCACATATCTCTAGATCAAATTCTTGCAAAAGAAGGACCCACCGAATAAGTCGTGGTCTTGCATTGGTTGTTAAAGAGATATTTGATAGCGGAGTGATCTGTGTGGACAATGACTTTTGTACCAATCAAATAAGATCAAAAACGGTCAAACGTAAATACTACGGCAAGTAATTCTTTCTCAGTTGTGGTGTAATTTATTTGAGCTTCGATAAGAGTTTTATTTGCGTAGTAAATGAGGTGGATTATTTTATTCCGCCTTTGTCCCAAGACAACACCCAAAGCCCAATCGCTAGCATCACACATTACCTCAAAAGGCATGGTCCAATCTTGGGCTATCACAATGGGTGCCGAAACAAGGGCGACCTTGATTGTTTCAAAAGATTTGGTACATTCTAGAGTAAAGTCGAAAGCTTGGTCAACATGCAATAAATTACAAAGGGATTTTGCAATTTTTGAAAATTCTTTTATAAAGCGTCTGTAAAACCCCGCATGCCCTAGAAAACTTCTAATGCCTTTAACCGAATTAGGTTCGGGTAATTGCATTATTACTTCAAGCTTTGCTTTATCCACTTCTAAACCTTTTTTAAAAACCATGTGACCCAACACGATTCCTTCTTGTACCATAAAATGACATTTTTCCCAGTTTAAAATTAAATCGTGTGTTTCACATCTTTCCAACCCCTTTTTCAAATTTTCAAGACAATTTTCAAATGATGTGTCCATGACTGAAAAATCGTCCATAAAAACTTCCATGTAATCTTCAATCATGTCCGAGAAAATAGACATCATACAACGTTGAAATGTTGTGGGTGCATTGCAAAAACCAAATGGCATTGCCGAGCAAAAGTTCCGAAGGGACAAGTAAAGGTAGTCTTCTCTTGATCTTCGGGTGCAATGTGAATTTGATTATACCCCGAATAACCAACTAGAAAGCAATAAAGTTCCTTTATGGCCTATCTATCTAGCATTTGGTCTATAAATGGCAAAGGAAAATGGTCCTTTTTCGTGGCTAGATTCAATTGTCTATAGTCCATGCAAATTCTCCACCCGGTGACAGTTCTTGTTGGGAGAATCTCATTTTTCTCATTGGTGATTACCGTGGTACCACCCTTCTTTGGCGAACATTGTACCGGACTCACCTAACCACTACTTGAGATTGGGTAAATAATACCCACATCAAGCCATTTTAAAATTTCTTTCTTAACGACTTCTTTCATGATCGGGTTAAGTCTCCTTTGTGGTTGTACCTTGCCAACTCTATTTTCTTCCAAAATTATCTTATGTTGGCAGAGGGATGGACTAATTCTTTTGATGTCAGCTATTGTCCAACTTATGGCCTTCTTGTGGTTCTTGAACAACTCTATCAATTTCACTTCCTGTTCACAACTTAAATTGGAAGATATAGTTACAGGCAATTTTTCCTCTTCCATAAGATAAGCGTATTTAAGGTGATTTGGAAGTGGTTTTAACTCTAGATTGGGAGCCTTGATTATAGAAGGAACCTGGGTTGGTCTATCATTAGAGTCCAATTGCTCAAATGCATCAATAAGCTCTATCAAATGTTCTTTCGAAATATCTTCTCCTATGCAATCAATCACACTCAACTCAAAATCATCACCTAAGGCATTTAGGTAGGAGCAATCTTCAATCTCACAATTAAACTTAAGGTATTTGAAAATATTGAAAGTGATTTGTTGGTCATTTACTCTCATAGTTAACTCACCCTTCTTCACATCTATCAAAGTTCTACCCGTTGCCAAAAATGGTCTTCCCAAAATGATGGGGACATCTTTATATGCCTCATAGTCCAACACTAGAAAATCAGCCAGAAAAATGAATTTATTGACTTTCACCAAAATATCCTCAATTTTTCCTTTTGGATAGGCCAAAGATCTATCCGCAAGTTGTAAAGTGACTGTGGTGGGTCTAACTTCACCAATCCCTAACTTCTTAAAAACTGACAAAGGCATGAGATTTATCCTTGCTCCCAAGTCACATAGAGCATGTCCTACTTCTTGTCCCCTAATAGTACACGGGATGGTAAAACTCCCCGGGTCCTTTAGCTTTGTGATAAACATAAAATCCCAATCACAACAAGCAATTACTCAAGATTTATCAATAATACTCAAGAACTAGAGAGAGAACGTCTAGAAAGAGAAAGTAGATCTTGTATTCCACAATTACTGAATATTACAATGAAGCATAATCCTCTAGACGTTATTACAATATTACAAAACAACACTATTTATACTACCTATCTATTACAAAGCCTTAACGGCTAAGGAAACTAAACATGCTTTGACATAGACAATGTTGACTTTTACATCATTGACTTTCCTATTAAATCTTGGATACAATATTTAGACTTAACAATCTCCCCCTTTGTATTCAAGATTTAATAAAAAACTGAAACTGATCTTCAGCTCTTGATTCTTCAGCTTTTGTCCCTTTGAAGCTTTCACAATCTTTACTCTTTCAGCTCTTGAAGAATCTTGGAAAGTCTTTTTAAACTTTGAAGCTTTTGGAAAGTCAACATGCCTTGAACATGAAACATAATTCTTGAAACTTCTTTCAACTTGAAACTTAATCTTTGAAACATCTTTGAAATCTTTGAAACCTTCTTTGAAAATTGTCTTTTGAACAATGAAACAGCTTTGAAAACTTTAACTCTGAAAAATCTTTCGACTTCGATCAAACTTTGTGTCTTCATGACTTTGATCTCTGAACCATCTTTGGAAGAAACAAACTTTCTTGAATCATCAAATTTTCTTTGAACATTCTTCCTTCAAAATCTTTTGGATTTGAATTTCTTTATCAGACTTGAATTTTAAATCAGCAGAAGCATTTTGAAATTTCAGACTTGGACTTTGAACAAGAACTCTTGAAATTGAACTGTGTATAATTATCCCCCTTTTTGATGATGTGAGCATCATTATCATCAAAATTTCATCAATTTCAGCTAAGACTTTGATTTTCCCCTTTGAGATCAACTAACAATCTCCCCTTTGACAATTTCCGCACTTTGATCTGAAGAGCCGAATCATGAACTGTATATATCCGAATCTTTTCAAATTCAGACATAATGAGCGTGTAACCCTGATTCAACATATGAAACAGTTAGGAATGTCTGTCAGTAACACAAAGTTACTGTGTACAATGAATGTACAATATAAGGAGCTTGTTTGATGATGACTCCCCAGGACTTCCATTCAATCATTGAAAAACACAAGGTTTATCTATGAATGTTCTGACAGAAAAACAAATTTTCTGTGTGCTCGTGCTTGTGTATGAAAGAATTCAGGCACAATGATTGTGTTTCATTAAGGCTCAAAGTATGTAAATCACTGAGACAGCAATGATAATACATGGACTCAATGTGCATGAGAAAGGGTCGAAGGTGGGGCAACTTTCCTTCTTTTTCAATATCAGTATCTTCCAAAAGAAGATCCGATAGATTATATGCTGCTTCCCCAGAAAATGTGAAACATTCTCTTTTTAAGAAAAGAATGAGTAGCTGGTGGGGTTGTATACAAGAGATGGCATGGGCTATTTGCCTATTTCAATGATGGTCACCAAATAAATGTGAACCAATCAGTAGATGTGGTCGCCCGGCTCAGAAAGAAGTTGGTGCAGAGTTCTGATATTCTTGTAACTCTGATCTCTCATGCTCTTTCTTTTTAACATTTAGCTCACTTCTAACCAAACTCTCATTTCCATTTTTCCACTCAGCACAATGAGAATAACTCAACCGGATGAGTTATCTCCCCCACTCTTTGATTTTAACCCCTCACCCCTCAATCACTCAAGGATAACTTCCTGGGTAGGAAACACAGGTTGTGTGAATCCATGGAAGTTCTGTTTAAGCTCACACACGAATCCCATGATATTTCCTAGGAAGCATGGTTTCTCAACAATTTAACTGAAACAGTTAAGCTCAAAAAGATAACAATGTCATAATGTATGCTCATTTAAAAATATGAATGAAATTTGAGCAATTGAACTTTGAGGATTTCTCAAAACAAGGATATTGAATGAATGAAATAAAGTCAAAAGAATTGTTTTGAGAACCTGACAATGAATCAATCAGATCAAATCAAAAGGTTAGGGTATCAAAGAATTGGAAAATTTGTTTATATGAACGAATATAAACAATTTATCAATGAAAGTACAAATATGAAAAAGATGAATGATGCTCAACAACTTTGAAAGCAAACGGGGGTATTACCATCGAAAAATTGGTTCTTTTTTAGAGACATGGCAATAACAAATTCAAATAAAATACTGAACCGATGTGTGTGAATACTTTACAGTATATAGAAAAGACAATACACAAGTATTAATCTTTGGAAACACACGTTCAGTTAAACATTAAGCTCAAAATTTGAAAAACATTTAAAAGCACACTTCTAGATTCATAAAATCTTTTGAGAATAAGAAGTGGTTTGAACATTTAAGAAATTGTTTTTCATGTTCGAAAGTTGTTCTTCTTTCAAACAATCAGAGATCTAGAACAAAAGATATTTACCTTTAAGATCCCCCTCAAAACATGATATAATGATATATGTCTTTTGAGCTCCCCCTGGATACTAGCATAATATCCTTCTTTGAACGTTGAAAAACGGGTCCTGATCTGTCATGTGATCAGAAGCCATCACCTTTACTCCCCCTTAAATTAAGCATCTGAAATATTACAAGTAAAACAGAATAGAGATCAAACACTCCCTTTTGAATTGTTAGACCATCAATATCAGAAAAATCTATCAAAGAAAAAGTATAGGATAGAGATCAGATCAATTCTCTTGGGATGAAGACCATCAATATCCATCGGATGCAAGCATACAGGAGTAAGGTCTTTTTGATCGCTGAGGTCCGAGTCCTAAACTGTTGTGTTTAGAAGTCAAATTCCTTTGAAGTCCGGGTCCTAAGTTGATGTGCTTAGAAGCCATTGTCTTGACATTGAGGTACGGGTCTTGAACTGTGTTATTCAAGATCCATTGTTCTCTTAATTCCCCTTTGCTTGAGGTGCCTGCAACACAGAATCGATTTTCTTCTTTGGTACCCACTGGTATTTGGGTCCAGAAATGTTAGTTGTAGTTCGTGTGGGGGTTATGGAGTAAGAACCATACCAGTAATGATCATTTTCTTTGTGAAAATGATCATGTGTACAACAAATAGAACAATAAAATTTCTTACCGTTAGATTCTTTGTTCTTCTTTGCTTTGTGTACAGGTACACATGATTTCTTCTCATTCAGCTCTTTTTCTTTATCATCTTTGACTGGTTTCTTTTGCCAAACCAGTGTCTCTTTCTTGAAACTTTTTCTCCTCGGATAAGTATCTGAACCATCTAAAAATTCATTATAGAAAAGGTTAGTGTGACGAATCTGATTAAATGATTTGACTTGCCTTTGTGAAGAGATAACTTTCTGACTTGAAACAGACTTATCAAGCTCTTTGATCTTTGACGCAAAGTTATCTCTTTCTTTCACAAGCTGGTCAATCTTCTTTGAGAAATCAGACTTCGTTCTTTGCTCTTTCAGTGCATTGGCAGACAGTTCAGACAATTTTGAAGTCAGTTTCTTGATTTCATTCTCAAAAATTAAACGTTCTTTTTCAAATTCTTTTTCTGAATCATTTCGCTGGCCAGATAATTCTTTAAAAAATCCTACATTTTTCTGTTTTATGGCCTTTTTCTCTTTAGCAAATTTTTCTCTTTCTAAAATCAGTACTTTCTCAAAATCGGAGATTTGTTGAGAAAGTTTTAAGCATTTAAGCTCCACTGACTTCTTTTCCTCAAAACACTTCTTTGAAAAATCTGAAAACTTCTTTGAAAAATTTTTCTTTTCATTTTCAAAATCAGCTTTATTGTCAAAAAGCTGTTTTTCCAAATCAGATAAATTCTTTTTAAGCTCAGCTTTCTCAGATTCCAATCTTTTTATTTTCTCATCAGAATGTCCAGAAGATCTTTTCTGAAGATCTTCATTAAGAACTTTTAAAGCACAGAGTTCTTCTTTCAAAGATATGATTTAATTAAAATATTCTATTGACTTCTGAGAATGAAAGTCAACTTGATGACCCAGATTAATCTTCTCTAATTCCACCTTTCTGATCTTTACTTCAAGATCTGTAAAAAATCCCATGATTAAAGAGTAATCAGCTTACAGTGAATGACCGTTCCAAACTATGTATCAGAAAAACAGAAATAAGATTGAATTGAAAATTTTCGAAAAATATTAAAAATTGAAAATTTGAACAACACTTGTTATGACACAAAGTTTAAAAAAAATATAGATGACACACAAAAAAAAAATTCCAGACTCTTTTTTTTTTTTTTAAATCAGAAAGATAAGGCGCAAAGTTGAGTTCTCGGAACAAGTGTGATGCGCAAAGTGAGGTTTGCGTGTCAGCCTTGAAGCGCAAAGTGAGGTTTGCGTGTTGAACAGAATGCGCAAGATGGACTTTGCGTATGCTTAAGGATGCGCAAATGATGGTTTGCGTGTCTAACTTGCGCAAACCAGATATGAGTCTTGCGCAAAGTTTATGAATGAAGCGCAAATCGTATGAATGTTGCGCAAACCATGGATCTTGACTAATTCTAACTCAAATCGATCAAAACCTGCAAATTGAACTCAAAAACTTTATCAGCATCATCAACAAACAGTACGAAACACAAATTTACAATTGATTTTTGATTAAAAACACCAATTAGTATATTTTCAAACAAGAACAGTGTTCGAACAAGTTTTCAAGAAAATTTAAAAAAAATCAAAAATTAACATCAAAATTGTTCAAATTGTGAGATGTAATCAAAACACGAATCAATCCTACACATAAAACGAATCTAATCAATCCATTTTCTTACATCAAAAATGATTTTTCACATGAAATTCGGATTAAACAGTAACAAACTCGTTTTCTTGAAAAACTTTCAAAAATATAGATTTTCGATCCAAAAACACACAGATTTCAATTCAAATCATGATCAAATCTTTTCTGAAAAATTTGGTTCAGCTCTGATACCAATTGTTAATCATAAAATCCCAATCACAACAAGCAATTACTCAAGATTTATCAATAATACTCAAGAACTAGAGAGAGAAAGTAGATCTTGTATTCCACAATTACTGAATATTACAATGAAGCATAATCCTCTAGACGTTATTACAAGATTACAAAGACAACACTATTTATACTACCTATCTATTACAAAGCCTTAACGGCTAAGGAAACTAAACATGCTTTGACATAGACAATGTTGACTTTTACATCATTGACTTTCCTATTAAATCTTGGATACAATATTTAGACTTAACACTTTGGAGTGATTTTGCAAGTAAGAAGTGCACTACATTCTTTGGTCAAGGTGACAGTTTCAAATTCTCCCAGCCTTCGTTTCTTATTAAGAATATCTTTTAAAAATTTAACATAATTTGGCATTTGCTCGAGAGCCTCTACCAAAGGAATGTTAATGTGAAGTTGTTTGAAAATGTCCAAAAACTTTTTGAATTGTTCATCAACATTTTTGGTTTTTAATCTCTCAGGGAAAGGTAAGTCTCTCAAATCCGGGACAGATTTGGTCTTGTCGGGAGTGCATGAGATGAGTGGTTCTGAAGTGGGTGCAGTTTGTGTTGGACAACTTGGGAAAATTGGGCCTGCTGTCTGGGCCACGAATTCTGGTTTTGTGCTTCACTAGAGGATGGGAATATGTCTGGAAAGTTCGAGGCATCAAACAAATGTGAGTCCTTTTGCACAACTGGCATGGGAGAGGTTTTCTTGACTTTTCTAGACTCACTTATGTTTTCAATATTTTAAATACTTATGGCCTTGACGTGTTCCTTGTGAATGCCTTTGGGGTTTTCTTTGTCACTAGGAAAAGTCCCTTGTGGTCTATTCTTAAGTTCGATAGCAAACTGTCCAAGTTGGGTTTCAAAACCCCTCACAGTTGCATTGGTTTGGTTTATAAAACCTTTAAGCACCGATTCGATTGAACCATTACCGTCTGATGCATTCTGTTGTCTAGGTGCATGTGATTGTGAAGATTTTCCAGGTTGTTAATTCTGGGATTGTGAAGACTGTCCATGTTGGTAATTCTGAGTTGGGCCTTGATGAAATCCCGGGGGATTTGATGGTCGGTTCGGGATTTGACTTGCCCCAGGGGGTTGAAGTCCTTGATTTCCAGACCAAGAGAAGTTCGGATGGTTTCTCCAATTCGGATTGTATGTTTGGGGAAACAGACTATTTCTAGAATGATTTCTGACATAGTTCACCGAAACGGGGTTACCTGGACAACACTCGAAAGGATGATTTTCACCGCAAAAAGTACACGTTTCAATTAAAGATTGATTTATTGCTTGCACATGATTCTTTTCTCCATTAATGTTCAAATTGTTTTTAACCAAAATACTCAAAGCTACAATTTGCGCATTTAAAGCGTTGATGGCATCAACCTCAAGAACTCCTGATGCAGTTTTAGGAATTACAGCACAAGGGTTTGACCAATCAGTGTTATTATTTGCAACTTTTTCCAAAATATCATACCCCTCATTGTATGTTTTTGCAGTAAAAGCTCCACCAGCCGTGGCATCAAGGATGATTTTAGCAGCATTAGAAAGACCATTATAAAATGTTTCTAATTGGATGCAGTGAGGGATTCCGTGATGAGGACATTTTCGAATTAAATTTTTGAATCTCTCTCATGCATCTGATACTGCTTCGTCTTCCTCTTGTTTAAACATTAGAATTTCATTTCTAAATTTCTCGTTTCTGGTGGGAGGAAAATATTTTTTCAAAAAAATTTCAACTAAACTCGTCCAAGTATCAATTCAATGAGGTGGTTGAGAATTTAGCCAGGCATTGGCTCTGTCTCTTAGTGTATAAGAGAAGAGTGTCAACCGTAAGGCTTCTGCGGAAACTCCGGGAATGAGAAAATGATCCGTCATTTCTTAAAATGATTTTAAATGAAAGTGCGGGTCTTCCAAAGGTAATCCTCCAAATTGACCCATTGCTTGGATCATTTGAAACATTATCGGTTTTGGTTCAAAATTTTTGCGCAGTAATGTTGGGCCTAAGAATACCCGACTTGAGTTGATCAAATCCGGGTGTTGTATAGTCTCGTATTCCCCTTTCTTTATCATCAGCAATTTTAATTGTTGTTTCAAAAGGCAGAGGTGGTGGCGGGTTAGCTTCCGCTTCCACCATAGTTTGATTTAAAACTAGATTTTGTTGATTCCCTCTACCTTTTCTTCTTCTTTTTAAAGTTTTTTCAATTTGAAGATCAAGAGGTAAATGTTCACCGTGTTGTAGTTGTGGCATACAACACGATAAATGCTTTGAAAGTGAAACAAGTGACACAGGCTCGAACAAGAACCAGTATCTCAGGATGTAAAATTGTGTCAGTCCCCGACAAAGGCGCCAAAAACTTGGTACCTATTTATCGTGTACTATACAGTGGGGGCACAGTATTACCCAGTGAAAGCACAAGTATATACCTTCACTGGAATCACTACAAGTAATATAACGGTAAAAGTACCAAGTATCGTTCTCACAGGGATTGAACTACTGAGAATTGCTGATTTTCATGAACTTCTTGCACAAGTTTCGAGTGTGGGAAAAATAGTGTTTTTGATGGTGGACTAATACTAGAAAATGCGAAATGAATTTTATAATTAAAAGTTGGGTACGGATGTAAGCTTTTCTTGGGAAAAACGTACTAACAAGATGGTTGGACTCTTTGTACTACGGAATGTCTATAAAAATCCCGATGTCTCGAAAGTGGATTTTTATAGACCGGTCCTACAAAGTGTTTATAAATGTCCATCTTTACCGACTCTCGATCTTGCCGATGTAATTAAGTTGATAAAATAATCAAGTTCTACCAGTATGGAGATTTATACCCAAATCTCTTTGTGATATAAATCTCGACCGGTGCTTGAACCTTAGTAAATCATACAAAACCCGTATCTCTACGTGGTTATCAAAGACTCTCTCAAATCTTTGTGCATCACTTAAGCCGTATTTCGAATCCGCCCCTCTCGAGGTCAAGATTTAATATTAACACATCAAAGTGATCGGCTTATCTGCGTTGAGTTGGAGTCCCGACTCAAGTGACCAAGCTCAAGAGTTAGTAACGATGGCCACACCCAAGTGTTGTCTACTAGACCCAAATTGGCTTACACCCGCACCCAAGAGGGTGCTTAGCTCATGACAATAATAAAAGACATAATATAATAAAGGAAATACTCGTTAACTACTTGCATTAATAAATTTAAACTACAAACGTAAATGGAAAGTACTGAATTTAATTACTAGAAATAAAAGTACGGAAATTAAATAAAATAAAGTAAGTACGGAAATTAAATACTGAAAATAAAAGACATAATGTAGAAGACGGAAAGTAAAAGCAAGAAATAAAGACAAGAATTAAATCCTACATTTCAAGTCAAAATACTTTCAATCAAGTATTTTAGTCTTGAATGAGGAGAGAATTGTCAGGATCTGATTCTTAACAAGAATAATGAAACTCAGAAACAATATTAAAGAAGTTGCGGAAAAACACTTTAATATTCAAATATCAATGTAACAGTAAAGTAGAAATCACAACTTGTAAACTTTATTGAATGATTAAAGTTACAAGCTTTCACACAAAACCTCAATCTTGATGAACAGGCTCACCAAGACGAATTCTACTTCTCTAGAACTAGGGTTGTAAACCTTGAGGTCAATTCTCTCTCAAAACAAAAACTCAGAATACTCGTCTTACAAACTATTCTGAATAATTCTATACATATACTGAAAATAAAAGATAATTACAAAACATAAAAGATCTTCAGTATATTCTTCCATAATTATCTTCAACCTTCCATGATTATCTTCAAACCTTGATCTGCGCGGCTTACCAAGATTATCACATAAGCAGTATTAAGTCATAGCAGCATTAACACTCTGAGCAGTATTAATCTTCACCAGCAGTAGTAACTATGCTTATCAGTATTAATTTCTACAAGCAGTAGTAATTTGGCTCAGCAGTAGTAACCATGTTTTACTGGCAGCAGTAATCATACTTAAACAAATCTTCAGTTCCCAACAATCTCCCCCTAACTTGACTTTTAGAGAAGATAAGTCAAGTTCTTCAGATGCTCCCAAAACTCCATTGCTTATAATCCTATATCAGGATTCAGCCCCAAACTTTGATTAAGAGTTCTCTGGATCAAGTATCTTGCCATTGCAGAATCTGGTGCACAACCAAGCTTTTTCTTCAACATAGCATGTAGCTTTAACCTGCTATGGTTGTAAACTTTATCCACTAAGAAGTATTCAATGTGATTTGCATCCATAGTCAGTGCATATACTCCACTTCTTTCATACAGAGTCCAGTTGTTAATGGTTTTGAACACATTTCTGATAACATGTTGAACTTCCTCTGGCTTGAACAACATGCATAGATATTCCATCACAAGTTTTGTAACTGGTATCCCTGGAGTTTTCAGCTTATCAGCATATAATTTCATCCCCACCTCAAACATTTCCTCTAAATCAGATCTAGAGCATACTCTTACAATCTTGGCCCAAGTAGGATACACTTCAAACTTGTCATCTTTCCTCTTAAGCCTGATATACTCCTTTCCATCTACTTCCATGGTATCCCAGTGAATAATCTCAGGAGGCTTAACACCAACTGGTTCAGCTGTTATAGGCTCAGGCACTTTTTCCATCACCACCATGTACATATTCACATCATAAGTACTGGATGATTCTTCCTGAGATTGAGCTTCCTGTTCATCAGACTTAGGTGCCCCTTCTTCTTCAGCTACCTTCTGTTCTTTCTCAGCTTCTTCCTCATCCACTCTAGGTTTCTTAGCTGGTTTTCTTCTTGCCATCATTTTTGTTCTTTTCAAAGTCATCAAACTTTCACCTAGAGTATCTTCCTTCCTTGGTGTTTCTTGATCATCAGGAAATGGTTTTTGTATTTGAAGGTCATGCCTCTCTTTCATCTTCTTTTCCACTTCAACCCTTGCTTGGTCATTTCCTTGTAACTTAGTCATCTCTGCCTCATACAAACCTTTGATTTGATCAAATGACATTTTTGTGAACATTTCCTTTTTGACTCCCACAGCACCTTTGAGGAAAGTGATCATCTTCTTTCTCTCTTGAGTGCCAAGGTAGGTCTGTGAAGGTTGTATCTTCTTTGCACCCATTTTGATCATTACAGGCTTCTTTTTAATTTCAGATTTCTTCTGTGCCATCTCTGTTGCCAAACTCTTTTGATATACTTCATTAAGCTCTGCAGCTAGAGCTCTTGCCATCTCCCTATCTTTTTCCACTTGATCTTTTTCTGCTTGCTCAAGTTCTGCCTGAATTTTCTTAGCCAAAGCTTCATCTGACTCAACCAACTTTTGCTTTTTAAGTGGTTGGTCAGATTCCACTATCTTGGTTTTGCCTTTGTCCTTGCTTGCTACCTTATCAGTACTAGCTTTCTTGATAACTTCAGCATTGTCTTTGATGACAACTCCTTTGGTCTTTGAAGTGACCTTAGGAGTGTCATGTTTAGCCTTGATTAATGCTTCAGCTATCTCAATTTCTTCCAGATTGCTGCTAAGGATGTCAGTTAATACCTCTTGAACAATTTCTGCTGCTACATTTATTTCAGCAGCATTAACTGTTTCTGTTGCTTTGCTTGTTTCAGCAGCATTAACTTTTTCTACTGCTTTCTCAAACACTGTTTCTATTTCTACTGCTTGTACCTTATCCCCACTGCCACCAGCAAACTCCCCCTCATCTCCATGTCTCTCACCCTTATTCTTAGCATTCTCCATGTTGACCTCAACTTCTGACTCCCCCTTTTTGGGAGCATCATCCATTGGGTTCCTTCTTCTGAGCTCAAATATTTTCTTTGACCTTCTTTGAACCACCTTCTTAACCAACTTCTTTAAGGTGCTGATTTCTTCTTGCTGGTTGATGATGACTTTCTTGAGTTCATTTACAACCTTCTTTTGAGAATCCAGTTCAGTTGCCATTTTGGACATGGCAGAAATCAGTTCCTGGTAGTCATATATATCCTCACCTTCTCCAGGAGTGTTACCCCCTTTTGAGGGATCATTGGAATGTTTAATAGGAATCTCCAGCCAGACTGAAGCACCACCTATTCCCTTGGTTTTTGGGCACCTGGGACCTTTGAATGATTGCTCATTCAAAGTTGTCGTGGGGAAGATCTTAGTGATGTTACCACTGGCCTCCTCTGTGCTAGCAAGAGTAGTGGCAGCCTTCTCACCCACATGCTCATGCATCTCCTTAGTGAGCACCTCCTTGGGGTTGGGAGACACCCCAGTGGTTTCCCTATGGATATTCTCTAATGAAGAATGCTCCATTAGAGGGCTTTGAGGTTCTGGTTTTGTAGGACGTACAACAAGGGAAGGAGCCTTGTGTACCTTTCTCTTAGTATAAGTTTTGGATATAACTGGGGTTGGCTTAAGAGCAAGGGACTGAGGGAGTGATATAGTGGTTGAAGGTTGGGTTTGGCTATCAGTGGGATGGTCTAGTGAGGGCCTTGACTCTGATGTCATACCTTCTTGGTTGTGGGACACCACCATCATTGTAGAGAACAATGGGGTGTCAACTCCTTCCGAGTCCTTGGCAGATCTTTTCATATTTGAAAAGACCTTGCCCTTAGGGATTTTAGGTACATATACCGCATTAGACTGAGGCATATCCGTCAATTCAGAGGTGATAACTTCCTGGACAAATCTTGGATACATAAAGAAACTCTTTTTATTATCCAAGTTTGACACAAGGTCATTGAAAATTATTTTTGAGAAATTATACTTTCTGGCAGTGGACAAGCAGACCAAAGCATAAGCAATGGTACTACTGAACTGACTCCATCCAATAGTTTTTCGAGAAATACAGTGCATAAGAGTATGAACAAAGAAACGCCATTGGGGAGAAAAGTTTGCTTTGTAAAATTTGAAAACACCCAGTTGGCCTTCATATCCCATTCTTGTGAGATTGGAAAACAAATCCTCATTAGAGATAGAGGTAATACCTGAAGCATCGTCGAGTCGTAGACTGATGCGAATGACCTCTTCAGAGATTGTCAAGGGTTTGTCACACACCCTTGTCTTGATAAACTGCACATCGTTTTCAGTAACAACGGTGGCATTCGCCCAAAATTGCTGCTGGTGCTCGATGTAAATTGGTGGTGACACTGTAAGAGCATGAGCTATATGACTGGACTTGAGAAAATCAACTATTTGATGGAATCCATCAGCCTGCTTAGGCTTTTGAAGCATTGCGATCTCATTGTGTTCATCAATAAACGCCATGGATGCCATTTGGCTTGAGGATTCTTGACTGAAACACATTGGTTGCTTGAGAGAAAAGAGTTAGAGAGAAGACGAACATTATTCAAAGAGTCGTTGTGAGCTTTTAGGCGGGCAAAGAGGGTATTTATAGAATTCGGAAAAGAAGCAGTATTAACCCTAATTTCAGTTAAAGCAGTACTAACCCACTCGCAGTATTAACTGAGAGCAGTAGTAACCAACTAGCAGTATTAACTAACTAGTAGTATTAACTAACTAGCAGTATTAACTAACTAGCAGTAGTAATAATGAACCTGCAGTAGTAACTTTGCACTGGCAGCATTAAAACTGCACTGGCAGCATTAACGATACTTACACTGTTGAAGCTTGTGTTAGTCTGAGCAAGGCAATAGACTTCCTGAGAAAGATGATTAGTAGCACCAAAAAATAAACAAATAACAGGTATACAAATACTTTTTAAACATGAGCTCATTCAGAGTTGATCATGCCCACACTTGTGACCAAGAAAGTGAATCTACCCACATCAAAAGCTTTAGTGAATAGATCAGCAAACTGGTTATCAGTATGAACTTTAGCGACTTGAATAAGCTTCTTTTCATTGCAGTCTCTAATAAAGTGATACCTGATTTCAATGTGTTTTGTTTTGGAGTGCTTGACTGGATTGTTAACAATTCTAATAGCACTGCTATTGTCAATGAGGATTGGAGTGTGAAGAAAGGTTACCCCATAGTCCAGCATTTGATTCTGAATCCATAGAACCTGAGAGCAGCAACTTGCATCAGCAATGTACTCAGCTTCTGTTGTGGATAAGGACACTGTGGTTTGCTTCTTACACTGCCAAGAAACTAGTCTTGCACCTAAAAGCTGACATCCTCCTGAAGTAGACTTTCTATCCATATTAGCACCACCCAAGTCACTGTCTAAATATGCAATCAAGTCAAAAGTAGATTCATAAGGATACCAAAGACCTAATCTAGGTTTCCCTCTTAAGTATCTGAAAATCCTCTTAACTGCTTGAAGATGTGACTGGTTTGGCTTAACTTGGAATCTGGCACACACACACACTGGAAACATGATATCTGGTCTTGAGGCTGTGAGATACATGAGAGATCCAATCATTGATCTATAAATATGGACATCAACATCCTCCCCCTCGAGATCAGCAGTGATCTGTTTGTGTGTTTCCATTGGTGTGCTGGCTAACTTTGAGTCTGATAAACCATACTTATCTAGGATGTCTTTCACATACTTTGATTGACTTATGAAAATCCCATCTTTCTGTTGTTTCACTTGAAGCCCCACGAAGAAAGTGAGTTCACCCATTGAACTCATTTTGAAGCTCTTGTGCATCAACTCTTCAAAGTCTCTACACATCTGATCTTTTGTGGATCCAAATATGATGTCATCCACATAGATCTGAACAAGTAGGGTGTCCTTCTTACTTCTTTTAATGAAAAGGGTCTTTTCAATGATTCCCCTTTCAAACCCATTTTCCAAGAGATAGGTAGACAGAGTATCATACCATGCTCTTGGGGCTTGATGTAGACCATAGAGTGCTTTCTTAAGTTTGTATACTCTGTCAGGATATAATGGATTTTCAAATCCAGGGGGCTAACAGACATATACTTCTTCATCAATTGTTCCATATAGAAAGGCACTCTTCACATCCATCTGATATACCTTGAACTTCATATATGAGGCATAGGCTAGAAACAGCCTAATTGCCTCTACCCGTGCAACTGGAGCAAAGACTTCCTCATAGTCTATGCCTTCTTTCTGAGTGTACCCTTGTGCCACTAGCCTAGCTTTGTTCCTGATTACTATTCCTCTCTCATCCTTTTTATTTCTGAAAATCCACTTGGTGCCAATTGCTCTATGACCTTTTGGAAGGTCCACCAAGTCCCAAACATCTTGCAATTTAAACTGTAGCAACTCTTCTTACATGGCTTCTATCCAACTTGAATCTTTCATTGCATCATAAGCCTTCTTAGGCTCAATCTGAGATAGAAAGCAAGAGAGTACTGTATGCTGCTGATTCTGCAAATCTTGAAGTCTGCTTTGATTCCTAGTCATCATAGGAGAAGAGATGTCTCCTATTACCAGCTCAAGAGGATGATTCTTCTGAGTTCTTGTCTGATGACTAGGTTCTTCATTAATTCCCACATCTAAATTGGAGTCATTTAAGTCAGCTGAGGGGGTCTCATCAGCTACTTCTGGATCTTCATGCTCTGGATTCTCCTCATCTCTTCTTTCTTCTTCACTCTGAGTTGGTTCAGTAACAGTCTCCCTTTCACATATTTCAACAGGGTTCATTGTAGGTAAGGGAAATATCACAAACTGAGGAATAATATCTTGTACTTGTTCATCCCCTGATCCTCTACTTCCTGATCCTGCATGATCATCACTACTGAAACCCAAAAAGTTAGTTAGTGAATCAATGTCAAATAACCACTGAGGACCTGAACCAATAGGATTTGGTGAGTTCTTATTGCATTTGACATTGTCACTTTCCTCAATTATTCTAGAAGAAGAATTAAACACTCTGTAGGCCTTACTATGAGATGAGTAACCAACAAGAAAACCATCATCTGCTTTGCTATCAAACTTTCCTAAGTGAGTTTTGGTATTGAGAATGGTACAAGGACACCCAAAAGGTTTGAAAAAACCAATAAATGGTTTTCTTTTATTTAAAAGCTCATATGGTGTCTTGTTCTTAGGCTTGACTACTAGAACTCTGTTTTGGACATAGCAAGCAGTATTAACTGCTTCAGCCCAGAAAGTAATTAGAAGTTTTGAATCAGCTAACAAAGATCTAGCAGCCTCAATCAATGTCCTATTCCTTCTCTCAGCAACACCATTTTGTTGTGGAGTCCTAGGAGCACTGTACTGCCTCTCAATTCCTTTTTCCTCACAAAAGGTGTTTAGGTCAAGATTTTTAAATTCAGTACCATTATCTGACCTAATGACTTTTACCTTTTGATTTGTTTGGTTTTCAATTCTTATAATAAAGGATTTGATCAGTCCACTTGTCTCATCCTTAGTCCTTAGAAAATACACCCAAGTAAATCTAGAGTAATCATCAACAATAACTAAGCAGTATGATTTCTTACCTATACTCATGACATTTGTAGGACCAAACAGATCCATATGCAACAACTGAAGAGAAGAAGAAATTGTGTTCAACTCTTTGGACTTATGAGAAGTTTTGTGTTGTTTGCCTTTGAGACAAGTAACACAATGATCATCACATGAAAAGACTTTTGAAGGCAGACCTCTTACAAGGTTGTTTTTAACAAGTTTATTCATTGTTTTAAAGTTCATGTGACACATCCTTCTGTGCCAAAGTGATGATTCATCCAAAGATGCTTTTGAAACAAGACAGTTTAAGGATGAATCATTTGAAACAGTTTCCATATTCAAACAATAGACATTATCCTTTCTTGGAGTTCTTAGTATTATCATCTTTTCATCAACTACCTTGAATCCAAGAGCAAGGATAATGCATTCTTAATCAGTGAATAATATACTATGCTTTTTGTCACAAACCTGTGATACACTTAACAGGTTGTACCTTAACTGCTCAACATAGTAAACATCTTCAAAGGTCATCTTACCTTTTGTTACATCTCCCTTACCACTAATCTTACCTCCATCTGGAGTATTACCAAAGGCAACATGCCCTCCATCAATTTTCTTGAAATTCTTGAGGCAAGCCATGTTCCCTGTCATGTGCCTAGAGCAACCACTATCAACATGCCAAATGCTCTTTCCCTTGAGCTGTTGGTTGCCCTGCACATAAGATAAATCAATTAGTATTGACTGGGAACCCAAGCCAAAGTGGTCTTGGGTCTCCCTTTCTCATCAAAGTACTTACACTCCTTTTTGATGAGATTTTTAGATTTAGAATACTCTTTACTGGAGTACTTTGTCAAGATGATTGGTCTAGAATCACAAACACTAGAAGTAGTACTAATTTTAGAAGTACTAACAGAGTTAGAAGTATTAACATCTGAAGAAGTACTAACAATGTTAGTTTTAGAAGTACTAATACTCTCAGCAGCACTAACATTGATAGCAGCAGTATTGCTTCTAGCAGCACTATCTTTGTCAGCAGCACTATTTGTGGTAGCAGTACTAACAGTTTTAGTGCTTTTGGGAACCCACATCTTGACACTCTCTTTTACAGTCTTTTTCTTCATATGGCTTTTAGATTTAACAAGTTTCTTAGCCACATGGTTCCTTTCATCCTTCCTATAACCAAAGAGTTTTTGCACAGATCTTTGAAAATTTATCCTTTGTTTAATAGGATTAAAATAACAGTGCTTGGCAAGATGGTTCATTTTGCCACATATGAAACAAGGTTTTGGTCTGATGATTCTACTCAGATCAACTTGTTTCTGAGCCCACTGTTTATTCCAATTTCTTTGATTGCCTCTTCTTTTATCATGTTTTAGGAGCTCAGACTTATTACCTACACACTATTTGCAAAGAACAGGATTCACAACTGTAGTCTGCTTGTAATGGACCTTTTTAGACTTTCCCTCAGTCTTCTCTACGTCATCAGATTTAACCCAATCCCTTCCACCACCCTCATTGGTAAGAATGTTATTTTCTAAGGGAATCTCACCACTCACAGTATTATCCTTACTCTTACCAGCTTCTTTCTCAGTCTTGTCCTTAACAACTACTTCATCTAAAGGATCTATCTTAGTGGCTCCCTCATGCAAGTCCTTTCTATCCTTGGTCTCTAGCAAGTCTGATTTAGGAGGGATGTAGTTGTTGTTGTATGGTGGTGGTGTGGTATTGTACCCAATTCCTGGTTTAAGCTTATCATGGATTTGGACCTTTAGAATTGAATCCATGACTTTAGAAGCATATGAAAACTTTTCCACATCCAGCTTAACCTTGGCTAGCTCTCCTCTCAACTTTTCATTCTCCTCTCTAGACTTTGTCAGTTGAATTTCTAGATCATTTTTCTCCTACTTCCAGTAATTTGTATCATATGTGTGTTGAAGTTCATTGGCTTGGAAACCTTTGATTTCTTCCTCAAACCTCTCAACAATTTTCACATAGTCTTTTCTATCCTTTTCTAACCTCTTAAGGTCATCACTCATACTCTGGTTGTGATCCCTGTACCTTTTAACAGTGTCTATACAAGTTTGAGAACAGAGATTAGAGAGTACCTCAGTTGGAAGATCAAATACCTCTTCCATGAGAGCTTGATTTTGAATGGCCTCTTCTGCTTGATCACTCCAGTCAAACCCCATTCCTTGTTGAGAAACAAGAGCTTGAGCAGAGTTTCTGTTCTGGTTGAAGCTTCCAGTCTCAGCTTGTTGGTGATTGTTGTGAGACACTCCAATTCTGCATTCCCTGGTAAAGTGTCCCTTCATATGACACTTGTAGCACTCCACCTTTGACTTATCAAATCCTGCTCCATCTTCTCTTCTTTGGGAGAAGTTGTTCCTCCCAGTCCTCTTGATGAACTTCTTCACCCTCATAGAAAGCATGGCCATCTGCCATTTAATATCCATCTCTTCAAGATCATCAGGATGAAGCTGTTCCAAGTCATCATTGATTAAAGAGGAGTTACCATGGCTGGAAAGAAAGGCTTCAAAAACAGATTCATTGCCTTTTTCTTGATTTACTCCATTAGCAGCATTAACTGATTCAGGGTTAGCAGTAGAATCAGTTGATGCTGAAAGGAGTGCAGCATTATGAACATATCCAGTAGGCTTCTTCTTTGCTTCCACCTCAGATTCAAACACTCTCAGATCATTGTACAAATCATCCAGTTCCTTTTCTTCCAATTTGTCATTCTGTCTGAATGAAACAGTGTACATGGTCCATTCATCTCCAAGAGATCTGAGGAACTTTCGGTTGACATCATCTTGTTCCATCTGGACTCCAACAGTAGCCAACTCACCAATTAACTTATTGAATCTATCAAAAGTTTGAGTCATAGACTCATTCTTTGAAGATGTAAAATTCTCATATTGCTGCTTGAGAATATCCCTTTGATTCCTCTTAGTGCTCTTGGAGCCAGCAAATCTCTTCTCTAAAGCATTCCATAGAATCTGAGCATCAGTGCAGTGGTGAAACTGATGTTGATACTCATTAGGAATGGCCAAAAGCAGGGTGCTTAAGGCTTTCATCTCCAATTGTCTCACTTTCTTCTCAGCATCAGTTTTTGGAGGTGGTCTTCTTCCATCTTGTCCAATTTTACCTTCAGCAGAGGGACCATTCTCAACAATGTCCCACATAGAAAAGTCTGTAAGGAGGATATACTTCTTGATCCTAATTTTCCACATGTCAAACTCATTAGGTTTGAGCATGGGAACCTTTGAAACAAGAGTACTGTTTGATTCAACTGTGTTGTCCATGATGAATGAAGGTTTCTGAGAATACTAAGCTCTGATACCACTTGTCAGGATCTGATTCTTAACAAGAATAATGAAACTCAGAAACAATATTAAAGAAGTTGCGGAAAAACACTTTAATATTCAAATATCAATGTAACAGTAAAGTAGAAATCACAACTTGTAAACTTTATTGAATGATTAAAGTTACAAGCTTTCACACAAAACCTCAATCTTGATGAACAGGCTCACCAAGACGAATTCTACTTCTCTAGAACTAGGGTTGTAAACCTTGAGGTCAATTCTCTCTCAAAACAAAAACTCAGAATACTCGTCTTACAAACTATTCTGAATAATTCTATACATATACTGAAAATAAAAGATAATTACAAAACATAAAAGATCTTCAGTATATTCTTCCATAATTATCTTCAACCTTCCATGATTATCTTCAAACCTTGATCTGCGCGGCTTACCAAGATTATCACATAAGCAGTATTAAGTCATAGCAGCATTAACACTCTGAGCAGTATTAATCTTCACCAGCAGTAGTAACTATGCTTAGCAGTATTAATTTCTACAAGCAGTAGTAATTTGGCTCAGCAGTAGTAACCATGTTGTACTGGCAGCAGTAATCATACTTAAACAAATCTTCAGTTCCCAACAATAATGATGGTGAATGTTGATGGAGAATGGTAGATGGGAAATTGATTGGTGTGATAAATGCTCCTCCAAAGTCTTGCTTTTATAGATGGGAGGCTTGAGCATCCAATGGTCTTGATTTCATCTTCAATGTGTGGCCAAGATCACTCCAGAAAATTTGTGTTTCCAGCTCACTTCCAGCCCTTATTATCTGTTGGATAAAACTCTCAGGTGCCCACAAATCGATCAGCAACACCAATTCTCACAAAATTGAACAGATTGGTTAAATTATCACATATTGCAAACAATGTGGGCCTAGTGAAAGAGATAGAAACAAAATGGGTAAAAAGAAAAATATAACCTATAAAAAATAGCAACAAATAACTCTAAAAAATGAGAGTTATCAGGGCATCACAAAGCTTCTTTTGTAGAGTTCGGAACACCTACTATTGCGCTTCGGTCCAAACAAACTTCACATTCTTTTGGGTTAATGTCGTCAAGGAAGAAGCGATCTTGGAGAAGTCTTGAATAAACCACCCGTAGTAACCTGCCAATCCTAAGAATCTACGGATCTCCGATGGACTCTTGGGAGGTTCCCAATTCTTCATAGACTCAATTTTAGAGAGGTGCACCTTCACTTCGTCTCGAGTGACAACGTGCCCCAAGAATTGGACCTCGTCTAGCCAAAAAGTCGCACTTGGAGAATTTTGCATACAACTTCTCATTTCTCAACACTTATAATGAAGGGTTTTGACGGGATCGCAATGGAAATAAACATACAATAACAATAAAAAACAAATGCGAAACTCCACTAGCTCGGATCCGTAACTTATGAAAAATAGGGACGAAATAAAACAACCATAGGGGGTTTAGAAAAACTACCTCAAGTGATTGTATCGAAATGAAATCAAAGCATGAGAAACCAACTAGGCCTCCTCTAGAAATATCCACACATGAAATCACCCGAACGGTTGCTAGCCCACGAGAACCAAAATTGACACACACACAAAAACGATTTTGTGTGTGTGTGTGAGTTCGACGCCACGGACAAGGAGAGGAGAGGAGAGGAGAGAATTTTTAATCTTGCTTCCCAGGTTTCTCTTAGCCCAAACCTAATCAAGGTTAGGTTTAAATACTCCCAACATTCCTTAATTTGGACCGGGCCCTTAGTTTAGCTTAAACTTTAATGGGTCTTAAGCCCTTTACTAATTATTAACATAATAATTAATATATAGGCTTAAATATTACTTTTTAAACGTTGGCCCTTTCGGTTTAATTATTAACATAATAATTAAATATCCGAATTAAGTCCAACATATATAATTAACATAATTATATTTTCACACACATTATAATTATTATTCTACTAAAATAATAATTGTTCCCCATATAACTTGTAATTAGATTTGGTTCTCGACCATCATGGTCAATTCGAGAACTACATACTCTAATGCGTGTGACCCTCATAGGTTCGCTTGACGTCAACAGTGTATTCATGTGACGTAGGCATAGAGAAACCTACAGTCTCCCACTTGCGCATGGCACATAAAAACACATATAGTGGTTATGTGTCTAGCAACGCGCCACCGCCCCCAAAGTCAAATGAATATGTGATTTCCAAGCTTTTATTGATGTAATAAATAACATGATCAAAATAATCCTTATCCCTTTGCTACACGATATTTCATATTGAACTCAAGACACAGATTAGGATCACCCTTGGTTGTTCAATAATTGTATTTCTCGATCCCGATATTAGTTGAGTAAACAAGTACTATTGGTTCAACCAATACACTCGTGTGTGGCCACATAATTCTCAATTTATATCATCGATGGGCCCATAAATTTCTCTCTCATCATGAGAGGAGGAAATTCCATATTTCATGTATACGACTCTCACACAGTTCACATCGTACCCAACATAGCCTGTATAATCACCCGGTGAAAGGTGACGTTAGGCATATATCAGGGCACAACACTCCCTGTGCTGAAGGTACGAATATACATCTTAGGTCAAAAAATAAATGAATAACTTATCATTTCAAGACTCACTTTATGACGACGATCTATGAAGTGATCTTGAAGGCGAGTATATCCAACATTTGAACCTATAAGTGCGAGTGACTCTGGTTGCACCCTGTGCTGGCCTAACTTGACCATAACCAGACTTCATAATGATCTTAGTTTGTTACTAGTCCCCCAGTAATAATAGACCATGGATCATTTTAAATAATATAATATTATTTATGGATTTAAACATGTTAATATAGAACACAACGAAATTAGTGTAATGACTCATACCCATTATGTTTAAGATAGATAGAATTCCATTGCTTAATGTTCCAAAAGTATACTAAAATTACAGATCAATTCAAACACATAGAAATCTTAAACCTATAGAGCTAGTGTGAATATCATGCTTGTTCTAACTAATAGTTTTAGTGAATGGATCTGCCATATTATCCTCCGATCGAACCTTGCAAACCTTCACATCATCTCAATTGATCATCTCTCGAATGATGTGATATTTTTTTCGGAATGTGCTTGGACCGCTGAGGAGACCTTGGTTCATTAGCTTGAGCTATGGCTCCCTTGTTGTCGCATTAGATCTCGACGGGTCCATTTATGCTAGGAACCACACCAAGGTCTGTGATGAATTTCTTCATCCACGTGGCCTCTTTCTCGGTGTCTTAAGCAGCCAGGTATTCTGATTCTGTAGTCGAATTTGTAATCATGCTCTACTTAAAGCTCTTCCAACTTACGAAACCACCATTCAGTGTAAACACAAAACCTGATTCTGACCTGAAGTCATCACGATCGGTTTGAAATCTAGCATCTGAGTATCCTCGAATGCGCAGATCTCCTTCCGTACCGCTGTATAGCATAAACATATCCTTACTCTTTCTCAGGTACTTGAGGATATTCTTTACTACTACCCAGTGAGCTTCACCCGGGTTTGACTGGTATCTACTAGTCATGCTTAAAGCATAAGATACTTCAGGTCTAGTACATATCATGGCGTACATTATTGATCCAATTGCCAAAGCAAAGGGAACACCCTTTCAGGTGATCCATGTCTTCCTTTGTGGAAGGATATTGAGATTTACTCAATTGTACACCATATACCATTGGCAAGTTTTCTCTCTTGGAACTCTCCATCTTGAAGCGTTTCAAGACCTTGTCAATGCATATACTTTGGCTCAATCCAATTAAGCGCTTAATCTATCCCAACAGATCTTTATTCCAAGGATATATACGACCTCTCCCAAGTCTTTCATGGTGAAACATTTCCCTAGCCAGGATTTTACTCTTTGTAGCATTGGGATGTCATTCCTGATGATTAGAATGTCATCAACATATAGGGCTAGGAAGATAACAATGCTCCCTTGGATTTCTTGTATACGAAAGGCTCATATTCATATTTGATGAATCCAAATTCTATGATCTTTTCATCAAATCGAAGATTCCAACTTCGAGGCACTTTCTTAAGTCCATAAATGGACCTTAGCAATTTGTACACTTTATTAGGATTCTTGGGATGCTCAAAACCTTCTGGTTGTACCATGTACACGTCCTCGCTCAATGTTCCGTTAAGAAACACGGTTTTGACATCCTTCTTCCATATCTCATAGTCGTGATATGCAACAATTGCAAGTAGTATACTAATTAATTTGATCATGGCTACTGGAGAGAAGGTTTCATCATAGTCAACACCATGTGTTTGAGTAAAACCTTTTGCTACCAATCTAGCCTTGAAAGTGTGCACGATCCCATCCATGTCAATTTTCTTTCTGAATATCCACTTGCTCCCAACGACTTTGCAGCCTTTGGGTGCCTCTACCAGATCCCATATCTGGTTATCCTACATGGACTATATCTCGGCTTTCATGGTATCATGCCATTTGTCAAATTCTGCATCTGACATAGCATGTCGGTAAGTTAACAGTTAATCATCAACCATCTAGTCACGGCCGATCAGGAACCCCAGGTATCTATCTGGCTCTTGACGAATCCTCCCCGACCTTCGGACCATTTGTCTCTCATTGGTATCCTCAACATCTTGTTGAGGTTCAACATCTTATTGAGTTTCAACATTTTGTTGAGTTTCAACATTTTGTTGAGGTTCAACATCTTGTTGAGTGTAAGTATCAACCCTTGTATCTTGTGGTGTTTCTTGAATTTTCTTCAAGTTCCACCCTATCCCTTGTCTCAGACTTAGTTAGAAAACCATTTTCTAAGAACTCAGCCTTGCGAGCGATAAACACCTTTTTTTGCTAGGGTTGTAGAAATGTTGGGAACTGAAGAATTCATCAAGTATGGTTAATGCTGCTAGTTCAAAGTTAATACTGCTAGAAGACTTAAAGGTTAATATTGCTGAGTGTTACTACTGCTAGTAGAATTAATACTGCTAGTCAAAGTTAGTGTTGCTTGAACAAAGTTAGTACTGCTAGTGGTTAGTGCTGCTTGGTAGTTAGTGCTGCTAGAAGGAATTAATGCTGCTGAGCATAGTTAGTGCTGCTTATGACTTGAAGATCCGAATGGAAAGGATGACAGCTGGAAATATTCAAGATATTCATGGAAGGCTTGAAGATAATGATGGAAGATATACTGAAGATATTTTATTTATTGAAATTATCTGTTTATTCAGTATATGTATAGATTTCATAGAATAGTTTAATGTGGGGAATTAATTCATCCTAATTTTTTAGTTCTAGAGAGAAAATCAACCTCAAGGCATAGATCCTAATTCTAGAGAAGTAGAATTCGTATTGGTGAGCCTGTTCATCAATATTGAGGTTGAGTGTGTAATCTTGTAACTTCAAAGCATTCAATACAAGTTTACAGTTTGTTCTTCATATTTTCTGTATTGATTTACTATTTCATTGAATATCAAAGTGTTATTCCGCAAACTTCTTTGATATTGTTTCTGAGAATTAATTCTTGTTGAGAATTCGATCCTGACAAGTGGTATCAGAGCCAAACTCTCTCAAAAGCATCTATTCATCATGGAAAATCTTACAGAATCAAGCAGTACTTTGGTCTCTAAGGTTCCAATGCTCAAACCCAGTGAGTTTGACATGTGGAAGATCAGAATTAGACAATATATTCTTCTCACTGACTTCTCAATGTGGGATATCATTGAGAATGGTCCTTCTGAAGCTGGAAGGATAGGAGCAGATGGGAAAAGACCTCCACCAAAGACAGATGGTGAGAGGAAGATCAGACAGACAGAGATGAAGGCCTTGAGCACTCTGCTCTTGGCCATCCCCAATTAATATCAGCATCAATTTTGCAACTGCACTGATGCTCAGATTCTCTGGAGTGCTCTAGAGAAAAGATTTGCTGGAACTAAAAGCATCAAAAGAAATCAAAGAGATGTTCTAAAGCAGCAGTATGAGAACTTCACTTCCTCAAAGAATGAGTCTATGACTCAAACTTTTGATAGGTTCAACAAACTCATAGGTGAACTGGCTACTGTAGGAGTAAAGATGGAACAAGATGATATCAACAGAAAGTTCCTCAGATCTCTTGGGGATGAATGGACTATGTACACTGTCTCATATAGACAGAGTGACAATCTGGAAGAGAAAGAACTTGATGATCTATACAATGATCTAAGAGTTTTTGAAACTGAGGTAGAAACCAAGAAGAAGCCCTCTGGTTATATCCACAATGCTGCACTTCTCTCAGCATCCACTGATACTACTGCCAACCCTGAAGCAGTTAGTACTGCCAGTGGAGTAAGTTCAGAAAAAGGCACTGAAACTATCTTTGAAGCATTTTTGTCCAGTCATAGCAGCAATTCTTTGATTAATGATGATCTGGATCAAATTCACTCTGATGACCTGGAGGAGATGGATATTAAATGGCAGATGGCCATGTTATCAATGAGGGTGAAGAAGTTCATTAAAAGAACAGGAAGGAATAACTTCTCTCAAAGAAGAGAAGATGGAGCTGGTTTTGACAAGACCAAGGTGGAATGTTATAAGTGTCACTTGAAAGGACACTTTGCTAGAGAATGCAGGAGTACTGTTCCAAACAACAACCACCAACAAGCTCAGAATGGAGGCTATAATCAAAACAAGAATCCTGCTCAAGCTCTTGTTTCTCAACAAGGAATGGGATTTGACTGGAGTGATCAAGCTGAGGAAGCCATTCAGAATCAAGCTCTTATGGCAGAAGTGTCTGATCTTCCCTCTGAGGTAATTTTTAATCTTTGTACTAAATCTTGCATTGACACTGTCACAAGATACAGGGATCACAATCAAAGTATGTGTGATGACCTCAAAAGATTAGAAAAGGATAGAAGAGATTATGTGTTGATAGTAGAGAGATTTGAAGAGCAAATCAAAGGCTTTCAAGCTAATGAACTTCAACACACTTATGACACAAACTATTGGAAGTGGGAAAAGAATGAGTTAGAGACCAAACTGTCTAAATCCTTAGAAGAGAGTGAAAGGCTAAAAGAGGAACTGTCAAAAGTTAAGCTGGACATAGAAAAGTTTTCTTATGCTTCAAAAGCAATGGATTCTCTTCTAAAGGCTCAGATTCATGATAAGATGAAGCCTGGTATTGGATACAACAATACACCCCCTCCTTACAATAACAACTATATCTCTCCTACTTCAGACTTGTTAGAAACCAAGGAGAAAAAGGACTTATCTGAGAAAGCCTTTAAGATAGATCCTTTGGATGAAGTAGTAATTAAGGATTTAACTGAGAAAGAAGCCAGTGAGTATAGGGATAATGATGTGAGTAAAAAGATACCATTAGAAAACAATATTATCACCAATGAGGGATGTGGGAAAATCTGGGTCAAGTCCAAGGAGATAGAACAGACAAAAGGAAAGGATAACAAGGTTCATTACAAACAAACCACAGTTGTGAATCCTGGATCTTGTAAACAGTGTGATTGCAGTAAAGCCAAGAGCCTAAATTCTGGTTTAAAAAGAGGAAATCAAAGAAACTGGAATAATCAATGGGCTCAGAAACAAGGAGTTGATCTGAATAAAATCAATAGACCAAAACCTTGTTTCATATGTGGCAAGTTAAATCATTTGGCTAAGTATTGTTACTTTAACCCTATTAACCAACAGATGAACTTTCAAAGATTTGTGCAAAAACCTGTTGGTTATAGGAAGGCTGAAAAGAAACATGTGATAAAGAAACATGGTGAAAAGAAAGGCCCCATGAAGAAAAAGATTTTAAAAGAAAGTGTCAAAATATGGGTGCCTAGAAGCAATAAAACTGTTAGTACTGATGACAGGGTTAGAAGCACTAAAAATGTTAGTACTGCTAACATGGTTACTACTGCTACCTGTGTTAGTACTGCTAAAAATATTAATGCTGCTAATACTGTTAGTACCTCTTCAAAGGTTAATACTGCCAACACAGTTACTGCTGCTAACACAGTTACTACTGCTAACAAGGTTAGTACTGCTAAGCATGCAAGTGCTGCTAAGGCAGTTAGTACTTCTAAAACCAGTATTGCTTCTAGCAAAAATATTTCTAAGCCTATTATTGTGACAAAATACTCCAAGCATGAGGAATCAAAGTTCAAAAATCTTGTCAAGAAAGAATGCAAGTATTTTGATGAAAAAGGGGTACCCAATACCACTTTGGCTTGGGTTCCTAATTCATACTAACTGATCTATCTTATGTGCAGGGCAACCAACAGCTCAAGGGAAAGAGCATATGGCATGTTGATAGTGGTTGCTCTAGGCACATGACAGGCAACATGTCATGCCTTCAGGATTTCAAGCATATCAATGGAGGACATGTTGCATTTGGAGATAATCTTACTGGCGGTAAGATAAGTGGAAAAGGTAATGTCACCAAAGGTAAGATGACATTTGAGGATGTCTACTATGTTGATCAATTAAAGTACAACCTGTTAAGTGTATCACAGGTTTGTGACAAACAACATAGTATATTATTTACAAATATTGAGTGTATGATCCTTGCTCCAGGGTTCAAGGTAGTTGATGAAAGCATGATACTACTTAGAACTCCAAGGAAGGACAATGTTTATTGTTTAGATATGGACAATGTTAATAGTGATTCATCCCTGAACTGTCTTGTTTCAAAAGCTTCTGTGGATGAATCCTCTCTTTGGCACAGAAGGATGTGTCATATGAATTTCAAGACTATGAACAAACTTGTTAAAAACAACCTTGTAAGAGGTTTACCTTCAAAAGTCTTTTCATGTGATGATCATTGTGTTGCTTGTCTTAAAGGCAAACAGCACAAAACTTCTCATAAGACCAAAGAGTTAAATTATGTTTCTTCTTGTCTCCAGTTATTGCATATGGATCTGTTTGGTCCTACAAATGTTATGAGTATAGGCAAGAAATCTTACTGCTTGGTTATTGTTGATGATTACTCCAGATTTACTTGGGTATATTTTCTAAGGACTAAGGATGAGACAAGTGGACTTATCAAATCCTTTATTCTAAGAATTGAAAACCAAACTAATCAAAGAGTAAAAGTCATTAGATCAGATAATGGAACTGAGTTTAAAAATCATGATCTAAACACCTTTTGTGAAGAGAAAGGTATTGAGAGGCAATATAGTGCTCCTAGGACTCCTCAACAGAATGGTGTTGCTGAAAGGAGAAATAGGACACTAATAGAGGCTGCTAGATCTCTGTTGGCTGATTCAAAATTTCCAATTACCTTCTGGGCTGAAGCAGTTAATACTGCTTGTTATGTCCAAAACAGAGTTCTAGTGGTCAAGCAAAAGAACAAAACCCCATATGAGCTTTTAAATAAAAGAAAACCTTTCATTGGTTTCTTCAAACCTTTTGGGTGTCCTTGTACAATTCTCAATACCAAATCTCACTTAGGTAAGTTTGATAGCAAAGCAGATGATGGATTTCTTGTTGGATATTCATCTCAGAGTAAGGCCTACAGAGTTTTTAACTCATCTTCTAGAATAATTGAAGAAAGTGACAATGTCAAATGCAATGAGAACACACCAAATCCTGTTGGGTCTGGACCTCAGTGGCTATTTGACATTGATTCACTAACTAACTCTTTTGGTTTCAGTAATGAGTATGCAGATTCAGGAAGTGGAGGATTAGGGATCACACAAGTTCTAGAAAGTATATCTAAATCTGTGATATTTCCCATACCCACAGTGAACTCTGTTGAAGACTGTGAAAAGGAATCATTTACTGGACCAAGTCAGAGTGAAGAAGAAACTAGAGATGAGGAGACTCAAGAAAATAAAGAATCAGAAGTGGCATCTGAAAACACTTCAGTTGAGTTGCATGAATCTAATCTAGAGGTTGGACTGAATGAAGAACCTAGTCATAACACCAGAGTTCAAAAGAATCATCCTCCACAGCTGGTAATAGGAGATATCTCTTCTCCTATGATGACTAGACATCAAAGCAGGCTTCAAGAAATGCAAGATCAACAGCATACAGTGCTTACTTGTTTTCTATCCCAGCTTGAGCCTAAAAAGGCACATGATGCTATGAAAGAATCTAGCTGGATAGAAGCAATGCAAGAAGAACTGTTACAGTTCAAGCTACAAGATGTATGGGATCTAGTAGACCTTCCTAAAGGTCACAGAGCAATTGGCACAAAGTGGATTTTCAGAAACAAGAGAGATGAAAGAGGTATTGTCATAAGGAACAAAGCAAGGCTGGTGGCTCAAGGATATACTCAAGAAGAGGGTATAGATTATGAAGAAGTTTTTGCACCAGTGGCTAGGATAGAAGCAATCAGACTATTCCTAGCCTATGCTTCTTACATGAACTTCAAAGTCTATCAAATGGATGTAAAAAGTGCTTTTCTCTATGGCTCAATTGAAGAAGAGGTATATGTCTGTCAACCACCAGGGTTTGAAAACCCAAGCTATCCAGACAGGGTATACAAACTGAAGAAAGCACTTTATGGGCTACATCAAGCTCCAAGAGCATGGTATGACACTCTGTCATCCTATCTCTTGGAAAATGACTTTGAAAGAAGAGTCATTGATAAGACTCTATTTATCAAGAGAAAGAATAAGGATATCCTGCTGGTCCAAATCTATGTTGATGACATTATCTTTGGATCTACAAGAGACAACATGTGCAAGGAGTTTGAGGATCTAATGCATCAAAGGTTCAAAATGAGTTCCATGGGGGAACTTACTTTCTTCCTTGGACTCCAAGTTCAACAGAAGTCAGATGGCATCTTCATCTGTCAATCCAAGTATGTGCAGGACATTCTAACCAAGTTTGGTTTCTCAGAGTCAAAACCTGCCAGCACACCTATGGAAACACACAAGCAGATAACAGCAGATCTTGAGGGGGAGGATATGGATGTGCATCATTATAGATCCATGATTGGCTCTCTCATGTATCTCACAGCATCAAGGCCAGATATAATGTTTCCAGTCTGTGTGTGTGCAAGATTTCAAGTTAGGCCAAAGCAATCTCACTATCAAGCTGTTAAGAGGATATTCAGATATCTCAAAGGGCAACCCAGATTGGGACTTTGGTATCCTCATGACTCATCCTTTGACCTACTTGCATACTCAGATAGTGATCTAGGTGGAGCAAACTTGGACAGAAAATCTACTTCTGGAGGATGTCAGTTTTTGGGTGCAAGACTAGTCTCATGGCAGTGCAAGAAACAAACCACAGTATCCACATCAACAACAGAGGCAGAGTACATAGCAGCTGCAAGTTGCTGTTCTCAAGTCTTATGGATTCAGAATCAAATGTTGGATTATGGGGTAACCTTTCTACACACTCCAATTTTTATTGACAACAGCAGTGCTATTAGCATTGTTAATAATCCAGTCAAGCACTCAAAGACAAAGCACATTGAAATCAGGTATCACTTCATAAGAGACTGTAATGAAAAGAAACTTATTCAAGTTGTAAAAGTTCACACTGATAATCAGTTTGATGATCTATTCACTAAAGCCTTTGATGTGGGTAGATTCACTTTATTGGTAACTAGTGTGGGAATGATCAACTCTGAATAAGCCCCTTCTCAAAAAGTGGTTCTATACCTGTATATTATTTCTTCTTGGTGTTACTAATCTTCTTTTTCAGGATATGTATAGCAGTACTCAGTGTTTCGCAAGTTTAAAGGAGTAAGTTAGTTAATACTGCTAGTAGTTAATACTGCTTTCAGTTAATACTGCTTTCAGTTAATACTGCTAGTTAGTTAATACTGCTAGTAGTTAATACTGCTCTCAGTTAATACTGCTAGTTAGTTAATACTGCTAGTTAGTTAATACTGCTAGTAGTTAATACTGCTCTCAGTTAATACTGCTAGTTAGTTAATACTGCTAGTTAGTTAATACTGCTAGTTAGTTAATACTGCTAGTCGTTAATACTGCTTTCAGTTAATACTGCTAATTAGTTAATACTGCTAGTTAGTTAATACTGCTAGTTAGTTAATACTGCTAGTTAGTTAATACTGCTAGTAGTTAATACTGCTTTCAGTTAATACTGCTAGTAGTTAATACTGCTCTAGGTTACTACTGCTTATGTTCCGAATACTATAAATACTCTTTGCCCGCCTAAAAGTTCATAACGACTCTTTGCATACTGTTCTCTTGCGCTCTAAACCCTTTCTCTCTCAAGTTCGAAGCTTTCAGGCACATTGTTCACTAAGATCAATGGCATCCATGACATTCATCGACGAGCACAATGAGATCGCGATGCTACAAAAGCCAAAGCAAGCTGCAGGATTTCATCAGATTGTGGATTTCCTCAAGTCAAGCCATATTGCTCATGCTCTTATTGTATCCCCTACAATCTATATTGAGCATCAAAGGCAGTTCTGGGCTAATGCCACCATTGTTGCTGAGAATGGTGTGCAAATGATCAAGACAAGGATCTGTGAAAAGCCACTAACAGTTACTGAAGAGGTTATTCGCATCAGTCTACGTCTAGACGATGCCTCTGGTATAACTTCTATCCCAAACGATGAACTGTTTTCCAATCTTACAAGAATGGGGTATGGAGGCCCATTGGGTGTTTTCAAATTCTCTAAAGCCAAATTTTCACCCCAATGGCGTTTCTTTGTCCATACTCTCATGCACTGTATCTCCAAAAAGACTACTGGATGGAGTGAGTTCAGCAGCACCATTGCTTATGCTTTGGTGTGCTTGGCCACTGCCAGAAAGTATAACTTTTTTAAAATAATTTTCAGTGATCTTGTCTCAAACATGGGAAACAAAAAGAGCTTCTTTATGTACCCCAGGTTTGTCCAAGAAGTTATTACTCATGAATTGACGGATATACCTCAACCTGTTGGGGTATATGTACCTAAACCCCCCAAAGGCAAGGTTTTCTCAAATATGAGAAGATCTGCTGGGGACTCGGAAGGAGTTGACACCCCATTGTTCTCTACAATGATGGTGGTGTCCCAAACCAATGAAGGTATGGTAGCAGGGTCAAGGCCCCCAATTGACCAACCCACTGCTAGCCAATCCCAACCTTCCCTCTCAAAATCTATTCCCCAGTCCCTTCTTGAAAAACCAACCTCTCCTATCATCCAAACTTACAAGAGGAAACAGGTAAAGAAGGCTCCTTCCCTTCTTGTACCATCACCCACTCAGCCTTTAAGCCCTCTAAGGGAGAATTCTCCCTTAGAGAATATCCAAAGGGAAACCACAAGGGTGTCTCCCAACCCCAAGGAGGTGCTCTCTGAGGAGGAGGAAGAGCATATGGGTGATGAGGCTGCCACTACTCCTGCTAGCACAGAGGAGGAAAGTGGTAACATAAATAAGACCTCCCCCATGGCAACTTTGAATGAGCAATCATTCGAAGGTCCCTGGTGCCAAGAAACCACGGGGGTGGATAGTGCTTCTGCTAGGCAGAAGACTTCCACTACTAAAAGATCCAATAATCCTTCAAAGGAGGGTAACACTTCTAGAGAAGGTGAGGACAGATATGACTACCAGGAATTGATGGAAACCATGGGAAACATCAACCTAGATGTTATGAAACAAGGAAAAGAAATAGAGGAGATGAAGCTGGTTATCCTGTCCCAACAAGTTCAGATTGAAAAATTGAAGAAGATGGTGACCAGGCTGGTTCAAAAGAAAAGAAGGAAACAGTTTGTACTCAAAAAGAGGGACCAAGTTCAAGATTCTTTCAACAAGGGGGAGAAGCATGAAGGGGAAACTGTTGAAAAGAAAGCTGAAGTTGAGGGGGAGACAGAGGAAGAGATGGAAAAAGAAACAGATACTGCTGCTGAAGTAAAAGTAGCAGCAGAAACTAAAGCAGCAGAAATAGGGCTCTCTGTGGAAGAAATGGAGATAGCAGAAACTTTAGTCAAAGCAAAGAATGATACTCCTAAGGCTACTCAAAAGGCCAAGGGAGTAGTTATCAAAGAAGGAGGGATCTCAGAGAAAGAGAAGGAAGTTTTGAAAGAATCAAAGGGAAAAGGAAAAGAGAAGATGATTGAAGCTGAAATGCCTCCAAGACAGAAGTCTCAGATTGAAATGGATGAGGCAATAGCAAAGCAGTTGCAAGACCAAATGGAGAAAGAGGAGCAGTTGCAAACAGAAAAGGATAGAGAACTGGCAAAGATTATGGCCAAGAAGTTAAATACAGAATACCAAAAGAGTTTGAAAGAAGCAGCTCAGACAGCAGCTCAGGTCAAGAAACTTCAAATTAAGAAGATGCCTATTCAGAAGCAAAAGCAGAAAAGACAACCCTCCAAGACATTTTTGGCCAATCAGGAAAGAAGAAAAATGATAAACTTCCTGAAAGGTGCAATTGGTGTTAAGGGAGAGATGTTTATCCACATGGCATACTCTCAGGTTGAAGAGTTGTATAACAAGGAAATGGCCAAGCTCCAAGGGAATTCAGCACAAAGGGAGGAGGCTGAGAGAAGGATGAAAGAGAGACATGATCTCAACATCCAACAACCATTCCCTGAGGAAACCACACCCTCCAAAGAAGAAGCAGAAGAGAAGAAGGAAGAACCTGGAAGTGTTGGTATAGAAGCCAAGTCTGGAAAAAGAGTGAAATCAATTGCTTCAAAAAGGCAGTTGAAAAGGCCTAGGGTGGAAGAAACTGAAAAGGAAGCAGAACCTTCAGTCACATCTCCAACAGAGCCAGTACAGAGTCCAGAGCAGGTCACTAAGCAAACAGATGAGAGTATGTATCCGTACATGACAATAGTGGAACCTTTGAAAGTTGTTCCAATCTCTATGCAAGCTCCAGAGATCATCTTCTGGGATATTCTGAGAGACAATGGAAAGAATTTCTTCAGAATCAAGAGAGCTAATGGTTCATTTGAAGCTTATTCAACATGGGGGAAAGTCATCAGAAGTTGTTCAAGAGCTGATATGGAAGAACTATATAAAGTTGGGATGAAACTTTATGAACCTGTGTTGAAAGGTACTGAAGAGAATCTTCTCAAAGTGACATTGGAATACTTGTGCATGATGTTTGAGCCTGGAAGAGTGCACCATAGGATTAAAGATCATATGCATGAGTTCATATTCAAGAAGATTGACAAATGGATACTGTTTGAAAACTGTGGAGTATACATGATTACTATTGACAATTGTTATCATGAATACTACCTGGTGGACAAAATCTATGAGCATAGCAAGGAGAAGTTAGAAGGGATGCTTAAAGCTACACTGGTATGTACAAAGGATTCAGAGATGGCAAAGATTGTGGTGAGAAGAACTGTAAATCAAAGCTTGGGCCTAGATCCGAATTTGGGAAATTGAACCAGAGGTGTTGAAAAGAATCTTGAAGATTAATTCTGAAGAACTTGACTTCTTTTCCTAAAAGTCAAGTTAGGGGGAGATTGTTGGGAACTGAAGAATTCATCAAGTATGGTTAATGCTGCTAGTTCAAAGTTACTACTGCTAGAAGACTTAAAGGTTAATACTGCTGAGTGTTACTACTGCTAGTAGAATTAATACTGCTAGTCAAAGTTAGTGCTGCTTGAACAAAGTTAGTACTGCTTAGCTAGTTAGTACTGCTAGTGGTTAGTGCTGCTTGGTAGTTAATGCTGCTAGAAGGAATTAATGCTGCTGAGCATAGTTAGTGCTGCTTATGACTTGAAGATCCGAATGGAAAGGATGACAGCTGGAAATATTCAAGATATTCATGGAAGGCTTGAAGATAATGATGGAAGATATACTGAAGATATTTTATTTATTGAAATTATCTGTTTATTCAGTATATGTATAGATTTCATAGAATAGTTTAATGTGGGGAATTAATTCATCCTAATTTTTTAGTTCTAGAGAGAAAATCAACCTCAAGGCATAGATCCTAATTCTAGAGAAGTAGAATTCGTATTGGTGAGCCTGTTCATCAATATTGAGGTTGAGTGTGTAATCTTGTAACTTCAAAGCATTCAATACAAGTTTACAGTTTGTTCTTCATATTTTCTGTATTGATTTACTATTTCATTGAATATCAAAGTGTTATTCCGCAAACTTCTTTGATATTGTTTCTGAGAATTAATTCTTGTTGAGAATTCGATCCTGACAAGAAATAATACCCAATAGTTTCTTTGGGATATCCCACCAAGATACACTTTTCAGATTTAGGCTCAAGCTTTCTAGAAGCTTCTGGCTTAACATAAGCATCACAGCCCCAGACTTTCATATAGGATAGGTTTGGGACCTTCCCATACCATATCTCATATGGATTCTTGTCGACCTTCTTGGTAGGTACATTGTTAAATATTTTGGTGGCAGTTTCCAAAGCATACCCCAGAAACTCTTATGCAACTTGGTATGACTCATCATAGATCTAACCATATCTAACAAAGAACGGTTTCTCCTTTCAGAACACCATTATGCTGTGGTGCTCTTGAAGTAGTGAGTTGTGAAATTATCCCACACTCTCTAAGATGATTAGTGAATTCTTGGCTCAAATATTCACCACCTCGGTCAGACCGAAGGGCTTTTGTTGATCCAAACTCTCTTATTGATTTGATGATGACCCTTTGAAATACTTAATGAAAATTATATTTAACATCTCTATGTATTAGTGTTTCACTATCAGCGATTATATACTGATTATGTTCAATATCGTTGATGGTTTCTGATGTATTATGTTCAATATAATCCCTGAAGACAAGTTTTATGACAAAGACGTTCATCGTTGACATCGAAGACAAAACTGATGAACAAGTGACGAGTCTACTCATGATCTGATGCGGATATCAGTGAAACCAAGATAAGTCCACTCACGCGACGAATCAAGAAGATAAGCTTTAGCGATAGCTGACTTTTACTCAGGTTCTCTAATAAAAGACTTCATCAGCGATCACTGATCATGAAGCTTACACTCCAAGTTTCGTTTGTCTTAATCTTTGCACAAATAATACAATATGTCAGAAGAGACATGCTTTTGTCCAATATCGTATAACAACTCGGATGACTGCACTGTTCACCATACGGCTAAGAGCATGTTGCAAAAGTCAAAAGCATGCATCCAACCAAATGATGACACGTGTAAAGTACCCCTGCCATGCATGAAATACATAGGGTATAAATAGAAAGGTTGTGCTTCACGTTGAAGTGTTGCCTTCTATCCTCCTATCTATCAGTGCATCCTATATAAACCCTTGTTTTCTATAAGTTCCTCAACCTTTCTCTCTTGTTCTAGTGCAACCCACTTAGTGTTTCTCAAGTTTGTTTAGATTATGTTTACTTAATCTTATTCTACAACAAACTGTAAATTGTAATTTGATTTATCAATAAACAATTTATTAAACTTTAAAATTTGTGTTTGTATTCAACCCCCCCCCTTTACAAACTTGTATATCACCTTCGGGACCAACAAGTGGTATCAGAGCAGATTGTTTAATCCATAAACAAGATCTTGCTTAATTCTCTTCCTTGCTATTCTCTAGAATGGTACTAAACACAAACTCAAATTATTATGATAATGGGTCTCTCTAAATCTCCTCGATTCAGCAAGGACAACTTTACTCTCTGGAAGAATCGAATGATTCTATTTCTAGAAAGTATAGATCTCACTATGCCTGAATATGTTGCAAATGGACCTTATGAACCATTTGTTATCATAGTTGCAGTCCCTGCCACTGCAACTACTGTTGTTGTCCCTGAAAGAATCGTTGCCAACGAAATAAGGCAATGGAGTGATGAGGACAAGAAGAAAATGGGACTTGATGCAAAGGCTAAAACCATTATCTCTATGGCTTTGCCTGATGAAGTTTTCCATTCCATCATGCATCTAAAAACCTCCAAAGAAATGTGGGACACAATATGTGTTCAATATGTAGGTACTACTGAGATCCAAGAAACACGAAAGATCAATTTGGTAAGACAATATGAAAGTTTCATTTGTGGTAAGAATGAATCTTTATCTGATGTTCACCAGTGATTTAATTGCTTAATCATTGATCTAAGGATTGTTTGTAGGACCTATTCTAATTCTAATGTCCTTACTAAATTCCTTGAATGTCTTCCTGAAAACTGGTACAGTTATTCAATGTGTCTCAACCTGACCAAAGACTTAAATCACCTTTCTCTCATTACTCTTTATGGGATCTTGCTCAATTTTGAGCAATCAAATCAACTGAAGAAGAATCTTCTTAAAGATTCTAAAGACTCCAAAAGCACACCTGTTGCTTTAGTCTCTTCAGAGATTATCCCAACTCAGCGATCTACTCTCACTATCACTGAGTTAGATTCTGACTCAGAGGATCTATCAAACACAGACCTTTCAGAGTTTGATGAATCTTTGGCACTCTTGATAATCTTTTAAGAGATTTGCAAGAAAGAGCAATTTTAGAAGAAATAAACCTCTTTCCTTATCTGACAAGCCTAAATCAACACCTGATAAGGCAACTGCTACTTGCTATAACTACGAGAGAGTTGGACGTTTTGCCAGCGAATGCAAGTCAAAGAAAGTCTTCAAACCTTCGTCATCAGCGATGACAAATACCTAAAGTTGAAAGAAAAATATCAAAAGCTGAAAAGCTTCAAGTGAAAAGGTAAAGGTCTGATCGTTGAAGAACACGACTGGGCTGAATTAGAAGAGTCAAGTTTTGATGAAGAAGATGCTGCTAATATCTGTTTAATGGTTGAGATTAAAGAAGAAGTGGAAGAACCATCCGGGATATCCACAAGCTCTAACACCTCTCAGGTATCAACCTCTATTGATCCAACTCTTACTGAAGTTGAAAGACGTTGCGTTGTTGACGTGCTAACAATTGACTTGTACAATGCACTTAATGGTTAAACCCTTGCTCAAAACAAATATATTGTTTAAACTGAACAACTTGAAAAATGCCATTTAAGGATCAAAGAACTAACTCTTTTAGAGGAAAGTTTAAAATATCAAGTCATTGTCAATGAGATTATCATCATTGAACACGAACAAGTTATCGCTGCTCTCAGGTCTGAAAAAGCTATAGTTGAAGGATGGTGTAAATCTTCAACTAAGATCACTGAGATCATAAGTGTTCAAATCCCTGCTCATGATAAAACCAGTCTTGGTTATAAATCTGATAAGGATGAATCTAGCAGAGATTGTTCCATGCTTAAGTTTGGAATGTTTGTCTCTTCTAACTGAACTGCTACTTCTTGACGGTTCCCGATAGAGAACTATTACTGAAATTTCTGAGTACCACTGAGCTTAACTCTATCAATGACTCATGCTAAAACCCATCACATGTATAAGTCACTAATCATGAACATATTCACAACAGTCGAACAATGTAAATAATTAAACTGTAACAAGACTGAAATTACTCACATACGAACATATAATATAAGCATAACGATGGCACGTTCTAACATGCTTAGCAATTTAAATAATATAAACATAATAAATAAATTGCATAAACTGAAACTAAGCTAGTCGTGTATCCTCCCCTTTGGGGAAACGAGTCATGAAAACTCACCTGATCTGCTGCAAATGAAACTACAATTAATTATTGAGAGCTCGGAACGAACCGAACACCTAATAAATGATTATAAATCGAAGTTACGTTAAAATAATTATAGACTAACTTTATCGTAAACATCTCAACGAATTACTTTTCCATTTATCGTTTACTCTACAACCTCTAAATTAAGTTAATTAATTAATTTCTATACTTTATAATTTAATTATAACTAATCTATAATTATTACTATTGTTAATAAGTAATTCTAACAGTAATAGGGGTTATTTCATCTTCATCTTTAACAGTAGCTTTGCCAACACTTTAGGAACTGCACGTGACTAAACAAAACTCATATGGATTAATGGGTTTTGTTTTTTTTCTAAAAACATGCATGGTTGAAGGAAACTTTAGCCCCTATCTCTTTTTCTCACCTGCGACCAACATACTGCACCTACATATATATATATATATATATATATACATGCTTACGCACACACACGCACACACACACACACACATATATATATATATATATATATATATCTACCTGCACATATTTATATACCTACATATATATATACATAAGCATGCATATAGTATCCATGTGCCAAGGTCTGGACGTTGGGGGTGTCTCACCCCAGACTCGAAAAACATCTAGATCACCGATCGACATCTGATGACCCCGATCCAGACTCCCATCTCCCCGTTCGTTTAGGGGACTCAAGGGTTCCAGACCCTCTCTCATTCAAAACCGATCACAACGGATATGAAAAGAAAAACGCACCGAACATGTATTTGATGATTGCTTCCGACAGAACCTGTGGCCAACGCCACCCTTTTTGTTTTCCGATCAGTATTTACAACAACAACAAAACTTAATATCGTTCTACGGTTTTCGACGTTACGCAACTATTTTAGATTTCGAACTTCAAAGCTATATATATACATATAACTTCGAGACTCACACAGAAACGTAACTAATGTACATGATCGATACCGTCGATCGTTATCCGGAAAAAGGTTACGAGACATAAATCTAAACGAGAAAGTAGAAGGTTGCTTACTGAGATCTAACGAAGCTGTTGTACAATATCTTGAGCCAAAATCTTTACGAACCCTCTGCTGATTTCTCCTCCCCTCTCTTGCTTTTATCCCCTCTTTAAAGAAGACTCCAGGAGACTAATTTTGGTTTCTTGATAAACCCTCCAACAACCAAGTCCTACAACTTCTCCTGCGATTTTCTTGGTCAGTGGGTTATCCCACGTTTTTTTTTTCTTTTTACTTAGTCAAATCTCCTTCTTTTTCTTTTCTGGATACTAATTAATAAAAGAGGAAATGGGTACCTGTTGTACGAAAAGTAGGGGAAATGGGTAATTTCCATTATTTATTTATTATCTTCTTTCTCTTTTTCCCATTTGAGATAAACTCCAAGAGACTTAAATGTCTCCTCTCACTCTACCCGTTAGAGGTCTAGAATAAGTCAAAATGGGTTTATTTTACTTGATCCAAGTATCCCCTTTAGTCCACACTTTTCTTATATCAACAACTTCAACCCTCACTACTAAATACATTCCAACTAGCCTCTAAATTGGGGTGTTACAACTCTCCCCTCCTTATAAAAATTTTGTCCTCGAAATTTGCTTTTTGAACATATAGAAGCAATTTCGTCTCCCTCTTTGTTTTAGATTTCTAAGGCACACATGACCATCTATTATACCCCACACTAATTACACACACATGTATCTATACTACCTTATAATGCATTTACATCAATATCTTAAATACAAGTCACAAAGCATAAGGTACTGCTTCTTAAAGCATGATTTCTTAAAAACTATGAATTACAAGTGTTTTAGCATGATGTACAACTTAGTAATGCATTGATTTAAACCCCAACAAAACCACTGAACTAGAATGGCAGAGACCTGCTTTCTTTAAAAAAGAAGTTTTTCCTTCCTTTTTTATGCAAACAGTACAAATTGTTAAGCAAGCCCTTACACTCTTTTGTCTTTTCCTGCTTTATCTGATCTTCGTTCTTGGTTTTCTGCTTTCACATATTTTAAGATTTCAAATTTTGAAATCTCTATCAGTACTAATGCTCCCATTTTCTTTCCTTTCAACCTCCTTGTTACAGACCGACCTAGCATCTTTGTTTTTCTTTCTTCTTTTTACAGGTATATTGTTCTTAAAGAGGTAAGCGTAATTTAGGTTTGATTTTGATCATCTTGATAGTGTAGTTGCTGAGGTATGATCGATATGTTGTTTGGTTAAGAATTTCTTTCATTCTCTTTTTCTACTTCCTCTCGTACACATATCTTATTTGGTTACAGATTTCCTTGATTCTTGTTGCTAATCAGAATACCCCTAAAATTGAAGTCGTATATTCTCTATTTAAGTAAATCAATTTCGAGGTCTTCTGCTTCGTTTATTGTGAGTAGCGATGATGTTTCATAGTTTTATGTTCCTACAGTCCTACTGATTGATTTTTGAATTGATTTTTGAATTCCTTTGCAGGTGGTGAGAAAGAGAGCAGATCAAAGACGTTATGGATTTCCCTCAAGAGGTACCATCTGCATTTTCGAGCGGTATGATGGTGATATCGCTTGGCAACATACTGAAGTTGATGTTCCAAGAAAAGTGGTAAACTTTTCCACTCGATCGTCATATTTCTTTCCCATTTTTGAACTTTATTATCAGTTATGGTCCGACTATTAACGTGATGCTCACATATGTAGATAACAAGTGGAAAACCAGATAACTTCTGGTAGAGTCAGATTATATCTTACTATGTAAATTCAAATCGATACACTCTTTGTTCTTACAGGTATGACTTACTGGTGTTCTGGAAATGAAGGCTACAACATACTGTTATGCTCAACATACTCTATGGATTACCCTTAAATGGCAAATCCACCTTTTCTTAGTTTTATACTTTTGAGGCTTCCTAAACTTGTGAAGTGTTCCCATATGCTCTTGTGGTTTTAATTACTTTGTTCCAGTACACTTCAGGTATATCTGGTTCCGTGATCACTTAATTTGAATCTTTGTATATTTATCTATTACTACCTTATAATGCATTTAAGAAAAACTCTTAAATACAAGTCACAAAGCCTAATGTACAACCATTTTATGTATAAAATTCAAAAAACTATGAATTACAACTAACAAAGTTTATTGTACAATCTTTTAATACACGACCCCAACAAAACCCAGATTGGAACTTTCAGTTTCACTTTCTTTTGTTGCAGCTTCTTCCTCCCTATTTACACCTTTCTTCCTCCCATTTTAGCAAATTCAAACCCCTCTTTCTTCCTTTGAGCTTTCTTCATCCCCTATTTACAGCTTTCACCTGAAAAATACAACCTTTTCTTTCTTTAGAGGTCTCTGCAACCCTTCTTTCTTCCTTTCAACTTTCTTCTTCAACTTTCTTCCTCTCCTCTTTACATCTCTCATTCTGAAAAATGTTACTACCTCTATTTCTTCAGAGGTCTCTACATTATTTAAGATACCACTTTCTTTCAATCGCAGGTTACAACCATTTTCTTTCTTCAATCCTCCTCTCTCTCTCTCTCTCTCTCTCACACACACACACACACACACAATCACATCGCAGCTCAACATCACAACATTCAAGCATCACATGATTGATCTTGTTGTAGGTCCTTCTCCTTTATTCTGTTTAAAGTGGTTTTTTTAAGTGAAAAATAATTGATTAAAGAAATTGATTAAAAAGTAAGGGTGGTTTCAGAAAGTTATCTCATTTTCCAGCTTTTCCTCTCCAGTTTTTTCTCACCAATCCGTTTTTTAAGTTTGTTGCTCTTTGACCTTCATACGGCTGTGCATTGATCTTCGATTGTGCTTGGCTATGTTCATCTCTCAATGATGTAACCTGCAAAAGTTCAAACATTATCTTTGAGGAAATATACCTTGGCCTTGAGTGCATCCACTTAATGTCATTATACTTTTTCTGGGTTATAAATTAAATTTCCAAATCATTTTTTTTGTTTTCTACAGCAGGGTGGTCAAGAACAATTGGGAAGGGCCATTTGGACTTTCAATCACATTCTTGTGGCTCAGGTTTTCTCTTGTTAGTTACATGTTTATGCATGTATATTGTGTGTATTATATTTGAATTTGTATACAAAATAATTAGCTAATAACAAAGATGACAACCTTTCAAAAAGCAACCGTTGTTCATGCTTTTATATGAAAAAAACAACAATATGGTCATGTCGCTGCAGCAAAGTTATTGCATGGATGATTGGGTTCACTTTACCAAATTAATTCTACAAGCTTTCCAAATCCTACAAACAAAAACGGGCATCAAAAGTTATAAATAGAAACTGGTTGCATAATGTGAATCCATATGGATAATAAACACCTGTCAATGTTTAGAAGGTCAGGAATTTAAAAAAAATTACTAGAAGGTCATGGATTTTTTGTTTCAAAATATCATTAAGCTAAATAACCCTTTCTAAGCACATACAAGAAACTGGATTTCTTATTGCACTTACTTAGCAGCAGGAGGATTAGAATTTATAGTGCATCCAACACTTTTTAGTAAACAAAGTTTTATTAATTGTAGACATGGTGATTGAAACAAAGTAAAAAATTAACAGTAGCCATTGTGATTGAAAGGTTTTAGTAGCACAAATTTTCATGGATATAACAGTAGCATAAATGATGCAATAACAGTAGCATATACGATGGTGAAGCACATAAACGATTTTATAGAAATTGATTTTACAGTAGCATATACGATACGATGGTAACATATACAGAAATCGAAACTAAAAATCGAAACTAAAGAAATCGATGAAGAACACCAATAGAAATCGATGAAGAGAAATCGATGAAGAACACCACATAAATCGATGAAGAAATCGAAACCAGAGTATGGTGGAGACGATGAAGAACAGTAATCGAAACTAAAGAAATCGATGAAGAACACCCACAAAAATCGATGAAGAGAAATCGATGCAGAACACCCAAAAAATCGACGAAGAACACCTAAAAAATCGATGAAAAACACCACATAAATCGATGAAGAAATTGAAACCCGAGTATGGTGGTGACGATGAAGAACAGTAATCGAAACTAAAGAGATCGATGAAGAACACCCACAGAAATCGATGAAGAGAAATCGATGCAGAACACCCAAAAAATCGATGAAGAACACCACATAAATCGAAACTAGAACATGGTACATACCTACCTGTGGAAACGATGAAGATGGAGGTGTGGAAACGATGAAGATGGAAGCGATGGCAGTTTGGTAGATGGAGGCGATGAAATGAAATTAGGTTTAGGTTTACGTATCAGATAGATGGTGTAAGAAAAAAGAGGGTATTTTAGTAAATTTTCAATTTAGTACTATGTTGTTCCACCTATTTTGGTGGAACAAAAAAACTCAAGTTTTGTATCATAAAATCAACTTTTTGTCCCATGTTGTCCCATCTGATTTTTGTCCCATGACATACCAAACATGGGACTATTTTTTTTGTCCCGTCCCGTCCCATCTAGTCTGCATATCAAACGCACCCTAAGTTTTTTTGAGGAGACGAGGAGTGTAAGGCCATCTTTTTTTTTTAATTTAGTATTTTGGTTTAGAATTATTGAAAAGAGTAATTACTATTTCTAATTATTATAATTATTTATGTATTATTTACTGTTTAAATGTTATGTGGTACTAGAAGCGTACTTGTGCAATGCAGCGAGATACATCACGATTTTAGTGTTTAATTTTATTTTTTATTTTTTTGTCGATTTACAGTACGATTTTGGATGATTTTGAGAAAATGATAATGTTTTTTTTATAAATTTGTTTAATTTAGACTTAATAATATAATTTTTTTATATAAAAAAAATAAGTATTTTGTTATAATCAATGATTATATTATATATTTTAATAACATCTAGAAAAAATAATCAATTACATAGTTAATAATATAATTAAAACAAATTTATAGTAATATAATATATTAATTAATAGTGATACATGAAAAGGTCTGCATAAAAGGAAGACCTTGCACATACCAAATTGGTGGGTGTTAGAAGCATGTAGTAGTAATATGTATCTTAAGGTTTGATACTTGTAAATTAAGAGATTTTTAAAATCTTGCATAAAATGATGGTATCTTGTGCCTAATAATTTATATTTAAGAGTTTTTTATCCATACTTTATAATATAGTATAGATAGTATAGATATAGATAATTTTATTTTATTTAAGTTTTTATTAAAAGACTTTTTCAATTATTTTTAAAAAAATTTAAAAAGACTTTGTTTTATAATGTAAGTTTACATTTAATTATTATATAATTTATTTATATATTAATATTAATTAACAAAATCAAATAATAATATTAAGGGAAATTCGCTGAAATAGCCATATTACCTAGCCAATTGAATCTCCTAGCCATTTCTCTCCATGATTTACCAAAATAGACCTAGGTCCGCAATGGCGGACCTGCAGGTCCTCTACCTCCAGCAAAAGACAAAAAAATTGTCGGTCCAAGCCAGGTCCGCAAAGGGTAGGTCCGCCACCTGAGGTCCGCCATTTCGTCACGTATCACGATCTCACTCAACGACAGCAGAGGACCTAGGTCCGCCATGACGGAGGTAAAGGACCTGCCGGACCTGGGTCTATTTTGGTAAATCATGGAGAGAGATGGCTAGGAGATGCAATTGATAGAGTAACGTGTCTATTTGAGCCAATTTCCCTAATATTAATTTATAATAAAATTTAGTTGATTAAAGTTTCATCGTACTTTGATAAATATATATAATTTTATACTTATATGACAATTAAAATATTGATTTGAAATCATTATAATGGATGTAATACTAAAATAATTGCATGTAATATTTAAGGAATTTGTTTGATGATTGCGTTTATTAAACATTGTGGAGGTTTAATGTTTCTTTTATCATAAATACTTTTATCAAGATTTAGTTTCTTTTGTTAATAATGCTTTTTTTCATCCTCAGTTTTATGTCTCAATTGTTTTTACATTAGATGTATTGATAAAAAATGTTCATAACTTCAAGTTAGATGGTTTTATCTTCTCTATTCTCCAAAAACCTATAAATTAAATACACGTCCCAAAACTCTCATTATAAAGAGGTAAGTTCTTGATTTTGTTTTTATTTCCCTTTTTTGTTTGTTTCACTTTGGGTTTTTTTATTTGATTCAAGCCTTTTAAACGTCAATTTTTTTTTCTTCAAAATGTGTAAGATCAGGTGAAGTTTTCGTTGGTTGTTCTGGTTGTGATTGAGGTATTTTTTTTCTATTTTCGATTGTGTGTGTTTTGTTAATTTTCATAGTTCTATGTTTGTTTATTTCAATTTTGAGTGAAGTTCTCCAATGGTTGTTATTGTTGATAAATATATTCCTATTAAAGTCATTGTGCATTTTTTGCCGGACATGTTTACAAATGAGCAATTTTCACATTCTGGATATATGGATTTGCATTATTTACAGACGATTGTATTTATGTTTTGTTCAGTCATGAATTTGAAATTTTGTAATGAGTTCTCAATATATGGGTTTGGAAACTCAATACTGCATGTAGTTATTTTTCCAATATATCTTGCTAATAATCAATATTAACCTTCAATTTTATTTATTAGTTGACATGCAAATAAACCATACAAACTCATAAAAAAAATCGAGATGGATGGAGAAACATGATCGAGAGCAAAGTTATTGCTTCAAAATTGTGATTCACCCACGCTGCATCGCGCGGGTACACGGCTAGTATATATATATATATATATATATATATATATATATATATATATATATATATATATATATATATATACATACTACTGATCACTTTTATCAATCCCTTAACACCTTATCTAGTTAGATTCTTCTTATAATGTATGGGGCAACATTGCACGCACAATTCTCCTGACTATATTTCTATTGCACTGTTGCAGTATTCTATAAATAGTCACTACTTGGAAAGCTCTGCCTGAATATATATATATATATATATATATATATATATATATATATATATATATATTATACTAAATGACACACTAGCTATCTGAAAAAAATGATGCTTTAGTTAATACATGGCCTAGCCGTGTAGGTCTTACTGGCATACGCTGACGCTAAACATTGTTTAGATGTTGTGACATAACTAACGCACATGCTAATGACTACTAACACAAAGTCACATATCTAAGTTTTACTTTACATGGCTAGACTATTGTTCTATAACTAATACATGCCTCACCTACTACTCGGACCTTACCTAACAAGGTGGGGGTCAATACTATACTACTTTCTTTCCTAACAATCTTACTAGCACTAGACTAACCACCATTGACAATCTTACTAGCACTGTATTACTACCATCGACTAATTCTACTATACATTTCTCCCCTAAGTGAGTGGAATCCCTATTTCGATAGTGAATGTAAAATTCGTGGATTCAAAGCTTCAAGTTACGCCAAAGTTAGTAAAATAATATCGTTATAATTCTACAAGTAGGGAAACGTACCTGACACATTTTTAAGTGCTTCAAGCGCCTCATCCAAAGTCATTGTGTAAGCTCTTCCCCGAGCTTTAGACACACTAGGCTTATTAGTCAACCCTCTTCCTGACACATTTGGGGTAGTCGTGATTGCCCCTGCTTGATCTTTCTGCAATTTCGGACATTCATTTCTGAGATGTTCCGTAGAGCCACACTCATAGCAAGCCCTACTACCTGTACAATCTTTCATGGAATGTCCTGACTTCCCACAACGGAAACATCCGGTACTACCAGCCCTACACTCTCCTAGGTATCGTCTACCACATTTGGCACATATCGGGTACAAGGTGCCACTTACCTTTACCTTTGTCTCTGGACTAATTCTAGCCTGCTTTGATCCCTTGTTGGTTCCCTCCCACTTGCGTTTTGCTTCTTTCTTAGGCGCTACCTCTGGGCTACTGCTCTTCTCGGTCGTCTTAGCCTTTTCTACTGCTTCAACAAACGTCTTAGGAGCAGATACTTCTACATACCTACGAATATACGTTCTAAGACCATCTATGAATCGGTCTATCTTTCTTTGCTCCGTCGACACCTGATGTGATGCGAAACGGGACTTCTCAGTGAACTGGTTCACATATTCTTGTATTGTGCTATCGCCTTGCACCAAATTGTAAGAATTCTGTCTCCAAGCGCTTAACCTCTAGCCGTGAGCAATATTTTTCTGTCAAAATATTTTTCATCTCTTCCCATGTCATAGATGCTACTCCAGCCTCGCCCCTAACAGATTCTTCAGAGTTCCACCAGTGGAGTGTCGCATCACAAAATGTAGTTACGAAAAACTTGACCTGTTGCTCGGGGGAACACTCACAGATACTGAAGCATCGTTCCATCTTGTTGATCTAATTCATTAAAGCTACTGGCCTTCTTCCCCGTGAAATTCTTTAGGGCGAGTGCAGCTAAAGGCCTTATAACTACAACCTTTCTTTCCCGAGTTCCCCAAATTATCTCCAGTCTTCTCTTGTCGTGGGGAGACTTGTTACCTCTCATTCCTAACTCCACCCAAGGTTGGGATCATGTTCGGTAATGTCGCTTGTAGTATTTGGGTGATTCTTTCTGCGAGTGTGTCATCAGTGATAACCGGTGCTTCTTGACCTGTACCTCGAGGTCTCCCACGACCCCGTCCACTCGTCACACTTACCTGAGCTGATGGGGGTCGACCTCTACCCCTGCCTCGTCCTTGACTAGTTGCCACCATCGAAGGGTTAGCAGCGTTTGTTGCGTTAACGTTTTCAGTGCTATCAGTGGTCGTCCTAACTGAACCTCGGGTCCTCATTCTGTATCTACACAACAACCACTTTTTCTGAGAGTAGGCAATAACTGAGAACCTAGCTGTACATAACATACATGAGTTAAGCTTGAAAATTATATGTTGCTTGAGACTATAGTCTATCAACATCAGAAGCTTTAATTTCTTTTCGCACAAGCATAGCATTCATTATGTATTGGTAGTGAAAATGCACAAGGATAAGAACCATTCAAACTATAAAACTATCAATCATAATAAAGAAGAAAAAGAATCATTACTATTAAACCATCTAAAGCCAATCATCCAAACAATCCTAAATAAAATCTAAAAAAAAAATGTGCCAAAAAAATCCAACTAAATAGTTCATCAAAACTAAACGACAAATTCCCTATCTCTCAAAGCCCCTCCTCCGGGAAATGTCGGTCATTTAACCATTCTCCAAACTGTTGGGTCGGACGACGGTGCCAAAACGATCCAACTGGCGGTTTCCGTCCATACCATTCCTTCAAAAATTCTGCAATCAAGCCAAAATACTTCTGAGCTACCACCCGATGGTAAATCCACCTATCTGCCACTTTGGTCCTCCAAGTTCTTGCTGCAAGATGTTGAGCTCTTTCTATTTGCTCACATCGATCAATCACTTCGACGACTTGACCTTCCAGCATCTCTAGTCTGACGTGCAAAGCTTGATTTCATATGTCGGTACTAGCTGGAACTGGAGACGTAGGGCTATAGTCTACTGATGGTTCTGACTCCACATTATTCGTGTTGGTCCCGAAGGTGCTTAACAAGTTTGTAGAAGGGGGGGGGGGTTGAATACAAACACAGAAATTAAAGTTTAATAAATTGTTTATTGATAATTCAAAATACAATTTACAAGTTTGTTGCGGAATAAGATTAAGACAGACTCAATCTAAACAAACTTAAGAAACACTAAGATGGTTGCACAAGAAATTCAGAGAATGGGGGATTTTTAGAGAGATAGAAAACAAGGGTTTCTATTTTGGAGTTCAAGGATTGAGCACACTTCAGATGAAGGGGTGAGCTTCCTATTTATACCCTATGCATTAAATGCATGGCAGGGTACTTTACACGTGGCATTCATAGATTGGCTTTGATAGTCTCACTTTTGGAGACATGCTTTTGGCCGCTTTATGAACAGTGTAGTTGACAGAGTTGGTGTACGATTTGTGGCAGAGACGTGTCCGTTCTGACACATCGTACTGGTTGTGCAAGGTAAGACAAAAGAAAACTTGAGGCATAAGCTTTGTGATCGTTGATCGCTGAGTATCTCTTATTCCAGAGATAAAGAAGTTCAGCTATCGCTGAAGCTTTTCCTCAGGCTTCTTCGCGTAAGTAGATGTCTGATCTTCGCTGATATCCGCATCAGGTCACTAGTAGACTTATCTATTGTTCAGTGGCTTCGTCTTCGATTCAGCTATGAACTATGTTGACGCGAGACTTGTCTTCAGGGATTACGTTAACTGTGTTACATAGGAAACGATCAGTGATGACTGAACAGACTCAGTTTGATCGCTGAAAGTGAAACACATACATATTAATGTTTACAGAAAGGTCATCAGCGATAACTGAACAGACTCAGTCTGATCGCTGATGATAAAACACTAATACATATAATAACGTAATTTTCACTAAGTATAAAAGAGGGTCGTTATCAAATCACTGAGAGAGTTTGGATCAACAATCTCCCCCTATTTGATAATGACAAAGTAACGAAAGAAAATTACTTTGATTCAAAATATAGGAATAAAAAGGACTCATAGAATGCATGTCCCAATTACTATTTTGAGGGATCTTTTACAGTACTGATAGGGTTAAGTACATCACTGCTATTTTCATTTAATTCAGGGATGGAATTACAAGATATGAAAAACATTACAAGTGAGCAACTAACTACTGTAAGTATAACTAACAGATTACAGAGAAGGAAACTAATCTATCAGCTATTAAAAGAAGATTTGGGAGGATTGATCATATACTCAGGTATTTCTTCTCCTTTCTGTCTTCGTTCCAAAGATTCTTTACTGATAATTTCTTTAATTTCTTCAGCAGCAGGGAAGAAGTCACACCATAAGCATAAGAGATCCTTGAGATGATTCAGAGGACAGATAGGAATCTCAAAGATTCTTTGAAATCTGAGTTCCTCATCATCATCTCTGAAGAATATTCCATAAGGATTGTTGATTACTTGACCAGCTTGGAAAGGACCACCAGGAGGCAGAGATAAGTCCAGAACTGAAAGATCAGGAGGAGGACCAAACAGTGCATCTCTTGAAAATTTGATAGAAGTCTCATTCCTGATGATGGCGACATCTTCAGAGGAGGAGGACCCAATTTTTCTCTTGAGTTTCAAAGATTTGGGAGGAAGAGGAGATGGCAGCTTTAGTACAGAAACGACTCTATTTATGAGGGCTTCAAGAAGTCCTTCAACGTAGCCTCTGTATGTAGATTTGGATTTCTTCAGCGCATCCCAGAACTCTAACCATTCCGTAAATCCGAAGCTCTCCAGTCTTGATACGTACATTGCTTTTTGGGTTCCATCCTCTCTGGTAATCTCCATGGTCACTGAGAGTTGATCTTTCTTCTTGCGACCAGAGATAGTCACGGCTGATATTGGAAGAAGATCAGAACGATAATCCATCTTTTGTTTGCACCATTCGATAGACTTATCGTTGATCTCTTGTTCTTTGAAGCGTTCCTCTTCAATTTCTTTCAGTAGTGCTGCTTGAACTTCCACAGGTCTGCTTTTCAGCTTTTTGTCCTTAACTTGAGAGGATTGAATCTTTAAAGCGAGTTGGGCATCTCGTTTGCATTCAGCGATCAGCTTCTCAGCTTTGGCAGATTCTTCTCTTTCAGCGTCAGTGAGGAAGTCGAGCTCTGTGGATGTTTGAAGAGGGATTTTCAGCCGTTGACTTTCTAGTTGAGCGATCATTTCAACTCTTTTCTTTACCACTTCCTCTGACCAATGAGATGGTCGAGAGGGCCTTCCTGGATGGACCAGGGAATCTTCTTCTTCTTCTTCATCAATCTCAGCGATAGAGATTGGGATTATTTCTTCAGCTATAGCAGCTGGAATTATTTGTAGTTCAGAACCCTTAAGCAGGGGTGAGAACTGTCTGGTTAGAAAAAGAAGGAAAGAAGGGATAAGTGTATTTTTAGAACGAGAGAGATAAAGGCTAGAAAGGAATAGGGGTTTGGAAAGAGTAGGAGAGTGGTACAATTGAAAGACATACCTGAGACGGATGCTCCCCCTCAGATTGTGATCCAGTCCTCAAGCATTCTTCAGCGATCGGTTGCTTGTCTTTGCTTTGCGAAGGAACACTTGAAGATGTATCACCTCTCACCCCTGTTTTGACAACCTCTTGCGAAGTTGTCCCTGATACGACGTTCGGCTTAGAGAACCACAGAGATTGGTCTTCATCATCGTCGTCGTCATCGGAGGGCTGATCCTTTTCTTGATCATCAAGATCTAGATCATCTTCCTCTTCATCGTCTTCTTCCTCATCCTCTTCAAAGAGAATGGAGTGAATTGATGATTCTTTTGCCTTCTCCCCCTCAGATTGAGAGGGAGGTTCCTTTGGAGTCTTAGCTTCCCCAGCAGCAGCAATAGAAGTTTCTTCAGTTTTCTCCCCCACTTTGTCATTATCAGCGGTAGGGGATTGTTCAACTGCTGGAGTAGCTGTTGAAGCTTTTAGCACTTGAACGTCAGCCTCCAGACGCTTAATCCGGTCTTCAACTGCAGGGATGTCGCATGTGGCATCATGAATGAATTCCACAGCGATGTTGAGGTTGGTACGATCATCTTCAGTGAAGGAGGGAGGCAGCGCTGGAGCTGGTGCATTCACTTTCTGTAGAATTTGCTGAAGAAGGGACGTGCAGAGGTCAACCTTTGAAGAGAGACCCTGAACTTCAGCGGTAAGAGACTCAAATCGCCCTTGAAAGAGTCGAGAGGACTCTCTGAGTTGGACGACTTGTTCTTCAACAGCTGAAAGTTGGGAGTTCTCAGCTTTAGATGAGCAAGTGGCGGTTAACTTCTTCAGCTCCTCACCAGCCTGATTTATGGCGCTGGTGGTTTCATTGATGGTGTTGGTGAGTGCGTCCACCTTTTCTCCTAGACTGTTGACATGCGTGTCAACAGTCGCCAAGCTAGGACCTGAAAATAATGTTAGTTCAGATATGGGCTTATTTGGAGAGGGGGGGAGAGAAGTGTTTAGGATTATAGGTGTACCTGACGTATCAAACATTTTGTAGAACTGCATAGATTCCTCAAAAGTTTGATGCTCAGGTCCTATAGGGAAAGAAGAGGTGGCGGGTTCAGAGACCAAGTGAGGAGAGAAGGGAAGAGTTTTGGGGATAGAAGTAGGGATGGGGTTAATCTCAGTGAATGAGATAGTAGGTGGGGTCACTGATGATGTGACAGCGAGTGAGATCGCTGACACGGCAGTATGAGTGACTTCTGAAGTTGTGGAGGAAAGACCCACAAAAGCATCTAAGGTAGCTTGTTGAGAAGCTCCCTCAGGTATAGTACTAGAGGGTGTACTTTCCTTAGTCTTTTTGGCCTTTTTGGAAGGACCAATCGGACCAGCTGATGGTCGTTTAGAAGTAGTGGTAGCGACAGGGATAGCAGACGAAGGAACCGTCTGCGTGGTCGCTGAAGATGAAGAAGAATGGAGAGAGAGACGAGAGCGAAGGAGAGAGATACTTACCTCGTCGGCGAGTGGCTTGACCTCCAGTGATCGTTGACCTACCCTGGCAAAGGTGCCATCATCTTTGGTGGGATAGGTGTTGGGATAGAGGAACTTGATATACGTACATATGAAACGTACGTATGAGATCTTGGGATCTCGTTCAGGCTTCTCTATTCTCGACCTCAGATCTTCAAAGATGGTTGTGGCGTAGTCAAAGTTTTGACCAGCGATAACGGAGTATGCCATCTGCAGTTGTGTTTTGCTGGCTTGATCCAGCGAACCACTCTTCCCACTCATGCACTGAATTATGTGCGAGAAGATAAAGTTCAGTTGTGATGGCATCTGAGCTTTTAGGATCTTGGTGAGCTTCTTGTTGGGAATAGAAGATCTTGGTTTGTTTTCCCAACAATAGCCCATTGCGTCCAGGAATGATATCAGCTCATCATCAGTGGGGAGTGCGTCGAACCCACTCTTTGGTTTGTCAGGGAATCTTAAAGATTTCCTGAGGCTAAGAGCGGTCATACTCCCTGGCCCTAATTTCGTGCTGAACGAGATAGCAGGGACTCGTTCGCCTTTCCTGTTGGTAAGTTCAGTTGCATCAGCAGTGAACCAGAACTGCTGAAGTAGAGTCTTGGAGGGCTTAGGATCCACAGTGATCGCGTAAGCTATGCATGACTGCTTGAGGAAATCAGCAGCTTCCACCAGATGTGGGTATTTGTCAGCTTTGAAGTCGAGTCTGGCCAAATGATTACATTTAGTAATCTCAACTTCAGTGAGAGCGAATCGTACATGCTTGGAAGCAACGATTGAAGACTGTGTCATTTCTGTTATGGAAAGAGGCATAATAGAAGAAATGATTTAGATTAAAAATAATATGATTACCAGTTTCCATAGAAGAAGGGAAACTGGAAAACTATCAAGTTATTTTTAGGAGAAAAATAGTGTTCTGGGTAGAAAGAAGGAAGAACACTTTAAAACCAAAAGGTTTTTATTTAAAAACATAAAATCAGAAAGAATGATCTTTAGTTTTTTTTTTTTTTTTTTTTTTTAAAAACGTTTTATAAAATCCATAGAGAGCGAGTAGGATTTTAAAAAGAATAAACAGCATACGAACAAAGCATATAAATATGAAATAAACCTGTGTATCTTGAAGAAAAAGAGTTGCAGATTCAATATTCTGGGTTTACTTGCTTGAGTGTTCTTGAGAGAATGCTTCTTGCTTTGAAAGTTTTGAAAGCGTAAACCGTATAAAGGAGAAAAGAATTCCTTTTATACGAAGAGAGAAGAGAGAGAATGAAGCGGGAAAAAAACCATCATGACATTGACACGTTCCACGAAGTTGATTGGATAGAAGGGCAACGGACGAACGTGTCAGAAAAGGCATGTCGTGGATTGTCGGTTCAAATGACGTCATAGAAGAGAGAGACTGTTCATTTGTCCGTTTTTGAAATGATCACTGAAGAAAAGTCAGCGATAGATTTTCCTTTTTAAAAGTATCCCTTTTAGAAAAGAGGGATAGTTTTTCCTTTTAAAGGATCACTGACTAGAAATATCAGTGATTAATGTATTTTTCAAAAAGCTTTTAATCATTTGAAGAAAGTTCAGTGATTAAAGTTTATATTAAAAAAAACATCTTTGAAGAAAAGGAGAAAACATACCTGAGAGTCAGAATGTTTATCAGAGAGAATGATGAGAGGGGAACTTTTGATTACTAACATAATACATGAACGCTGAAGAATTATTCTTCGAGGTTCAGCATTCCAAGCTCATTGATGAGAAAGTTGAACCTTGTCTCATCAAGAGGTTTGGTGAATATATCAGCAAGTTGAAAGTCAGTAGGGATAAAGTGAAGTTCAATATCACCATTCATCACATGATCTCTGATAAAGTGATATCTGATCTCTATGTGTTTTGTCTTTGAATGTAGCACTGGATTATTTGCTATAGCGATAGCACTAGTGCTGTCGCAATAGATAGGAATCTTTGACAGCTGAAGGTCATAATCTAATAGTTGATTTCTCATCCATAAGATTTGAGAACAACAGCTTCCAGCGGCTACGTATTCAGCTTCAGCTGTGGAAGTGGACACAGAATTTTGCTTCTTGCTTGTCCAGCTTACCAGCTTTCCTCCCAAGAGTTGACATCCACCAGTGGTACTTTTTCTGTCAAGTTTACAGCCTGCAAAATCACTATCAGAATAACCAGTTAGATCGAACCCTGAGTCTTTGGGATACCAAAGACCGAGGTTAGGAGTTCCTTTCAGATATCTGAAAATTCGCTTTACAGCGATCAGATGGGATTCCTTGGGTTCAGATTGATAGCGTGCACATAAACAAGTAGAGTACATGATGTCAGGTCGGCTTGCTGTAAGATACAGCAATGAGCCTATCATTCCTCTATAGGCAGTGACATTAACAGGTTTTCCAGATGGATCCTTGTTAAGTATCAGCGGTGGTGCCATAGGAGTTTTCATCGCTGAAGTTTGTGTTAGTTCAAACTTCTTTAGCATATCTTTAACATACTTACCTTGGCAGATAAAAGTACCTTTGTCAGATTGTTTAATCTGAAGACCAAGAAAATATGTCAGCTCACCCATCATACTCATTTTATATTCTTTCTTCATTCTTTCAGCAAAGCGAGTACAAAGAGATGGGTTAGTAGAACCAAATATGATGTCATCGACATATATTTGTACAAGAATTATATGACCTTTTATCTTCCTGAAAAATAACGTATTATCAATCTTGCCACGTTCAAAATTTTCAGAGATAAGAAAAGATGAGAGAGTGTCATACCAAGCACGAGGGGCTTGTTTTAGACCATAGAGAGCCTTATCCAATTTATAAACATAATTTGGATGCATAGGGTCATAGAACCCTGGTGGTTGTTCTACATAAACTTCTTCATTCAGCTTTCCATTCAGAAAAGCTGATTTTACGTCCATTTGATAAACGATGAAGTCTTTATAGACTGCATAAGCTAAGAATAGTCGAATTGCTTCGAGCCTGGCCACAGGGGCAAAGGTTTCATCATAGTCTATGCCTTCCTCTTGTCGGTATCCCTGAGCAACAAGTCGAGCCTTGTTGCGGGTTACAGTTCCATGTTCATCTAACTTGTTTCTAAACACCCATTTGGTGCCTATTACAGTTTTATCAGATGGTCTAGGAACGAGATTCCAAACTTTGTTTCGAGAAAATTCAGTCAGCTCTTCTTGCATAGCGCTGACCCAGTTTGGATCTCTGAGGGCATCATCAGTCTTCTTTGGTTCTATTAAGGAGAGAAAGTTTACAAAGAGACAGATATTACCTGAGCTTCGTCGTGTCTGAATACCTGCATCTGGATCACCGAGAATTTGATCTATTGGGTGATCTCTTGTCCATCGCTGAGCAGGAGCATGATTGCTTAACTCAGAGGTTGGATCAACAATTGGAATGTTTACTGATGAGGATGTTTGAGGTTCATCAGCAATTAACTGTTGAGTAGGTTCACTAGAGAGGTTTCCAAATGAAGCCAGATTTGATGGAGGTAATGTGTTTAGAGGTTCAGCTGAAACCCATGAGGTGGATTCAGCGGTGGGAGGTATGATACTTGGTTCTTCATCAGCAATTGGAGTTTCAGTGTGCTGATGGTTTGAGAAAGGTTCAGTTTCTCTATAGTGAGAGATCATCCAAGTATTCAGTTCTTCATTGTCAGCGATTGGTTTAGAGTTTGCTGAGCGCGTTTCATCAAACGTGACATGAATGGTTTCTTCTACGGTTTGTCTTCTTTTGTTGAAAACTCTGTAGGCTTTGGAGATGGAGGAATATCCTAAAAATATTCCATCATCGGCTTTTGGGTCGAACTTTCCAAGTTGATCTTTGTTGTTTAAGATAAAGCACTAACAACCAAAGATATGAAGAAAGCTGATAGAAGGCTTCCTTCCAAGAAAGAGTTCATAAGCTGTCTTCCCAAATCGCTTTATTATCAGCGATCGGTTTTGAGTAAAACATGCAGTGTTTACAGCTTCTGCCCAAAATTGAGTAGGGAGGTGAGAATCGCTGAGCATTGATCTAGCAGCTTCTATGATCGTTCTGTTTCTTCTTTCAGCGACTCCATTTTGCTGAGGTGTTCTTACTGAGGAGAAGTTGTGAGAGATTCCCTTGTTCTCAAAGAAATTGTTCAGGGAACTATTTTTGAATTCAGTTCCATGATCACTTCTTATTGATCGAACAGTAAGATTATTCAGCACTTCCATCTTTTTGACAAAAGATATTAGTTCTTCTGGAGTATCACTCTTGCAGCGAAGAAAGATAACCCAGGTGTAGCGAGAATATTCATCTACAATGACAAGCGTATATTTCTTTCCAGCTATTGATTGGATATTGACAGGGCCAAATAGATCCATATGCAAGAGCTGAAGAGGACTTGTCACTGAGGAAACTTGTTTCGACTTGAAACTAGCTTTTGTTTGTTTTCCTTTTTCACATGCTGAGCAGAGAGATTCTTTAGCATATGAGTGCTGAGGAAGACCAGAAACCAGTTCCTTAGATGAGAGAGAATTCAGGGTTTTGAAGTTTAGATGAGAGAGCCTTTTATGCCATAGCCAGTTGACATCAGAAGAGGCCTTAGAGAGAAAACATAAGTTTTCAGTGATAGCAGAGTCCATATCTATTACATAGACATTTTCTCTTCTATAACCACTGAGAGCAAGTTTTCCTTTTTCATCTACCACTGAACATGCTTTCTTAGAAAAGCGAACTTCGTAGTCTTTGTCACATAGCTGACTGATGCTTAGAAGATTGTGCTTCAGTCCATCTACATAAGCGACTCTTCGAAAGGTAGTTGTCCCATTGCTGAGGACACCAAACCCACGGGTAAATCCTTTTCCATTTCCACCAAAGGTAACAGAGGGGCCTTTCTCTTCCTTGTATTCAGTGAGCAGGTTTCTTTGTCCAGTCATATGACGAGAACATCCGCTATCGAGATACCAGATGCCCTTTGATCCCTGCATACATAAGGAAGATTAAGCTTTGTTTGGTACCCACTTTTCAATGGGTCCTTCAGAGTTAGTGGATAAGGAAGATTCAGCAGTATTCACCGCTGATGAAGATTCAGCTTCAGTGGTAATCTTCACTTTGGTTAATTTCTTAACCTTAGTGGTATTTTTCACTTTGGTGACTTTATTTGCCTTAGAGGCATTTTTCTTCACTTTGGCTGTTTTATCAGCTTCGGTGGTATTTGGACACTTGCTCGCAATATGGTCAGTGAATCCACAGTGATAACATTTTCTATATCTGATGGTGGTTTTATAACCAAAAGGTTTTGAAAACTTAAGATGAGCAGGTCCAGCTCCAAGAATGCCTTTAGCACGAGATCTGGGAGGAATTTTTATTTCTTCAGATTTCACGGGCTTTAGATCAACCTTCAGCTTTGGAGGACAGATATCAAAGATTTCTGTCACTGAGCTAGAAGGTTTATCCACTGAAGGTTTGGAGGGAACTTTCAGTTTGGTTTTCTTGGAAGCCTTCTGAGGGAGAGTAGACTTTCCTTTATCTGCAGGCTTAGATCTTGCAGATATCTCCTCAGGGATGGGATTAGAAGAAGAACAGGGATAGAATTGTTTATAAGAAGTGTCAAAGAAAGATGTGACAAAAGTTCCAAACTTAAGCGAGGAACTTTCTTCTTTAGGATCATCCTGTGGTGTCCAAAAACCAAGACCAGTTTTATCACTTTCAGGAGTTTGAGCATTTATTATCTCAGAGATCTTTGTTGATGATTTGCACCATTTTTCAACATGAGCCTTTTCTGCTTTTAGAGCAGCGATGGCTTGTTCGCGTTCAATGCTGATGATTTCATTTATAATGACTTGATCTTTTAGCTTTTCTTCTAAAAGATTTAGTTCACTGATCTTTTCATGACATTTCTCTAGCTCTTGTGTTAAATAAACATTTTTATTTTCAGCTTGAGTTTTGTCATTTAGAGCATTATAAAGGTCAATCGTCAGTACATCAACAGCGCGACTTCTCTCAGCTTCAGGCAGAGAGGGATTTGTTGAGATAGATACCTGAGATGATATGTAGCTCATAGAAGGTTCAGATGGTTCTTCTACTTCTTCTTTAATCTCAGCCATGAGGCAAAGATTAGCGACTTCTTCTTCATCAGAAGATGATTCTTCTGATTCAGCCCAGTCATGTTCTTCAGCGATGAGACCTTTACCTTTTTGCTGATAGCTTTTCAGCTTTTGATATTTGTTCTTCAGCTTATGGTATTTGTCATCACTGGATCTTCTTGAGGTAGAAGGTTTGAAGACCTTTTTAGACCTGCACTCACTAGCAAAATGTCCAATTTTTTCGCAGTTATAGCAAGTGGCTGTAGCCTTATCAACCGGAGTTGATTTTGGCTTTTCAGTAAGAGAGAGAGGTTTACTTCTTCGGAAGTTACTCTTTCTTGCAAATCTCTTAAAAGAGTTTGTCAAGAGTGCTAAGGACTCATTAAACTCTGAAAGATCAGGGTCTGATAAATCCTCAGATTCAGAATCTAACTCAGTGATGGTGAGAGTAGATCGCTGAGATGGAATTATCTCTGATGAGACTAAAGCAACAGCAGTGCTTTTGGAGTCTTTAGAATCTTTTACAAGATTCTTCTTCAGGAGATTAGATTGCTCATAGTTGAGCAATATTCCATACAGAGTGCTAAGAGAGAGAGTATGTAAGTCTTTTGTCAGCTTAAGACATATTGAATAACTGTCCCAGCTTTCAGGAAGACTTTCCAAGAATTTTGTTAGGACCTCAGAATTAGAATAGGTCCTTCCAACAGTTCTTAGGTCAATGATCAGGCAGTTAAACCGCTGATGAATGTCAGAAAGAGATTCATTCTTACCAGCGATAAAACTTTCATACTGTCTTACCAAGTTAATCTTTCGGGTCTCTTGGATTTCAGTGGTGCCCTCATATTGAACACATATGGTTTCCCACATTTCTTTAGAAGTTTTTAGATGCATGATGGAATGGAAAACTTCATCAGGCAGAGCCATTGATATAATGGTCTTTGCTCTTGCATCTATGCCTACCTTCTTTTTATCTTCATCACTCCACTGTCTTATTTCCTTAACGACATATCGTTCAGGGACAGCTTCAGTGGTGGCAGTAGCGGGAACCGCAGCTATAATTCTAACAGGTTCATAGGGTCCGTTTTCTATATATTCAGGTATAGTAGGATCCGCACCTTCAAGAAATAGCATCATTCGATTTTTCCATAGAGAAAAGTTATCTCTGCTAAATCGAGGAGGTTTAGAAAGTGAACCATTATCATAGTAGTTTGTGTTTGAGTTTAGTGCCATTTTAGAATAGCAAGGAAAAGTATACAGCAAGATCTTGTTTATTAGATTTAAACAAACTGCTCTGATACCACTTGTTGGTCCCGAAGGTGCTTAACAAGTTTGTAGAAGGGGGGGGGGGTTGAATACAAACACAGAAATTAAAGTTTAATAAATTGTTTATTGATAAATCAAAATACAATTTACAAGTTTGTTGCGGAATAAGATTAAGACAGACTCAATCTAAACAAACTTAAGAAACACTAAGATGGTTGCACAAGAAATTCAAAGAATGGGGGATTTTTAGAGAGATAGAAAACAAGGGTTTCTATTTTGGAGTTCAAGGATTGAGCACACTTCAGATGAAGGGGTGAGCTTCCTATTTATACCCTATGCATTAAATGCATGGCAGGGTACTTTACACGTGGCATTCATAGATTGGCTTTGATAGTCTCACTTTTGGAGACATGCTTTTGGCCGCTTTATGAACAGTGTAGTTGACAGAGTTGGTGTACGATTTGTGGCAGAGACGTGTCCGTTCTGACACATCGTACTGGTTGTGCAAGGTAAGACAAAAGAAAACTTGAGGCATAAGCTTTGTGATCGTTGATCGCTGAGTATCTCTTATTCCAGAGATAAAGAAGTTCAGCTATCGCTGAAGCTTTTCCTCAGGCTTCTTCGCGTAAGTAGATGTCTGATCTTCGCTGATATCCGCATCAGGTCACTAGTAGACTTATCTATTGTTCAGTGGCTTCGTCTTCGATTCAGCTATGAACTATGTTGACGCGAGACTTGTCTTCAGGGATTACGTTAACTGTGTTACATAGGAAACGATCAGTGATGACTGAACAGACTCAGTTTGATCGCTGAAAGTGAAACACATACATATTAATGTTTACAGAAAGGTCATCAGCGATAACTGAACAGACTCAGTCTGATCGCTGATGATAAAACACTAATACATATAATAACGTAATTTTCACTAAGTATAAAAGAGGGTCGTTATCAAATCACTGAGAGAGTTTGGATCAACAATTCGGCTTCTTGCTAGAGACTGGGTTCTGACTAGGGTTCTTGTCTTCTGTTGGCTCAGTCTCCTCCTCACTCTGTCTCTCTACTGGAACTGTGCTCGGGCTTGGGCTCCGGTCACGCCTAGGGTTTCGCCTGTTATTAGAGTTGTCGCTTCGACACCTTCTATAACTAGGACGAGGCGTCGAACTCTTACTTTCAGACGGACTTCTCCTTGGGCCTAGGCCCATTCCGGCCCCTCTTCTCATGCCCCTACGAGCCACTCCACGGTTAATCCTACGCGTATGGATAACGACTACCATGGTCCTACAAGAGACAGAGATACTGCATTATTTACGAGATTATAAACAATGTCAATATCTTAATGAAAGCATAAATGGTCTAAGTCCTCAAATTTCCCAGGTCTAAAAACCTACTCGTTTAAGTCTATGCAAGACATTCCAACCTAATTCCCTTAAACCTAGCTCTGATACCAACTTGTAACACCCTCCCTAGACCCAGGAAGGTATTACGGGCAAAAAACTAAATCTTTACAAAACTAAATATGCAAAACTAAGGCTCGAATTAAATTTTAATCAATAACGTTTAACTGGCAGTGGAAGTCTTTAAACTAAATAAAAGTTTGTTCACTAAAAGCCTATCCCATACTAGGCTATTTATTACATTACCAAACAGAAAAAGAAAATATGTGATCTAACAATCCATTCCATGATTTATGACGATTACAATTTCTTGCAAGTCCCCGTGAGATTTTCTCCTGAGACACGCGACATGGGTTAGCTTACAAAGCTAAGTGAGTTCATGAAAAGGCTAACAGTTAAACACTCTATAACAAATGACTAACTACACATTTACAATGCATATAATTCACAAAATCAAACATACAATTATAACTGTTATTGTTGTAAGCAAATCATGCTAACTGAACTGCTACTTCTTGACGGTTCCTGATAGAGAACTATTACTGAAATTTCTGAGTACCACTGAGCTTAACTCTATCAATGACTCATGCTAAAACCCATCACATGTATAAGTCACTAATCATGAACATATTCACAACAGTCAAACAATGTAAATAATTAAACTGTAACAAGACTGAAATTACTCACATACGAACATATAATATAAGCATAACGATGGCACACTGTAACATGCTTAGCAATTTAAATAATATAAACATAATAAATAAATTGCATAAACTGAAACTAAGTTAGTCGTGTATCCTCCCCTTTGGGGAAACGAGTCATGAAAACTCACATGATCTGCTGCAAATGAAACTACAATTAATTATTGAGAGCTTGGAACGAACCGAACACCTAATAAATGATTATAAATCGAAGTTACGTTAAAATAATTATAGACTAACTTTATCGTAAACATCTCAACGAATTACTTTCCGATTTATCGTTTACTCTACAACCTCTAAATTAAGTTAATTAATTAATTTCTACACTTTATAATTTAACTATAACTAATCTATAATTATTACTATTGTTAATAAGTAATTCTAACAGTAATAGGGGTTATTTCATCTTCATCTTTAACAGTAACTTTGCCAACACTTTAGGAAATGCACGTGACTAAACAAAACTCATATGGATTAATGGGTTTTGTTTTTTTTTCTAAAAACATGCATGGTTGAAGGAAACTCTAGCCCCTATCTCTTTTTCTCATCTGCGACCAACATACTGCACCTACATATATATATATATACATGCTTACTCACACACACACACACACACACATATATATATATATATATCTACCTGCACATATTTATATACCTACATATATATATATATATATATATATATATATATATATATATATATATACGCATGCATATAGTATCCATGTGCCAAGGTCTGGACGTTGGGGGGTGTCTCACCCCAGACTCGAAAAACATCTAGATCACCGATCGACATCTGATGACCCCGATTCAGACTCCCGTCTCCCCGTTCGTTTAGGGGACTCAAGGGTTCCAGACCCTCTCTCATTCAAAACCGATCACAACGGATATGAAAAGAAAAACGCACCGAACATGTATCCGATGGTTGCTTCCGACAGAACCTGTGGCCAACGCCACCCTTTTTGTTTTCCGATCGGTATTTACAACAACAACAAAACTTAATATCGTTCTACGGTTTTCGACGTTACGCAACTATTTTAGATTTCGAACTTCAAAACTATATATATATATATATATATATACACATATAACTTCGAGACTCACACATAAACGTAACTAATGTACATGATCGATACCGTCGATCGTTATCCGGAAAAAGGTTACAAGACATAAATCTAAACGAAAAAGGAGAAGGTTGCTTACCGAGATCTAACGACGCTGCTGTACAATATCTTGAGCCAAAATCTTTACGAACCCTCTGCTGATTTCTCCTCTCATCTCTCGCTTTTCTCCCCTCTTTAAAGAAGACTCCAGGATACTAATTTTGGTTTCTTGATAAACCCTCCAACAACCAAGTCCTACAACTTCTCCTGCGATTTTCTTGGTCAGTGGGTTATCCCACGTTTTTTTTTTCTTTTTACTTAGTCAAATCTCCTTCTTTTTCTTTTCTGGATACTAATTAATAAAAGAGGAAATGGGTACTGTTGTACGAAAAGTAGGGGAAATGGGTAATTTCCATTATTTATTTATTATCTTCTTTCTCTTTTTCCCATTTGAGATAAACTCCAAGAGACTTAAATGTCTCCTCTCACTCTACCCGTCAGAGGTCTAGAATAAGTCAAAATGGGTTTATTTTACTTGATCCAAGTATCCCCTTTAATCCACACTTTTCTTCTATCAACAACTTCAACCCTCACTACTAAATACATTCCAACTAGCCTCTAAATTGGGGTGTTACATCAGAGAAGATCAAATCGGTGGAAAATTGTACCCAAACTTAGGGTTCACATTTATAGTTGCATCATGTGGATCGTGACTCCAGGATACTAATTTTGGTTTCTTGATAAACCCTCCAACAACCAAGTCCTACAACTTCTCCTGCGATTTTCTTGGTCAGTGGGTTATCCCACGTTTTTTTTTTCTTTTTACTTAGTCAAATCTCCTTCTTTTTCTTTTCTGGATACTAATTAATAAAAGAGGAAATGGGTACTGTTGTACGAAAAGTAGGGGAAATGGGTAATTTCCATTATTTATTTATTATCTTCTTTCTCTTTTTCCCATTTGAGATAAACTCCAAGAGACTTAAATGTCTCCTCTCACTCTACCCGTTAGAGGTCTAGAATAAGTCAAAATGGGTTTATTTTACTTGATCCAAGTATCCCCTTTAATCCACACTTTTCTTCTATCAACAACTTCAACCCTCACTACTAAATACATTCCAACTAGCCTCTAAATTGGGGTGTTACATCAGAGAAGATCAAATCGGTGGAAAATTGTACCCAAACTTAGGGTTCACATTTATAGTTGCATCATGTGGATCGTGGGGGAGTTAGGGACACCAGGAACGTGGAGAAGGAGAGGAGTACGCTAGAGGGAGAATGAGAAGAATAAAGATATCGCTACGTGAAGTGAAGGAGAAGGAAGCAAGTGGGCTGAAATACAGGAATGGGTAGAGGACAGTTACCATAACCGCAAAATAAAGAATTTAAACGGCTCAGATTGAAAGTTGGATGAATTTAAACGGCCCGGATTGAATGAAAAGGTGGTTGACTCGTCTCCATCCATATATATATAATTGGAGCTTTAAAAAATTACTTTTAACTTCATAACAAAATACATTTAATTTTGATACGACTTGTCTAAAATATAATCCCCTTTTTAAGAAAAAACAAAAAGTTCGATCAAACATTTATAAACAGTAAATATTTTGTTAAAAGTAAATTAATAAAAACAATAAAATGTTATATTTTTTAAAAACATTTATTTGAACCAAAACCCCAAACTAAGAGCATCTCCAATGGAGGTTTTTATAAGAACCTATTTTTTGCACTTTTTGTTGTCACCTCGCTTTCAACTTATCAAAATAAGAATTCATATAAATGTCTACAATGGTAGTTCTTAGAGCATTTCCAACAGCTTTGCTAAAATAAAAAAAAATGTGTTTTTCTTCTCTAAACCTCTTCAACAGCTTTGCTATCTTGTTTGCTATAATAGAAAAAACTTGAAAATTTTCTAAGTTTAGATAATTCTCTAAAACTTGATGGTAGGAGAGAGAAATGATTATTTTATTCAATCTCACCAATGAGATTCAAATTTTATCATTTTATTTTAAGTTTTTTTTTTAAAAAGTGTATCGGGATGATAAATTAGATAATATTATAATAATATAAGTTGTTTTAAAATATCTAAAATACCAAATCTGTTGGAGTTGAATGTAATACATTTTAGAGATTTTCACTTTTAGTTCTCTATTAGAAAAATTATAAGAAAATTGTTGGAGATAATCTGATAAGAACATCTTTTTGTGGGTCCCATGCATTATTTCAACTTCAATAATGATTATAAAGTCAAGAAAATAAAATAAAACCATAAGAAAAATGTCACATCTCACAAATTTCATGGTAAAAACCAAGGTTCTTAGAGCATCTCCAATGAAGGTTCTTATAGGAACCTCTTTTTTGCACTTTTTGTTGCCACCTCATTTCCAACTCATCAAAATAAGAACCTAAAAGGGTGTGGGTTCTTTAAGAGCATCCACAGTGTGCGATTTTTTACCAAGGTTTTTCATAGCTTTTTTCTTACACATTATTGTCACCTCAACAACTTAAAAACTTTTATATACCTCCACTATGTGAAAAACCTCCCCCAACTTTTTCATTACTTTTTTAAACTATTCAGGGTCCCACTATTTTAAATTTATATTATTTTTATTCTTATTTATAAAAATAAATACATTAAAATTCATACAAATACATCTTTATTTATATCAAAAAAATATTATTAATTTAATTATGTATTTATTTTACATAATTTTTTTAAATATTTTAATACAATATATATTATATATAAATTTCTTATTGTAAAACAATTAACCACTTAAATAAAGAAAAAAATTTAACTAGTTAAAAATAAAGAAAAAAAGTTATTTTAAAAGTATGTACAATAAAATTAATAAAAAATAGGTTGTCAAAAAATATGTAAAAGTTGTATAAAAAGTATGTAAAATAAAAATTAAAAAAATGTTAAACTTAAAAATATGTATAATTGAAAATAAAAATTGGGTCATCAAGAAATCTGTTAGAATTGTATGAATATGTCAAATTTGAGATATTATTTTAAAAATATAAAAATATAATTACTTTTATTATGTATTTATTTATATTATTTATTTAATAATTATATTTAAATAGGATTACTTTAAATATATTAATAAATAAAACTGATTAAATACGAAATTTTTATAAAATTCTATAATGTTAAAACTGATTAAATACGAAAAAGCAGGTCATCAGTTACGACCTATAACGAAAAACTTCAATTGAAAAACCTTTCCACTATGTGAAAAACCTCAAAAGGAGGTTTTTGCTTTTTGAAAAACCTCCCAAAAACCTCCTAACGAGCACATTGTGGATACTCTAAGAACTCTTTATAATGCTAGTTTCTATAAGTCATTGCATTTTTTGTTTATAAGAACCTTGTATTGAAGATGCTTTAATATTATATTTTGATTTCGAAAAAAGAAAACACATGGACATGTTTTTTAAATAAGGGGGAGGCTAAGAGGATTCACACTGTATGACTTTTTCACCAATGTTTTTTATAGCTTTTTTCTTACACATTATTGTCACCTTAACAACTTAAAAATCTTTATATACCTCCACTATGTGAAAAACTTTACCCAAGTTTTTTCATTACTTTTTTAAACTATTCAGGGTTCCACTATTTTAACTTTATATCATTTTTATTCTTATTTATAAAAATAAATATATTAAAATTCATACAAATACATAAAAGCATGTACAATAAAATTAATAAAAATTAGGTTATTAAGAAATATATAAAAGTTGTATAAAAAGTATGTAAAATAAAAATTAAAAAATGTTAAACTTAAAAGTATGTATAACCGAAAATAAAAATTGGGTCATTAAAAAATCTATTAGAATTATATAATAATGTCAAATTTGAGATATTATTTTAAAAATATAATTACTTTCATTATGTATTTATTTAATAATTATATTTAAATAAGATTACTTTAAATATATTAATAAATAAAACTGGTTAATAAATAAAACTGATTAAATACGAAACTTTTATAAAATTCTATAAAGTTAAAACTGATTAAATACAAAAAAGCAGGTCATGCAGTTACGACCTATGACGAAAAACCTCACAAAAAACCTCAAGTGAAAACCCTCTCCACTATGTGAAAACCTCAAAAAGAGGTTTTTGCTTTTTGAAAAACCTCCTAATAACCCCACTGTGGATGCTCTAATGACATTTTATACTTTGCTAATGACACTCTTATAAATGATTTTCTCCTCACACATATCAACATCAAAACCTGCTTTTTACATTTTCAATGCATGAATTGACCTGATTTTGACATCAATAAGGGGAGGTTATTTGCACCCTTTTAAATGCTAATTGCACCCTCATGATTGAAAATCATGATTGCTTTTTTTGTATTTTTGTTGTCTTTTCTTTTTCTATTTTATTTATTTGTATTATATTTTTTATTTATTTGTATTATTTGGTTTTAAAATGTTTTTTTCTCTTTAACTTTTTGGTTTTATTTAAAAATAAATAAATAAATATTTATAAATATAAATATTACTATTTTTTTATAATTATAAAAATAAAACATAAATATTGCGATTTAACATATAAACAGAACATAAAATAATCTATATTACATTCGATTATTCTAAAATAACATTATCCGTAGTACAATTAACACGTAAAAGTTGCATGTACTTCTGTATTCACTCTGAATACGGGGTAGCCCATCCAGCAGCACACGGATAACTGTAATGGAAAAAAATGCCCTACAATTTGCGGGAATGGGTTTCTTTCTGCCATATCTAATTTCACATAATGGTTACCATTAACGTACCCAATTGTAAAAACAACATGTTCAGACCACACTGGCGGAGTGGACCTAAGCGGCAAGTACGTCCCACTGCCGGTCATACTTATAACGTGTAATATCACATTATATTTTGAAGCAATCAAGACACCTATTCAGGCATTGTCATCCAGTGTTCAAATGGTGCACCTTGATCTGATCGAAAGAAGTTTAAAGTGTTGTAAGTAATATCCCAATGTTCACCTCCAAAAGTGTTGATGTACTCTGTCTTGTGCAAGGTTCTAAAAAACGCGCCATGGCGCCTAGGCGCCACCTTGCCGCCACGTTAAACCCCTTGGCGTCGAACTCGTTATGGCGCGTTATGGTGCGCCATAACGCGTTATGCCGTTAAGTCACGTTATATCGTTATGCCGTTAAGTCACGTCAAGTCATGTTTAGGGGGGAAATTGTAATTTTCAAAAACTTGTAAAAGTTTACTTACACGGTCAGTCAAAATTAAAAGTCAAGATAAATTTTTAAACCATAAATTTTACTTTTCACTTTCTCTTTCTCTGTTTCTTTTTCTCAGACAAGAACACGACGTCGATTTCTAATTTCTCACAAATAAGAACATTGTTAATCGACTGAACATTCTCGGCGACAGAAAACTTCGATTGAACAACTTCTTCAGAAATCAGAACAACTTCGATTAAAGTTCGAAGTTCAAACCGTATCTCGAATTCTCGATAGAACAAGGTTTATCTTTCTGCTACAGCATTAATTCGAGTTCGATTGAAGAACTCACTTCTTTATTTGATTTTCTTTTAGTTCTCTGTTCGATTTTATTTCAGTTCTTTACTTCTTTGTTCACACTTTTAGTATTTGTCTATCTGATTATTTGTTCGATTTTCTTGATTTCTTCTATGATCATTTGTCTACTGCCACTCATTTATATATTTTACTTACAATGAATCATCTATCTAATATCTACTGCCATTCATGTCTTTTTTATGATTTTATCAAGTATCATGAATTCACGATTCTGTTAATTTATAATTTGAACTTTTGATTGGTGCTAATCAAATACATACCAAATATCATCTATCTGCCACTCACCCTTTTTATCAAGTATCATGGCAATTTAGATGGATTTGATTTATTCTTTGTTAATTTGCCTAGTGGATTTAATTTATTCTTTATCAAGTATCATGTCAACTTGATTTTGAGATGGATTTGATTTATTTTTTATGATTTTATCTTTCTGTATAAACTATTTAGAGATTTAGTGATTATCTTTCTGCCAAGTGAGTATCACCAATTTAGGTGTAAACAGTAAACTATTTCACAGCTTCTGTATATTCCCACTAAGTGATTATCTTTCTGTGTACAACCCCTTGTTCAATCTTTTCTAATTTGATTTTGTACAGGTTCAGTAAATGCCCATATAGTAAGATAATGGCTAGTGGTAGTGGGGGTCTGGCCAAACCGACCGCAACAACTGAAGCAAGTTCTTGTGAAGAGACATTCTTGAAACAAGGTTCGGGTGATGTGGGATGGAACTATGGAACTTTGTGTGATCCTATAAATAAAGATGCTGTCAAATGTAACTTGTGTGGGTTTATATGTAGAGCGGGAATCACGAGGTTAAAGTACCACGTTGCGGGAATAAAAGGCAAGGGTGTTGCCATATGTAAGAAATCTAGCAAAGAAGATAGAGATGTGTGTGCGGCATTACTTGAGAAGCCAAGAGAAAAGAAAAAAGAGAATAGAATCCGGGAAGAAGAAATGAGGGCTGAAGTTGAATTAGAAAATGAAGAAGATGAGGTGATCGTGGGTTCAAAAAGAAAGAAAACATCATCTTTAGGGCCGTTGGACAAATTTGCTAATCCCATTAATCCCGATGCTCCAACTACCCGTCAACAAAATATTGTAGACGCAATTTGTAAAGAAAGAACACATCAAGTGCATCAATATTGTGCACAGTGGGTTTATGAATCAGGCATTCCTTTTCATGCCATCGATAATGATGGATTTAAGAAGTTTGTTGAAGCAGTTGGACAATACGGTCCGGGTTACCGTCCTCCAAGCCAATATCAACTTAGGGAACCATTATTGAAGGAAGAAGTTGAGAGGACTAAAGGACTACTCAAAAATCAAGAAGAAGAGTGGGCACAAAATGGTTGTTCGGTTATGACGGATGGTTGGACGGATAAAAAACGAAGAAGCATAATGAATTTTTGTGTAAACTCAAGAATAGGTACAACTTTTCTTTCTTCGGTTGAATGTTCCAAAGATTCACATACCAGGACATACATCTTTGATTATGTTGACAAATGCATTGAAAAGGTTGGGCCACAAAATGTCATTCAAGTTGTTACAGATAACACTTCTAATAATATGGTGGCCGCACAATTGTTGATAGAGAAGAGGCCGAAATTTTTTTGGACTTCATGTGCCGCACATACCATCGACCTTATGCTTGAAGCAATTGGTAAAGAGGCTAAATTTAAATGTGTGATTGCTAAGGCAAAGACTTTAACTATTTACATTTATGCACATCATAGGACGTTTGCGATGATGAGAAGGTTCACAAAGTCTAGAGACATTGTGAGGCCGGGAGTCACTAGATTTGCTACCTCATTTCTAACTTTGCAAAGTTTGATGGAGAAAAAAGAAAAGCTAAGGCTTATGTTCACTAGTGATGATTGGACACAATCCAATTGAGCCAAAACTAGCAAAGGAAAAGGAGCATATGCGATTGTGATGAGTGTATCATTTTGGAATGGGATTAGCTTATGCTTGAAGGTGATTTCTCCTTTAGTGAAAGTCCTTCGACTTGTTGATGGAGATCGAAAGCCATCAATGGGTTTCTTGTATGGAGAGCTTATGCAAGCAAAGGAAGATATCAAAATGGCTTATAACAATGTGGAGATTAACTACCGTCCTACTTTAGACATCATTGAAACAAAAGCAAAATGTCGGCTTGATGGTCCGTTGCATTTGACGGGCTACCTATTGAATCCTTATTACTTCTTCAAAGATCCAACCATAAAAGATTATCTTATGATCTCGGATGCGGTTTTCACGTGTGTAGAGAAGTTTTTTGTTGATGAATTTGAGAAGCAAGATCTAGTGATGAATGTGGAGCTTCCAAAGTATAAAAGAAAAGAAGGAGATTTTGGAAGAATGTTAGCCGCAAAGGGGTGTTCGGAAAATAGTAGCACTTATGATCCCAGTATACAACTATACATTCATTTCTTGTTTACATATGTTGGATGACTTAGATCTTAAACTCTTTTATTTATTATATGTGTTTATTTTTATTTGAGTAGTTACTTGGTGGATGACTTATGGAAATGCCACCCCGACTTTGCAAAGGATGGCAATAAAGATTCTTTCGTTGACAACTAGCTCTTCGGGATGTGAAAGAAATTGGAGTGCTTTTGAGGGGGTAAGTATTGTTATGTTTTAGACTTTTAGTAAATATTAATAATAGTTATTAACAATTTAATACGCTGACATATTTGTAGATAATTTTATATTTAACTTTTTTGTTATTTAACTCTAGATACATACAAAGAAGAGGAATAGGTTTGATAGTCAAAGATTGAATGATCTTGTATTTGTTCAATTTAATGGCAATCTCACCAACAAGTGGACAAGAGTCAAGAACCAAAATATGTATGTGTTACATTCTCTTGATGCTACTAAAGCACAATCATGGATCGTTGCTATTAGTGATGAGGAGGAAGAAATGGAAGAAGGCAGTACTTTGGAGGCTAGAGAACTTCATGAGGATGATTTTGAGTCGGATGAAGAACCACAAGTTGAAGGTGGCGAAGAGTTTGAATTCAACTCCGATGACGAAAGACTTTTGGATATAATTGATGATGATAACATGGAATGATAGTTTATTTAGACTTTAGATGATACATCTATTCTAATATAACACGTTTTTTGGATTATAGAAGTATATAAACCATGGGTAGATCGTTCTTTTTGTTATGATTTCTTGATATCATTTTTGTAAACTTTGTATATTTGATATCAAATCAATCCATGGTTCTTTTGTTTTTTATATGAATTTAAAGCGTTACTTACCCATCATTATATAATTATATTATATATATATATATATTTGCCGCCTTGGTTCCGCCATGGAAAACACCATGGCCTCGCCGTAACTCGCAAGGCTTGAGGCTTGACCTCGCCGCCACGCCACGCCGCATGCCATTTAGAACCTTGGTCTTGTGTGTATCTAACTCTTCCATCAAGTTAAATCGAATTGTGGACCATGCATCTTCATGAAGACCTAGATAGACAGCTATTGCTCGGAATCCGCATGAGTTTACAATTGTTAAGCATATATATCAATTATATCATTTTATCACTTTTTATCATATTGTATAACCTAAATAATTAAGCAGCCCAATTATATCATTACATATCAATTATATCATTTTTATAACTTTTTATCAATTATATCATTACATATTGCTAACCAATGCATTATAACTTAATTGTAACATTTTGAAACAATACAACCAAAAGATTAAGCAGATTACATATATAAGAAAACAAGATTCAGGAAAGTGAGATCCAAAGGGACTTCGTGCACTTTAGTAGGGTTTTCTATCTATAATAATTATGAATTATTTTTATATATATAAAATGTATATGCCAATCACATGCATACAAATATATATTGTACCAAATTAAAGAAGAGGACATACCTGCAAATTGATGAAGTAACTTAAGATCAACAAAGGGTATTTAGTGGATGGGAGAAGGGTAAAAGAGAGAGGAGGGATGATAGTTCCTTCTGGAGCTTGCAAAAGGTAAAAGAGAGAGGAGGGGAAACAAAGAGTATTTAGTGGATGAGAGAAGGGAATAAAGCCAAAAAACAAAGGTAATAAATCTAAAATAGAAGAGCTTCAGTTTCAATTCATATTATTATACAAGATATATATGACCACTGTACAAAAACACCATCTACTAGAAAATATGAATACAAAGTTATAATAAAATCAAAAGTTACAAATTTTATAAATTTATAAAATCAAAAAACACACACATATATATAAAGATAATGTATATATATATAAACAAAATATATATATATATATATATATATATATATATATATATATGTCAAGTAAAATGACATATGTTTTCCTAAAAATAATTGACACATAAACCAATGCATTATAAGAGCATCTCCAACAACATTCCTATAATTTCTTTAAAATAGAAAACCAAAAGTGAAAATCTCTAAAAAGTATTACATTCATCTCTAACAGTTTTGTTATTTTAGAGATTTTATAATAACTTATGTTATTATAATATTCTATAATTTAGCATTCTAATACACTTTAAAAAAAGTTAATATAAAATAATAATAATTAAATTTCATTGGTGGGATTGAATAAATAATCATTTCTCTTTCCTACCATCAAGTTTTAGAGAATTCTTTGAACTTGGAAAATTTTCAACTTTTTTCTATTATAACAAACAAGATAGCAAAGCTGTTAGAGAGGTTTAGAGAACAAAAACCTGTTTTTTTCTATTTTAGTAATGTTGTTGGAGATGCTCTAACACCCATTCAAAAAGGATGCAATTGACTAATAAGGGTTGGGTTTGAATCATGATTCATGAATGTAAGTCGATTTCCTATTAAACCATTCACCAAAAGTTCAAAAAGTTAAAGCACGTGTCGTGCTGAATGTCACTGGAGATGATCCAACGGCCGTGAATCGATGTCGTCCATGGCAGGTTCCATTTACGCGACTACATTTTTAAAAATTGTGTTCATCACTGCAAGCAAAGTCTTTGATTTCCATTTGAATTTCTCACATTTGTTGGCTGATTATAAATTTAATAAATCTCTTTCTCACTACAAAATTTGGCGACCCACTTTCTCTGTCTAGGATCAAAATTACAGAACAAGGCACGCCGTTAAAAAATGGAATAAATAAAAGCATATGCCATTGATTCGAAAGCAGACATTCTTTGATGCTTCTTCATAATCCGCTTTGATTATCTTTGAACGAGCATATACACTGTTTTTCACTTTCCCTTTTTCATTTCTTGATTCATTAAGGTACTCAATTTCTGTTCTTATTAATGTGTGTTTCTTGATGCGATTGCTTGATTTGTAGTAATGGGTACGTTATTAATTCGTTTCATCCTTTTTTAGAAATTTAATTTTTTTAGAAGAGCTTATACGTTTACTAAACCCTAGTTTTGTCCTTACTTATGTTCTCAGTAGTTTGTTTTCTTCTGAATATTTTGATGTCGAAATGCATGATTTTGATGAGTAACCCTATTCTGTTCAACTCTTATCTGGCTTTGCTAATAATAGATGCATGTAAGTAATGCAGATCATATTCGGAAAGTGACATAACCAACATGAATTTGTGATGGATTCTGTACGTCTTATCTCTGTTATTTTGGATTTTTTTCAATTAGCAGAGTGGGTTTTTCTCCGGATTTATTTTACTCTTTGCAACTTAATAATCACCATGCAAAAGATGCTTTCTTTATGAAACAGTGGCCTCAATATGATATTAGGATGATAATTTGACTCTGTTTGATGCGTGAGAATACTATTTATTATTCTTCATATGTTTTTCTGTACTTATTATAAGTTGTTTTGAAAATTTGAACTCTGATATAACGTTAATATTTTGAACTCCCCCCAGGATTCTGGAGCTGGTGACCATATTGGATTGATTTTTTTTTTCCTACATACTTGAAAGATTGTGAATCTATAGATAAATCTTGAATATGGGCACCGATAAGCAGGCTGTTGGTATACTAGATACCATCAACATGGAGACAGTGCGGACAATTTTAATCCATACATACCCATATCCACATGAGCATTCCCGCCATGCTATCATCGCTGTAGCTGTGGGTTGCTTATTTTTTATTTCATTTGACAACATGCATACGCTCGTTCAGAAACTAGACAAGAACATCAAATGGTGGTCCATCTACGCCTGCTTACTTGGTTTTTTCTATTTCTTTTCATCCCCATTTGTGGGGAAGACGATTAAACCAAGCTATTCAAATTTCAGTAGATGGTAATTTGTTCTCATCCTTCTTTAGCATGATCCTGTTTTGATGTTTTAGTTGTTTATCTAATTGTGTTTTCTGGGGTGTAGGTATATAGCCTGGATATTAGTGGCAGCTTTATACCATCTTCCGAGCTTTCAATCGATGGGAGTAGATATGAGGATGAATCTTTCCTTATTTTTGACGATATTCATCTCTTCCATTTTTGTTCTCCTTGTGTTTCATTTAGTATTCCTTGGCCTCTGGTACATTGGTCTTGTTTCTCGTGTGGCTGGAAGGAGACCTGAGATCTTGACCATTCTTCAAAATTGTGCTGTAAGTCTCATGAATCAGATTTGTACCAAAATCAATTCTTTGTTTTAGAGGTTGCTAATACACCCACCATAAGGTGGGAGTCGAATGAAAGATATGACAGTTTCTCTTTTGGGACAATCATTGAAAATGGCAACATTTTTGTTTTGGGAACTTTTCATGTGATAGATGCTTATTTTGCCCATTTTCATCATTATCAAATGTTGATAGGAATTTTCCACATTTGACAAATAGTACACTTTCCTACGATTATGTGCCTAGTCAAAAATTGCAAATTAACGGGACACAGGATTGCAGGAAATATGCTCTATATGTCGTCCTTGGTCCTTGTTTTCATGGCCTTCCTATCCGTGTAGGTATTAAGTGTGGCCTGTTGTGTATTTTATAGCCATTGCGGCAATCATGCTTTGAATGAAAAACCATTTGGACGAAAAGATTCTGGCTTGGTTTCACTTTGGCGAAAAGGAGAAAGGAGCGCATTGGTGGCCAAATTTCTCAAAATGTATGAGTTCAAAGATGAAGTATGCAAATCTTGGTTTGCTCCAGTTGGGTCTGCCCATGATTATCCACTTCTCTCAAAGTGGGTTATATATGGAGAGGTATGGCTTCTGCTTCTAATCTGTTCTTGTACTCCATTCGGAGGATGTAGTTATGGTTCAACTTTCATTTGGTTTCTGTTTTTTTCTTCAGTTTTCTTGCAGTGGCCCATGCGAGTCATCAGATGAAATTTCTCCAATATATTCATTATGGGCGACGTTAATTGGTCTCTATATTGCTAATTATGTTGTGGAAAGATCAACTGGGTAAGTAATGGTATGGACGTTTATATTATGTGTACATAAATAGCCGTCTTTTGATGTCTCACCCTCAAGCAGGGATTTCTAATTATTGGTCTTAATCATCAGATGGGCTCTTACCCACCCTTTCTCAGTCAAAGAAACTGAGAAGTTGAAGAACAAGCAGATGAAGCCTAATTTCATGGATATGGTTCCTTGGTATTCGGGGTATAAACACTCTCTTCACATATTTGTGTGTGTATCTATAGACTATATCTATATTTATGTATGTCTATATCCATATGCTTATGTATGTGCTGGGATGGAGGGTTGTGCCATGGTTGGTCATGGGACAAAAATGTGAAGCTTTGGTCACTTATAAATGCATGGATGAACTTTTTTGCAGGACATCAGCTGATTTATTCAAGACCGTCTTTGACCTCCTTGTATCCGTAACTGTGTTTGTTGGACGATTTGATATGCGCATGATGCAGGTTTTAGATCTTTCTATCTTTTTTTACTTTTCATCGAGTAGAACTTCTTTTTCCTCATGTAACTTATATAGTTTCATCCACATTCATTATTTGTAGTAGCTGTGAAGTTAATAGGAAATTTTCTATAGACAGAAATACAAATAGCTTTAACTTACGCAAATGTTGTGCATTCAGGAAATAAGTTGCGTAGAGATAAAGGTAAGGCAGCAAAAAACAATGAAATGAATTTACAAGGGAAATGGTCAAAGTTAAGCCCTGTAGTGGATGAAGAGAGCATACGTCGCTTAGGAGAATTTGAATGAGTTTGATACGGAAAGAAAGGCATATAAATGTGATAAAACTAATTGAAATGAATTCTATGATTAGAGAAGATCAAAGACATCATGGACATGATAATACCAAAAGCATGGTTTTTTAGATTCCCTTCTCTTTGTTCATATGTAGGCGGCAATGAGTGGTGGTAATGAAGGGTCTAAACAAGAAGATTTTCTATACGATCATTTTAGTGAGAAGGATGACTTCTGGTTTGATTTCATGGCTGATACTGGTGATGGTGGGAACTCTTCCTATTCTGTTGCTCGACTTCTCGCTCAACCTTCACTTCATGCTTACAATGATGATTCTGTTATCAAATTGCTTCGTGGGAATCTTCTTCTTATTGGAGGTGATCTTGCGTAAGTTTGACCTTTCCCATTATTAATTGTCTTATTAAATCATAAACTAAAATTGAAGTTGTTAGAGAGGGTCCAACAATCTATATAATCTTTTTATCAGTCTCACCATGTGCTATCCTGCTTGAACTTGGATGACCCCACAACTTGAATCACATGGAGTTCTCAAGAATACCCTTGATCCCATGATCACCATCCTCTCTAGATCGAAGTCCCTTAGTAGAGAATTAGTTTTTTTTGTCTTTTTTGTATGTAATGATGTATAGTGTTGGTTTCATTCAGGTACCCTAATCCATCAGCATTCAATTACGAAAAACGTTTCTTTCGTCCTTTTGAGTATGCTCTTCAGCCACCTTCATGGTATAGAGAAGGGCATATAGCTGTAAACAAGCCGGAATTACCCCGTGGTGTGTCTGAACTAAAACAATATGATGGGCCACAGTGTTTTGTTATTCCTGGAAACCATGGTGGGTCTTTTTAGTTTTTTTTTTTAATGCTAAACTTAAATACTGTCTAAAATTTCGTTTCTCTTAAGTTCATAGTCCTTCGTTTTTGGGTTTTCTCAGACTGGTTTGATGGACTTCAAACTTTTATGAGGTACATTTGTCACAAGAGCTGGTTAGGTGGATGGTTAATGCCCCAAAAGAAAAGCTACTTTGCTTTGCAGCTACCAAAAGGGTGGTGGGTGTTTGGTCTTGATTTAGCTCTTCATTGTGATATCGATAGTTATCAGTTTAAGTTCTTCACGGAACTGATACAGGAAAAGGTACATGTTTGCCAACCTAGTTTCGGTTGCTAAGTATATGTCTGTTTTCCAAATTAATTATGGTAATTCTTTCTAGGTTAAAGAAAACGATTCTGTGATCATTATGACGCATGAACCAAATTGGATTCTGGATTGGTACTGGGATGACGTGACTGGAAAGAATGTCTCACACCTTATATGTGATTATTTGAAAGGGAGGTGTAAACTTCGAATGGCTGGGGACTTGCATCATTATATGCGTCATTCGTACGTTTCATCTGAGAACCCTGTGAGTGTGCAACATTTACTTGTGAATGGGTGTGGTGGAGCTTTTTTACATCCGACACATGTATTCAGTGATTTCAACAAAGCATATGGAACAACTTATGAGAACAGAGCTGCTTATCCATCTATTCAAGATTCAAGTAGGGTATGTAGTAACGTCAAACTTTGTGTAGTTTGGAACACAAACGGAACTGGTCGAAGGAGAGTGAAGTAGGCAGGTGAAAGAAAGAATTGTAGTAGGGTTTAGGTTCTTAATTTGACATATGGGTTTTTTTAGTAATTTACCTATCTTGTCCTGTCTCCCTGATTTTGGTGGGGCGAAAAAACTGTATTTTTGACCCACTCCGTCTAATGTCGCGTCATAGGACAACAAGTTTTTGTTCTGTTCCGTCCAGTCCTGCATTGTGTCACATAATTCTCACTGTTTTTTCAAATCTTTTTGTTGCAAAATTGTGGTATGCAGATTGCTCTAGGTAATATATTGAAGTTTCGAAAGAAAAACTGGCAGTTTGATTTCATTGGCGGGTTCATATACTTCATCTTGACCTTTTCAATGTTTCCACTGGTATGTATTCTTTAGATTTGCTCTCTTTTTCAGGGAAAAAAGCTGATTATTGTTTTCTTTTCTTTTTTTCATAGTGCAAGCTAGATCATATCCTACAGGATGATACAGTTTCGGGTCACATAAGGAGCTTTTTTAGAACGGTGTGGGATGCTTTTATGTACATGGTTGGGGAATCGTACATATCTTCTGTGGGTGCTATGTTACTGTTGGTGGCTGCAATCTCGTTTGTTCCTTCCAAAGTGTCCCGGAAAAGAAAAGTAGTAATCGGAGTTGTGCATGTTTCAGCCCATTTGGCTGCAGCTTTAGTTCTTATGTTGTTAATGGAGCTTGGTGTTGAAACCTGCATCCGCCATAACCTTTTGGCAACATCAGGCAAAAATTTCTTTTATTGTAATTGCTGATGTAATCAAAATGTTTCACAATTGACATATTATAAGTTGTTATATTCATTTATTCAATATTGTTCTTCTACTTCATAGTTATCATTGAATGCCGGAATTATTGATGGCGGAAATTTTGTTTCAGGTTATCACACGTTATATCAATGGTACAGATCAGTGGAAAGTGAACATTTTCCGGACCCGACTGGCCTTAGGGCGCGTATGGAGCAATGGACATTCGGCCTTTATCCAGCATGTATTAAATATCTTATGTCGGCTTTTGATGTTCCAGAGGTTTGATTTTTTATTTCGAATTTATTGGTACCTTTATGTTTCGCTCAAAAAACCTTTGTTATATTGTTAATTCGTTTTGTGATATCAGGTTATGGCTGTGACCAGGACTAACATATGCAAGAACGGGATGGTTTCTCTATCTCGAGGGGGTGCAATTATATACTATGCCTCTGTCTTCCTTTACTTCTGGGTGTTCTCGACTCCCGTGGTTTCTCTCATATTCGGAAGCTATTTGTACATTTGTATCAATTGGCTTCACTTGCATTTTGACGAGGCCTTTTCCTCATTACGCATTGCCAATTACAAGTCGTTCACCCGGTTTCACATCAGGGAGAATGGAAATCTTGAAGTTTTCACTCTTGCGGTCGATAAAGTGAGAAATTTTTAACACCATTTTCCTTGGTTTATTTTTTGGTTGAATAATGTTTCTGGTATATGATGTGTGCAGGTTCCAAAGGAATGGAAGGTGGATTCGGATTGGGATAACGAAGTAAAACAGGCGCATCAGTTGAGTCACCACAGAAAATATCCAAGTAAATGGAGGGCAAATTGTTTTCATCAGGACCCGGTTCATAGTGTCCGAATAGTTGATCAATTTGTTATTCAAACGGGTAAATCACAAGTAGTAGTAGGAAGTGGTTCTGTTTGAGGTAGGTACCTCTCTTTACTTAGTTTTAAAAACTAGCATAGAATCATCAGGACCCAGTTAAAGAATAGAAAGGAAAGTACGTAGAAAGCTATCTTATGGTTGTCATTTCGACTTTTAAACGATTGGTTAAGAAGGGTTTGTAGCACTTGTTCGATCATGGTAAATATTTCGTAATTAATTGGAAAAAAGAAATAAGAAGGGAAAAAAAAAGAAAAAACCTACAGGTAGCCAAACTTGTGACTACTGGTATAAGTTTCTTCTCCTTTTGACCACATTTTGTATGAAGCTAAGGGGGCGTTTGGTTCGCGGAATGTTTTTGGATGGAATGGAATCTGTCAAAGGAATTTGACTTTGAAGGAATTGGAATGGAATGTTGTCAGGTTTGACCATCTGTTTGGTTGGCAGAATTGGAATGGAATCTGTTAAAGGAATTGGAATCTGTCTGTTTGGTTCACAGATTGTAGCTTGAATGGAATTTTGGTAAATGACCAAAATACCCCTTTTCATTATTTTAATTTTTTAAACAAAAATTGCTTTAATAAAATAGTTATTAAATACTTTATTTTTTTAACTAAAAATACTTCAATAAAATAATTATTAAGTACTTTAATGTGTAAAAATTTTGAAATACACAACCCAAACATAACAATAAACCAAATGACGTTATTAGATTGGTATTAAAATTGTTCCAAAATACTTACATGCCACCAAATACATGTCCCAAAATACTTACATGCCACTAACTACATGTTCTAAAATACTTACATGCCACCAAATACATGTCTAAAATACTTACATGCCACCAAATACATGTCCAAAATACTTACATGCAACCAAATACATGTTCAAAATACTTACATGCCACCAAAATACAAAAGCATATTCACCAATACATGTCCAAAAATCATTGATAACCAAGCAATCATTCTCGCAACATAAACCTCACAAACTCTTCTCGAGCTTCTCCTTCATAGTTCCAAAAACTTAACACGGCTTCAGGATCATGTGTTATTTTCCTCAGTGCCGTAAACCTTTCGAATGAAGTAAGATCCATTTTGGCAAGTTCAGGACCAACGATGGACTTCTTTTCATGTACCTCCGCCTCAACTTTCACCAATTCTTTCGATGCGCTTCCAATTCTATCTCCAAGTATGACAGCAACATTCTTTATTGCATCAACAAGAGGATCACTTCGCCTATTGCGCTTCCTACTACCTTTAGATGTAAACTCTTGACTCGGTATTTGGCTATCTACTGTCGGAGACTCCATGTTTTCATCAGATTGTTGTCCTTCACTTGGCATCTCGCTATCTTCCATGGCAACATGTTCATCTAGCCCAACATAGTCTCTCGCTTGATTGCCATGAGCACGATCCTTTCCGAAAACATAAGACAAGTCTTCATAATGAGGAAATGGTTTGTTTCTCCATTTTGAAGCCTCTTTATGTACCTAGTTTGGCAAAAGAAATAAAAAACCTTAAAAATCAATTCTTAACATTATAATATGTAAAACATACATAATAAATACCTGCAGATAAGAATCCCAAACTGAATTGTCGGCAGTCACGCACATTTTCACACTATCATACCCAAAACCACTTGTATTGGTACCATGTAGCATATCATGTACGATTTGCCAATCTTTTTTCATGGTTTTGATTCTGGACTCGATGTGTGGTCTACCTAATATATTAGAATCAGGAAGGGTGACATTCAATGCCTGTTCCAAATGTTGCAAGTACCCGGATTTAAAGCCATTGTCAGCTTTATAGCCTCCAATATTGACCATATTCACCAACGCATCCACAAGTTTGGCGTCCTCAATTTTTGACCAATTTCGGTACTTACGACCAGTGTTTTTATCCGCCATACCTAAAATTATAGATCATTAAAATGGAAGTATTCCTCAAAATTAATATTGCACCATTAAGATTAATAACGATCAACCAATAAAATGCAAATTGTACTATTACAAATCATAAAAGACAATCAAATTGTAGCATTACAAACCATACAAAATCAAATTGTAGCATTACAAAACATACAAAATCAAATTGTAGCATTCCAATCATCAAACATACTTTGGGCCAAATTGTTTCTAAATTCAGTCCATTCGGTTGAAGTACCTACGGAAGTGATATTATCCTCATCTTGATGTTCAACGTCTTCGGTTTCAATCGGGCAAGGTATGTTTTCAAACGGATCAATTGGCATTTCTTGTCTTATGAAATTATGAAGAAGACAACATGACATTATGACCTTCACTTTCAGTTCAACAGGGTAGTATGAATTATCTTTTAAAATTCCCCATCTTGCCTTCAAAATACCGAAGCATCGTTCTATAACATTTCTTGCAGAAGAATGTTTGATGTTGAAAAATTCTTTTGGTGTAGTTGGTTGGTGTCCATCACGCCACTCATTTAAGTGATATCTTTGACCTCTATAAGGGGCAAGAAAACCCTCTCCACGTTTGTGGCAATATCATTCTTTCGTGTTCTGTATCTAGGCTTGTCTTCGAGTGGTACTAGGCACTTTATGTATGTTCCATCTAAAGCACCTATACAATCCTAAAAAAAAAAAAACAAGTCATTACACATATTTACCTTACCACGTAAATACCAAAAAAAATATTAATTATGTGTACCTTGAACCATTTCCATCTTCGATCGGTAGAGCCCTCAAGAACAGGTTCGGGTTTCTTAAGTAGAGCTGGATGCAATCTATTAACCGCGTTGCAAACTCGAGTAAAAAGTCTACTAATTGTTTCCCCGGAACGATGAAAACGACATGTGACAACCCTATTCTTAACATTATGAGCAACCATGTGTAGGAAAATGGCAACTTGTTCATCAATGTCCATATTCCTAGTTGCTCGTAATCCTCCTAATCTTTCAAGCATATCACATAACTTTTTGAAACACCTTCTATCCATCCTAAGTTGTGATATGCACATGGTGTCACTATCATATGCATACCTATGCAATATTGCGGATCGATCAATATTTGACAACCCATATCGAATAGGTGGTCTATCCCTCATATGTTTAACTACTAAACAACAAAGGGTGATGAAAAACCAAACAATAGCATTCGTAACTTCTTCAAAAAAACAATCGCATAATCCTACGTTTGCGTGTTGTGAGACTAATTCGGGCCATTTCCTGTTTATATATCGCACAATGAATAGATTATTACATCAAACAGAAACATGGGTGACTAAAAAAAAGAACATTGAGAAGAGTTATAGACTACTAGAAACATGACCTAAAATAAAGAAACATGACCTAAAATAAAGAAACATGGCTTGGGCATATATTTTCTCCACCATGAGAACTTCCAATTGGCCTGCTAAAATAAAGAAACATGGCTTGGGCATATATTTATTGCAACATTTTAGGAAGTGGTATGATCAAAGATCGGCAATTATAGGGATGAAAAAATGAGGGAAAAAGTTCCACCTTGTTTCAATCAATTGGAAAGGTGGCAATATTGATAATGCAATCAGAAAATGGATATGTTGATTTCCTCTCCATTATTACTAGAGCTACTTGTTTGATATGCTGCTTAAGTTAACTAGATTGTAGTCCTCCAAATATCAGTTTGCTAGAAGGCGACTATTGAGTTTATGGAATTAAAAAATGGATGTTGATTTCCCCTCCAATAATTTCTCTCAGATCTACATTTAACCATCTTAGAACTCAAATTTTCTGCATCTGGTTTCCAATTTAGGATTGTCATAAATCTGGAGTGATTTATCCAAATTGGTTTTCTGACTTTACTAGAGAACGGAATTATATAAACAACGCTAGTTGCATCTTTTTCTTAAGATTGAAATGAACGAAGGATAATATCCAATTGGCTAACCTGAAGTAGTGAAAGAACAGGAACTAGATGTGCCAAAGAACAAGGATATAGCAAAAAGCTAGCTACGCCTCCCTAGCAAAGTGACCGAATGGTGAAGCCTCTATGGGGGAGACTCATTCATTCTCTATGTGGCAATTTTGGACGGCTAAGAGTCATTAAGAGGTTTTAAAAAAAAAACAGCCCCTAAGTAAATAAACGGCATCCTTGGTGGACAACTAATACCACAAACCCATATTTTATCAAGAGAGCTATAAAACAAGTTTAAGTACATTTTTTTGTCAAATCCTAGTATTCCATATGAAGAGAACCTCTATCCCAAATTTCTTAAGTAGATATATGGAGTTATGAGGATTGAGAATATTTACACCAGATGAGCTCATTGCAAGATACCTATCCAAAGATTTCAGTAGTTGAGAAAATACTACAAAATGAAAAGATCATTTTTCAACAAAGCAACTTTGTCTTTCAAAGTAATTACATGAAACTTTTCTTCAATATTGGTGTTTTTATAAAAAGATTCTCTTATCTTGCTTGGTATATGCCTCACATTGCATATTGAAAAGGTATAATCAGTCTACTAGTTGTCCTTAAATAAAGCTACCTGATCCTAGAGAATGACAAATACATCATAATAGTAAAGGTGGATTGTATTGTTATGTCCTATTATGAGCCTCTTATTCCCAAAGCACCTTGTTTCGTATTTGATATCACACTGGATGGTAGTAAAGGAAGAAGCCAGATCTGGTTTCTTACCACTGTCATGATACTATTATTTGAACTCACACTACCATGTAAGATAAAACAAATGTAGAAGTGAAGATTACTCCGGACTGTGTCAAAAAGTTTGTTTTCTCCTCTCATTATTTAACTTTGATTTCAATAATCACATGGTAACTTCATCTCCTCTCATTATTAATGCTATTTCTTTCACCTTTTCTTGCAGATACAAAAACAAAGAAGAAAACTTGATTTCAATCGACTATGAACATTACCAAATCGATTTCACACTGTGAGAAAACTCGATTTCACACTGTGAGAAAACTCGATTTCACACTGTGAGAAAACTCGATATCACACTGTGAGAAAACTCGATTTCACACTGTGAGAAAACTCGATTTCAATCGACTGTGAATTGTGAGAAATCGATTTCAATCGACTGTGAACATTACCAAATCGATTTACAGAACCCAACATCTTTCATAAATCGACTATTGTAATCGATTTTCAGAACCCAGTAGCTTTCAGAAATCGATTACCAAATCGATTTGAATGAAATCGACTACCAAATTCAAATAGAGAAATCAAATTGAAGAAGAGAGAGAGAGAGAGAGAGAGAGAGAGAGAGAGATAACCTGCGCTGAATGGAGAAGATAACCTGCGCTGGAGAAGATGATTCAAGTTCAAATCTGGAGAAAACGTCCAGGGGCGAAGTCGATAATGGAGAAGTCGATGATGGAGAAGTCGATGATGGAGAAGTCGATATGTCTGATATGTTTACGACACCAATGAATTGTGAGAAAAGAGAGTAGGGTTTATTTGGAGTGAGGGTATTTTTGGAATTAAATAAATACCACATTCCATTCCATTGAAATCCATGGCTTTTAGGGAGGAATGTTAAAATCAGTTATCCATGGAATTTAATGGAATTGGTACATTCCATTCCATTGAAAAACTTGAACCAAACAAAAGAATGGAATCTGGTCAAAGGAATTTAACATTCCAATTCCACCAGATTCCATCAAATTCTGCGAACCAAACGCCCCCTAATAGTCAAATTAAGTACCATTGAGAGGTTCCTGGATTTTATCCCAATTGTTTCAACAATGGAGATATGTGAATGGCGTGTTAGAGAAATAGGGTATTGTGAATTGGTATTTCGACCCTATGCCTAGGTTACACGAAATCCAATATGGGATAAGACTCGAGACCACTATCGTTTTTAGGCACAAAAACGATAGAAAAAATGCTGGAGAGTGTATGTAGTTTTTTCAAAATTGTGAGTCCTAAAACATAAGTATATATTCGTAACAATAGGAAAAATAACTGAAATAGCAATAATGGCAAATTATTAGCAATAATTGTCGGATACAACCGTTTTAGCTAAGATCATGGGTTGTAAATAACTGAGTAATTGTTTAATAAATGTAGGTTTAGAGATAGATAATCCAGATATAGTCACCATTGCCAGGGGTGCTGCCCCTTGGACCCCGCAAGGGGGTGCGACCCCCTTGACCCCTGCCATTTCGTCGTGTCTGGGATCAAACTTGTCTTATAACAAGTGTGCACTCCGCACCACCTAACTTGTATTAGATCACAATTTGAAAACCATTAGCACTCGTGTTATATCCAATTACACTTGAATGACTGGTGAGACTAAAATCACCAATATGGCGACTCGACAGTTGTTTGTATGGAAGATCCAGAAATCTTTGAACTTTTCGGAGTTTCTGAACGGTAAACGAATTCAACTACTTTCCATTTTGTTTCTTGAAAGAAAAGATCTAATAATCAAAAGTTTAGCGTGTGATTGCTGATGGTATTTGTTAGTGTATATATGTGTATAAGGCCCAGGCCCATGTGTGTATAAGGCCCAGACCTATATAGTCTCGGTATATATACCTTGTATCTTCTAGTCTAGGTTAACTTCTTCTTATTATTACTTTGTCACATTGTAAGTTTATTCTCTCAATCAATATATCGAAGCCTCAAGCCTTCAACATATTCATCGTCTCTTTCAATCATCATTGTCTTCTAACATGGTATCAGAGCTGTAGGTTTGCTTTCACTCTCACCGTCATCATCGTTTATTAGCAGCAGTCGACCTCAAATAAACCCTCGTCGTCGCCGCCCTCTCTGTCTCTCGTCGCCTTCGAATCGTACGGGAACAAGGTGACAATCGAAACCCTAGCCGTAGAACCGGAAGAACTCCGGTCGCAAACTCCATACCGATCGATACCGGTCGATTTCAATACCAGTCGCAAAACTCCCTACCGGTCCATACCGGTCACAACATTCTACCGGTCCATACCGGTCGCACCTCATACCGATTCATACCGGTCGCACCTCATACCGGTCCATACCCATACCGGTCGTACCTCATACCGGTCCATACCGGTCGCAACATCATACCGGTCGATACCGGTCACTCTAGTGCAAATCTGAACTGTTTCTCGTCGCATCCATGGCTGCCAATCTCAGTCACTCAAATCCCAAGTCCAAAGGTAAATGGACCAACAACAACCATTCCAAATCTGTGGGAAAGTCGAACACATCTGAGTGTGCCTTTTGTCATTCTGCTGCTCATCTTCTCCTTGATTGTCCTATTCGCAAGTGCCATCGGTGTGGCATCACCCATACGCCCCATTATGAGTCTGACTGCCCTAAGAACTCAAAGAACACTGGCCCTCAGAACCGGACTTATGTTGTTGCTGGGTCTACTCTCGCTGATAACGAGGTTTCTCCAACCTCCTCACCCGACCTCATGGAACTGATGTGTCGCAATCAGGAGCTTATGGAGAAGATCATGTCTGGTGCTATGGGTATGAATTCTCAACACTCAACTGCATCAGGCAACTCATGGCTTTTTGACTCTGGGTGTTGCAATCATATGACTCCCTGCACTGATGGATTTGTTTCTAAGAAACCACCTCATCATTTTACGTCAGTACGAACTGCTGACAACACTGGCCTACCGGTATCCTTTAGTGGAAATGTCTCCACTCCTCATATACAATTACCGGATGTTCTAAATGTTCCGAAACTATCTTTGAGCTTAGTTTCGATTGCGCAACTTCTAGAATCTAATCTGATCATTTTATTTCATTCTCCTGGTTGTGTTGTACAGGATCCAAAGACCAAGCAGATCATTGGACTCGGCCGTAAAGTTGGACGTATGATTGAAGTGGTCTACCTTCATCTTCCATTACCCTCTTCAAGTCTTGTTGCCTCAGTTTCCAGCACTTCTTCCTTTGACTTGTGGCATGCCCGACTAGGTCACTTATCTCTAGCCAGAATAAAATCATTAGCTAATTTAGGGGTGTTAGGAAATTGCATGTCAACTGAGAATATTTCTTGTTTATCATGCAAACTTGGCAAACATCATGCTTTATCTTTTGAAACAAATGAGTTTAATTCTACTTCTCCTTTTGATCTTATTCATTCTGATGTATGGGGACCAGCACCACATCCATCCATGGGGGGCGCTCGATATTTTGTTATCTTTATTGATGATCATACACGTTTCACATGGATATATCTCATGAAACATCGTTCGGAGCTACCTAAAATTTATATTATGTTTGCTCGGATGATTCACACCCAATTCTCAAAATCTATAAAGATTCTTCGGGCTGACAATGCTATGGAATACAAAGAGTCCTGTCTTCTCTTCTTTCTTCAATCTCAGGGGACTCTCTCTCAGTACTCCTGTCCAGGCACATCTCCTCAAAATGGTCGTGCCGAACGCAAACACCATCATATTCTTGATACGGTTCACACTCTTCTCATTTCTGCAAAATGTCCAGAACGTTTTTGGGGTGAAGCTGCTTTCACTGCAGTTTATACTATCAATCGTCATCCTACTCCCATCCTTAATAATAAGTCTCCTTATGAGGCTCTTCATGAGATCACTCCTGCCTATGAACTTCTAAAAGTTTGGGGTAGTGCTTGTTTTGTTCAGTTACAACCTCATGAACATACCAAACTTGAACATCGCTCCAGACTTTGCTGTTTCCTTGGATATGGTATTGAGCACAAAGGTTATCGCTGCTCGGATCCTATCTCCCAGCGTCTTCGTATATCTCGTCATGTTAACTTCTGGGAACATGTTCCTTTTTCTTCTATATCCAAGTTTCGTGAGTCACCTACCTTCACAACTCCGTTCTTTACTGATGCCTCCGTCTCATTGGACTCACTCCAATCTGACATCACTTCATCACCGCCTATTGTTCAAACACCTTCTGAATTCGCCTCTCCTTCAGAGTCTCCTGCCTCTACACAACCTACTTCTCCTAGTTTTCCTGATCCACATCAATCATTTGCTCCATCCGCACAACCAACATCTGAGCTGCCTGCTGAGTCTTTGGCTCCTAGAACATCTCAATCTCAGAATGTTAGACGATTAAATCGGGTAAGACAAGTTCCCTCTCATCTTCGTGATTATCATGTTTATGCTACTCTACTGTCCAATCACGAACCTACATCCTACAAGGAAGCCTCCTCTAATTCTGATTGGCAAAAAGCTATGGATGAGGAACTTCAGGCTCTTGACAAAGCTCAGACATGGGAATCTGTCCCTCTTCCACAGGGCAAGTCACCCATTGGTTCCAAATGGGTGTTCAAAATCAAGACAAAATCTAATGGCTCTATTGATCGGTACAAAGCTCGCCTTGTAGCCAAGGGCTTCAATCAAGAGTATGGCATTGATTATGAGGAAACATTTGCACCTGTTGCTCGAGTAACTTCTGTTCGCAGTCTCCTAGCCATCACAACTACAAAACAATGGCCTCTCTTTCAGATGGATATTAAGAATGCCTTTTTGAATGGTGACTTATCTGAGGAAGTCTACATGACACCTCCTCCAGGTGTTCGACTTCCACAAGGTCATGTTTGTCGTCTTCGGAAGGCTCTTTATGGACTCAAGCAAGCTCCGCGAGCTTGGTTTGAGAAGTTCAGTTCCACAGTCACCTCTCTGGGTTTCTCACCCAGCAATTATGATTCAGGACTGTTTACTCAGACCACTGAGGCTGGCACAATTTTACTTCTTTTGTATGTGGATGATATGATTATTACTGGCAGTGACTCTACAGGCATAGCTAATCTCAAGACATCTCTCAGCTCCTGTTTTGAGATGAAGGATCTTGGCTCTTTACACTATTTTCTTGGTCTTGAGGTGCTCTCAGATCCATCGGGAATTTATCTTTGTCAAGCCAAATACACCTCAGATCTCTTGTCAAAAGCTGGGATTACTGACAACAAAACTGCATCCACTCCTCTTGAGCACAACCTTCATTTGGCTCCGAATGCTGGACCTCCTCTGCGTGATCCTACTTTGTATCGACAATTAGTGGGGTCACTTGTCTACCTGACAGTGACTCGACCTGACATTGCGTATGCTGTTCATACCGTCAGTCAGTTCATGTCTGCACCCTGTTCCGATCACTATGCTGCTGTCCTGCGCATCCTTCGATATTTAAACGGGATCATGTTCCACGGTCTTCACTTTACATCCACATCATCATTGACCTTGCGAGGTTTTTCTGATGCTGATTGGGACAATGACATGACTGATCGTTGCTCCACTACCGGCTACTGTTTCTTTCTTGGAGACTCACTCATATCTTGGAGGAGAAAGAAACAATCTCTTACAGCTCGATCAGGTACTGAAGCTGAGTATCGAGCACTAGCTGACACAACTCAAGAACTTGTGTGGTTACGCTGGCTACTTTCTGACATGGGGGATCCTCAACATTCTCCAACTCCATTGTGGTGCGACAACAACAGTGCGATTCAGATCGCTCACAATGATGTCTTTCACGAGCGAACGAAGCATATTGAAATTGACTGTCACTTTGTTCGTCAACACGTGACTCGTCAGACTATCCAGCTTCTTCCTATTTCAACTATTGATCAACCGGCCGACATCTTCACTAAAGCTCATCTACCAGGACGGTTTCGTGATCTAGTTTCCAAACTCCATCTGGCTCATTCTTCTCTCGATTGAGTTTGAGGGGGGATGTTAGTGTATATATGTGTATAAGGCCCAGGCCCATGTGTGTATAAGGCCCAGGCCCATATAGTCTCGGTATATATACCTTGTATCTTCTAGTCTAGGTTAACTTTTTCTTATTATTACTTTGTCACATTGTAAGTTTATTCTCTCAATCAATATATCGAAGCCTCAAGCCTTCAGCATATTCATCGTCTCTTTCAATCATCATTGTCTTCTAACAGTATTCAATGGCCTGTGCAATTGTAATATCTTGACCTTTTATGATGAATGCCATTTAACAACTTCATATTCTTGTCATGAGAGTTTGCAAGCACTACAATGGGCTACACCTTTCTTTTTTAGGTATGCAACTATTTCTATGTGATTCGCCATCAGCAGATATATCATTAATTTTAAAGTCACATCAGAGCTCCTGTGTTCTTAATATAAAGGCTATGATTGACAAACTAAATGATAAGATAGATATTCGGTTGAAAAATTAGTTGTTAGCTAATAAGCTAGTCACGTTTGATAAAAGCTAGCTGATAAGTTTAATAACAATGTAAAATGACCTAAAAACTGAAGCTTATTGGAACGCTACTTGAACTAGATAGTTTTCCAAAAGAACTAGTTTATAAGCTAGTTTATGTTCAGGCAAAAGTGGTTTTCTCAAAATAGCCTGGCTTAGCATCGATTAATCTGACTACAACTGTGCATTCATTCTTGGAAGCACTTGTGGACCAATCAAGATTGTAGACTGCATCCATGGTTTCAAGTATCGTTGATATGTTGCTCTAGCATTGTTTAACGGAGAAGATTTCTCCATTTAATGTTACGTTTGTGTGACTATTGAGTAATGATTCAAACCAACCGCTCTCAGATCTCTGCATAGACGCAATTATGAACAATATCCCTGGATTGCAACCACATTCCAACCTGTATACCACTCCATACCAATACCCCATCAAAATTTCTTTTATGATCTCCATATCAACAAAACCGAAATTGTAATAGAATACATTACATGACTTTAATTTTTAGGATCAAACAATTGTGTTAGCTATGTAAAGGTGTTATAATACATTGATAAGATGTTTTGGACGTCTACTTTTGAAATAAAATGTTTTATTAGTCTTCTTATATAGCACTTTTTGTAAAAGTGTTATAAAAACAAGTGTGCACTAATTTTTTTTTCCTCTGGTCTCCATATCAAAAATACCCGTCCTACAACAAAATCAATTTGATAGAACGCTAAATATGTCTAAATGTTCTAATATGCTACTTTATATGACTTGTTTATATGACCAAACAATTATATCATATGTAAGGTGTTATGGTAAGTTGATAAGACGTTTTTGGATGTCCTAACATGTTTTTGTATGAACACTTTTGAAACAAATCGTCATATTAGTTTTTTATATGACATCATTTGAAAAATGTCTTATAAAAACAAGTGTCTTATAAAAAGATTTATTTATAGGACACATTTTTTTTAGTAAATGTCTTGTAAAAAAACAAATAAGACACTTTATTTCAAAAGTGTCCTAAAAATTTGTTAGAAATAGAAAATTACACAAACCTTGTTGCATATGCTTGCGACCTCTCCCATTTTTCCACTCAAGTTCAATCCTTGGTTATATTTGTGATGGTAAATCATCTTAATAGCTCTAACTCTGATACTTTATGTAATAATCGAGATCTTGTTTTCTAAAGGACTTGGGTGATTAATGAGTTTTTGGTTGGAAGCCCAAAGCCCAAGGACTAAATTGCAATTATTAGGAAGAGGAATAAAACCCTAATACCTTTATCTTCTATCTATTTCCAATTGAAGAGGCAGAGAACGACATGAGATTTAGAGGGTGCAATTTTTGGAAGAGAAACCAGAAGGGTTGTTGGATTGGAAGAGTTTTTCGCATCAATCATCATCAAGGTAATCTTTAACACCTTTTCCTATTATTGATTTATGGTGTGATTTGTTGTTGGGTTTTAGTGGTAAGGAAATCTATGGTAATCGATTGATTTCTATGAGGTTTGGGTATCTCTTTTGGGGAGATTGTTGTGCTTTATCGATTAAAGGAAAACTTAAATAGTTACCTTACCAAGTAGAGTCTTGGAATCGATTAAATCTGCAAATATCTCGATTTGAGACTGGTTTGCGATACCTGGGAATCGCCTGAACCTATTTAGGCCAAAACCCGGTAAGGAGGGGAAACCCCGGGAGGCAGGGTCCCAGGAAGAGAAGCCTTGGGAGACGGGGTCCTGGGAAGGGAAGCCCCGGGAGGCGGGGTCCCGATAGGGAGGTCTCGGGAGGCGGAACCCGGGAAGGGAGGTTTCGGTAGTTGGTAACCCAGGTAGGGAGGTCCTGGGTGGGGAGGTCCCGGGCGACGGGGTAACCAGATGAAAATCCTGGTGAGGCTTGTTTAGAGGATTTTTTTAGAGAGAATGAGAATCGACGGCAGGGGTGGATTGTAACACCCATAATTTTCGGTAAGTAAATGTCACCCGGACATTTCTGTGACTTTTGAGCAGTGGGGTTCTGTTGGGAAATGTATTGTTTAAAGTCCCTCGGAGTATCGGGAGTTCGGGCATTGAAAAAGTCGGATTTTTGGAGTTCGGTGGCACCCGGGCGACCATGCCAGCGATTGTGCCAGAGGGCACAATAGCCTGGCACTATCGCCGAAGCTGAGGAGCTCACGGTACATGCTTGGCGATTGTGCCACTGGCATAATCTCCTGGCACTATAGCCTGCGTGTACCAGTGGGTTAAATGTGCGATTTTCACCCATTTCCCTCATTTCTCATTTCTATCTTCTCCCCTTTTCTCTCCTAAACCCCAAAACCGAACCCTAACCTATTTTGGGGGTTTTTCCTCCCCAAACCACATGATTCTTAATCATCTATCTAGTTGGGAGCTTGAGTCACAAAACCTCCTTCTTCATCTTCCTCATCAAGTTCAACGGTTGGGAGCTCGGGTTGAAGTGGTGGATTGGGTGTTCTCGGAAAGTCTCGTCATCTTTAATGGTAAGTTTTCTTGTAATAAGGTTATAAATGCTCTATTGGTGGTTTCTTAAGGTTCGATATCTCAAATCTCGGATTTGATGGTTTTAGAGAAATTAGGGTTTTGATCTTGTTTGGGATCTTGGTATTTTTATGATTGGAGAATGTTTCCTTGTGGTTGGTTATGGTTATTTATGGGTTGGGATGTTGGATTTAGGTTTTGGAAGTTTTCGGCTTGAGGATTCAAGCGGCCTTCAAAGGAGTTCGTTGGGTGAAATCTAGATTTAGCCTAAATCTAGCAAGGTGAGTTCAAGTTGATTTGTGAAAACGTTGTACATGCCAAAAATGTCTATTTTAAAGTGTTTTATGTGTTTTACATGAAATTATCAAATGTTGGGTTATTTGCTAATCTTTGATTATTTGAATTATCTAACTTTACAAACCTTGTATAACACCCACATTGGAGATTTTTGGGCGTTTGATATATGTGTCACAAATGAATGTGTTTTGAAGTCTTATTACATGAACGGATCTTTGGTCAAAGAAATACACTTTTAAATGTTTGTCGGGTTTTATGCATCATCATGAAATGGAGTGTTTTATAAAGTATCACTTGCACTTTTATGTGAGGTACTTGAGAAAGTGTTTATAGTCTCATTTCATGTTCTTCATTCCTATCAGCAGTCAAGTTTGGGAAAATGCATGTCATTTGTGTTATGAAGTATTTTGGAAAATATAAGAGTATAAGTTCATTTGGGAAAATGGGTGCCTCAACTAATGTTGAGTTTTGAACTAATCTTACTTTTGGTCGTGGTGTTTTCATATCCGTTGGGTGAGTGCGTTTTATCGTGTCTTTATTTCATTTATCAATGAGTCAATTGGGTTGCTAAGTCTGCGACTTGGCATTGTTATTTTGATGGGGTTTTTGGAAAATAGTCCAGTTTTGATAACTCGACTTCGAGCCTTGTTGGGCCTTATACGCATTATTTGGCTTATTTGATGCATTTGGGAGTCATGACCCCGTATTTGGTTTATTATTGTTCTGGCGTTGGGACGATTAGTTTTCCACGTCGAGGCACGTTAAGGTATCGGATTGAGATGTAAGTCCTTCGTGCTGCACGTTAAGGTACCGGATGTAGGTATAAGTCCTTCGTGCTCAAGTATTACGATATTGGATGAGGGGCTCGACATAGGAACCCGACGGGGTTGAACTCGAGTTTCCGTGGGTGTACGTTTAAAGCTACTGAGCCTGACATCCCTTGCGTGTACTTTTGTTTATATGACTAGTCATAACAACATAAAATGGGCTTACTTTGTGGACCGTCATATTTTATGGAATCGGGAATCCCCCGTCACCGAAAGGTGTTGTTTTTGGGTATTGAGTTTTATTATCCAAGTTTTCGGTGACGTTTTGTATAATTGGGTTTTACCCTTGATTTATGGGTTGAGTATTATTCCCCACCCGTGTTTTGGGGTGTTTTGGGATATAAGGTTTAACCGTATCTTCATAGATGGAGAGTTCAATTTATACTTACGCTTTGAGTGAGTTTTGAGTTAAAAACTAATTTATGAATGGGCGGCTTATGTTGGTATCATTATCTTTGAAGTAGTTGGTTTGGAAAACGTTTTAATTGGTGTTCTTTACCTAAAATGCATATTGTTGGAAATGAGTCGTTTTCACATGTAAGACGTATCATATTGAAGGACTATAACTTTTAACCTCATTCTTTCTTTTAAACTATTATTTCATATATGTTGAAAACTCTTGAGCTCACTAGGCGTTAAGCCTAACCTCTTTATTTGTCGGCATGTGCATCAGGTTCCAGTTGGGGTTGGTTCTAGCAGCCATGAAGAGTTGAGCCTTAGCTTTGTGCGAATGTGAGTAGTTGGTGAAGTCTTCCGCAATTTTGGAGATAGTGACTATTCTGGGGTTTTAGTAGCACCCGTACTTATCATAGGCTTTTGTATAGAATGAATGTTTGTATTGAGGTTAAATCTTAACTTGTGGTTGTAGATAATTCCTTTATCGGTGTATTTTGAAAATTTTAAACAAGTTGCTATTTCCAGATTTGAGGGTGTTACAAGTTGGTATCAGAGCTTAAGTTTGAGAGATTTAGGTATTGATTTTTGGATGCCTAGACTCAAACTAGCGTACTTGTAGGTGATTGAAGGTGAAGTTGCACATTAGACGCCTTAAGATAAGATATCATGGAGTTGATCGGGTCGCTAGAAACGGGAAATTGTCAAGGGTCACAAGGATGATCATGTATGGTACGTTCATAATAACACCTGGCCAGTGTTATGGTGAACCTACATATCACATGTGTATACTTGAACTACCTTAGCATGATAACCGTTGGGGTAGTGAGGAAGTTTCTAAGCGGGTAATCTAAGGAAAGGTTGATGTCTATAGCGATGTGACGTCGAAGTGATAGTTAAATACGTTGAGTGCATTAAGTTGATCATCTTGAGTAAGAATTATTGGTTGGATTAGAACTATAAGTTCGTTAGACCAATTTTATTTCGAGGAGAAATTGTAAGTTGACCCAATTAGTGGGTTCGTGGCTCTAAGATGTTTGATGTATCAGAATGGCAATAGTATTTCGGGATGATGGAGGAGTGTAGTCTTGAGATGCTGAGTGCCGACCAAATTCATGCACGAAATTTATTTCTAAAATAAGTTTAGATCAATTGTTTCTTATGTATTTGAAGCATAAAGTGTGTGATACTTTGTAGTCTTGGTAAAACATTTAGCACTCACCAGATTTTAAACCATGAGCTTAAGCATGCATGGAGTTGTTTGGTTGCAAGTTATCGCAAATTTTTTTGGAAAAATCTTCCTGTCCCTGTTTTGTGTTTAACGCTATCTTTGGACATCTTAAGATCCACGTTTTAATGCCATATGTGGTATTGGGCAAGTAACTGTAGAATTTTTAACCTTGACATTGGATCTCCTCCACATATGTTAAGGTTTTAAAGGAAGAGTTGTCCCACTGTTTTTGAGTCTGAACTTTCTTGAGAATTTTAGTCTGTACGAGTCACGTTGAATTTTATGGAATATTGTTTTACGACGTTTGGACGCGTGAGTGTATTTTGAGATGCGTGAGTTTTAATTTACGGCGTATAATTTACGAGCTTTTTGGGCGTCGTGCATCATGAGAGTTTTGTGATAAAGAGTCACTTTACCGTACATTATGGTCTTGGAGTTTTAACATTCTCAGACTTATTGTTGTCTTATGTTTCATGTTGGCAAATGGAAATTTTGACGCCGCTTGGTTTTAGCATTTATTAGTTTTATGAAAGTTCAATGGGATTTTATGGTATCATATCGTATGACTTTTACATCGCGTAATTAAATTTTGGAATTAGTGTACCCGCATTATTGCATGCATTAACTTAAGAGTTTTGCTAAAGATGTCACCTTCCATGTTGTTTTGAGAAATGTCAGTTGTTAATCCTACTAATGGATTTTATGCGATTTATCTCTGGGCTTTATACAAACGCCAGTGTTGTACGCTAATTGCATTTGGATTAAATTATGCCGTTGGAGTGAGTAAACGTCTAAAAAGATTTATGTTATTTCAGATAAAACTTTTGTTCTGAGCATAATTCAGTTATTGATTTTACTACTAGGAATTTTCAGCGATGCACATAAATGAGTTATCAGCATTCATGTTGTCATAATTACTATTTTGGTCAAATGTGTTTTATCTGTGCGGCTCAAAGTTTTAAGTTCGATTTAAGGATTTATTTGCGTTCCCATCGTCCTATCGAGCTTTGGGGAATAAACTGATGCAAAAGGGGTTGTTGAAAATTTGATGCCACAACATTTTTGGTTAAAGGAGGAAAAGTTTAAAGTTAAAGGTTGTGAAGTTCTCTGTTAGAGTCGTACAAACATTTATTTCACGTGTTTGGGGTACCGGAACTTATTTTCATGGTTATAGTGTGAATTTTGCTACACACCTTTTGTTACTGTTTTATTTACGTAAATTTTGATCAAAAGAATTTTGTAAATGGTTTTATATGTGTAGCGTCGGTGATCAATTTTCAACCTATCAAGTGATCGGTAGTGGATTTTACTGCACGACCAAATGTCGTTATAAAGCGTACGTATTTAAAAGTTCTTATGAAAGTTTAAATTGGTCTTTTAGTTGAAAACCTTGAACTCATTAGGCATATAGATTTAAACCCTGTAGTGAAAGAAGTTGTAAATAGGGACTAATGGAGTCCTTGTGATTTTAAGCGTCAGATGATCCGACTTGCGGTCAGCCTTGAATTGTAGGTTTCAGTTTTGAATTGGTACGCACATGTATAATGGAAATAGTAGATTTGAGTCTCTCCAGGTATTTAAGGAGTGATTATATACTTCAGTAACCATGCGGGATAAGGTCTTATGTGATTATCTGCGCTTTTATGAAGGTCATTTGGTGGGTTGCTCGTCGGTGCGACATCATGATATATGTTGATGGTGTATCGTCTTAGTGGATTCCGCGATCAAAGGAAATTTTTTTATGGTCCGTTTGTTAGAAATGTAAGAATTGGATTTTAGCACTCTATTAGGTGTCAACCCTAGTACGACCTTCCATCTGGAATGAAATCTTGGGCGGCATGTCCACGTTTTCGAAGTCACCGTTTAGTCCTAGGCGTCGACTTGTTTTCTTGGAGTCACTGGATCTGGGAATGTTTGGGAGGTATCCCGGTTGGATCATGGGAAATAATGACCTTACGGTGATGGAAATTTGAAAGAAGATTAGGTGTGGTTGAGCAAGTACCGATGTGTTTAAGCATTCCTGTGGTGATAAGGACGTTATGTTGGAGAATGCTGTGAGGTTGGTGTTTGAACGGAGTGAGTGTTGACCGAATCTGGGCTAAGCAGTTACCTGAAGGACGCATTGGTGCGCCTCGGAAGAATATCTTTGTAGATAGTAGGAATGGATCGGCTGAACTCCGAGGATTTTGGAAGCTTGGTTACGATTGAGTTCGAAACCGTATAGATCCGAAGGGAATTGGTCAGTGTAAAGTTGAGATCACAAATTACCTGGGGGTAGTAATTGTCATCCAAGGTTGGGAGATGACCGTAACCTTGTGGGTAAAAGGTTACTTTGGAGAGTTAAGTGTTCGCTCAGGTATGAGCATATTGTGTCCAAGAGGGGCAACATATGTGGGTATCAGTGCAAAGGTCCTGATAGTGGTGCTGGAAGAAGAGTTAAGGGAAATCCTTCTGCGGGCAAAGTTCCATGGGAATCTAGATTTCGAGGACGAAATCATTCTAAGGTTGGGAGGATTGTAACACCCGTAATTTTCGGTAAGTAAATTTCACCCGGACATTTCTGTGACTTGTGAGCAGTGGGGTTCTGTTGGGAAATGTATTGTTTAAAGTCCCTCGGAGTATCGGGAGTTTGGGCATTGAAAAAGTCGGATTTTTGGAGTTCGGGGGAACCCGGGCGACCATGCCAGCGATTGTGCCAGAGGGCACAATAGCCTGGCACTATCACCGAAGCTGATAAGCTCACGGTACATGCTTGGCAATTGTGCCACTGGCATAATCGCCTGGCACTATAGCCTGCGTGTACCAGTGGGTTAAATGTGCGATTTTCACCCATTTCCCACATTTCTCATTTCTATCTTCTCCCCTTTTCTCTCCCAAACCCCAAAACCGAACCCTAACCTATTTTGGGGGGTTTTTCCTCCCCAAACCACATGATTCTTAATCATCTAGCTAGTTGGGAGCTTGAGCCACAAAACCTCCTTCTTCATCTTCCTCATCAAGTTCAACGGTTGGGAGCTCGGGTTGAAGTGGTGGATTGGGTGTTCTCAGAAAGTCTCGTCATCTTTAATGGTAAGTTTTCTTGTAATAAGGTTATAAATTCTCCATTGGTGGTTTCTTAAGGTTCGATATCTCAAATCTCGGATTTGATGGTTTTAGAGAAATTAGGGTTTTGATCTTGTTTGGGATCTTGGTATTTTTATGATTGGAGAATTGTTAGGGTTAATTTTATGTTAAATAGAAGTTCAGGGTGTATTTTGTAATTGTTTGAAAGTTTTATAGCTTGTTGGGCCTAAAAGCCCATAAGCCCATTATCTTGTAAGCCTGAATATAGAAAGGCGTTTCTAGTTCATATTTCAGGTTACTCAAGTCATTTGCTAGATTGCTAGTCTATAGGTTTACATATTCTGATCAGATATTCTCTCTGTAAACCTAAACCCTTCGATTTCATATTAATCATATGACTAGCAGTTGTGGCTTGATTATTGTTCTACATTGAATATTTACGATTGATTGCACTGTACTGGGATCAACAATTGGTATCAGAGCAAAGAGATTAAAGGTTTGATCCAGAAAAAGGTTTGTCTAAAACCCTAATCAGTTATTTGTGTTAATCGCTTTTATCTGCATTAATTGATTATGTGTTTATGAATTTACCGGTCGATCAGTTTGTTTTCTGGAAAAAGTGATTATTTGGAAAAGTGTTTTTCTTACGATCTGCTTTGATTATCGGTCGTATTTTTTTTCTATGTTTTATCAACTATCGATCTGTGTTTCTGAATAAATCAATTTATCGGTCGAAGTTTCTTTTCTGAAAAGGTTATTTATCGATCGTTTGAGTTGATTATCGATCTTGTGTGTCCAGTAAAAATCGATTTTTTGGTGTTTATCAGTCTATTGATTGTTTAATTTCTGGGTCGAATAATATTGAAATTCATCGAGTTCTTCGGTATTCTTCGACTTTATCGACCCTATCTGCTAATCTGTTGTTTGACCGATAGACATCCTTCGACCGAGAAGTTGTAATTACCGGTCATTGTGTTTGACCGGTACATTGTATTTTCCGGTCATTGTGTTCGACCGATACATTGTATCTACCGGTCTTCGTGTTTGACCGGGACATTGTTGATACCAGTCCCTCTCTCGACCGACACCTACTTCGATCGGTACCCTGCTTACCGGTCTTTGTCATTTGACCGACACTTTGTTTTTTTTCCGGTCGTTTGATTAGACCTGCTTCGATCGGTACCCTGCTTACCGGTCTTTGTCCTTTGACCGATACCTTGTCACTTCCGGTCTTTTGGTTTGACCGGCATTTGGATTCGACCGATAGGTTGTCTATACCGGTCCTTTGCTAGACCGGTATGTTGTATATATCGGTCGTTTACTTGACCGATATCCAGCTCGACCGGACCCTGTTTCGACCGGGTCCTTGTCTTTTCTGTTTTTTTTGTTATTGTGTTTGGATCATCCTGCTTGTCTCACGATCGTTACAGTGCTTTTAAGTTAAGAGATTTAAGATGAATTCAAGAGACGCGTTAGCTATTGGTTCGGATCAGAAGCCCCCGGTTCTCTATCGAGGGGAATATCCTCAGTGGCATGATCGATTCATGAACATTATTGAATCAAAATCAAACTTTGAAGCCATTTACAAGTGTCTGACAGAGGGGTCGTAAGACTGGCCAATGAAAGTTGTACCGGGAAACACAGAAGAAGGTCGACTTGAACGCAATGTTCGAAAATATGTCAGTGACTTTACAAATCAAGAGAAGGATATGTATTATGCTGAAAAGCAAGCAAAGACATATCTTCTACAAAGTCTACCCAACGACATCTATGCTTGCATCGACAGTTATAAAGAGTCTGCAAAGAAAATGTGGGACCAGATTGAGAAGATGATGATGGGGAGCCACATCAACAATCAGCTCAAGGTGACAAACTGCATCACCAGATATGATGGCTTCAAAGCAAGAAAAGGCGAGACACTGACAGAAACCTATGAAAGGTTCAACTTGCTTCTGAATGATCTCCAGAAAAACAAGATTACGAAGACGAACACTGAGAACAACATCAAGTTCATGAACAACCTCCAGCCTGAATGGAAGCCGTTTGTCTCTCATATTCGTCATACTCAGACCCTGGAGAAGCTTTTTCTACATGAACTTTATGAAATGCTGCTCCAGGATGAAGAGGAAGTTATGGAACTAATGGGGAATCAGAAAGCTGAAGAAAAGCCGGTAGTTGATCCGTTAGCACTCGTATCTGAGAAAAGAGTGAAGTCTGTCAGTCATTCGTCTGAAAAGAAGCCAGTGCAAAGTGAGTCTGAACCCGAAGATCCTGATAGTGATTCGGATTCTGAACTCACTAAGATGAAAGAATCTATGGTATTCTTGACTCAACAATTCCAGAAAAGGAAGTTCTTTAACAAGTCTTCCAACAAGCAAAGGTTTTCCACTCGCCGTGACCATCAAGAGAAGTCTGAAGGTAAGAAATGTGTTGAAGATGGAAAGAAGTCTGACAAGAGACACGAAGAAAAGCCAAAAGATGAGCCGATCAGATGCTTCAACTGTGGTCGGTTAGGCCACTTTGCCAAGGATTGTCGCAAACCTGTTGTGCGCAACTCCGACTATTACAGAGCCAAGCTGCTACTGGCCAAAGAGAAGGAAGCTGGTAAGGCTCTCATGGCTGAAGATGACTACTGGCTACAAGTCTCTGATGAAGAACCTGAAGATGCCGAAGCACACTTGTGTTTCATGGGCAAGCATTCATCACCTTCTGACACTGATGATGAAGATCGAAACTCTCCATGTCAGGTATGTGCTCCTTATCACGAAGCTTTAATTGATCAGATGCAACTTGCTATGAATAAACTAGACTCTTTCAAGCTTCTCATAAAAGAAAAAGAACAACTCATCTCATCTCTAGAAAAACGGGTTGCCGCACAGTCTGAATGTATTGAAAATCAAAGTTTAGATATCTCAAGCAATTTGTGCACAATTTCTAATTTAAAAGAAGAGTGTGAGAGTTGTTCAAAAGAATCACAAGAGCTAAAGACCAAAGTAGATGATCTGACCAGTGAGCTACGCATGTCCGAAAATGAGAAAATTGATATTGTGTCTCAAAACGTGGCTTATAAAAATGAAAATCAAAGATTATCTAATCAGTTAAAGGAGATTGAAAAGAAGCTTTATAGAATTGGTCAATCTCATCAAACGCTAAATCTAATTGCACCAAAGGAGCCCAAGTATGCGAATACGGGTATCGGTTACGATAACCCATATTATCTGAAAAAGGCCCTATCCAAAGTTCCTACGATTTATGCGTCTGAATTTTTTGGAATAGACAAGACATATCCAGAATACAAGATCAATTGGACCAAACCAATTGAGGATGAGGACTGGGAAGAGGATAAGTTGAGAAGGGAGAACTCTACTAAAATGAAACTTCCTTTTGTTTATGATTCATTAAATGCATCTTACAACGAAGAAAAACCTTGTTTCCTATCAAATGACTACTTTAGAAGTTATACTCAAGCTGAACTTGATGCTAAAACAGTTAAAACTGAGGAGGAATCTCTAGATCATAAAGTTTATGTTCCACCTCTGATTTTAGAAAAGAAAATTGTTCAGCTAGAAACGTCATTTGAACAGGAGAGGGACAATTTTCAAAAGGAAAAACAGGACCTTTTATCTCAAATTGAGTGCCTCACTTCCAATAAAGAGGAATCTGTGTCCGACAAGGAAAGAGAATACTTTTAGACAGAAATAAAGAAGTTAAACTCACAACTGTCTGCCTTGGCAGCAGATCGTATGAAGGAACAATTTCACAAGGCTGAGCCTCAAGCTAAGCCTACCCTGTCTGACAATTCTTATCCTGCCTCCGACACATCTTCCTGTAAATCCTTTTTGGGTGACTCGTCACCAAATCTTTCAAATAAAGGAAAAGAGCCTCAAGTTTTAGAAACGGATCATTGTTCTGATTTTAAACATGCTTCCGCCTATGATCCTCTTAAAACAAATTCATCCGATGTCCTAAATTCCTCAAGCGATGAGGTCCTTTCTGATGAGGAAATGGAATTTTCAGCATTCTTGAATTCCGAGGTGTGTCTAGACAGTGATTTGAACCAATTTGATTTTAATCCGTCTCTACCAAGTCATGTTGATTTTCTAAACTCTTCTTGTGAGCCTCCGGTAAAATTTTAAAAGGGTGAATGTTCCACATCCGCCCCACAAAAACCTTTTGTGAACGATTCTTCAAAGTCAAAATCCAAAAAACGTTCACAAAAGAAGAAAAAGACCGGTCGCTCCAAAAGACAACAATTTTCAAGTTTCACATCTTCTGACTATAAGTTTAACGGTCTTTCAGATACTTTTGGTCGACGCAAAGAAGTTAAATATGCTTGGGTAGCTAAGAAGTCAAAGGAAAGCTCGGCGTCACCAGAATTAGTTGATCTAGTTTTAAAGTCTAGGAAAAACAATAACAATCATGATGTTTTTAATTCTAAACTTTTAGTTGAATGTAATGGAACTTTACCTTTAAAAGTTTATTCTATTCCGCATTTACTTCAACTGTCTCATGATTGTATTTGTTGTTCTTATTGTGGATCGAATGATTTTGTTGATCGTCGTTATGCATCTGATTGGTTTGGCTCGTATCATGTTGATAATTATCAGTCTCAGTTTGATATTACCCGTCATAGGAAAAGACCCAAGTCTAAACGAGCATCCAAAACGGGTGTTAAATCTAATCCCAAAGGACCCATTTATGAATGGGTACCTAAAAAGAAATAACTTGTTTTGCAGGACGGTCATGTGTGGTATCTAGATTCAGGCTGCTCCAAGCACATGACCGGAAGAAAGGAGCTTCTCACAAACTTCACCGAGAAGTTTTGTGGGAATGTACGGTTTGGGAATGATCATTCTTCTCCCATAATGGGGTATGGTGATATTGTCAAGGATAATCTGACTATCAAGAAAGTGTCCTACGTCGAAGGACTTGGTCACAATCTCTTCAGCATCGGTCAATTCTGCGACAAGGATCTAGAGGTCACCTTCAAAGCAAAAAGGTGCAGCGTTCGGACTGAAGATGGAAAAGAGATCCTTGCTGGAACACGTCGCACCAACCTCTACACGATTGACCTCTCGTCTTTGAAAACAGATAAGGAAGTTTGTCTGATGTCCAAAGCATCTGCCAAACAAAGCTGGTTATGGCATCGTCGTCTCTCGCACCTGAACTTCAAGACTATTAATAAGTTGGTTCTCGGTGGACACGTCAAAGGAATGCCTGATCTTAAATTCGAAAAAGATCATTTGTGTGCCGCCTGCGAAATGGGCAAGATGAAGAAGGCTTCTCACAAGCCTATAAAGTCACTCCTAGTACTTCTCGGTCCCTTGAACTCATTCACATGGACTTATGTGGACCGATGCACGTCCAAAGCATCAATCATAAGAAGTATGTCCTGGTGATGGTTGACGATTTTTCTCGCTATACATGGGTCCGATTCCTCCGAACAAAGGATGAAACTCCCGAATTGATCATCTATCTCCTGAAGAGTATTCAAGTCAGTCTCAACCTATCAGTCCAGACCATAAGAACGGATAACGGCACAGAGTTCAAGAATCAAGTGCTCACCGTTTTCTTGACTTCAGTTGGCATAACGCATACCTTCTCAGCTGCTCGCACTCCTCAGCAAAATGGGGTAGTAGAGCGCCGGAACCGAACTCTTGTTGAAGTAGCTCGCACGATGTTATCTCAGTCTAAGCTACCGCTATTTTTATGGGCAGAAGCGGTTGCGACCGCTTGCTACACTCAAAACCGCACTATCATCAACAAGCGGTTCAACAAGACACCGTACGAGATCATCAACAAACGCATCCCCAATATCAACTATTTTCATGCATTCGGGTGCACATGCTTCGTACTGAATGACAGGAATGATCTCGGCAAATTCAGCCCCAAAGCGGACGAAGGAGTGTTCATTGGATATTCCCAGCACGCCAAAGCTTACCGTGTCTACATCAAACGAACGAAGACCGTCGTTGAGAGTGTGAACGTGACTTTTGACGAGGCCGCTGATATGGCTTCTGAACACCTCAGTTCAGAACCTGCTTTAACTGGTGTGTTAGCTTCTGGACAATTTCGTTCAGGAGCTACACAATCTCCAGTAGATCCACATCATGCGTCTACGTCGAAAGCTCATCTTTCTGTTTTGGATTTACTTTTTGAGTATTTCTATGATGACTTATTTAATATTCAGTCTAATACTATGTCTTGTAACAGGGATGCTGCTCAGGCACCAGAAGAAACACATGTCACTGGTCCAACCGACTCGGGTGGCCCATCCTCGCCTGGTGCTCCATCATCTACTGTCAATGAATCTGCATTCCCGACCTCGAGTGATCCTTCTCCTCTCCAAGATCCTACTGTTGCTCCGATAATAGTAGGCCCTCCTGAACCGACACCTGTGGAAGGCACTCCTGAAGTTCCCATTCCGGCAATCCCGGATCCTGCTCTAAATGTCTCTCCTGCTGAGTCGTCCTCTGCTGCACACTCGACTCCAACTAAGGAACTTCCACCTCACAGGCCGTCATCACTCGAAGCAGTTCAGAATTTAACTCCCGGTGGTTATGTGGATTCTGATACCTCTCAACAGACATATCAACCTCTTGCACACACCACCAAGTGGACTCGAGCTCACCCCCTTCATCAGATAATTGGTGATCCCAAGACACCTGTTCAGACTCGTTCTACTACTACTGCAAACGACTGCTTATTTTCTTCGTTCCTCAGCCGTATCGAACCTTCCACCGTCTCCGAAGAGTTGAATGATCCAGACTGGGTGATCGCCATGCAAGAGGAACTCAACCAATTTAAGAGCCTCAAAGTGTGGCGCCTTGTTCCCCGGCCAAAGAACAAGACGGTGATTGGGATGAAATGGATTTTCAAGAACAAGAAGGACGAAAATGGTATCATTGTTCGGAACAAAGCGCGTCTAGTGGCTAAAGGATATCGTCAGCAAGAAGGGATAGATTACGAGGAGACGTTTGCACCGGTTGCACGCATTGAAGCTATTCACATGTTCCTCGCCTACGCCGCCCACAAGAATTTCATCGTCTTTCAAATGGATGTGAAATCCGCTTTCCTGAACGGCGTTCTCAAAGAGGAAGTGTATGTCTCGCAACCCGAAGGCTTCGTGAGTTCTGAATCTCCGAATCACGTTTATTTTCTTGACAAGGCCTTATACGGTCTTAAGCAAGCGCCACGAGCCTGGTATGACGCACTTTCATCCTTCTTGATTAAATCTGGTTTCTCTAAAGGTAAGATTGATACTACCCTATTTATTAAAAGAGAAAAGAAATATATCATTCTTGTACAAATTTATGTTGATGATATAATCTTTGGCTCCACAAACCCCAAGTACTGTCAGAACTTTTCAGCCTTAATGAGTAAACATTTTCAAATGAGCATGATGGGGCAAATGAATTTTTTCCTGGGTCTTCAAGTAAAACAACTAGCAACAGGAATTTTCATTAATCAATCTAAGTACATCTCGGATATTCTTCGGAAATACCAGATGGAAAACTCTTCACCTATGAAAACCCCCATGTCTACTAGTTTAAAGCTACACTCCGATCCTGATGGAAAGGATGTGAATGCCACAACTTATAGAGGTATGATAGGTTCTCTGATGTACTTGACGGTGAGCCGACCAGATATTATGTTCTCGACATTTTTATGTGCACGATTTCAGTCGAAACCTAAAGAGTCTCACTTAGTTGCGGTTAAGCGTATTATCCGATATTTAAAAGGTACTGCTGATCTTGGTTTGTGGTACCTAAAAGAGACAGGTTTTGAATTGACATCCTACTCGGACGCTGACCATGCTGGAAACATGATGGATCGAAAAAGCACATCGGGTCATGTCCAGTTCCTAGGAGATCGTCTCGTCAGCTGGGCTTCGAAGAAGCAAAACTGCGTGTCCACCTCGACCGTCGAGGCCGAATATGTAGCAGCCGCCAGTTGTTGCTCGCAAGTTATATGGATGCGCACCCAACTGAAAGACTATGGATTTAACTACTCGAGGATCCCCATCTACTGTGACTCCAAGAGCGCCATTGGAATATCTAGCAATCCAGTCCAGCACACGAAGACGAAGCACATTGATGTGCGTTATCACTTCATTAAAGATCACGTGGAAAGAGGTACCATCGAACTCTACTTTGTCAATACAGAGCATCAGTTAGTAGACCTATTTACCTAAGCTTTGGACGAAAAATGCTTTAATTATCTTGTGTCCAAGATAGGCATGCTAAATCTGAAGGTTTGATTCGTTCACAGCCCTCAACGAGTTTCATTCAATAACGAATGACTGTGACAACTGCACCAGTGACTTGTCTCTAGTTGCTCCGCTCCACACTCCTTGGTTATTGCATTTTACTCGTTAAGGTCTGTGTCAATTACAAACTTCTGTATCAACAAAGTAGATTCCGTTTGTTTCTAGTTTTTCTCGTGTGTTTTTTTTGTCTTTTCCTTTCTTCGTGGTGTTTGCATGTTTCTTTTGCAGGCCCTTACGGTTCTATCCGGAAACGTTTGTCGTTTGTGGTGGATTTACAAGACGTTCATGTGTTCAGGGGGAGCACGATTGTACGATGTTTGGTAAGGTTCTCTAGTCCTCCATTCGAGGGGGAGTAGGTAAGTTTTTCCTGCGTTTCGATTTCCTCGCGGTAATCGTCGAGGGGGAGCAAATTCTAGTGCGTAATTCCATATTTGAGGGGGTGCATTTCCTATTTCTTAGGTTTTATTTCTTCCTTAGGATTAAATTTTTTTTTATTTTTTTTATTAAGTCAACCCTTAAAGTTTTTTTTATTCCTTTTCAAACATAAAAATACAAAAATATTGTTATGTTTTTTTTTCCAGTTTTAAGAAAACTACAAAAAAGATTTTTTTTTTATTTTTCAGTAATTTTTTTTCTTTTTTCAAAATTTCAAAAATTATATCAGTTTTATTTAGACCGGCCCAAACCAGAACCGGCCCAAACATTTTTTTTCCGGCCCAAACCCTACGCCGACCCGGGCCCTGGCCCATTCACTCGACCCCGGGGGTTTAAAATCCCGGGCTAATCCTTACCGTTCCTCATTCGTCCCTCTCTCACTCCCTTGAACTTCTCTCTAGCAAATCTCTCTCGCTTTCGATCGATACCAATCGACCGGCTTTCGACTTCGTGCACTCATCTCTTTCACCGACTCTTCGATCGACAGGTACGTATCTCGTTTTTCTATTCCGATTCATCGACCCCGATCAAATCGCCTGTCCAAATCGACTCTGGTCGATTCGTCCTCCGATCGACGCCACTGTTGAGCCCCTGGTCTTTCGTTCTCCGGTCGATGGTTATTTCATCGTTTCCGTGTTTCGATTTTGGTCGATTCATTTTCCCCGGTGTTTAACACCGGTCTAGGTTAAATCCCGGTCGAATGTCCGTATCGGTCTAAGACCATCCCGGTCGAATGTTTGGTACCGGTCTTTTGGTTATACCGGACTAAGACCCATACCGGTCTAAGACCTTTACCGGTCTAACACCCATACCGGACTAAGACCCATACCGGTCTAAGACCCATACCGGTCTAACACCCATACCGGTCGAAGACCTCCTCCGGTCGAAGACCGTTACCGGTCGAAGCTTGATCCCGATCCTTTTAGTGTTGATAAATGCATACTATGATGGTGTTTTGCTATGTGTACTTAAGTGCTATATTTCCAGGATGAGATATTGTGAGGTGAATCTGTGAGTTGATTTTTCTCTGTGGTGTTGCGCGACTTGGTAACGGACCCTACTTCACGAATTGGGTTTGTTTTTTCAGTATTTTGGAGTTAGTATAGGTTGTGGTTTAAACCGTGGCCATGTAACTCCAACGACATCTTGATTTCTATGTTCCTAAGATCTAACTAGTTAATTCTCAACAGGTACAATGGCGCAAAACCCGCCTCCAGCGATTGATCCGATCGCCGATGCCGAACTGATTCCCGAGGATCAGTTCATACAGCTCACACCCAACAATTACCATCTCGATGTAACCCAACCTGGTATTCAACATCAGGTCATCATCGTGATACTTATGGGTCATCCCATATCCTATGCTCTCACGGAGACAGCCGAAGTACCTCTACTATATTTGCAACAGTTCTGGAAATCTCTACATGCCTTGGAGGCCGACGGTGGATTCCAACTGGAAGGTCAGATTGATCACACACCAGTGCTCCTCACTTGTGATCTTTTCCGACAATTCTTCATCTGCCAACCGCCGGTTCAGTCCAAGGGAGAAACAGCTTCGACCCGCTCGTATCGGACGCAACTCTATGCGCTGGCATCTTGTCCCTAGGATACGGCGCAGATCTACGTCTTCCATCCAGTTTCAACCGCAAGTACCTCTCCACTATCTGGTACACCATGTTTACTTACCTCAATCGATGTCTTTCGGCTATCACGAAAGGCATCGACCAGACGAGTATCCACATTCTCCGCCTATTCCACTCAGTGGCATTCCATCGCCACGCAGATTTCGCCGATTTCCTATGGTACGACCTTGTTCAGAAAGTTCGGTCGAACGCGACGAAGAGACGACACTTCATACCTTATATGAGGTTTCTCCAGCTGATCATTCGAAGCTACATGAATCTGTATCCCGAGATACCTCGCCGTTGCACGCACCCTACATGTCCGCATCACCCGACTCGCAAAATTCCCTCGCGACCTGATCCAGAAGGTGTTGTCGCTCGACAAATCCCAGTCGAGTTGTTGGCCTATGCTCGTCCTACGACACTGAGTGTTATAGCTCATAGGCACACACACAACCTTCAAGTTCCTATGGTCCGACCAGAACCGACAGGACCTGCCCAGGGAATACGACCTGAGAGACGTGAGGGTCCGCGTCCACGTACGAGAGGTGGTAGCGTCCGGATAGCTGGGGCGTCCGGACAGGGTGTGTCGAGAGAAATTATTGTGAGGGGAACTGAAGTGGGCAGTGCCGTTGGACCGCATCAAGCCATCTCTTCACGACGACAGCCTTCACCGACACTGACAGAGTCTCAAATGGCAGAGGAGGCAACAGATACTGAAACCGTTCACGTTCAGTATTCTTCTGCCGCAACATCTGAGGAAACTGCCACCACAACATCGGCATCAGATGAGTCTTCTGACTCGGATGGTGACGATGATCAGCCCTCTACTGGAGAGATAAGGAGAGCGGAGGGAGTTTTAGTTGAAGATGATATTCTAGTGATCCGAGAGAGGGAAAGAAAGAGAAAATATGAAACCGAGAGTACACGAGTGACGTCGCAACCACCTGTGGTTGTCGACCCCCAAGCCACATCTGCCAGGTAGCCACATCTGCTACCTAGTCTCATATGTTGAGACAGGGTATTGAAGAAGACGCCGTGGACCTAGCGGCGCAACTGCACACCCCCCAATCCACTCCACCGTCTCTCAACAGATGGTGGTTTCAGTTTTGCACGGGGATATAGCACATACGCTACCAGTCTCTCACTTGGAGAGTTCCGGTATTGAAACAAGAGAACAACTGCCCCCGTTCTCAACTTCTTTCGGTGCACAGTGTCTAGAGCTGTTTGATGTAATTTCTCCTATTCCTAGGACACAGGTCCCATTCTCGGCTACTGCTGAAGTCCTTCGTGGCTCAGCCGGAACACCTATAGTAATTCCAACTTCGGTTGGTTTACGAGGATTGGGTGGAAGTCCTACCACAGCTATCATCACGCCAGCTGTGAGCGTAGGCGGCTCGACTTCTACAGTCGTAGCTACAACTGGAAGTCTGAGTGACCCAGGAGTTACCCAAACTGAGTTCGTCTCAAGGGAATATATGGACGGCGCCCTAAAGGCTGTCCAAACCATGATAAGGGAGGAGGTAGATTCACTGAAACGCATGATCAAAAGCAAAGGTCCAGCAACCGAGACTGAACCTCTACCTCCTACACCACCCTCCATTCCAGATACCGAGATGTCAATTGAGGACCTAAAATCCATACTACTTGCCAAGCTTCTTGCCCAATCTCACACAGAACCCTCCCAGGATGTCGATCTTCTATCGCTTCTACGTGCTCAAGCATCCACACCTACCCCAACACTCCCCCAACCCATCATATCTCCAGAAGCCTTCCAGCTCCAACAAGCCATGCTTCAGTCTCTACAGCAAACCGTAGCTGTATTGACTGAACGCCTATCAGTAGTGGAAGACACCTGCCGTAGCCAGACAGACAGGCTCAAGCGCCGCCATGATGATCAGGATGATCCTGATCACCATGAGGGGGAGAAGCGCCAACGCCTAACAGAGCCAGAGACACAGTTTGTGGAATCAGTTCAAGTGGGAACGGAACAGGATTCGGGTTCTGGTACTCGAACAGAAGGGCAGGGACAGGCACAGGAACAAAGTATGGATTTGGTGCTGTATGATATTCCAAGGGTTGAAAATCCTGAGGAATTTGATGAAGGTTCTCCGATTGTACCTGAAGACTGGGCGTTAATTCTTGATCCTTATGAAGTTACTGACCCGACAGAAGAATGTGCAAACACTGAAAGAGCTCTGGTAGTTATGCAAGCTGAAATAGACGAGATTCTTCATCCAGACGGTCAGACTTCTGTCGCGGTACCGTTGTTGACTTATCCTGTTGATCACCCTGATCTTCCTAATACAGATATTCCCGTCAGATCTCCTCCAGCTTCACCAGTTAGGGAATCAGAAAGTACTCAGCCAGCTCCACCTTCCAAGTGGGAAAGAGTAAGAATCAAAGTTCCTTTCCTTGAAGAAAGTCAAAAGAAAATCTTTGCCCACTGGATTCGTTCATATGATGAAGTTGTACTGCATGGTCTACAGTCTGTGAAAACTAAGGAAAAGCAACGTGAACTTGTATTCGTGTATAAGAAGTTTCAAGGCAAGCACTCCAAGACAAAGCTCAGGATTACATCAGTTGACCGGATTCAATCTGCCTTTTTCATGAAAGTAAAGTATTCAGACTTCATGGTAACGAGAGAAGATGGTCAGAAGTATTGTTTTTCTGAAGCTGACTTTCCGTGTCTTGAACCACAAGATCTGCTGTTCATTCTTCGAGACTTAAAGACCAGAACCATCAGACCCGGGGAAGTCATTGATGCACTCGAGACCGTAAAAAGATATATGAAGTGTGCGATGAAACTTGCCTCAGTGGAAGATTTTCAGATTGGGTTAGAAAGCAACCAGCCAAAGATTAATCTGCTGAAGCCTGATTTGAAGATTCTGTCTGATTCCCAGAATGTGCCTGCATTTACAGTGATAAAGATTCCAGAATTCGGCATGACATATGTGAACAACGAAGGTGTTCTACGCTTTATCCGATTCGATTAGATTGCCAGATTCTGTGATGGTACATTGATGTTGCTGAAAGACAAGTTGAAGCATGCACTTAGTCAAGATGAAAAAGGGGTTCAGCCTTTGGATCCTAAATACAAGCCACTTGTTCTTGAAGCACTGGGAGTTATTGAAGAGCGACTAGAGTACATAACTCAAATGAGATATTTCGAGATCAACTTCCTTCTTCATCTTCCTCATCAAGTTCAACGGTTGGGAGCTCGGGTTGAAGTGGTGGATTGGGTGTTCTCGGAAAGTCTCGTCATCTTTAATGGTAAGTTTTCTTGTAATAAGGTTATAAATGCTCTATTGGTGGTTTCTTAAGGTTCGATATCTCAAATCTCGGATTTGATGGTTTTAGAGAAATTAGGGTTTTGATCTTGTTTGGGATCTTGGTATTTTTATGATTGGAGAATGTTTCCTTGTGGTTGGTTATGGTTATTTATGGGTTGGGATGTTGGATTTAGGTTTTGGAAGTTTTCGGCTTGAGGATTCAAGCGGCCTTCAAAGGAGTTCGTTGGGTGAAATCTAGATTTAGCCTAAATCTAGCAAGGTGAGTTCAAGTTGATTTGTGAAAACGTTGTACATGCCAAAAATGTCTATTTTAAAGTGTTTTATGTGTTTTACATGAAATTATCAAATGTTGGGTTATTTGCTAATCTTTGATTATTTGAATTATCTAACTTTACAAACCTTGTATAACACCCACATTGGAGATTTTTGGGCGTTTGATATATGTGTCACAAATGAATGTGTTTTGAAGTCTTATTACATGAACGGATCTTTGGTCAAAGAAATACACTTTTAAATGTTTGTCGGGTTTTATGCATCATCATGAAATGGAGTGTTTTATAAAGTATCACTTGCACTTTTATGTGAGGTACTTGAGAAAGTGTTTATAGTCTCATTTCATGTTCTTCATTCCTATCAGCAGTCAAGTTTTGGAAAATGCATGTCATTTGTGTTATGAAGTATTTTGGAAAATATAAGAGTATAAGTTCATTTGGGAAAATTGGTGCCTCAACTAATGTTGAGTTTTGAACTAATCTTACTTTTGGTCGTGGTGTTTGCATATCCGTTGGGTGAGTGCGTTTTATCGTGTCTTTATTTCATTTATCAATGAGTCAATTGGGTTGCTAAGTCTGCGACTTGGCATTGTTATTTTGATGGGGTTTTTGGAAAATAGTCCAGTTTTGATAACCCGACTTCGAGCCTTGTTGGGCCTTATACGCATTATTTGGCTTATTTGATGCATTTGGGAGTCATGACCCCGTATTTGGTTTATTATTGTTCTGGCGTTGGGACGATTAGTTTTCCACGTCGAGGCACGTTAAGGTATCGGATTGAGATGTAAGTCCTTCGTGCTGCACGTTAAGGTACCGGATGTAGGTATAAGTCCTTCGTGCTCAAGTATTACGATATTGGATGAGGGGCTCGACATAGGAACCCGACGGGGTTGAACTCGAGTTTCCGTGGGTGTACGTTTAAAGCTACTGAGCCTGACATCCCTTGCGTGTACTTTTGTTTATATGACTAGTCATAACAACATAAAATGGGCTTACTTTGTGGACCGTCATATTTTATGGAATCGGGAATCCCCCGTCACCGAAAGGTGTTGTTTTTGGGTATTGAGTTTTATTATCCAAGTTTTCGGTGACGTTTTGTATAATTGGGTTTTACCCTTGATTTATGGGTTGAGTATTATTCCCCACCCGTGTTTTGGGGTGTTTTGGGATATAAGGTTTAACCGTATCTTCATAGATGGAGAGTTCAATTTATACTTACGCTTTGAGTGAGTTTTGAGTTAAAAACTAATTTATGAATGGGCGGCTTATGTTGGTATCATTATCTTTGAAGTAGTTGGTTTGGAAAACGTTTTAATTGGTGTTCTTTACCTAAAATGCATATTGTTGGAAATGAGTCGTTTTCACATGTAAGACGTATCATATTGAAGGACTATAACTTTTAACCTCATTCTTTCTTTTAAACTATTATTTCATATATGTTGAAAACTCTTGAGCTCACTAGGCGTTAAGCCTAACCTCTTTATTTGTCGGCATGTGCATCAGGTTCCAGTTGGGGTTGGTTCTAGCAGCCATGAAGAGTTGAGCCTTAGCTTTGTGCGAATGTGAGTAGTTGGTGAAGTCTTCCGCAATTTTGGAGATAGTGACTATTCTGGGGTTTTAGTAGCACCCGTACTTATCATAGGCTTTTGTATAGAATGAATGTTTGTATTGAGGTTAAATCTTAACTTGTGGTTGTAGATAATTCCTTTATCGGTGTATTTTGAAAATTTTAAACAAGTTGCTATTTCCAGATTTGAGGGTGTTACAAGTTGGTATCAGAGCTTAAGTTTGAGAGATTTAGGTATTGATTTTTGGATGCCTAGACTCAAACTAGCGTACTTGTAGGTGATTGAAGGTGAAGTTGCACATTAGACGCCTTAAGATAAGATATCATGGAGTTGATCGGGTCGCTAGAAACGGGAAATTGTCAAGGGTCACAAGGATGATCATGTATGGTACGTTCATAATAACACCTGGCCAGTGTTATGGTGAACCTACATATCACATGTGTATACTTGAACTACCTTAGCATGATAACAGTTGGGGTAGTGAGGAAGTTTCTAAGCGGGTAATCTAAGGAAAGGTTGATGTCTATAGCGATGTGACGTCGAAGTGATAGTTAAATACGTTGAGTGCATTAAGTTGATCATCTTGAGTAAGAATTATTGGTTGGATTAGAACTATAAGTTCGTTAGACCAATTTTATTTCGAGGAGAAATTGTAAGTTGACCCAATTAGTGGGTTCGTGGCTCTAAGATGTTTGATGTATCAGAATGGCAATAGTATTTCGGGATGATGGAGGAGTGTAGTCTTGAGATGCTGAGTGCCGACCAAATTCATGCACGAAATTTATTTCTAAAATAAGTTTAGATCAATTGTTTCTTATGTATTTGAAGCATAAAGTGTGTGATACTTTGTAGTCTTGGTAAAACATTTAGCACTCACCAGATTTTAAACCATGAGCTTAAGCATGCATGGAGTTGTTTGGTTGCAAGTTATCGCAAATTTTTTTGGAAAAATCTTCCTGTCCCTGTTTTGTGTTTAACGCTATCTTTGGACATCTTAAGATCCACGTTTTAATGCCATATGTGGTATTGGGCAAGTAACTGTAGAATTTTTAACCTTGACATTGGATCTCCTCCACATATGTTAAGGTTTTTTAAAGGAAGAGTTGTCCCACTGTTTTTGAGTCTGAACTTTCTTGAGAATTTTAGTCTGTACGAGTCACGTTGAATTTTATGGAATATTGTTTTACGACGTTTGGACGCGTGAGTGTATTTTGAGATGCGTGAGTTTTAATTTACGGCGTATAATTTACGAGCTTTTTGGGCGTCGTGCATCATGAGAGTTTTGTGATAAAGAGTCACTTTACCGTACATTATGGTCTTGGAGTTTTAACATTCTCAGACTTATTGTTGTCTTATGTTTCATGTTGGCAAATGGAAATTTTGACGGCGCTTGGTTTTAGCATTTATTAGTTTTATGAAAGTTCAATGGGATTTTATGGTATCATATCGTATGACTTTTACATCGCGTAATTAAATTTTGGAATTAGTGTACCCGCATTATTGCATGCATTAACTTAAGAGTTTTGCTAAAGATGTCACCTTCCATGTTGTTTTGAGAAATGTCAGTTGTTAATCCTACTAATGGATTTTATGCGATTTATCTCTGGGCTTTATACAAACGCCAGTGTTGTACGCTAATTGCATTTGGATTAAATTATGCCGTTGGAGTGAGTAAACGTCTAAAAAGATTTATGTTATTTCAGATAAAACTTTTGTTCTGAGCATAATTCAGTTATTGATTTTACTACTAGGAATTTTCAGCGATGCACATAAATGAGTTATCAGCATTCATGTTGTCATAATTACTATTTTGGTCAAATGTGTTTTATCTGTGCGGCTCAAAGTTTTAAGTTCGATTTAAGGATTTATTTGCGTTCCCATCGTCCTATCGAGCTTTGGGGAATAAACTGATGCAAAAGGGGTTGTTGAAAATTTTATGCCACAACATTTTTGGTTAAAGGAGGAAAAGTTTAAAGTTAAAGGTTGTGAAGTTCTCTGTTAGAGTCGTACAAACATTTATTTCACGTGTTTGGGGTACCGGAACTTATTTTCATGGTTATAGTGTGAATTTTGCTACACACCTTTTGTTACTGTTTTATTTACGTAAATTTTGATCAAAAGAATTTTGTAAATGGTTTTATATATGTAGCGTCAGTGATCAATTTTCAACCTATCAAGTGATCGGTAGTGGATTTTACTGCACGACCAAATGTCGTTATAAAGCGTACGTATTTAAAAGTTCTTATGAAAGTTTAAATTGGTCTTTTAGTTGAAAACCTTGAACTCATTAGGCATATAGATTTAAACCCTGTAGTGAAAGAAGTTGTAAATAGGGACTAATGGAGTCCTTGTGATTTGAAGCGTCAGATGATCCGACTTGCGGTCAGCCTTGAATTGTAGGTTTCAGTTTTGAATTGGTACGCACATGTATAATGGAAATAGTAGATTTGAGTCTCTCCAGGTATTTAAGGAGTGATTATATACTTCAGTAACCATGCGGGATAAGGTCTTATGTGATTATCTGCGCTTTTATGAAGGTCATTTGGTGGGTTGCTCGTCGGTGCGACATCATGATATATGTTGATGGTGTATCGTCTTAGTGGATTCCGCGATCAAAGGAAATTTTTTTATGGTCCGTTTGTTAGAAATGTAAGAATTGGATTTTAGCACTCTATTAGGTGTCAACCCTAGTACGACCTTCCATCTGGAATGAAATCTTGGGCGGGATGTCCACGTTTTCGAAGTCACCGTTTAGTCCTAGGCGTCGACTTGTTTTCTTGGAGTCACTGGATCTGGGAATGTTTGGGAGGTATCCCGGTTGGATCATGGGAAATAATGACCTTACGGTGATGGAAATTTGAAAGAAGATTAGGTGTGGTTGAGCAAGTACCGATGTGTTTAAGCATTCCTGTGGTGATAAGGACGTTATGTTGGAGAATGCTGTGAGGTTGGTGTTTGAACGGAGTGAGTGTTGACCGAATCTGGGCTAAGCAGTTACCTGAAGGACGCATTGGTGCGCCTCGGAAGAATATCTTTGTAGATAGTAGGAATGGATCGGCTGAACTCCGAGGATTTTGGAAGCTTGGTTACGATTGAGTTCGAAACCGTATAGATCCGAAGGGAATTGGTCAGTGTAAAGTTGAGATCACAAATTACCTGGGGGTAGTAATTGTCATCCAAGGTTGGGAGATGACCGTAACCTTGTGGGTAAAAGGTTACTTTGGAGAGTTAAGTGTTCGCTCAGGTATGAGCATATTGTGTCCAAGAGGGGCAACATATGTAGGTATCAGTGCAATGGTCCTGATAGTGGTGCTGGAAGAAGAGTTAAGGGAAATCCTTCTGCAGGCAAAGTTCCATGGGAATCTAGATTTCGAGGACGAAATCATTCTAAGGTTGGGAGGATTGTAACACCCGTAATTTTCGGTAAGTAAATGTCACCCGGACATTTCTGTGACTTGTGAGCAGTGGGGTTCTGTTGGGAAATGTATTGTTTAAAGTCCCTCGGAGTATCGGGAGTTTGGGCATTGAAAAAGTCGTATTTTTGGAGTTCGGGGGAACCCGGGCGACCATGCCAGCGATTGTGCCAGAGGGCACAATAGCCTGGCACTATCACCGAAGCTGATAAGCTCACGGTACATGCTTGGCGATTGTGCCACTGGCATAATCGCCTGGCACTATAGCCTGCGTGTACCAGTGGGTTAAATGTGCGATTTTCACCCATTTCCCTCATTTCTCATTTCTATCTTCTCCCCTTTTCTCTCCCAAACCCCAAAACCGAACCCTAACCTATTTTGGGGGGTTTTTCCTCCCCAAACCACATGATTCTTAATCATCTAGCTAGTTGGGAGCTTGAGCCACAAAACCTCCTTCTTCATCTTCCTCATCAAGTTCAACGGTTGGGAGCTCGGGTTGAAGTGGTGGATTGGGTGTTCTCAGAAAGTCTCGTCATCTTTAATGGTAAGTTTTCTTGTAATAAGGTTATAAATTCTCCATTGGTGGTTTCTTAAGGTTCGATATCTCAAATCTCGGATTTGATGGTTTTAGAGAAATTAGGGTTTTGATCTTGTTTGGGATCTTGGTATTTTTATGATTGGAGAATTGTTAGGGTTAATTTTATGTTAAATAGAAGTTCAGGGTGTATTTTGTAATTGTTTGAAAGTTTTATAGCTTGTTGGGCCTAAAAGCCCATAAGCCCATTATCTTGTAAGCCTGAATATAGAAAGGCGTTTCTAGTTCATATTTCAGGTTACTCAAGTCATTTGCTAGATTGCTAGTCTATAGGTTTACATATTCTGATCAGATATTCTCTCTGTAAACCTAAACCCTTCGATTTCATATTAATCATATGACTAGCAGTTGTGGCTTGATTATTGTTCTACATTGAATATTTACGATTGATTGCACTGTACTGGGATCAACAATTGGTATCAGAGCAAAGAGATTAAAGGTTTGATCCTGAAAAAGGTTTGTCTAAAACCCTAATCAGTTATTTGTGTTAATCGCTTTTATCTGCATTAATTGATTATGTGTTTATGAATTTACCGGTCGATCAGTTTGTTTTCTGGAAAAAGTGATTATTTGGAAAAGTGTTTTTCTTACGATCTGCTTTGATTATCGGTCGTATTTTTTTTCTATGTTTTATCAACTATCGATCTGTGTTTCTGAATAAATCAATTTATCGGTCGAAGTTTCTTTTCTGAAAAGGTTATTTATCGATCGTTTGAGTTGATTATCGATCTTGTGTGTCCAGTAAAAATCGATTTTTTGGTGTTTATCAGTCTATTGATTGTTTAATTTCTGGGTCGAATAATATTGAAATTCATCGAGTTCTTCGGTATTCTTCGACTTTATCGACCCTATCTGCTAATCTGTTGTTTGACCGATAGACATCCTTCGACCGAGAAGTTGTAATTACCGGTCATTGTGTTTGACCGGTATATTGTATTTTCCGGTCATTGTGTTCGACCGATACATTGTATCTACCGGTCTTCGTGTTTGACCGGGACATTGTTGATACCAGTCCCTCTCTCGACCGACACCTACTTCGATCGGTACCCTGCTTACCGGTCTTTGTCATTTGACCGACACTTTGTTTTTTTTCCGGTCGTTTGATTAGACCTGCTTCGATCGGTACCCTGCTTACCGGTCTTTGTCCTTTGACCGATACCTTGTCACTTCCGGTCTTTTGGTTTGACCGGCATTTGGATTCGACCGATAGGTTGTCTATACCGGTCCTTTGCTAGACCGGTATGTTGTATATATCGGTCGTTTACTTGACCGATATCCAGCTCGACCGGACCCTGTTTCGACCGGGTCCTTGTCTTTTCTGTTTTTTTTGTTATTGTGTTTGGATCATCCTGCTTGTCTCACGATCGTTACAGTGCTTTTAAGTTAAGAGATTTAAGATGAATTCAAGAGACGCGTTAGCTATTGGTTCGGATCAGAAGCCCCCGGTTCTCTATCGAGGGGAATATCCTCAGTGGCATGATCGATTCATGAACATTATTGAATCAAAATCAAACTTTGAAGCCATTTACAAGTGTCTGACAGAGGGGTCGTAAGACTGGCCAATGAAAGTTGTACCGGGAAACACAGAAGAAGGTCGACTTGAACGCAATGTTCGAAAATATGTCAGTGACTTTACAAATCAAGAGAAGGATATGTATTATGCTGAAAAGCAAGCAAAGACATATCTTCTACAAAGTCTACCCAACGACATCTATGCTTGCATCGACAGTTATAAAGAGTCTGCAAAGAAAATGTGGGACCAGATTGAGAAGATGATGATGGGGAGCCACATCAACAATCAGCTCAAGGTGACAAACTGCATCACCAGATATGATGGCTTCAAAGCAAGAAAAGGCGAGACACTGACAGAAACCTATGAAAGGTTCAACTTGCTTCTGAATGATCTCCAGAAAAACAAGATTACGAAGACGAACACTGAGAACAACATCAAGTTCATGAACAACCTCCAGCCTGAATGGAAGCCGTTTGTCTCTCATATTCGTCATACTCAGACCCTGGAGAAGCTTTTTCTACATGAACTTTATGAAATGCTGCTCCAGGATGAAGAGGAAGTTATGGAACTAATGGGGAATCAGAAAGCTGAAGAAAAGCCGGTAGTTGATCCGTTAGCACTCGTATCTGAGAAAAGAGTGAAGTCTGTCAGTCATTCGTCTGAAAAGAAGCCAGTGCAAAGTGAGTCTGAACCCGAAGATCCTGATAGTGATTCGGATTCTGAACTCACTAAGATGAAAGAATCTATGGTATTCTTGACTCAACAATTCCAGAAAAGGAAGTTCTTTAACAAGTCTTCCAACAAGCAAAGGTTTTCCACTCGCCGTGACCATCAAGAGAAGTCTGAAGGTAAGAAATGTGTTGAAGATGGAAAGAAGTCTGACAAGAGACACGAAGAAAAGCCAAAAGATGAGCCGATCAGATGCTTCAACTGTGGTCGGTTAGGCCACTTTGCCAAGGATTGTCGCAAACCTGTTGTGCGCAACTCCGACTATTACAGAGCCAAGCTGCTACTGGCCAAAGAGAAGGAAGCTGGTAAGGCTCTCATGGCTGAAGATGACTACTGGCTACAAGTCTCTGATGAAGAACCTGAAGATGCCGAAGCACACTTGTGTTTCATGGGCAAGCATTCATCACCTTCTGACACTGATGATGAAGATCGAAACTCTCCATGTCAGGTATGTGCTCCTTATCACGAAGCTTTAATTGATCAGATGCAACTTGCTATGAATAAACTAGACTCTTTCAAGCTTCTCATAAAAGAAAAAGAACAACTCATCTCATCTCTAGAAAAACGGGTTGCCGCACAGTCTGAATGTATTGAAAATCAAAGTTTAGATATCTCAAGCAATTTGTGCACAATTTCTAATTTAAAAGAAGAGTGTGAGAGTTGTTCAAAAGAATCACAAGAGCTAAAGACCAAAGTAGATGATCTGACCAGTGAGCTACGCATGTCCGAAAATGAGAAAATTGATATTGTGTCTCAAAACGTGGCTTATAAAAATGAAAATCAAAGATTATCTAATCAGTTAAAGGAGATTGAAAAGAAGCTTTATAGAATTGGTCAATCTCATCAAACGCTAAATCTAATTGCACCAAAGGAGACCAAGTATGCGAATACGGGTATCGGTTACGATAACCCATATTATCTGAAAAAGGCCCTATCCAAAGTTCCTACGATTTATGCGTCCGAATTTTTTGGAATAGACAAGACATATCCAGAATACAAGATCAATTGGACCAAACCAATTGAGGATGAGGACTGGGAAGAGGATAAGTTGAGAAGGGAGAACTCTACTAAAATGAAACTTCCTTTTGTTTATGATTCATTAAATGCATCTTACAACGAAGAAAAACCTTGTTTCCTATCAAATGACTACTTTAGAAGTTATACTCAAGCTGAACTTGATGCTAAAACAGTTAAAACTGAGGAGGAATCTCTAGATCATAAAGTTTATGTTCCACCTCTGATTTTAGAAAAGAAAATTGTTCAGCTAGAAACGTCATTTGAACAGGAGAGGGACAATTTTCAAAAGGAAAAACAGGACCTTTTATCTCAAATTGAGTGCCTCACTTCCAATAAAGAGGAATCTGTGTCCGACAAGGAAAGAGAATACTTTTAGACAGAAATAAAGAAGTTAAACTCACAACTGTCTGCCTTGGCAGCAGATCGTATGAAGGAACAATTTCACAAGGCTGAGCCTCAAGCTAAGCCTACCCTGTCTGACAATTCTTATCCTGCCTCCGACACATCTTCCTGTAAATCCTTTTTGGGTGACTCGTCACCAAATCTTTCAAATAAAGGAAAAGAGCCTCAAGTTTTAGAAACGGATCATTGTTCTGATTTTAAACATGCTTCCGCCTATGATCCTCTTAAAACAAATTCATCCGATGTCCTAAATTCCTCAAGCGATGAGGTCCTTTCTGATGAGGAAATGGAATTTTCAGCATTCTTGAATTCCGAGGTGTGTCTAGACAGTGATTTGAACCAATTTGATTTTAATCCGTCTCTACCAAGTCATGTTGATTTTCTAAACTCTTCTTGTGAGCCTCCGGTAAAATTTTAAAAGGGTGAATGTTCCACATCCGCCCCACAAAAACCTTTTGTGAACGATTCTTCAAAGTCAAAATCCAAAAAACGTTCACAAAAGAAGAAAAAGACCGGTCGCTCCAAAAGACAACAATTTTCAAGTTTCACATCTTCTGACTATAAGTTTAACGGTCTTTCAGATACTTTTGGTCGACGCAAAGAAGTTAAATATGCTTGGGTAGCTAAGAAGTCAAAGGAAAGCTCGGCGTCACCAGAATTAGTTGATCTAGTTTTAAAGTCTAGGAAAAACAATAACAATCATGATGTTTTTAATTCTAAACTTTTAGTTGAATGTAATGGAACTTTACCTTTAAAAGTTTATTCTATTCCGCATTTACTTCAACTGTCTCATGATTGTATTTGTTGTTCTTATTGTGGATCGAATGATTTTGTTGATCGTCGTTATGCATCTGATTGGTTTGGCTCGTATCATGTTGATAATTATCAGTCTCAGTTTGATATTACCCGTCATAGGAAAAGACCCAAGTCTAAACGAGCATCCAAAACGGGTGTTAAATCTAATCCCAAAGGACCCATTTATGAATGGGTACCTAAAAAGAAATAACTTGTTTTGCAGGACGGTCATGTGTGGTATCTAGATTCAGGCTGCTCCAAGCACATGACCGGAAGAAAGGAGCTTCTCACAAACTTCACCGAGAAGTTTTGTGGGAATGTACGGTTTGGGAATGATCATTCTTCTCCCATAATGGGGTATGGTGATATTGTCAAGGATAATCTGACTATCAAGAAAGTGTCCTACGTCGAAGGACTTGGTCACAATCTCTTCAGCATCGGTCAATTCTGCGACAAGGATCTAGAGGTCACCTTCAAAGCAAAAAGGTGCAGCGTTCGGACTGAAGATGGAAAAGAGATCCTTGCTGGAACACGTCGCACCAACCTCTACACGATTGACCTCTCGTCTTTGAAAACAGATAAGGAAGTTTGTCTGATGTCCAAAGCATCTGCCAAACAAAGCTGGTTATGGCATCGTCGTCTCTCGCACCTGAACTTCAAGACTATTAATAAGTTGGTTCTCGGTGGACACGTCAAAGGAATGCCTGATCTTAAATTCGAAAAAGATCATTTGTGTGCCGCCTGCGAAATGGGCAAGATGAAGAAGGCTTCTCACAAGCCTATAAAGTCACTCCTAGTACTTCTCGGTCCCTTGAACTCATTCACATGGACTTATGTGGACCGATGCACGTCCAAAGCATCAATCATAAGAAGTATGTCCTGGTGATGGTTGACGATTTTTCTCGCTATACATGGGTCCGATTCCTCCGAACAAAGGATGAAACTCCCGAATTGATCATCTATCTCCTGAAGAGTATTCAAGCCAGTCTCAACCTATCAGTCCAGACCATAAGAACGGATAACGGCACAGAGTTCAAGAATCAAGTGCTCACCGGTTTCTTGACTTCAGTTGGCATAACGCATACCTTCTCAGCTGCTCGCACTCCTCAGCAAAATGGGGTAGTAGAGCGCCGGAACCGAACTCTTGTTGAAGTAGCTCGCACGATGTTATCTCAGTCCAAGCTACCGCTATTTTTATGGGCAGAAGCGGTTGCGACCGCTTGCTACACTCAAAACCGCACTATCATCAACAAGCGGTTCAACAAGACACCGTACGAGATCATCAACAAACGCATCCCCAATATCAACTATTTTCATGCATTCGGGTGCACATGCTTCGTACTGAATGACAGGGATGATCTCGGCAAATTCAGCCCCAAAGCGGACGAAGGAGTGTTCATTGGATATTCCCAGCACGCCAAAGCTTACCGTGTCTACATCAAACGAACGAAGACCGTCGTTGATAGTGTGAACGTGACTTTTGACGAGGCCGCTGATATGGCTTCTGAACACCTCAGTTCAGAACCTGCTTTAACTGGTGTGTTAGCTTCTGGACAATTTCGTTCAGGAGCTACACAATCTCCAGTAGATCCACATCATGCGTCTACGTCGAAAGCTCATCTTTCTGTTTTGGATTTACTTTTTGAGTATTTCTATGATGACTTATTTAATATTCAGTCTAATACTATGTCTTGTAACAGGGATGCTGCTCAGGCACCAGAAGAAACACATGTCACTGGTCCAACCGACTCGGGTGGCCCATCCTCGCCTGGTGCTCCATCATCTACTGTCAATGAATCTGCATTCCCGACCTCGAGTGATCCTTCTCCTCTCCAAGATCCTACTGTTGCTCCGATAATAGTAGGCCCTCCTGAACCGACACCTGTGGAAGGCACTCCTGAAGTTCCCATTCCGGCAATCCCGGATCCTGCTCTAAATGTCTCTCCTGCTGAGTCGTCCTCTGCTGCACACTCGACTCCAACTAAGGAACTTCCACCTCACAGGCCGTCATCACTCGAAGCAGTTCAGAATTTAACTCCCGGTGGTTATGTGGATTCTGATACCTCTCAACAGACATATCAACCTCTTGCACACACCACCAAGTGGACTCGAGCTCACCCCCTTCATCAGATAATTGGTGATCCCAAGACACCTGTTCAGACTCGTTCTACTACTACTGCAAACGACTGCTTATTTTCTTCGTTCCTCAGCCGTATCGAACCTTCCACCGTCTCCGAAGAGTTGAATGATCCAGACTGGGTGATCGCCATGCAAGAGGAACTCAACCAATTTAAGAGCCTCAAAGTGTGGCGCCTTGTTCCCCGGCCAAAGAACAAGACGGTGATTGGGATGAAATGGATTTTCAAGAACAAGAAGGACGAAAATGGTATCATTGTTCGGAACAAAGCGCGTCTAGTGGCTAAAGGATATCGTCAGCAAGAAGGGATAGATTACGAGGAGACGTTTGCACCGGTTGCACGCATTGAAGCTATTCACATGTTCCTCGCCTACGCCGCCCACAAGAATTTCATCGTCTTTCAAATGGATGTGAAATCCGCTTTCCTGAACGGCGTTCTCAAAGAGGAAGTGTATGTCTCGCAACCCGAAGGCTTCGTGAGTTCTGAATCTCCGAATCACGTTTATTTTCTTGACAAGGCCTTATACGGTCTTAAGCAAGCGCCACGAGCCTGGTATGACGCACTTTCATCCTTCTTGATTAAATCTGGTTTCTCTAGAGGTAAGATTGATACTACCCTATTTATTAAAAGAGAAAAGAAATATATCATTCTTGTACAAATTTATGTTGATGATATAATCTTTGGCTCCACAAACCCCAAGTACTGTCAGAACTTTTCAGCCTTAATGAGTAAACATTTTCAAATGAGCATGATGGGGCAAATGAATTTTTTCCTGGGTCTTCAAGTAAAACAACTAGCAACAGGAATTTTCATTAATCAATCTAAGTACATCTCGGATATTCTTCGGAAATACCAGATGGAAAACTCTTCACCTATGAAAACCCCCATGTCTACTAGTTTAAAGCTACACTCCGATCCTGATGGAAAGGATGTGAATGCCACAACTTATAGAGGTATGATAGGTTCTCTGATGTACTTGACGGTGAGCCGACCAGATATTATGTTCTCGACATTTTTATGTGCACGATTTCAGTCGAAACCTAAAGAGTCTCACTTAGTTGCGGTTAAGCGTATTATCCGATATTTAAAAGGTACTGCTGATCTTGGTTTGTGGTACCTAAAAGAGACAGGTTTTGAATTGACATCCTACTCGGACGCTGACCATGCTGGAAACATGATGGATCGAAAAAGCACATCGGGTCATGTCCAGTTCCTAGGAGATCGTCTCGTCAGCTGGGCTTCGAAGAAGCAAAACTGCGTGTCCACCTCGACCGTCGAGGCCGAATATGTAGCAGCCGCCAGTTGTTGCTCGCAAGTTATATGGATGCGCACCCAACTGAAAGACTATGGATTTAACTACTCGAGGATCCCCATCTACTGTGACTCCAAGAGCGCCATTGGAATATCTAGCAATCCAGTCCAGCACACGAAGACGAAGCACATTGATGTGCGTTATCACTTCATTAAAGATCACGTGGAAAGAGGTACCATCGAACTCTACTTTGTCAATACAGAGCATCAGTTAGTAGACCTATTTACCTAAGCTTTGGACGAAAAATGCTTTAATTATCTTGTGTCCAAGATAGGCATGCTAAATCTGAAGGTTTGATTCGTTCACAGCCCTCAACGAGTTTCATTCAATAACGAATGACTGTGACAACTGCACCAGTGACTTGTCTCTAGTTGCTCCGCTCCACACTCCTTGGTTATTGCATTTTACTCGTTAAGGTCTGTGTCAATTACAAACTTCTGTATCAACAAAGTAGATTCCGTTTGTTTCTAGTTTTTCTCGTGTGTTTTTTTTGTCTTTTCCTTTCTTCGTGGTGTTTGCATGTTTCTTTTGCAGGCCCTTACGGTTCTATCCGGAAACGTTTGTCGTTTGTGGTGGATTTACAAGACGTTCATGTGTTCAGGGGGAGCACGATTGTACGATGTTTGGTAAGGTTCTCTAGTCCTCCATTCGAGGGGGAGCAGGTAAGTTTTTCCTGCGTTTCGATTTCCTCGCGGTAATCGTCGAGGGGGAGCAAATTCTAGTGCGTAATTCCATATTTGAGGGGGTGCATTTCCTATTTCTTAGGTTTTATTTCTTCCTTAGGATTAAATTTTTTTTTATTTTTTTTATTAAGTCAACCCTTAAAGTTTTTTTTATTCCTTTTCAAACATAAAAATACAAAAATATTGTTATGTTTTTTTTTCCAGTTTTAAGAAAACTACAAAAAAGATTTTTTTTTTATTTTTCAGTAATTTTTTTTCTTTTTTCAAAATTTCAAAAATTATATCAGTTTTATTTAGACCGGCCCAAACCAGAACCGGCCCAAACATTTTTTTTCCGGCCCAAACCCTACGCCGACCCGGGCCCTGGCCCATTCACTCGACCCCGGGGGTTTAAAATCCCGGGCTAATCCTTACCGTTCCTCATTCGTCCCTCTCTCACTCCCTTGAACTTCTCTCTAGCAAATCTCTCTCGCTTTCGATCGATACCAATCGACCGGCTTTCGACTTCGTGCACTCATCTCTTTCACCGACTCTTCGATCGACAGGTACGTATCTCGTTTTTCTATTCCGATTCATCGACCCCGATCAAATCGCCTGTCCAAATCGACTCTGGTCGATTCGTCCTCCGATCGACGCCACTGTTGAGCCCCTGGTCTTTCGTTCTCCGGTCGATGGTTATTTCATCGTTTCCGTGTTTCGATTTTGGTCGATTCATTTTCCCCGGTGTTTAACACCGGTCTAGGTTAAATCCCGGTCGAATGTCCGTATCGGTCTAAGACCATCCCGGTCGAATGTTTGGTACCGGTCTTTTGGTTATACCGGACTAAGACCCATACCGGTCTAAGACCTTTACCGGTCTAACACCCATACCGGACTAAGACCCATACCGGTCTAAGACCCATACCGGTCTAACACCCATACCGGTCGAAGACCTCCTCCGGTCGAAGACCGTTACCGGTCGAAGCTTGATCCCGGTCCTTTTAGTGTTGATAAATGCATACTATGATGGTGTTTTGCTATGTGTACTTAAGTGCTATATTTCCAGGATGAGATATTGTCAGGTGAATCTGTGAGTTGATTTTTCTCTGTGGTGTTGCGCGACTTGGTAACGGACCCTACTTCACGAATTGGGTTTGTTTTTTCAGTATTTTGGAGTTAGTATAGGTTGTGGTTTAAACCGTGGCCATGTAACTCCAACGACATCTTGATTTCTATGTTCCTAAGATCTAACTAGTTAATTCTCAACAGGTACAATGGCGCAAAACCCGCCTCCAGCGATTGATCCGATCGCCGATGCCGAACTGATTCCCGAGGATCAGTTCATACAGCTCACACCCAACAATTACCATCTCGATGTAACCCAACCTGCTATTCAACATCAGGTCATCATCGTGATACTTATGGGTCATCCCATATCCTATGCTCTCACGGAGACAGCCGAAGTACCTCTACTATATTTGCAACAGTTCTGGAAATCTCTACATGCCTTGGAGGCCGACGGTGGATTCCAACTGGAAGGTCAGATTGATCACACACCAGTGCTCCTCACTTGTGATCTTTTCCGACAATTCTTCATCTGCCAACCGCCGGTTCAGTCCAAGGGAGAAACAGCTTCGACCCGCTCGTATCGGACGCAACTCTATGCGCTGACATCTTGTCCCTAGGATACGGCGCAGATCTACGTCTTCCATCCAGTTTCAACCGCAAGTACCTCTCCACTATCTGGTACACCATGTTTACTTACCTCAATCGATGTCTTTCGGCTATCACGAAAGGCATCGACCAGACGAGTATCCACATTCTCCGCCTATTCCACTCAGTGGCATTCCATCGCCACGCAGATTTCGCCGATTTCCTATGGTACGACCTTGTTCAGAAAGTTCGGTCGAACGCGACGAAGAGACGACACTTCATACCTTATATGAGGTTTCTCCAGCTGATCATTCGAAGCTACATGAATCTGTATCCCGAGATACCTCGCCGTTGCACGCACCCTACATGTCCGCATCACCCGACTCGCAAAATTCCCTCGCGACCTGATCCAGAAGGTGTTGTCGCTCGACAAATCCCAGTCGAGTTGTTGGCCTATGCTCGTCCTACGGCACTGAGTGTTATAGCTCATAGGCACACACACAACCTTCAAGTTCCTATGGTCCGACCAGAACCGACAGGACCTGCCCAGGGAATACGACCTGAGAGACGTGAGGGTCCGCGTCCACGTACGAGAGGTGGTAGCGTCCGGATAGCTGGGGCGTCCGGACAGGGTGTGTCGAGAGAAATTATTGTGAGGGGAACTGAAGTGGGCAGTGCCGTTGGACCGCATCAAGCCATCTCTTCACGACGACAGCCTTCACCGACACCGACAGAGTCTCAAATGGCAGAGGAGGCAACAGATACTGAAACCGTTCACGTTCAGTATTCTTCTGCCGCAACATCTGAGGAAACTGCCACCACAGCATCGGCATCAGATGAGTCTTCTGACTCGGATGGTGACGATGATCAGCCCTCTACTGGAGAGATAAGGAGAGCGGAGGGAGTTTTAGTTGAAGATGATATTCTAGTGATCCGAGAGAGGGAAAGAAAGAGAAAATATGAAACCGAGAGTACACGAGTGACGTCGCAACCACCTGTGGTTGTCGACCCCCAAGCCACATCTGCCAGGTAGCCACATCTGCCAGGTAGCCACATCTGCTACCTAGTCTCATATGTTGAGACAGGGTATTGAAGAAGACGCCGTGGACCTAGCGGCGCAACTGCACACCCCCCAATCCACTCCACCGTCTCTCAACAGATGGTGGTTTCAGTTTTGCACGGGGATATAGCACATACGCTACCAGTCTCTCACTTGGAGAGTTCCGGTATTGAAACAAGAGAACAACTGCCCCCGTTCTCAACTTCTTTCGGTGCACAGTGTCTAGAGCTGTTTGATGTAATTTCTCCTATTCCTAGGACACAGGTCCCATTCTCGGCTACTGCTGAAGTCCTTCGTGGCTCAGCCGGAACACCTATAGTAATTCCAACTTCGGTTGGTTTACGAGGATTGGGTGGAAGTCCTACCACAGCTATCATCACGCCAGCTGTGAGCGTAGGCGGCTCGACTTCTACAGTCGTAGCTACAACTGGAAGTCTGAGTGACCCAGGAGTTACCCAAACTGAGTTCGTCTCAAGGGAATATATGGACGGCGCCCTAAAGGCTGTCCAAACCATGATAAGGGAGGAGGTAGATTCACTGAAACGCATGATCAAAAGCAAAGGTCCAGCAACCGAGACTGAACCTCTACCTCCTACACCACCCTCCATTCCAGATACCGAGATGTCAATTGAGGACCTAAAATCCATACTACTTGCCAAGCTTCTTGCCCAATCTCACACAGAACCCTCCCAGGATGTCGATCTTCTATCGCTTCTACGTGCTCAAGCATCCACACCTACCCCAACACTCCCCCAACCCATCATATCTCCAGAAGCCTTCCAGCTCCAACAAGCCATGCTTCAGTCTCTACAGCAAACCGTAGCCAGACAGACAGGTGGAAGACACCTGCCGTAGCCAGACAGACAGGCTCAAGCGCCGCCATGATGATCAGGATGATCCTGATCACCATGAGGGGGAGAAGCGCCAACGCCTAACAGAGCCAGAGACACAGTTTGTGGAATCAGTTCAAGTGGGAACGGAACAGGATTCGGGTTCTGGTACTCGAACAGAAGGGCAGGGACAGGCACAGGAACAAAGTATGGATTTGGTGCTGTATGATATTCCAAGGGTTGAAAATCCTGAGGAATTTGATGAAGGTTCTCCGATTGTACCTGAAGACTGGGCGTTAATTCTTGATCCTTATGAAGTTACTGACCCGACAGAAGAATGTGCAAACACTGAAAGAGCTCTGGTAGTTATGCAAGCTGAAATAGACGAGATTCTTCATCCAGACGGTCAGACTTCTGTCGCGGTACCGTTGTTGACTTATCCTGTTGATCACCCTGATCTTCCTAATACAGATATTCCCGTCAGATCTCCTCCAGCTTCACCAGTTAGGGAATCAGAAAGTACTCAGCCAGCTCCACCTTCCAAGTGGGAAAGAGTAAGAATCAAAGTTCCTTTCCTTGAAGAAAGTCAAAAGAAAATCTTTGCCCACTGGATTCGTTCATATGATGAAGTTGTACTGCATGGTCTACAGTCTGTGAAAACTAAGGAAAAGCAACGTGAACTTGTATTCGTGTATAAGAAGTTTCAAGGCAAGCACTCCAAGACAAAGCTCAGGATTACATCAGTTGACCGGATTCAATCTGCCTTTTTCATGAAAGTAAAGTATTCAGACTTCATGGTAACGAGAGAAGATGGTCAGAAGTATTGTTTTTCTGAAGCTGACTTTCCGTGTCTTGAACCACAAGATCTGCTGTTCATTCTTCGAGACTTAAAGACCAGAACCATCAGACCCGGGGAAGTCATTGATGCACTCGAGACCGTAAAAAGATATATGAAGTGTGCGATGAAACTTGCCTCAGTGGAAGATTTTCAGATTGGGTTAGAAAGCAACCAGCCAAAGATTAATCTGCTGAAGCCTGATTTGAAGATTCTGTCTGATTCCCAGAATGTGCCTGCATTTACAGTGATAAAGATTCCAGAATTCGGCATGACATATGTGAACAACGAAGGTGTTCTACGCTTTATCCGATTCGATTAGATTGCCAGATTCTGTGATGGTACATTGATGTTGCTGAAAGACAAGTTGAAGCATGCACTTAGTCAAGATGAAAAAGGGGTTCAGCCTTTGGATCCTAAATACAAGCCACTTGTTCTTGAAGCACTGGGAGTTATTGAAGAGCGACTAGAGTACATAACTCAAATGAGATATTTCGAGATCAACTTCCTTCTTCATCTTCCTCATCAAGTTCAACGGTTGGGAGCTCGGGTTGAAGTGGTGGATTGGGTGTTCTCGGAAAGTCTCGTCATCTTTAATGGTAAGTTTTCTTGTAATAAGGTTATAAATGCTCTATTGGTGGTTTCTTAAGGTTCGATATCTCAAATCTCGGATTTGATGGTTTTAGAGAAATTAGGGTTTTGATCTTGTTTGGGATCTTGGTATTTTTATGATTGGAGAATGTTTCCTTGTGGTTGGTTATGGTTATTTATGGGTTGGGATGTTGGATTTAGGTTTTGGAAGTTTTCGGCTTGAGGATTCAAGCGGCCTTCAAAGGAGTTCGTTGGGTGAAATCTAGATTTAGCCTAAATCTAGCAAGGTGAGTTCAAGTTGATTTGTGAAAACGTTGTACATGCCAAAAATGTCTATTTTAAAGTGTTTTATGTGTTTTACATGAAATTATCAAATGTTGGGTTATTTGCTAATCTTTGATTATTTGAATTATCTAACTTTACAAACCTTGTATAACACCCACATTGGAGATTTTTGGGCGTTTGATATATGTGTCACAAATGAATGTGTTTTGAAGTCTTATTACATGAACGGATCTTTGGTCAAAGAAATACACTTTTAAATGTTTGTCGGGTTTTATGCATCATCATGAAATGGAGTGTTTTATAAAGTATCACTTGCACTTTTATGTGAGGTACTTGAGAAAGTGTTTATAGTCTCATTTCATGTTCTTCATTCCTATCAGCAGTCAAGTTTTGGAAAATGCATGTCATTTGTGTTATGAAGTATTTTGGAAAATATAAGAGTATAAGTTCATTTGGGAAAATTGGTGCCTCAACTAATGTTGAGTTTTGAACTAATCTTACTTTTGGTCGTGGTGTTTGCATATCCGTTGGGTGAGTGCGTTTTATCGTGTCTTTATTTCATTTATCAATGAGTCAATTGGGTTGCTAAGTCTGCGACTTGGCATTGTTATTTTGATGGGGTTTTTGGAAAATAGTCCAGTTTTGATAACCCGACTTCGAGCCTTGTTGGGCCTTATACGCATTATTTGGCTTATTTGATGCATTTGGGAGTCATGACCCCGTATTTGGTTTATTATTGTTCTGGCGTTGGGACGATTAGTTTTCCACGTCGAGGCACGTTAAGGTATCGGATTGAGATGTAAGTCCTTCGTGCTGCACGTTAAGGTACCGGATGTAGGTATAAGTCCTTCGTGCTCAAGTATTACGATATTGGATGAGGGGCTCGACATAGGAACCCGACGGGGTTGAACTCGAGTTTCCGTGGGTGTACGTTTAAAGCTACTGAGCCTGACATCCCTTGCGTGTACTTTTGTTTATATGACTAGTCATAACAACATAAAATGGGCTTACTTTGTGGACCGTCATATTTTATGGAATCGGGAATCCCCCGTCACCGAAAGGTGTTGTTTTTGGGTATTGAGTTTTATTATCCAAGTTTTCGGTGACGTTTTGTATAATTGGGTTTTACCCTTGATTTATGGGTTGAGTATTATTCCCCACCCGTGTTTTGGGGTGTTTTGGGATATAAGGTTTAACCGTATCTTCATAGATGGAGAGTTCAATTTATACTTACGCTTTGAGTGAGTTTTGAGTTAAAAACTAATTTATGAATGGGCGGCTTATGTTGGTATCATTATCTTTGAAGTAGTTGGTTTGGAAAACGTTTTAATTGGTGTTCTTTACCTAAAATGCATATTGTTGGAAATGAGTCGTTTTCACATGTAAGACGTATCATATTGAAGGACTATAACTTTTAACCTCATTCTTTCTTTTAAACTATTATTTCATATATGTTGAAAACTCTTGAGCTCACTAGGCGTTAAGCCTAACCTCTTTATTTGTCGGCATGTGCATCAGGTTCCAGTTGGGGTTGGTTCTAGCAGCCATGAAGAGTTGAGCCTTAGCTTTGTGCGAATGTGAGTAGTTGGTGAAGTCTTCCGCAATTTTGGAGATAGTGACTATTCTGGGGTTTTAGTAGCACCCGTACTTATCATAGGCTTTTGTATAGAATGAATGTTTGTATTGAGGTTAAATCTTAACTTGTGGTTGTAGATAATTCCTTTATCGGTGTATTTTGAAAATTTTAAACAAGTTGCTATTTCCAGATTTGAGGGTGTTACAAGTTGGTATCAGAGCTTAAGTTTGAGAGATTTAGGTATTGATTTTTGGATGCCTAGACTCAAACTAGCGTACTTGTAGGTGATTGAAGGTGAAGTTGCACATTAGACGCCTTAAGATAAGATATCATGGAGTTGATCGGGTCGCTAGAAACGGGAAATTGTCAAGGGTCACAAGGATGATCATGTATGGTACGTTCATAATAACACCTGGCCAGTGTTATGGTGAACCTACATATCACATGTGTATACTTGAACTACCTTAGCATGATAACAGTTGGGGTAGTGAGGAAGTTTCTAAGCGGGTAATCTAAGGAAAGGTTGATGTCTATAGCGATGTGACGTCGAAGTGATAGTTAAATACGTTGAGTGCATTAAGTTGATCATCTTGAGTAAGAATTATTGGTTGGATTAGAACTATAAGTTCGTTAGACCAATTTTATTTCGAGGAGAAATTGTAAGTTGACCCAATTAGTGGGTTCGTGGCTCTAAGATGTTTGATGTATCAGAATGGCAATAGTATTTCGGGATGATGGAGGAGTGTAGTCTTGAGATGCTGAGTGCCGACCAAATTCATGCACGAAATTTATTTCTAAAATAAGTTTAGATCAATTGTTTCTTATGTATTTGAAGCATAAAGTGTGTGATACTTTGTAGTCTTGGTAAAACATTTAGCACTCACCAGATTTTAAACCATGAGCTTAAGCATGCATGGAGTTGTTTGGTTGCAAGTTATCGCAAATTTTTTTGGAAAAATCTTCCTGTCCCTGTTTTGTGTTTAACGCTATCTTTGGACATCTTAAGATCCACGTTTTAATGCCATATGTGGTATTGGGCAAGTAACTGTAGAATTTTTAACCTTGACATTGGATCTCCTCCACATATGTTAAGGTTTTTTAAAGGAAGAGTTGTCCCACTGTTTTTGAGTCTGAACTTTCTTGAGAATTTTAGTCTGTACGAGTCACGTTGAATTTTATGGAATATTGTTTTACGACGTTTGGACGCGTGAGTGTATTTTGAGATGCGTGAGTTTTAATTTACGGCGTATAATTTACGAGCTTTTTGGGCGTCGTGCATCATGAGAGTTTTGTGATAAAGAGTCACTTTACCGTACATTATGGTCTTGGAGTTTTAACATTCTCAGACTTATTGTTGTCTTATGTTTCATGTTGGCAAATGGAAATTTTGACGGCGCTTGGTTTTAGCATTTATTAGTTTTATGAAAGTTCAATGGGATTTTATGGTATCATATCGTATGACTTTTACATCGCGTAATTAAATTTTGGAATTAGTGTACCCGCATTATTGCATGCATTAACTTAAGAGTTTTGCTAAAGATGTCACCTTCCATGTTGTTTTGAGAAATGTCAGTTGTTAATCCTACTAATGGATTTTATGCGATTTATCTCTGGGCTTTATACAAACGCCAGTGTTGTACGCTAATTGCATTTGGATTAAATTATGCCGTTGGAGTGAGTAAACGTCTAAAAAGATTTATGTTATTTCAGATAAAACTTTTGTTCTGAGCATAATTCAGTTATTGATTTTACTACTAGGAATTTTCAGCGATGCACATAAATGAGTTATCAGCATTCATGTTGTCATAATTACTATTTTGGTCAAATGTGTTTTATCTGTGCGGCTCAAAGTTTTAAGTTCGATTTAAGGATTTATTTGCGTTCCCATCGTCCTATCGAGCTTTGGGGAATAAACTGATGCAAAAGGGGTTGTTGAAAATTTGATGCCACAACATTTTTGGTTAAAGGAGGAAAAGTTTAAAGTTAAAGGTTGTGAAGTTCTCTGTTAGAGTCGTACAAACATTTATTTCACGTGTTTGGGGTACCGGAACTTATTTTCATGGTTATAGTGTGAATTTTGCTACACACCTTTTGTTACTGTTTTATTTACGTAAATTTTGATCAAAAGAATTTTGTAAATGGTTTTATATGTGTAGCGTCAGTGATCAATTTTCAACCTATCAAGTGATCGGTAGTGGATTTTACTGCACGACCAAATGTCGTTATAAAGCGTACGTATTTAAAAGTTCTTATGAAAGTTTAAATTGGTCTTTTAGTTGAAAACCTTGAACTCATTAGGCATATAGATTTAAACCCTGTAGTGAAAGAAGTTGTAAATAGGGACTAATGGAGTCCTTGTGATTTGAAGCGTCAGATGATCCGACTTGCGGTCAGCCTTGAATTGTAGGTTTCAGTTTTGAATTGGTACGCACATGTATAATGGAAATAGTAGATTTGAGTCTCTCCAGGTATTTAAGGAGTGATTATATACTTCAGTAACCATGCGGGATAAGGTCTTATGTGATTATCTGCGCTTTTATGAAGGTCATTTGGTGGGTTGCTCGTCGGTGCGACATCATGATATATGTTGATGGTGTATCGTCTTAGTGGATTCCGCGATCAAAGGAAATTTTTTTATGGTCCGTTTGTTAGAAATGTAAGAATTGGATTTTAGCACTCTATTAGGTGTCAACCCTAGTACGACCTTCCATCTGGAATGAAATCTTGGGCGGGATGTCCACGTTTTCGAAGTCACCGTTTAGTCCTAGGCGTCGACTTGTTTTCTTGGAGTCACTGGATCTGGGAATGTTTGGGAGGTATCCCGGTTGGATCATGGGAAATAATGACCTTACGGTGATGGAAATTTGAAAGAAGATTAGGTGTGGTTGAGCAAGTACCGATGTGTTTAAGCATTCCTGTGGTGATAAGGACGTTATGTTGGAGAATGCTGTGAGGTTGGTGTTTGAACGGAGTGAGTGTTGACCGAATCTGGGCTAAGCAGTTACCTGAAGGACGCATTGGTGCGCCTCGGAAGAATATCTTTGTAGATAGTAGGAATGGATCGGCTGAACTCCGAGGATTTTGGAAGCTTGGTTACGATTGAGTTCGAAACCGTATAGATCCGAAGGGAATTGGTCAGTGTAAAGTTGAGATCACAAATTACCTGGGGGTAGTAATTGTCATCCAAGGTTGGGAGATGACCGTAACCTTGTGGGTAAAAGGTTACTTTGGAGAGTTAAGTGTTCGCTCAGGTATGAGCATATTGTGTCCAAGAGGGGCAACATATGTAGGTATCAGTGCAATGGTCCTGATAGTGGTGCTGGAAGAAGAGTTAAGGGAAATCCTTCTGCAGGCAAAGTTCCATGGGAATCTAGATTTCGAGGACGAAATCATTCTAAGGTTGGGAGGATTGTAACACCCGTAATTTTCGGTAAGTAAATGTCACCCGGACATTTCTGTGACTTGTGAGCAGTGGGGTTCTGTTGGGAAATGTATTGTTTAAAGTCCCTCGGAGTATCGGGAGTTTGGGCATTGAAAAAGTCGTATTTTTGGAGTTCGGGGGAACCCGGGCGACCATGCCAGCGATTGTGCCAGAGGGCACAATAGCCTGGCACTATCACCGAAGCTGATAAGCTCACGGTACATGCTTGGCGATTGTGCCACTGGCATAATCGCCTGGCACTATAGCCTGCGTGTACCAGTGGGTTAAATGTGCGATTTTCACCCATTTCCCTCATTTCTCATTTCTATCTTCTCCCCTTTTCTCTCCCAAACCCCAAAACCGAACCCTAACCTATTTTGGGGGGTTTTTCCTCCCCAAACCACATGATTCTTAATCATCTAGCTAGTTGGGAGCTTGAGCCACAAAACCTCCTTCTTCATCTTCCTCATCAAGTTCAACGGTTGGGAGCTCGGGTTGAAGTGGTGGATTGGGTGTTCTCAGAAAGTCTCGTCATCTTTAATGGTAAGTTTTCTTGTAATAAGGTTATAAATTCTCCATTGGTGGTTTCTTAAGGTTCGATATCTCAAATCTCGGATTTGATGGTTTTAGAGAAATTAGGGTTTTGATCTTGTTTGGGATCTTGGTATTTTTATGATTGGAGAATTGTTAGGGTTAATTTTATGTTAAATAGAAGTTCAGGGTGTATTTTGTAATTGTTTGAAAGTTTTATAGCTTGTTGGGCCTAAAAGCCCATAAGCCCATTATCTTGTAAGCCTGAATATAGAAAGGCGTTTCTAGTTCATATTTCAGGTTACTCAAGTCATTTGCTAGATTGCTAGTCTATAGGTTTACATATTCTGATCAGATATTCTCTCTGTAAACCTAAACCCTTCGATTTCATATTAATCATATGACTAGCAGTTGTGGCTTGATTATTGTTCTACATTGAATATTTACGATTGATTGCACTGTACTGGGATCAACAATTGGTATCAGAGCAAAGAGATTAAAGGTTTGATCCTGAAAAAGGTTTGTCTAAAACCCTAATCAGTTATTTGTGTTAATCGCTTTTATCTGCATTAATTGATTATGTGTTTATGAATTTACCGGTCGATCAGTTTGTTTTCTGGAAAAAGTGATTATTTGGAAAAGTGTTTTTCTTACGATCTGCTTTGATTATCGGTCGTATTTTTTTTCTATGTTTTATCAACTATCGATCTGTGTTTCTGAATAAATCAATTTATCGGTCGAAGTTTCTTTTCTGAAAAGGTTATTTATCGATCGTTTGAGTTGATTATCGATCTTGTGTGTCCAGTAAAAATCGATTTTTTGGTGTTTATCAGTCTATTGATTGTTTAATTTCTGGGTCGAATAATATTGAAATTCATCGAGTTCTTCGGTATTCTTCGACTTTATCGACCCTATCTGCTAATCTGTTGTTTGACCGATAGACATCCTTCGACCGAGAAGTTGTAATTACCGGTCATTGTGTTTGACCGGTATATTGTATTTTCCGGTCATTGTGTTCGACCGATACATTGTATCTACCGGTCTTCGTGTTTGACCGGGACATTGTTGATACCAGTCCCTCTCTCGACCGACACCTACTTCGATCGGTACCCTGCTTACCGGTCTTTGTCATTTGACCGACACTTTGTTTTTTTTCCGGTCGTTTGATTAGACCTGCTTCGATCGGTACCCTGCTTACCGGTCTTTGTCCTTTGACCGATACCTTGTCACTTCCGGTCTTTTGGTTTGACCGGCATTTGGATTCGACCGATAGGTTGTCTATACCGGTCCTTTGCTAGACCGGTATGTTGTATATATCGGTCGTTTACTTGACCGATATCCAGCTCGACCGGACCCTGTTTCGACCGGGTCCTTGTCTTTTCTGTTTTTTTTGTTATTGTGTTTGGATCATCCTGCTTGTCTCACGATCGTTACAGTGCTTTTAAGTTAAGAGATTTAAGATGAATTCAAGAGACGCGTTAGCTATTGGTTCGGATCAGAAGCCCCCGGTTCTCTATCGAGGGGAATATCCTCAGTGGCATGATCGATTCATGAACATTATTGAATCAAAATCAAACTTTGAAGCCATTTACAAGTGTCTGACAGAGGGGTCGTAAGACTGGCCAATGAAAGTTGTACCGGGAAACACAGAAGAAGGTCGACTTGAACGCAATGTTCGAAAATATGTCAGTGACTTTACAAATCAAGAGAAGGATATGTATTATGCTGAAAAGCAAGCAAAGACATATCTTCTACAAAGTCTACCCAACGACATCTATGCTTGCATCGACAGTTATAAAGAGTCTGCAAAGAAAATGTGGGACCAGATTGAGAAGATGATGATGGGGAGCCACATCAACAATCAGCTCAAGGTGACAAACTGCATCACCAGATATGATGGCTTCAAAGCAAGAAAAGGCGAGACACTGACAGAAACCTATGAAAGGTTCAACTTGCTTCTGAATGATCTCCAGAAAAACAAGATTACGAAGACGAACACTGAGAACAACATCAAGTTCATGAACAACCTCCAGCCTGAATGGAAGCCGTTTGTCTCTCATATTCGTCATACTCAGACCCTGGAGAAGCTTTTTCTACATGAACTTTATGAAATGCTGCTCCAGGATGAAGAGGAAGTTATGGAACTAATGGGGAATCAGAAAGCTGAAGAAAAGCCGGTAGTTGATCCGTTAGCACTCGTATCTGAGAAAAGAGTGAAGTCTGTCAGTCATTCGTCTGAAAAGAAGCCAGTGCAAAGTGAGTCTGAACCCGAAGATCCTGATAGTGATTCGGATTCTGAACTCACTAAGATGAAAGAATCTATGGTATTCTTGACTCAACAATTCCAGAAAAGGAAGTTCTTTAACAAGTCTTCCAACAAGCAAAGGTTTTCCACTCGCCGTGACCATCAAGAGAAGTCTGAAGGTAAGAAATGTGTTGAAGATGGAAAGAAGTCTGACAAGAGACACGAAGAAAAGCCAAAAGATGAGCCGATCAGATGCTTCAACTGTGGTCGGTTAGGCCACTTTGCCAAGGATTGTCGCAAACCTGTTGTGCGCAACTCCGACTATTACAGAGCCAAGCTGCTACTGGCCAAAGAGAAGGAAGCTGGTAAGGCTCTCATGGCTGAAGATGACTACTGGCTACAAGTCTCTGATGAAGAACCTGAAGATGCCGAAGCACACTTGTGTTTCATGGGCAAGCATTCATCACCTTCTGACACTGATGATGAAGATCGAAACTCTCCATGTCAGGTATGTGCTCCTTATCACGAAGCTTTAATTGATCAGATGCAACTTGCTATGAATAAACTAGACTCTTTCAAGCTTCTCATAAAAGAAAAAGAACAACTCATCTCATCTCTAGAAAAACGGGTTGCCGCACAGTCTGAATGTATTGAAAATCAAAGTTTAGATATCTCAAGCAATTTGTGCACAATTTCTAATTTAAAAGAAGAGTGTGAGAGTTGTTCAAAAGAATCACAAGAGCTAAAGACCAAAGTAGATGATCTGACCAGTGAGCTACGCATGTCCGAAAATGAGAAAATTGATATTGTGTCTCAAAACGTGGCTTATAAAAATGAAAATCAAAGATTATCTAATCAGTTAAAGGAGATTGAAAAGAAGCTTTATAGAATTGGTCAATCTCATCAAACGCTAAATCTAATTGCACCAAAGGAGACCAAGTATGCGAATACGGGTATCGGTTACGATAACCCATATTATCTGAAAAAGGCCCTATCCAAAGTTCCTACGATTTATGCGTCCGAATTTTTTGGAATAGACAAGACATATCCAGAATACAAGATCAATTGGACCAAACCAATTGAGGATGAGGACTGGGAAGAGGATAAGTTGAGAAGGGAGAACTCTACTAAAATGAAACTTCCTTTTGTTTATGATTCATTAAATGCATCTTACAACGAAGAAAAACCTTGTTTCCTATCAAATGACTACTTTAGAAGTTATACTCAAGCTGAACTTGATGCTAAAACAGTTAAAACTGAGGAGGAATCTCTAGATCATAAAGTTTATGTTCCACCTCTGATTTTAGAAAAGAAAATTGTTCAGCTAGAAACGTCATTTGAACAGGAGAGGGACAATTTTCAAAAGGAAAAACAGGACCTTTTATCTCAAATTGAGTGCCTCACTTCCAATAAAGAGGAATCTGTGTCCGACAAGGAAAGAGAATACTTTTAGACAGAAATAAAGAAGTTAAACTCACAACTGTCTGCCTTGGCAGCAGATCGTATGAAGGAACAATTTCACAAGGCTGAGCCTCAAGCTAAGCCTACCCTGTCTGACAATTCTTATCCTGCCTCCGACACATCTTCCTGTAAATCCTTTTTGGGTGACTCGTCACCAAATCTTTCAAATAAAGGAAAAGAGCCTCAAGTTTTAGAAACGGATCATTGTTCTGATTTTAAACATGCTTCCGCCTATGATCCTCTTAAAACAAATTCATCCGATGTCCTAAATTCCTCAAGCGATGAGGTCCTTTCTGATGAGGAAATGGAATTTTCAGCATTCTTGAATTCCGAGGTGTGTCTAGACAGTGATTTGAACCAATTTGATTTTAATCCGTCTCTACCAAGTCATGTTGATTTTCTAAACTCTTCTTGTGAGCCTCCGGTAAAATTTTAAAAGGGTGAATGTTCCACATCCGCCCCACAAAAACCTTTTGTGAACGATTCTTCAAAGTCAAAATCCAAAAAACGTTCACAAAAGAAGAAAAAGACCGGTCGCTCCAAAAGACAACAATTTTCAAGTTTCACATCTTCTGACTATAAGTTTAACGGTCTTTCAGATACTTTTGGTCGACGCAAAGAAGTTAAATATGCTTGGGTAGCTAAGAAGTCAAAGGAAAGCTCGGCGTCACCAGAATTAGTTGATCTAGTTTTAAAGTCTAGGAAAAACAATAACAATCATGATGTTTTTAATTCTAAACTTTTAGTTGAATGTAATGGAACTTTACCTTTAAAAGTTTATTCTATTCCGCATTTACTTCAACTGTCTCATGATTGTATTTGTTGTTCTTATTGTGGATCGAATGATTTTGTTGATCGTCGTTATGCATCTGATTGGTTTGGCTCGTATCATGTTGATAATTATCAGTCTCAGTTTGATATTACCCGTCATAGGAAAAGACCCAAGTCTAAACGAGCATCCAAAACGGGTGTTAAATCTAATCCCAAAGGACCCATTTATGAATGGGTACCTAAAAAGAAATAACTTGTTTTGCAGGACGGTCATGTGTGGTATCTAGATTCAGGCTGCTCCAAGCACATGACCGGAAGAAAGGAGCTTCTCACAAACTTCACCGAGAAGTTTTGTGGGAATGTACGGTTTGGGAATGATCATTCTTCTCCCATAATGGGGTATGGTGATATTGTCAAGGATAATCTGACTATCAAGAAAGTGTCCTACGTCGAAGGACTTGGTCACAATCTCTTCAGCATCGGTCAATTCTGCGACAAGGATCTAGAGGTCACCTTCAAAGCAAAAAGGTGCAGCGTTCGGACTGAAGATGGAAAAGAGATCCTTGCTGGAACACGTCGCACCAACCTCTACACGATTGACCTCTCGTCTTTGAAAACAGATAAGGAAGTTTGTCTGATGTCCAAAGCATCTGCCAAACAAAGCTGGTTATGGCATCGTCGTCTCTCGCACCTGAACTTCAAGACTATTAATAAGTTGGTTCTCGGTGGACACGTCAAAGGAATGCCTGATCTTAAATTCGAAAAAGATCATTTGTGTGCCGCCTGCGAAATGGGCAAGATGAAGAAGGCTTCTCACAAGCCTATAAAGTCACTCCTAGTACTTCTCGGTCCCTTGAACTCATTCACATGGACTTATGTGGACCGATGCACGTCCAAAGCATCAATCATAAGAAGTATGTCCTGGTGATGGTTGACGATTTTTCTCGCTATACATGGGTCCGATTCCTCCGAACAAAGGATGAAACTCCCGAATTGATCATCTATCTCCTGAAGAGTATTCAAGCCAGTCTCAACCTATCAGTCCAGACCATAAGAACGGATAACGGCACAGAGTTCAAGAATCAAGTGCTCACCGGTTTCTTGACTTCAGTTGGCATAACGCATACCTTCTCAGCTGCTCGCACTCCTCAGCAAAATGGGGTAGTAGAGCGCCGGAACCGAACTCTTGTTGAAGTAGCTCGCACGATGTTATCTCAGTCCAAGCTACCGCTATTTTTATGGGCAGAAGCGGTTGCGACCGCTTGCTACACTCAAAACCGCACTATCATCAACAAGCGGTTCAACAAGACACCGTACGAGATCATCAACAAACGCATCCCCAATATCAACTATTTTCATGCATTCGGGTGCACATGCTTCGTACTGAATGACAGGGATGATCTCGGCAAATTCAGCCCCAAAGCGGACGAAGGAGTGTTCATTGGATATTCCCAGCACGCCAAAGCTTACCGTGTCTACATCAAACGAACGAAGACCGTCGTTGATAGTGTGAACGTGACTTTTGACGAGGCCGCTGATATGGCTTCTGAACACCTCAGTTCAGAACCTGCTTTAACTGGTGTGTTAGCTTCTGGACAATTTCGTTCAGGAGCTACACAATCTCCAGTAGATCCACATCATGCGTCTACGTCGAAAGCTCATCTTTCTGTTTTGGATTTACTTTTTGAGTATTTCTATGATGACTTATTTAATATTCAGTCTAATACTATGTCTTGTAACAGGGATGCTGCTCAGGCACCAGAAGAAACACATGTCACTGGTCCAACCGACTCGGGTGGCCCATCCTCGCCTGGTGCTCCATCATCTACTGTCAATGAATCTGCATTCCCGACCTCGAGTGATCCTTCTCCTCTCCAAGATCCTACTGTTGCTCCGATAATAGTAGGCCCTCCTGAACCGACACCTGTGGAAGGCACTCCTGAAGTTCCCATTCCGGCAATCCCGGATCCTGCTCTAAATGTCTCTCCTGCTGAGTCGTCCTCTGCTGCACACTCGACTCCAACTAAGGAACTTCCACCTCACAGGCCGTCATCACTCGAAGCAGTTCAGAATTTAACTCCCGGTGGTTATGTGGATTCTGATACCTCTCAACAGACATATCAACCTCTTGCACACACCACCAAGTGGACTCGAGCTCACCCCCTTCATCAGATAATTGGTGATCCCAAGACACCTGTTCAGACTCGTTCTACTACTACTGCAAACGACTGCTTATTTTCTTCGTTCCTCAGCCGTATCGAACCTTCCACCGTCTCCGAAGAGTTGAATGATCCAGACTGGGTGATCGCCATGCAAGAGGAACTCAACCAATTTAAGAGCCTCAAAGTGTGGCGCCTTGTTCCCCGGCCAAAGAACAAGACGGTGATTGGGATGAAATGGATTTTCAAGAACAAGAAGGACGAAAATGGTATCATTGTTCGGAACAAAGCGCGTCTAGTGGCTAAAGGATATCGTCAGCAAGAAGGGATAGATTACGAGGAGACGTTTGCACCGGTTGCACGCATTGAAGCTATTCACATGTTCCTCGCCTACGCCGCCCACAAGAATTTCATCGTCTTTCAAATGGATGTGAAATCCGCTTTCCTGAACGGCGTTCTCAAAGAGGAAGTGTATGTCTCGCAACCCGAAGGCTTCGTGAGTTCTGAATCTCCGAATCACGTTTATTTTCTTGACAAGGCCTTATACGGTCTTAAGCAAGCGCCACGAGCCTGGTATGACGCACTTTCATCCTTCTTGATTAAATCTGGTTTCTCTAGAGGTAAGATTGATACTACCCTATTTATTAAAAGAGAAAAGAAATATATCATTCTTGTACAAATTTATGTTGATGATATAATCTTTGGCTCCACAAACCCCAAGTACTGTCAGAACTTTTCAGCCTTAATGAGTAAACATTTTCAAATGAGCATGATGGGGCAAATGAATTTTTTCCTGGGTCTTCAAGTAAAACAACTAGCAACAGGAATTTTCATTAATCAATCTAAGTACATCTCGGATATTCTTCGGAAATACCAGATGGAAAACTCTTCACCTATGAAAACCCCCATGTCTACTAGTTTAAAGCTACACTCCGATCCTGATGGAAAGGATGTGAATGCCACAACTTATAGAGGTATGATAGGTTCTCTGATGTACTTGACGGTGAGCCGACCAGATATTATGTTCTCGACATTTTTATGTGCACGATTTCAGTCGAAACCTAAAGAGTCTCACTTAGTTGCGGTTAAGCGTATTATCCGATATTTAAAAGGTACTGCTGATCTTGGTTTGTGGTACCTAAAAGAGACAGGTTTTGAATTGACATCCTACTCGGACGCTGACCATGCTGGAAACATGATGGATCGAAAAAGCACATCGGGTCATGTCCAGTTCCTAGGAGATCGTCTCGTCAGCTGGGCTTCGAAGAAGCAAAACTGCGTGTCCACCTCGACCGTCGAGGCCGAATATGTAGCAGCCGCCAGTTGTTGCTCGCAAGTTATATGGATGCGCACCCAACTGAAAGACTATGGATTTAACTACTCGAGGATCCCCATCTACTGTGACTCCAAGAGCGCCATTGGAATATCTAGCAATCCAGTCCAGCACACGAAGACGAAGCACATTGATGTGCGTTATCACTTCATTAAAGATCACGTGGAAAGAGGTACCATCGAACTCTACTTTGTCAATACAGAGCATCAGTTAGTAGACCTATTTACCTAAGCTTTGGACGAAAAATGCTTTAATTATCTTGTGTCCAAGATAGGCATGCTAAATCTGAAGGTTTGATTCGTTCACAGCCCTCAACGAGTTTCATTCAATAACGAATGACTGTGACAACTGCACCAGTGACTTGTCTCTAGTTGCTCCGCTCCACACTCCTTGGTTATTGCATTTTACTCGTTAAGGTCTGTGTCAATTACAAACTTCTGTATCAACAAAGTAGATTCCGTTTGTTTCTAGTTTTTCTCGTGTGTTTTTTTTGTCTTTTCCTTTCTTCGTGGTGTTTGCATGTTTCTTTTGCAGGCCCTTACGGTTCTATCCGGAAACGTTTGTCGTTTGTGGTGGATTTACAAGACGTTCATGTGTTCAGGGGGAGCACGATTGTACGATGTTTGGTAAGGTTCTCTAGTCCTCCATTCGAGGGGGAGCAGGTAAGTTTTTCCTGCGTTTCGATTTCCTCGCGGTAATCGTCGAGGGGGAGCAAATTCTAGTGCGTAATTCCATATTTGAGGGGGTGCATTTCCTATTTCTTAGGTTTTATTTCTTCCTTAGGATTAAATTTTTTTTTATTTTTTTTATTAAGTCAACCCTTAAAGTTTTTTTTATTCCTTTTCAAACATAAAAATACAAAAATATTGTTATGTTTTTTTTTCCAGTTTTAAGAAAACTACAAAAAAGATTTTTTTTTTATTTTTCAGTAATTTTTTTTCTTTTTTCAAAATTTCAAAAATTATATCAGTTTTATTTAGACCGGCCCAAACCAGAACCGGCCCAAACATTTTTTTTCCGGCCCAAACCCTACGCCGACCCGGGCCCTGGCCCATTCACTCGACCCCGGGGGTTTAAAATCCCGGGCTAATCCTTACCGTTCCTCATTCGTCCCTCTCTCACTCCCTTGAACTTCTCTCTAGCAAATCTCTCTCGCTTTCGATCGATACCAATCGACCGGCTTTCGACTTCGTGCACTCATCTCTTTCACCGACTCTTCGATCGACAGGTACGTATCTCGTTTTTCTATTCCGATTCATCGACCCCGATCAAATCGCCTGTCCAAATCGACTCTGGTCGATTCGTCCTCCGATCGACGCCACTGTTGAGCCCCTGGTCTTTCGTTCTCCGGTCGATGGTTATTTCATCGTTTCCGTGTTTCGATTTTGGTCGATTCATTTTCCCCGGTGTTTAACACCGGTCTAGGTTAAATCCCGGTCGAATGTCCGTATCGGTCTAAGACCATCCCGGTCGAATGTTTGGTACCGGTCTTTTGGTTATACCGGACTAAGACCCATACCGGTCTAAGACCTTTACCGGTCTAACACCCATACCGGACTAAGACCCATACCGGTCTAAGACCCATACCGGTCTAACACCCATACCGGTCGAAGACCTCCTCCGGTCGAAGACCGTTACCGGTCGAAGCTTGATCCCGGTCCTTTTAGTGTTGATAAATGCATACTATGATGGTGTTTTGCTATGTGTACTTAAGTGCTATATTTCCAGGATGAGATATTGTGAGGTGAATCTGTGAGTTGATTTTTCTCTGTGGTGTTGCGCGACTTGGTAACGGACCCTACTTCACGAATTGGGTTTGTTTTTTCAGTATTTTGGAGTTAGTATAGGTTGTGGTTTAAACCGTGGCCATGTAACTCCAACGACATCTTGATTTCTATGTTCCTAAGATCTAACTAGTTAATTCTCAACAGGTACAATGGCGCAAAACCCGCCTCCAGCGATTGATCCGATCGCCGATGCCGAACTGATTCCCGAGGATCAGTTCATACAGCTCACACCCAACAATTACCATCTCGATGTAACCCAACCTGCTATTCAACATCAGGTCATCATCGTGATACTTATGGGTCATCCCATATCCTATGCTCTCACGGAGACAGCCGAAGTACCTCTACTATATTTGCAACAGTTCTGGAAATCTCTACATGCCTTGGAGGCCGACGGTGGATTCCAACTGGAAGGTCAGATTGATCACACACCAGTGCTCCTCACTTGTGATCTTTTCCGACAATTCTTCATCTGCCAACCGCCGGTTCAGTCCAAGGGAGAAACAGCTTCGACCCGCTCGTATCGGACGCAACTCTATGCGCTGACATCTTGTCCCTAGGATACGGCGCAGATCTACGTCTTCCATCCAGTTTCAACCGCAAGTACCTCTCCACTATCTGGTACACCATGTTTACTTACCTCAATCGATGTCTTTCGGCTATCACGAAAGGCATCGACCAGACGAGTATCCACATTCTCCGCCTATTCCACTCAGTGGCATTCCATCGCCACGCAGATTTCGCCGATTTCCTATGGTACGACCTTGTTCAGAAAGTTCGGTCGAACGCGACGAAGAGACGACACTTCATACCTTATATGAGGTTTCTCCAGCTGATCATTCGAAGCTACATGAATCTGTATCCCGAGATACCTCGCCGTTGCACGCACCCTACATGTCCGCATCACCCGACTCGCAAAATTCCCTCGCGACCTGATCCAGAAGGTGTTGTCGCTCGACAAATCCCAGTCGAGTTGTTGGCCTATGCTCGTCCTACGGCACTGAGTGTTATAGCTCATAGGCACACACACAACCTTCAAGTTCCTATGGTCCGACCAGAACCGACAGGACCTGCCCAGGGAATACGACCTGAGAGACGTGAGGGTCCGCGTCCACGTACGAGAGGTGGTAGCGTCCGGATAGCTGGGGCGTCCGGACAGGGTGTGTCGAGAGAAATTATTGTGAGGGGAACTGAAGTGGGCAGTGCCGTTGGACCGCATCAAGCCATCTCTTCACGACGACAGCCTTCACCGACACCGACAGAGTCTCAAATGGCAGAGGAGGCAACAGATACTGAAACCGTTCACGTTCAGTATTCTTCTGCCGCAACATCTGAGGAAACTGCCACCACAGCATCGGCATCAGATGAGTCTTCTGACTCGGATGGTGACGATGATCAGCCCTCTACTGGAGAGATAAGGAGAGCGGAGGGAGTTTTAGTTGAAGATGATATTCTAGTGATCCGAGAGAGGGAAAGAAAGAGAAAATATGAAACCGAGAGTACACGAGTGACGTCGCAACCACCTGTGGTTGTCGACCCCCAAGCCACATCTGCCAGGTAGCCACATCTGCTACCTAGTCTCATATGTTGAGACAGGGTATTGAAGAAGACGCCGTGGACCTAGCGGCGCAACTGCACACCCCCCAATCCACTCCACCGTCTCTCAACAGATGGTGGTTTCAGTTTTGCACGGGGATATAGCACATACGCTACCAGTCTCTCACTTGGAGAGTTCCGGTATTGAAACAAGAGAACAACTGCCCCCGTTCTCAACTTCTTTCGGTGCACAGTGTCTAGAGCTGTTTGATGTAATTTCTCCTATTCCTAGGACACAGGTCCCATTCTCGGCTACTGCTGAAGTCCTTCGTGGCTCAGCCGGAACACCTATAGTAATTCCAACTTCGGTTGGTTTACGAGGATTGGGTGGAAGTCCTACCACAGCTATCATCACGCCAGCTGTGAGCGTAGGCGGCTCGACTTCTACAGTCGTAGCTACAACTGGAAGTCTGAGTGACCCAGGAGTTACCCAAACTGAGTTCGTCTCAAGGGAATATATGGACGGCGCCCTAAAGGCTGTCCAAACCATGATAAGGGAGGAGGTAGATTCACTGAAACGCATGATCAAAAGCAAAGGTCCAGCAACCGAGACTGAACCTCTACCTCCTACACCACCCTCCATTCCAGATACCGAGATGTCAATTGAGGACCTAAAATCCATACTACTTGCCAAGCTTCTTGCCCAATCTCACACAGAACCCTCCCAGGATGTCGATCTTCTATCGCTTCTACGTGCTCAAGCATCCACACCTACCCCAACACTCCCCCAACCCATCATATCTCCAGAAGCCTTCCAGCTCCAACAAGCCATGCTTCAGTCTCTACAGCAAACCGTAGCCAGACAGACAGGTGGAAGACACCTGCCGTAGCCAGACAGACAGGCTCAAGCGCCGCCATGATGATCAGGATGATCCTGATCACCATGAGGGGGAGAAGCGCCAATGCCTAACAGAGCCAGAGACACAGTTTGTGGAATCAGTTCAAGTGGGAACGGAACAGGATTCGGGTTCTGGTACTCGAACAGAAGGGCAGGGACAGGCACAGGAACAAAGTATGGATTTGGTGCTGTATGATATTCCAAGGGTTGAAAATCCTGAGGAATTTGATGAAGGTTCTCCGATTGTACCTGAAGACTGGGCGTTAATTCTTGATCCTTATGAAGTTACTGACCCGACAGAAGAATGTGCAAACACTGAAAGAGCTCTGGTAGTTATGCAAGCTGAAATAGACGAGATTCTTCATCCAGACGGTCAGACTTCTGTCGCGGTACCGTTGTTGACTTATCCTGTTGATCACCCTGATCTTCCTAATACAGATATTCCCGTCAGATCTCCTCCAGCTTCACCAGTTAGGGAATCAGAAAGTACTCAGCCAGCTCCACCTTCCAAGTGGGAAAGAGTAAGAATCAAAGTTCCTTTCCTTGAAGAAAGTCAAAAGAAAATCTTTGCCCACTGGATTCGTTCATATGATGAAGTTGTACTGCATGGTCTACAGTCTGTGAAAACTAAGGAAAAGCAACGTGAACTTGTATTCGTGTATAAGAAGTTTCAAGGCAAGCACTCCAAGACAAAGCTCAGGATTACATCAGTTGACCGGATTCAATCTGCCTTTTTCATGAAAGTAAAGTATTCAGACTTCATGGTAACGAGAGAAGATGGTCAGAAGTATTGTTTTTCTGAAGCTGACTTTCCGTGTCTTGAACCACAAGATCTGCTGTTCATTCTTCGAGACTTAAAGACCAGAACCATCAGACCCGGGGAAGTCATTGATGCACTCGAGACCGTAAAAAGATATATGAAGTGTGCGATGAAACTTGCCTCAGTGGAAGATTTTCAGATTGGGTTAGAAAGCAACCAGCCAAAGATTAATCTGCTGAAGCCTGATTTGAAGATTCTGTCTGATTCCCAGAATGTGCCTGCATTTACAGTGATAAAGATTCCAGAATTCGGCATGACATATGTGAACAACGAAGGTGTTCTACGCTTTATCCGATTCGATTAGATTGCCAGATTCTGTGATGGTACATTGATGTTGCTGAAAGACAAGTTGAAGCATGCACTTAGTCAAGATGAAAAAGGGGTTCAGCCTTTGGATCCTAAATACAAGCCACTTGTTCTTGAAGCACTGGGAGTTATTGAAGAGCGACTAGAGTACATAACTCAAATGAGATATTTCGAGATCAACTTCCTTCTTCATCTTCCTCATCAAGTTCAACGGTTGGGAGCTCGGGTTGAAGTGGTGGATTGGGTGTTCTCGGAAAGTCTCGTCATCTTTAATGGTAAGTTTTCTTGTAATAAGGTTATAAATGCTCTATTGGTGGTTTCTTAAGGTTCGATATCTCAAATCTTGGATTTGATGGTTTTAGAGAAATTAGGGTTTTGATCTTGTTTGGGATCTTGGTATTTTTATGATTGGAGAATGTTTCCTTGTGGTTGGTTATGGTTATTTATGGGTTGGGATGTTGGATTTAGGTTTTGGAAGTTTTCGGCTTGAGGATTCAAGCGGCCTTCAAAGGAGTTCGTTGGGTGAAATCTAGATTTAGCCTAAATCTAGCAAGGTGAGTTCAAGTTGATTTGTGAAAACGTTGTACATGCCAAAAATGTCTATTTTAAAGTGTTTTATGTGTTTTACATGAAATTATCAAATGTTGGGTTATTTGCTAATCTTTGATTATTTGAATTATCTAACTTTACAAACCTTGTATAACACCCACATTGGAGATTTTTGGGCGTTTGATATATGTGTCACAAATGAATGTGTTTTGAAGTCTTATTACATGAACGGATCTTTGGTCAAAGAAATACACTTTTAAATGTTTGTCGGGTTTTATGCATCATCATGAAATGGAGTGTTTTATAAAGTATCACTTGCACTTTTATGTGAGGTACTTGAGAAAGTGTTTATAGTCTCATTTCATGTTCTTCATTCCTATCAGCAGTCAAGTTTTGGAAAATGCATGTCATTTGTGTTATGAAGTATTTTGGAAAATATAAGAGTATAAGTTCATTTGGGAAAATGGGTGCCTCAACTAATGTTGAGTTTTGAACTAATCTTACTTTTGGTCGTGGTGTTTGCATATCCGTTGGGTGAGTGCGTTTTATCGTGTCTTTATTTCATTTATCAATGAGTCAATTGGGTTGCTAAGTCTGCGACTTGGCATTGTTATTTTGATGGGGTTTTTGGAAAATAGTCCAGTTTTGATAACTCGACTTCGAGCCTTGTTGGGCCTTATACGCATTATTTGGCTTATTTGATGCATTTGGGAGTCATGACCCCGTATTTGGTTTATTATTGTTCTGGCGTTGGGACGATTAGTTTTCCACGTCGAGGCACGTTAAGGTATCGGATTGAGATGTAAGTCCTTCGTGCTGCACGTTAAGGTACCGGATGTAGGTATAAGTCCTTCGTGCTCAAGTATTACGATATTGGATGAGGGGCTCGACATAGGAACCCGACGGGGTTGAACTCGAGTTTCCGTGGGTGTACGTTTAAAGCTACTGAGCCTGACATCCCTTGCGTGTACTTTTGTTTATATGACTAGTCATAACAACATAAAATGGGCTTACTTTGTGGACCGTCATATTTTATGGAATCGGGAATCCCCCGTCACCGAAAGGTGTTGTTTTTGGGTATTGAGTTTTATTATCCAAGTTTTCGGTGACGTTTTGTATAATTGGGTTTTACCCTTGATTTATGGGTTGAGTATTATTCCCCACCCGTGTTTTGGGGTGTTTTGGGATATAAGGTTTAACCGTATCTTCATAGATGGAGAGTTCAATTTATACTTACGCTTTGAGTGAGTTTTGAGTTAAAAACTAATTTATGAATGGGCGGCTTATGTTGGTATCATTATCTTTGAAGTAGTTGGTTTGGAAAACGTTTTAATTGGTGTTCTTTACCTAAAATGCATATTGTTGGAAATGAGTCGTTTTCACATGTAAGACGTATCATATTGAAGGACTATAACTTTTAACCTCATTCTTTCTTTTAAACTATTATTTCATATATGTTGAAAACTCTTGAGCTCACTAGGCGTTAAGCCTAACCTCTTTATTTGTCGGCATGTGCATCAGGTTCCAGTTGGGGTTGGTTCTAGCAGCCATGAAGAGTTGAGCCTTAGCTTTGTGCGAATGTGAGTAGTTGGTGAAGTCTTCCGCAATTTTGGAGATAGTGACTATTCTGGGGTTTTAGTAGCACCCGTACTTATCATAGGCTTTTGTATAGAATGAATGTTTGTATTGAGGTTAAATCTTAACTTGTGGTTGTAGATAATTCCTTTATCGGTGTATTTAGAAAATTTTAAACAAGTTGCTATTTCCAGATTTGAGGGTGTTACAAGTTGGTATCAGAGCTTAAGTTTGAGAGATTTAGGTATTGATTTTTGGATGCCTAGACTCAAACTAGCGTACTTGTAGGTGATTGAAGGTGAAGTTGCACATTAGACGCCTTAAGATAAGATATCATGGAGTTGATCGGGTCGCTAGAAACGGGAAATTGTCAAGGGTCACAAGGATGATCATGTATGGTACGTTCATAATAACACCTGGCCAGTGTTATGGTGAACCTACATATCACATGTGTATACTTGAACTACCTTAGCATGATAACCGTTGGGGTAGTGAGGAAGTTTCTAAGCGGGTAATCTAAGGAAAGGTTGATGTCTATAGCGATGTGACGTCGAAGTGATAGTTAAATACGTTGAGTGCATTAAGTTGATCATCTTGAGTAAGAATTATTGGTTGGATTAGAACTATAAGTTCGTTAGACCAATTTTATTTCGAGGAGAAATTGTAAGTTGACCCAATTAGTGGGTTTGTGGCTCTAAGATGTTTGATGTATCAGAATGGCAATAGTATTTCGGGATGATGGAGGAGTGTAGTCTTGAGATGCTGAGTGCCGACCAAATTCATGCACGAAATTTATTTCTAAAATAAGTTTAGATCAATTGTTTCTTATGTATTTGAAGCATAAAGTGTGTGATACTTTGTAGTCTTGGTAAAACATTTAGCACTCACCAGATTTTAAACCATGAGCTTAAGCATGCATGGAGTTGTTTGGTTGCAAGTTATCGCAAATTTTTTTGGAAAAATCTTCCTGTCCCTGTTTTGTGTTTAACGCTATCTTTGGACATCTTAAGATCCACGTTTTAATGCCATATGTGGTATTGGGCAAGTAACTGTAGAATTTTTAACCTTGACATTGGATCTCCTCCACATATGTTAAGGTTTTAAAGGAAGAGTTGTCCCACTGTTTTTGAGTCTGAACTTTCTTGAGAATTTTAGTCTGTACGAGTCACGTTGAATTTTATGGAATATTGTTTTACGACGTTTGGACGCGTGAGTGTATTTTGAGATGCGTGAGTTTTAATTTACGGCGTATAATTTACGAGCTTTTTGGGCGTCGTGCATCATGAGAGTTTTGTGATAAAGAGTCACTTTACCGTACATTATGGTCTTGGAGTTTTAACATTCTCAGACTTATTGTTGTCTTATGTTTCATGTTGGCAAATGGAAATTTTGACGGCGCTTGGTTTTAGCATTTATTAGTTTTATGAAAGTTCAATGGGATTTTATGGTATCATATCGTATGACTTTTACATCGCGTAATTAAATTTTGGAATTAGTGTACCCGCATTATTGCATGCATTAACTTAAGAGTTTTGCTAAAGATGTCACCTTCCATGTTGTTTTGAGAAATGTCAGTTGTTAATCCTACTAATGGATTTTATGCGATTTATCTCTGGGCTTTATACAAACGCCAGTGTTGTACGCTAATTGCATTTGGATTAAATTATGCCGTTGGAGTGAGTAAACGTCTAAAAAGATTTATGTTATTTCAGATAAAACTTTTGTTCTGAGCATAATTCAGTTATTGATTTTACTACTAGGAATTTTCAGCGATGCACATAAATGAGTTATCAGCATTCATGTTGTCATAATTACTATTTTGGTCAAATGTGTTTTATCTGTGCGGCTCAAAGTTTTAAGTTCGATTTAAGGATTTATTTGCGTTCCCATCGTCCTATCGAGCTTTGGGGAATAAACTGATGCAAAAGGGGTTGTTGAAAATTTGATGCCACAACATTTTTGGTTAAAGGAGGAAAAGTTTAAAGTTAAAGGTTGTGAAGTTCTCTGTTAGAGTCGTACAAACATTTATTTCACGTGTTTGGGGTACCGGAACTTATTTTCATGGTTATAGTGTGAATTTTGCTACACACCTTTTGTTACTGTTTTATTTACGTAAATTTTGATCAAAAGAATTTTGTAAATGGTTTTATATGTGTAGCGTCGGTGATCAATTTTCAACCTATCAAGTGATCGGTAGTGGATTTTACTGCACGACCAAATGTCGTTATAAAGCGTACGTATTTAAAAGTTCTTATGAAAGTTTAAATTGGTCTTTTAGTTGAAAACCTTGAACTCATTAGGCATATAGATTTAAACCCTGTAGTGAAAGAAGTTGTAAATAGGGACTAATGGAGTCCTTGTGATTTTAAGCGTCAGATGATCCGACTTGCGGTCAGCCTTGAATTGTAGGTTTCAGTTTTGAATTGGTACGCACATGTATAATGGAAATAGTAGATTTGAGTCTCTCCAGGTATTTAAGGAGTGATTATATACTTCAGTAACCATGCGGGATAAGGTCTTATGTGATTATCTGCGCTTTTATGAAGGTCATTTGGTGGGTTGCTCGTCGGTGCGACATCATGATATATGTTGATGGTGTATCGTCTTAGTGGATTCCGCGATCAAAGGAAATTTTTTTATGGTCCGTTTGTTAGAAATGTAAGAATTGGATTTTAGCACTCTATTAGGTGTCAACCCTAGTACGACCTTCCATCTGGAATGAAATCTTGGGCGGGATGTCCACGTTTTCGAAGTCACCGTTTAGTCCTAGGCGTCGACTTGTTTTCTTGGAGTCACTGGATCTGGGAATGTTTGGGAGGTATCCCGGTTGGATCATGGGAAATAATGACCTTACGGTGATGGAAATTTGAAAGAAGATTAGGTGTGGTTGAGCAAGTACCGATGTGTTTAAGCATTCCTGTGGTGATAAGGACGTTATGTTGGAGAATGCTGTGAGGTTGGTGTTTGAACGGAGTGAGTGTTGACCGAATCTGGGCTAAGCAGTTACCTGAAGGACGCATTGGTGCGCCTCGGAAGAATATCTTTGTAGATAGTAGGAATGGATCGGCTGAACTCCGAGGATTTTGGAAGCTTGGTTACGATTGAGTTCGAAACCGTATAGATCCGAAGGGAATTGGTCAGTGTAAAGTTGAGATCACAAATTACCTGGGGGTAGTAATTGTCATCCAAGGTTGGGAGATGACCGTAACCTTGTGGGTAAAAGGTTACTTTGGAGAGTTAAGTGTTCGCTCAGGTATGAGCATATTGTGTCCAAGAGGGGCAACATATGTGGGTATCAGTGCAATGGTCCTGATAGTGGTGCTGGAAGAAGAGTTAAGGGAAATCCTTCTGCGGGCAAAGTTCCATGGGAATCTAGATTTCGAGGACGAAATCATTCTAAGGTTGGGAGGATTGTAACACCCGTAATTTTCGGTAAGTAAATGTCACCCGGACATTTCTGTGACTTGTGAGCAGTGGGGTTCTGTTGGGAAATGTATTGTTTAAAGTCCCTCGGAGTATCGGGAGTTTGGGCATTGAAAAAGTCGTATTTTTGGAGTTCGGGGGAACCCGGGCGACCATGCCAGCGATTGTGCCAGAGGGCACAATAGCCTGGCACTATCACCGAAGCTGATAAGCTCACGGTACTTGCTTGGCGATTGTGCCACTGGCATAATCGCCTGGCACTATAGCCTGCGTGTACCAGTGGGTTAAATGTGCGATTTTCACCCATTTCCCTCATTTCTCATTTCTATCTTCTCCCCTTTTCTCTCCCAAACCCCAAAACCGAACCCTAACCTATTTTGGGGGGTTTTTCCTCCCCAAACCACATGATTCTTAATCATCTAGCTAGTTGGGAGCTTGAGCCACAAAACCTCCTTCTTCATCTTCCTCATCAAGTTCAACGGTTGGGAGCTCGGGTTGAAGTGGTGGATTGGGTGTTCTCAGAAAGTCTCGTCATCTTTAATGGTAAGTTTTCTTGTAATAAGGTTATAAATTCTCCATTGGTGGTTTCTTAAGGTTCGATATCTCAAATCTCGGATTTGATGGTTTTAGAGAAATTAGGGTTTTGATCTTGTTTGGGATCTTGGTATTTTTATGATTGGAGAATTGTTAGGGTTAATTTTATGTTAAATAGAAGTTCAGGGTGTATTTTGTAATTGTTTGAAAGTTTTATAGCTTGTTGGGCCTAAAAGCCCATAAGCCCATTATCTTGTAAGCCTGAATATAGAAAGGCGTTTCTAGTTCATATTTCAGGTTACTCAAGTCATTTGCTAGATTGCTAGTCTATAGGTTTACATATTCTGATCAGATATTCTCTCTGTAAACCTAAACCCTTCGATTTCATATTAATCATATGACTAGCAGTTGTGGCTTGATTATTGTTCTACATTGAATATTTACGATTGATTGCACTGTACTGGGATCAACAATTGGTATCAGAGCAAAGAGATTAAAGGTTTGATCCTGAAAAAGGTTTGTCTAAAACCCTAATCAGTTATTTGTGTTAATCGCTTTTATCTGCATTAATTGATTATGTGTTTATGAATTTACCGGTCGATCAGTTTGTTTTCTGGAAAAAGTGATTATTTGGAAAAGTGTTTTTCTTACGATCTGCTTTGATTATCGGTCGTATTTTTTTTCTATGTTTTATCAACTATCGATCTGTGTTTCTGAATAAATCAATTTATCGGTCGAAGTTTCTTTTCTGAAAAGGTTATTTATCGATCGTTTGAGTTGATTATCGATCTTGTGTGTCCAGTAAAAATCGATTTTTTGGTGTTTATCAGTCTATTGATTGTTTAATTTCTGGGTCGAATAATATTGAAATTCATCGAGTTCTTTGGTATTCTTCGACTTTATCGACCCTATCTGCTAATCTGTTGTTTGACCGATAGACATCCTTCGACCGAGAAGTTGTAATTACCGGTCATTGTGTTTGACCGGTACATTGTATTTTCCGGTCATTGTGTTCGACCGATACATTGTATCTACCGGTCTTCGTGTTTGACCGGGACATTGTTGATACCAGTCCCTCTCTCGACCGACACCTACTTCGATCGGTACCCTGCTTACCGGTCTTTGTCATTTGACCGACACTTTGTTTTTTTTCCGGTCGTTTGATTAGACTTGCTTCGATCGGTACCCTGCTTACCGGTCTTTGTCCTTTGACCGATACCTTGTCACTTCCGGTCTTTTGGTTTGACCGGCATTTGGATTCGACCGATAGGTTGTCTATACCGGTCCTTTGCTAGACCGGTATGTTGTATATATCGGTCGTTTACTTGACCGATATCCAGCTCGACCGGACCCTGTTTCGATCGGGTCCTTGTCTTTTCTGTTTTTTTTGTTATTGTGTTTGGATCATCCTGCTTGTCTCACGATCGTTACAGTGCTTTTAAGTTAAGAGATTTAAGATGAATTCAAGAGACGCGTTAGCTATTGGTTCGGATCAGAAGCCCCCGGTTCTCTATCGAGGGGAATATCCTCAGTGGCATGATCGATTCATGAACATTATTGAATCAAAATCAAACTTTGAAGCCATTTACAAGTGTCTGACAGAGGGGTCGTAAGACTGGCCAATGAAAGTTGTACCGGGAAACACAGAAGAAGGTCGACTTGAACGCAATGTTCGAAAATATGTCAGTGACTTTACAAATCAAGAGAAGGATATGTATTATGCTGAAAAGCAAGCAAAGACATATCTTCTACAAAGTCTACCCAACGACATCTATGCTTGCATCGACAGTTATAAAGAGTCTGCAAAGAAAATGTGGGACCAGATTGAGAAGATGATGATGGGGAGCCACATCAACAATCAGCTCAAGGTGACAAACTGCATCACCAGATATGATGGCTTCAAAGCAAGAAAAGGCGAGACACTGACAGAAACCTATGAAAGGTTCAACTTGCTTCTGAATGATCTCTAGAAAAACAAGATTACGAAGACGAACACTGAGAACAACATCAAGTTCATGAACAACCTCCAGCCTGAATGGAAGCCGTTTGTCTCTCATATTCGTCATACTCAGACCCTGGAGAAGCTTTTTCTACATGAACTTTATGAAATGCTGCTCCAGGATGAAGAGGAAGTTATGGAACTAATGGGGAATCAGAAAGCTGAAGAAAAGCCGGTAGTTGATCCGTTAGCACTCGTATCTGAGAAAAGAGTGAAGTCTGTCAGTCATTCGTCTGAAAAGAAGCCAGTGCAAAGTGAGTCTGAACCCGAAGATCCTGATAGTGATTCGGATTCTGAACTCACTAAGATGAAAGAATCTATGGTATTCTTGACTCAACAATTCCAGAAAAGGAAGTTCTTTAACAAGTCTTCCAACAAGCAAAGGTTTTCCACTCGCCGTGACCATCAAGAGAAGTCTGAAGGTAAGAAACGTGTTGAAGATGGAAAGAAGTCTGACAAGAGACACGAAGAAAAGCCAAAAGATGAGCCGATCAGATGCTTCAACTGTGGTCGGTTAGGCCACTTTGCCAAGGATTGTCGCAAACCTGTTGTGCGCAACTCCGACTATTACAGAGCCAAGCTGCTACTGGACAAAGAGAAGGAAGCTGGTAAGGCTCTCATGGCTGAAGATGACTACTGGCTACAAGTCTCTGATGAAGAACCTGAAGATGCCGAAGCACACTTGTGTTTCATGGGCAAGCATTCATCACCTTCTGACACTGATGATGAAGATCGAAACTCTCCATGTCAGGTATGTGCTCCTTATCACGAAGCTTTAATTGATCAGATGCAACTTGCTATGAATAAACTAGACTCTTTCAAGCTTCTCATAAAAGAAAAAGAACAACTCATCTCATCTCTAGAAAAACGGGTTGCCGCACAGTCTGAATGTATTGAAAATCAAAGTTTAGATATCTCAAGCAATTTGTGCACAATTTCTAATTTAAAAGAAGAGTGTGAGAGTTGTTCAAAAGAATCACAAGAGCTAAAGACCAAAGTAGATGATCTGACCAGTGAGCTACGCATGTCCGAAAATGAGAAAATTGATATTGTGTCTCAAAACGTGGCTTATAAAAATGAAAATCAAAGATTATCTAATCAGTTAAAGGAGATTGAAAAGAAGCTTTATAGAATTGGTCAATCTCATCAAACGCTAAATCTAATTGCACCAAAGGAGCCCAAGTATGCGAATACGGGTATCGGTTACGATAACCCATATTATCTGAAAAAGGCCCTATCCAAAGTTCCTACGATTTATGCGTCCGAATTTTTTGGAATAGACAAGACATATCCAGAATACAAGATCAATTGGACCAAACCAATTGAGGATGAGGACTGGGAAGAGGATAAGTTGAGAAGGGAGAACTCTACTAAAATGAAACTTCCTTTTGTTTATGATTCATTAAATGCATCTTACAACGAAGAAAAACCTTGTTTCCTATCAAATGACTACTTTAGAAGTTATACTCAAGCTGAACTTGATGCTAAAACAGTTAAAACTGAGGAGGAATCTCTAGATCATAAAGTTTATGTTCCACCTCTGATTTTAGAAAAGAAAATTGTTCAGCTAGAAACGTCATTTGAACAGGAGAGGGACAATTTTCAAAAGGAAAAACAGGACCTTTTATCTCAAATTGAGTGCCTCACTTCCAATAAAGAGGAATCTGTGTCCGACAAGGAAAGAGAATACTTTTAGACAGAAATAAAGAAGTTAAACTCACAACTGTCTGCCTTGGCAGCAGATCGTATGAAGGAACAATTTCACAAGGCTGAGCCTCAAGCTAAGCCTACCCTGTCTGACAATTCTTATCCTGCCTCCGACACATCTTCCTGTAAATCCTTTTTGGGTGACTCGTCACCAAATCTTTCAAATAAAGGAAAAGAGCCTCAAGTTTTAGAAACGGATCATTGTTCTGATTTTAAACATGCTTCCGCCTATGATCCTCTTAAAACAAATTCTTCCGATGTCCTAAATTCCTCAAGCGATGAGGTCCTTTCTGATGAGGAAATGGAATTTTCAGCATTCTTGAATTCCGAGGTGTGTCTAGACAGTGATTTGAACCAATTTGATTTTAATCCGTCTCTACCAAGTCATGTTGATTTTCTAAACTCTTCTTGTGAGCCTCCGGTAAAATTTTAAAAGGGTGAATGTTCCACATCCGCCCCACAAAAACCTTTTGTGAACGATTCTTCAAAGTCAAAATCCAAAAAACGTTCACAAAAGAAGAAAAAGACCGGTCGCTCCAAAAGACAACAATTTTCAAGTTTCACATCTTCTGACTATAAGTTTAACGGTCTTTCAGATACTTTTGGTCGACGCAAAGAAGTTAAATATGCTTGGGTAGCTAAGAAGTCAAAGGAAAGCTCGGCGTCACCAGAATTAGTTGATCTAGTTTTAAAGTATAGGAAAAACAATAACAATCATGATGTTTTTAATTCTAAACTTTTAGTTGAATGTAATGGAACTTTACCTTTAAAAGTTTATTCTATTCCGCATTTACTTCAACTGTCTCATGATTGTATTTGTTGTTCTTATTGTGGATCGAATGATTTTGTTGATCGTCGTTATGCATCTGATTGGTTTGGCTCGTATCATGTTGATAATTATCAGTCTCAGTTTGATATTACCCGTCATAGGAAAAGACCCAAGTCTAAACGAGCATCCAAAACGGGTGTTAAATCTAATCCCAAAGGACCCATTTATGAATGGGTACCTAAAAAGAAATAACTTGTTTTGCAGGACGGTCATGTGTGGTATCTAGATTCAGGCTGCTCCAAGCACATGACCGGAAGAAAGGAGCTTCTCACAAACTTCACCGAGAAGTTTTGTGGGAATGTACGGTTTGGGAATGATCATTCTTCTCCCATAATGGGGTATGGTGATATTGTCAAGGATAATCTGACTATCAAGAAAGTGTCCTACGTCGAAGGACTTGGTCACAATCTCTTCAGCATCGGTCAATTCTGCGACAAGGATCTAGAGGTCACCTTCAAAGCAAAAAGGTGCAGCGTTCGGACTGAAGATGGAAAAGAGATCCTTGCTGGAACACGTCGCACCAACCTCTACACGATTGACCTCTCGTCTTTGAAAACAGATAAGGAAGTTTGTCTGATGTCCAAAGCATCTGCCAAACAAAGCTGGTTATGGCATCGTCGTCTCTCGCACCTGAACTTCAAGACTATTAATAAGTTGGTTCTCGGTGGACACGTCAAAGGAATGCCTGATCTTAAATTCGAAAAAGATCATTTGTGTGCCGCCTGCGAAATGGGCAAGATGAAGAAGGCTTCTCACAAGCCTATAAAGTCACTCCTAGTACTTCTCGGTCCCTTGAACTCATTCACATGGACTTATGTGGACCGATGCACGTCCAAAGCATCAATCATAAGAAGTATGTCCTGGTGATGGTTGACGATTTTTCTCGCTATACATGGGTCCGATTCCTCCGAACAAAGGATGAAACTCCCGAATTGATCATCTATCTCCTGAAGAGTATTCAAGTCAGTCTCAACCTATCAGTCCAGACCATAAGAACGGATAACGGCACAGAGTTCAAGAATCAAGTGCTCACCGGTTTCTTGACTTCAGTTGGCATAACGCATACCTTCTCAGCTGCTCGCACTCCTCAGCAAAATGGGGTAGTAGAGCGCCGGAACCGAACTCTTGTTGAAGTAGCTCGCACGATGTTATCTCAGTCCAAGCTACCGCTATTTTTATGGGCAGAAGCGGTTGCGACCGCTTGCTACACTCAAAACCGCACTATCATCAACAAGCGGTTCAACAAGACACCGTACGAGATCATCAACAAACGCATCCCCAATATCAACTATTTTCATGCATTCGGGTGCACATGCTTCGTACTGAATGACAGGGATGATCTCGGCAAATTCAGCCCCAAAGCGGACGAAGGAGTGTTCATTGGATATTCCCAGCACGCCAAAGCTTACCGTGTCTACATCAAACGAACGAAGACCGTCGTTGAGAGTGTGAACGTGACTTTTGACGAGGCCGCTGATATGGCTTCTGAACACCTCAGTTCAGAACCTGCTTTAACTGGTGTGTAAGCTTCTGGACAATTTCGTTCAGGAGCTACACAATCTCCAGTAGATCCACATCATGCGTCTACGTCGAAAGCTCATCTTTCTGTTTTGGATTTACTTTTTGAGTATTTCTATGATGACTTATTTAATATTCAGTCTAATACTATGTCTTGTAACAGGGATGCTGCTCAGGCACCAGAAGAAACACATGTCACTGGTCCAACCGACTCGGGTGGCCCATCCTCGCCTGGTGCTCCATCATCTACTGTCAATGAATCTGCATTCCCGACCTCGAGTGATCCTTCTCCTCTCCAAGATCCTACTGTTGCTCCGATAATAGTAGGCCCTCCTGAACCGACACCTGTGGAAGGCACTCCTGAAGTTCCCATTCCGGCAATCCCGGATCCTGCTCTAAATGTCTCTCCTGCTGAGTCGTCCTCTGCTGCACACTCGACTCCAACTAAGGAACTTCCACCTCACAGGCCGTCATCACTCGAAGCAGTTCAGGATTTAACTCCCGGTGGTTATGTGGATTCTGATACCTCTCAACAGACATATCAACCTCTTGCACACACCACCAAGTGGACTCGAGCTCACCCCCTTCATCAGATAATTGGTGATCCCAAGACACCTGTTCAGACTCGTTCTACTACTACTGCAAACGACTGCTTATTTTCTTCGTTCCTCAGCCGTATCGAACCTTCCACCGTCTCTGAATAGTTGAATGATCCAGACTGGGTGATCGCCATGCAAGAGGAACTCAACCAATTTAAGAGCCTCAAAGTGTGGCGCCTTGTTCCCCGGCCAAAGAACAAGACGGTGATTGGGATGAAATGGATTTTCAAGAACAAGAAGGACGAAAATGGTATCATTGTTCGGAACAAAGCGCGTCTAGTGGCTAAAGGATATCGTCAGCAAGAAGGGATAGATTACGAGGAGACGTTTGCACCGGTTGCACGCATTGAAGCTATTCACATGTTCCTCGCCTACGCCGCCCACAAGAATTTCATCGTCTTTCAAATGGATGTGAAATCCGCTTTCCTGAACGGCGTTCTCAAAGAGGAAGTGTATGTCTCGCAACCCAAAGGCTTCGTGAGTTCTGAATCTCCGAATCACGTTTATTTTCTTGACAAGGCCTTATACGGTCTTAAGCAAGCGCCACGAGCCTGGTATGACGCACTTTCATCCTTCTTGATTAAATCTGGTTTCTCTAAAGGTAAGATTGATACTACCCTATTTATTAAAAGAGAAAAGAAATATATCATTCTTGTACAAATTTATGTTGATGATATAATCTTTGGCTCCACAAACCCCAAGTACTGTCAGAACTTTTCAGCCTTAATGAGTAAACATTTTCAAATGAGCATGATGGGGCAAATGAATTTTTTCCTGGGTCTTCAAGTAAAACAACTAGCAACAGGAATTTTCATTAATCAATCTAAGTACATCTCGGATATTCTTCGGAAATACCAGATGGAAAACTCTTCACCTATGAAAACCCCCATGTCTACTAGTTTAAAGCTACACTCCGATCCTGATGGAAAGGATGTGAATGCCACAACTTATAGAGATATGATAGGTTCTCTGATGTACTTGACGGTGAGCCAACCAGATATTATGTTCTCGACATTTTTATGTGCACGATTTCAGTCGAAACCTAAAGAGTCTCACTTAGTTGCGGTTAAGCGTATTATCCGATATTTAAAATGTACTGTTGATCTTGGTTTGTGGTACCTAAAAGAGACAGGTTTTGAATTGACATCCTACTCGGACGCTGACCATGCTGGAAACATGATGGACCGAAAAAGCACATCGGGTCATGTCCAGTTCCTAGGAGATCGTCTCGTCAGCTGGGCTTCGAAGAAGCAAAACTGCGTGTCCACCTCGACCGTCGAGGCCGAATATGTAGCAGCCGCCAGTTGTTGCTCGCAAGTTATATGGATGCGCACCCAACTGAAAGACTATGGATTTAACTACTCGAGGATCCCCATCTACTGTGACTCCAAGAGCGCCATTGGAATATCTAGCAATCCAGTCCAGCACACGAAGACGAAGCACATTGATGTGCGTTATCACTTCATTAAAGACCACGTGGAAAGAGGTACCATCGAACTCTACTTTGTCAATACAGAGCATCAGTTAGTAGACCTATTTACCTAAGCTTTGGACGAAAAACGCTTTAATTATCTTGTGTCCAAGATAGGCATGCTAAATCTGAAGGTTTGATTCGTTCACAGCCCTCAACGAGTTTCATTCAATAACGAATGACTGTGACAACTGCACCAGTGACTTGTCTCTAGTTGCTCCGCTCCACACTCCTTGGTTATTGCATTTTACTCGTTAAGGTCTGTGTCAATTACAAACTTCTGTATCAACAAAGTAGATTCCGTTTGTTTCTAGTTTTTCTCGTGTGTTTTTTTTGTCTTTTCCTTTCTTCGTGGTGTTTGCATGTTTCTTTTGCAGACCCTTACGGTTCTATCCGGAAACGTTTGTCGTTTGTGGTGGATTTACAAGACGTTCATGTGTTCAGGGGGAGCACGATTGTACGATATTTGGTAAGGTTCTCTAGTCCTCCATTCGAGGGGGAGCAGGTAAGTTTTTCCTGCGTTTCGATTTCCTCGCGGTAATCGTCGAGGGGGAGCAAATTCTAGTGCGTAATTCCATATTTGAGGGGGTGCATTTCCTATTTCTTAGGTTTTATTTCTTCCTTAGGATTAAATTTTTTTTTATTTTTTTTATTAAGTCAACCCTTAAAGTTTTTTTTATTCCTTTTCAAACATAAAAATACAAAAATATTGTTATGTTTTTTTTTCCAGTTTTAAGAAAACTACAAAAAAGATTTTTTTTTTATTTTTCAGTAATTTTTTTTCTTTTTTCAAAATTTCAAAAATTATATCAGTTTTATTTAGACCGGCCCAAACCAGAACCGGCCCAAACATTTTTTTTCCGGCCCAAACCCTACGCCGACCCGGGCCCTGGCCCATTCACTCGACCCCGGGGGTTTAAAATCCCGGGCTAATCCTTACCGTTCCTCATTCGTCCCTCTCTCACTCCCTTGAACTTCTCTCTAGCAAATCTCTCTCGCTTTCGATCGATACCAATCGACCGGCTTTCGACTTCGTGCACTCATCTCTTTCACCGACTCTTCGATCGACAGGTACGTATCTCGTTTTTCTATTCCGATTCATCGACCCCGATCAAATCGCCTGTCCAAATCGACTCTGGTCGATTCGTCCTCCGATCGACGCCACTGTTGAGCCCCTGGTCTTTCGTTCTCCGGTCGATGGTTATTTCATCGTTTCCGTGTTTCGATTTTGGTCGATTCATTTTCCTCGGTGTTTAACACCGGTCTAGGTTAAATCCCGGTCGAATGTCCGTATCGGTCTAAGACCATCCCGGTCGAATGTTTGGTACCGGTCTTTTGGTTATACCGGACTAAGACCCATACCGGTCTAAGACCTTTACCGGTCTAACACCCATACCGGACTAAGAACCATACCGGTCTAAGACCCATACCGGTCTAACACCCATACCGGTCGAAGACCTCCTCCGGTCGAAGACCGTTACCGGTCGAAGCTTGATCCCGGTCCTTTTAGTGTTGATAAATGCATACTATGATGGTGTTTTGCTATGTGTACTTAAGTGCTATATTTCCAGGATGAGATATTGTGAGGTGAATCTGTGAGTTGATTTTTCTCTGTGGTGTTGCGCGACTTGGTAACGGACCCTACTTCACGAATTGGGTTTGTTTTTTCAGTATTTTGGAGTTAGTATAGGTTGTGGTTTAAACCGTGGCCATGTAACTCCAACGACATCTTGATTTCTATGTTCCTAAGATCTAACTAGTTAATTCTCAACAGGTACAATGGCGCAAAACCCGCCTCCAGCGATTGATCCGATCGCCGATGCCGAACTGATTCCCGAGGATCAGTTCATACAGCTCACACCCAACAATTACCATCTCGATGTAACCCAACCTGCTATTCAACATCAGGTCATCATCGTGATACTTATGGGTCATCCCATATCCTATGCTCTCACGGAGACAGCCGAAGTACCTCTACTATATTTGCAACAGTTCTGGAAATCTCTACATGCCTTGGAGGCCGACGGTGGATTCCAACTGGAAGGTCAGATTGATCACACACCAGTGCTCCTCACTTGTGATCTTTTCCGACAATTCTTCATCTGCCAACCGCCGGTTCAGTCCAAGGGAGAAACAGCTTCGACCCGCTCGTATCGGACGCAACTCTATGCGCTGACATCTTGTCCCTAGGATACGGCGCAGATCTACGTCTTCCATCCAGTTTCAACCGCAAGTACCTCTCCACTATCTGGTACACCATGTTTACTTACCTCAATCGATGTCTTTCGGCTATCACGAAAGGCATCGACCAGACGAGTATCCACATTCTCCGCCTATTCCACTCAGTGGCATTCCATCGCCACGCAGATTTCGCCGATTTCCTATGGTACGACCTTGTTCAGAAAGTTCGGTCGAACGCGACGAAGAGACGACACTTCATACCTTATATGAGGTTTCTCCAGCTGATCATTCGAAGCTACATGAATCTGTATCCCGAGATACCTCGCCGTTGCACGCACCCTACATGTCCGCATCACCCGACTCGCAAAATTCCCTCGCGACCTGATCCAGAAGGTGTTGTCGCTCGACAAATCCCAGTCGAGTTGTTGGCCTATGCTCGTCCTACGGCACTGAGTGTTATAGCTCATAGGCACACACACAACCTTCAAGTTCCTATGGTCCGACCAGAACCGACAGGACCTGCCCAGGGAATACGACCTGAGAGACGTGAGGGTCCGCGTCCACGTACGAGAGGTGGTAGCGTCCGGATAGCTGGGGCGTCCGGACAGGGTGTGTCGAGAGAAATTATTGTGAGGGGAACTGAAGTGGGCAGTGCCGTTGGACCGCATCAAGCCATCTCTTCACGACGACAGCCTTCACCGACACCGACAGAGTCTCAAATGGCAGAGGAGGCAACAGATACTGAAACCGTTCACGTTCAGTATTCTTCTGCCGCAACATCTGAGGAAACCGCCACCACAGCATCGGCATCAGATGAGTCTTCTGACTCGGATGGTGACGATGATCAGCCCTCTACTGGAGAGATAAGGAGAGCGGAGGGAGTTTTAGTTGAAGATGATATTCTAGTGATCCGAGAGAGGGAAAGAAAGAGAAAATATGAAACCGAGAGTACACGAGTGACGTCGCAACCACCTGTGGTTGTCGACCCCCAAGCCACATCTGCTACCTAGTCTCATATGTTGAGACAGGGTATTGAAGAAGACGCCGTGGACCTAGCGGCGCAACTGCACACCCCCCAATCCACTCCACCGTCTCTCAACAGATGGTGGTTTCAGTTTTGCACGGGGATATAGCACATACGCTACCAGTCTCTCACTTGGAGAGTTCCGGTATTGAAACAAGAGAACAACTGCCCCCGTTCTCAACTTCTTTCGGTGCACAGTGTCTAGAGCTGTTTGATGTAATTTCTCCTATTCCTAGGACACAGGTCCCATTCTCGGCTACTGCTGAAGTCCTTCGTGGCTCAGCCGGAACACCTATAGTAATTCCAACTTCGGTTGGTTTACGAGGATTGGGTGGAAGTCCTACCACAGCTATCATCACGCCAGCTGTGAGCGTAGGCGGCTCGACTTCTACAGTCGTAGCTACAACTGGAAGTCTGAGTGACCCAGGAGTTACCCAAACTGAGTTCGTCTCAAGGGAATATATGGACGGCGCCCTAAAGGCTGTCCAAACCATGATAAGGGAGGAGGTAGATTCACTGAAACGCATGATCAAAAGCAAAGGTCCAGCAACCGAGACTGAACCTCTACCTCCTACACCACCCTCCATTCCAGATACCGAGATGTCAATTGAGGACCTAAAATCCATACTACTTGCCAAGCTTCTTGCCCAATCTCACACAGAACCCTCCCAGGATGTCGATCTTCTATCGCTTCTACGTGCTCAAGCATCCACACCTACCCCAACACTCCCCCAACCCATCATATCTCTAGAAGCCTTCCAGCTCCAACAAGCCATGCTTCAGTCTCTACAGCAAACCGTAGCTGTATTGACTGAACGCCTATCAGTAGTGGAAGACACCTGTCGTAGCCAGACAGACAGGCTCAAGCGCCGCCATGATGATCAGGATGATCCTGATCACCATGAGGGGGAGAAGCGCCAACGCCTAACAGAGCTAGAGACACAGTTTGTGGAATCAGTTCAAGTGGGAACGGAACAGGATTCGGGTTCTGGTACTCGAACAGAAGGGCAGGGACAGGCACAGGAACAAAGTATGGATTTGGTGCTGTATGATATTCCAAGGGTTGAAAATCCTGAGGAATTTGATGAAGGTTCTCCGATTGTACCTGAAGACTGGGCGTTAATTCTTGATCCTTATGAAGTTACTGACCCGACAGAAGAATGTGCAAACACTGAAAGAGCTCTGGTAGTTATGCAAGCTGAAATAGACGAGATTCTTCATCCAGACGGTCAGACTTCTGTCGCGGTACCGTTGTTGACTTATCCTGTTGATCACCCTGATCTTCCTAATACAGATATTCCCGTCAGATCTCCTCCAGCTTCACCAGTTAGGGAATCAGAAAGTACTCAGCCAGCTCCACCTTCCAAGTGGGAAAGAGTAAGAATCAAAGTTCCTTTCCTTGAAGAAAGTCAAAAGAAAATCTTTGCCCACTGGATTCGTTCATATGATGAAGTTGTACTGCATGGTCTACAGTCTGTGAAAACTAAGGAAAAGCAACGTGAACTTGTATTCGTGTATAAGAAGTTTCAAGGCAAGCACTCCAAGACAAAGCTCAGGATTACATCAGTTGACCGGATTCAATCTGCCTTTTTCATGAAAGTAAAGTATTCAGACTTCATGGTAACGAGAGAAGATGGTCAGAAGTATTGTTTTTCTGAAGCTGACTTTCCGTGTCTTGAACCACAAGATCTGCTGTTCATTCTTCGAGACTTAAAGACCAGAACCATCAGACCCGGGGAAGTCATTGATGCACTCGAGACCGTAAAAAGATATATGAAGTGTGCGATGAAACTTGCCTCAGTGGAAGATTTTCAGATTGGGTTAGAAAGCAACCAGCCAAAGATTAATCTGCTGAAGCCTGATTTGAAGATTCTGTCTGATTCCCAGAATGTGCCTGCATTTACAGTGATAAAGATTCCAGAATTCGGCATGACATATGTGAACAACGAAGGTGTTCTACGCTTTATCCGATTCGATTAGATTGCCAGATTCTGTGATGGTACATTGATGTTGCTGAAAGACAAGTTGAAGCATGCACTTAGTCAAGATGAAAAAGGGGTTCAGCCTTTGGATCCTAAATACAAGCCACTTGTTCTTGAAGCACTGGGAGTTATTGAAGAGCGACTAGAGTACATAACTCAAATGAGATATTTCGAGATCAACTTCCTTCTTCATCTTCCTCATCAAGTTCAACGGTTGGGAGCTCGGGTTGAAGTGGTGGATTGGGTGTTCTCGGAAAGTCTCGTCATCTTTAATGGTAAGTTTTCTTGTAATAAGGTTATAAATGCTCTATTGGTGGTTTCTTAAGGTTCGATATCTCAAATCTCGGATTTGATGGTTTTAGAGAAATTAGGGTTTTGATCTTGTTTGGGATCTTGGTATTTTTATGATTGGAGAATGTTTCCTTGTGGTTGGTTATGGTTATTTATGGGTTGGGATGTTGGATTTAGGTTTTGGAAGTTTTCGGCTTGAGGATTCAAGCGGCCTTCAAAGGAGTTCGTTGGGTGAAATCTAGATTTAGCCTAAATCTAGCAAGGTGAGTTCAAGTTGATTTGTGAAAACGTTGTACATGCCAAAAATGTCTATTTTAAAGTGTTTTATGTGTTTTACATGAAATTATCAAATGTTGGGTTATTTGCTAATCTTTGATTATTTGAATTATCTAACTTTACAAACCTTGTATAACACCCACATTGGAGATTTTTGGGCGTTTGATATATGTGTCACAAATGAATGTGTTTTGAAGTCTTATTACATGAACGTATCTTTGGTCAAAGAAATACACTTTTAAATGTTTGTCGGGTTTTATGCATCATCATGAAATGGAGTGTTTTATAAAGTATCACTTGCACTTTTATGTGAGGTACTTGAGAAAGTGTTTATAGTCTCATTTCATGTTCTTCATTCCTATCAGCAGTCAAGTTTTGGAAAATGCATGTCATTTGTGTTATGAAGTATTTTGGAAAATATAAGAGTATAAGTTCATTTGGGAAAATGGGTGCCTCAACTAATGTTGAGTTTTGAACTAATCTTACTTTTGGTCGTGGTGTTTGCATATCCGTTGGGTGAGTGCGTTTTATCGTGTCTTTATTTCATTTATCAATGAGTCAATTGGGTTGCTAAGTCTGCGACTTGGCATTGTTATTTTGATGGGGTTTTTGGAAAATAGTCCAGTTTTGATAACTCGACTTCGAGCCTTGTTGGGCCTTATACGCATTATTTGGCTTATTTGATGCATTTGGGAGTCATGACCCCGTATTTGGTTTATTATTGTTCTGGCGTTGGGACGATTAGTTTTCCACGTCGAGGCACGTTAAGGTATCGGATTGAGATGTAAGTCCTTCGTGCTGCACGTTAAGGTACCGGATGTAGGTATAAGTCCTTCGTGCTCAAGTATTACGATATTGGATGAGGGGCTCGACATAGGAACCCGACGGGGTTGAACTCGAGTTTCCGTGGGTGTACGTTTAAAGCTACTGAGCCTGACATCCCTTGCGTGTACTTTTGTTTATATGACTAGTCATAACAACATAAAATGGGCTTACTTTGTGGACCGTCATATTTTATGGAATCGGGAATCCCCCGTCACCGAAAGGTGTTGTTTTTGGGTATTGAGTTTTATTATCCAAGTTTTCGGTGACGTTTTGTATAATTGGGTTTTACCCTTGATTTATGGGTTGAGTATTATTCCCCACCCGTGTTTTGGGGTGTTTTGGGATATAAGGTTTAACCGTATCTTCATAGATGGAGAGTTCAATTTATACTTACGCTTTGAGTGAGTTTTGAGTTAAAAACTAATTTATGAATGGGCGGCTTATGTTGGTATCATTATCTTTGAAGTAGTTGGTTTGGAAAACGTTTTAATTGGTGTTCTTTACCTAAAATGCATATTGTTGGAAATGAGTCGTTTTCACATGTAAGACGTATCATATTGAAGGACTATAACTTTTAACCTCATTCTTTCTTTTAAACTATTATTTCATATATGTTGAAAACTCTTGAGCTCACTAGGCGTTAAGCCTAACCTCTTTATTTGTCGGCATGTGCATCAGGTTCCAGTTGGGGTTGGTTCTAGCAGCCATGAAGAGTTGAGCCTTAGCTTTGTGCGAATGTGAGTAGTTGGTGAAGTCTTCCGCAATTTTGGAGATAGTGACTATTCTGGGGTTTTAGTAGCACCCGTACTTATCATAGGCTTTTGTATAGAATGAATGTTTGTATTGAGGTTAAATCTTAACTTGTGGTTGTAGATAATTCCTTTATCGGTGTATTTAGAAAATTTTAAACAAGTTGCTATTTCCAGATTTGAGGGTGTTACAAGTTGGTATCAGAGCTTAAGTTTGAGAGATTTAGGTATTGATTTTTGGATGCCTAGACTCAAACTAGCGTACTTGTAGGTGATTGAAGGTGAAGTTGCACATTAGACGCCTTAAGATAAGATATCATGGAGTTGATCGGGTCGCTAGAAACGGGAAATTGTCAAGGGTCACAAGGATGATCATGTATGGTACGTTCATAATAACACCTGGCCAGTGTTATGGTGAACCTACATATCACATGTGTATACTTGAACTACCTTAGCATGATAACCGTTGGGGTAGTGAGGAAGTTTCTAAGCGGGTAATCTAAGGAAAGGTTGATGTCTATAGCGATGTGACGTCGAAGTGATAGTTAAATACGTTGAGTGCATTAAGTTGATCATCTTGAGTAAGAATTATTGGTTGGATTAGAACTATAAGTTCGTTAGACCAATTTTATTTCGAGGAGAAATTGTAAGTTGACCCAATTAGTGGGTTCGTGGCTCTAAGATGTTTGATGTATCAGAATGGCAATAGTATTTCGGGATGATGGAGGAGTGTAGTCTTGAGATGCTGAGTGCCGACCAAATTCATGCACGAAATTTATTTCTAAAATAAGTTTAGATCAATTGTTTCTTATGTATTTGAAGCATAAAGTGTGTGATACTTTGTAGTCTTGGTAAAACATTTAGCACTCACCAGATTTTAAACCATGAGCTTAAGCATGCATGGAGTTGTTTGGTTGCAAGTTATCGCAAATTTTTTTGGAAAAATCTTCCTGTCCCTGTTTTGTGTTTAACGCTATCTTTGGACATCTTAAGATCCACGTTTTAATGCCATATGTGGTATTGGGCAAGTAACTGTAGAATTTTTAACCTTGACATTGGATCTCCTCCACATATGTTAAGGTTTTAAAGGAAGAGTTGTCCCACTGTTTTTGAGTCTGAACTTTCTTGAGAATTTTAGTCTGTACGAGTCACGTTGAATTTTATGGAATATTGTTTTACGACGTTTGGACGCGTGAGTGTATTTTGAGATGCGTGAGTTTTAATTTACGGCGTATAATTTACGAGCTTTTTGGGCGTCGTGCATCATGAGAGTTTTGTGATAAAGAGTCACTTTACCGTACATTATGGTCTTGGAGTTTTAACATTCTCAGACTTATTGTTGTCTTATGTTTCATGTTGGCAAATGGAAATTTTGACGCCGCTTGGTTTTAGCATTTATTAGTTTTATGAAAGTTCAATGGGATTTTATGGTATCATATCGTATGACTTTTACATCGCGTAATTAAATTTTGGAATTAGTGTACCCGCATTATTGCATGCATTAACTTAAGAGTTTTGCTAAAGATGTCACCTTCCATGTTGTTTTGAGAAATGTCAGTTGTTAATCCTACTAATGGATTTTATGCGATTTATCTCTGGGCTTTATACAAACGCCAGTGTTGTACGCTAATTGCATTTGGATTAAATTATGCCGTTGGAGTGAGTAAACGTCTAAAAAGATTTATGTTATTTCAGATAAAACTTTTGTTCTGAGCATAATTCAGTTATTGATTTTACTACTAGGAATTTTCAGCGATGCACATAAATGAGTTATCAGCATTCATGTTGTCATAATTACTATTTTGGTCAAATGTGTTTTATCTGTGCGGCTCAAAGTTTTAAGTTCGATTTAAGGATTTATTTGCGTTCCCATCGTCCTATCGAGCTTTGGGGAATAAACTGATGCAAAAGGGGTTGTTGAAAATTTGATGCCACAACATTTTTGGTTAAAGGAGGAAAAGTTTAAAGTTAAAGGTTGTGAAGTTCTCTGTTAGAGTCGTACAAACATTTATTTCACGTGTTTGGGGTACCGGAACTTATTTTCATGGTTATAGTGTGAATTTTGCTACACACCTTTTGTTACTGTTTTATTTACGTAAATTTTGATCAAAAGAATTTTGTAAATGGTTTTATATGTGTAGCGTCGGTGATCAATTTTCAACCTATCAAGTGATCGGTAGTGGATTTTACTGCACGACCAAATGTCGTTATAAAGCGTACGTATTTAAAATTTCTTATGAAAGTTTAAATTGGTCTTTTAGTTGAAAACCTTGAACTCATTAGGCATATAGATTTAAACCCTGTAGTGAAAGAAGTTGTAAATAGGGACTAATGGAGTCCTTGTGATTTGAAGCGTCAGATGATCCGACTTGCGGTCAGCCTTGAATTGTAGGTTTCAGTTTTGAATTGGTACGCACATGTATAATGGAAATAGTAGATTTGAGTCTCTCCAGGTATTTAAGGAGTGATTATATACTTCAGTAACCATGCGGGATAATCTCCTGGCACTATAGCCTGCGTGTACCAGTGGGTTAAATGTGCGATTTTCACCCATTTCCCTCATTTCTTATTTCTATCTTCTCCCCTTTTCTCTCCTAAACCCCAAAACCGAACCCTAACCTATTTTGGGGGTTTTTCCTCCCCAAACCACATGATTCTTAATCATCTATCTAGTTGGGAGCTTGAGTCACAAAAGCTCCTTCTTCATCTTCCTCATCAAGTTCAACGGTTGGGAGCTCGGGTTGAAGTGGTGGATTGGGTGTTCTCGGAAAGTCTCGTCATCTTTAATGGTAAGTTTTCTTGTAATAAGGTTATAAATGCTCTATTGGTGGTTTCTTAAGGTTCGATATCTCAAATCTCGGATTTGATGGTTTTAGAGAAATTAGGGTTTTGATCTTGTTTGGGATCTTGGTATTTTTATGATTGGAGAATGTTTCCTTGTGGTTGGTTATGGTTATTTATGGGTTGGGATGTTGGATTTAGGTTTTGGAAGTTTTCGGCTTGAGGATTCAAGCGGCCTTCAAAGGAGTTCGTTGGGTGAAATCTAGATTTAGCCTAAATCTAGCAAGGTGAGTTCAAGTTGATTTGTGAAAACGTTGTACATGCCAAAAATGTCTATTTTAAAGTGTTTTATGTGTTTTACATGAAATTATCAAATGTTAGGTTATTTGCTAATCTTTGATTATTTGAATTATCTAACTTTACAAACCTTGTATAACACCCACATTGGAGATTTTTGGGCGTTTGATATATGTGTCACAAATGAATGTGTTTTGAAGTCTTATTACATGAACGGATCTTTGGTCAAAGAAATACACTTTTAAATGTTTGTCGGGTTTTATGCATCATCATGAAATGGAGTGTTTTATAAAGTATCACTTGCACTTTTATGTGAGGTACTTGAGAAAGTGTTTATAGTCTCATTTCATGTTCTTCATTCCTATCAGCAGTCAAGTTTTGGAAAATGCATGTCATTTGTGTTATGAAGTATTTTGGAAAATATAAGAGTATAAGTTCATTTGGGAAAATGGGTGCCTCAACTAATGTTGAGTTTTGAACTAATCTTACTTTTGGTCGTGGTGTTTGCATATCCGTTGGGTGAGTGCGTTTTATCGTGTCTTTATTTCATTTATCAATGAGTCAATTGGGTTGCTAAGTCTGCGACTTGGCATTGTTATTTTGATGGGGTTTTTGGAAAATAGTCCAGTTTTGATAACTCGACTTCGAGCCTTGTTGGGCCTTATACGCATTATTTGGCTTATTTGATGCATTTGGGAGTCATGACCCCGTATTTGGTTTATTATTGTTCTGGCGTTGGGACGATTAGTTTTCCACGTCGAGGCACGTTAAGGTATCGGATTGAGATGTAAGTCCTTCGTGCTGCACGTTAAGGTACCGGATGTAGGTATAAGTCCTTCGTGCTCAAGTATTACGATATTGGATGAGGGGCTCGACATAGGAACCCGACGGGGTTGAACTCGAGTTTCCGTGGGTGTACGTTTAAAGCTACTGAGCCTGACATCCCTTGCGTGTACGTTTAAAACTACTCCTAGTTTCTAGTGAGTCCCCGTTCTTGGAGTTGTTGCGTCGGTCATTTCGGATAGGAGGAGAGGACTGGATTAGGATCTTGAAGGCTTTAACTTAAGATCGGGTGAAAGAAATGAGCCTTTGACTCTTCGGTTAAACGGTAGAGTGGTAGGGATAAAGAAGGGAAGATATCGGTGTTGGATTGAAGTATTGATAATAGTAGAATGTGAAGTAGTTGGTTGTTTATCAACCTATAGGGGTCAAAGATTGAAATCGTATGATTTGTAAATCATTGCTAAGACAAAAACTATGTGGGATGGTCAAACAGGTAGGTTATGAAGAACCAATACCAAAAGAGGTTGCAAGAGTGAGACAACGTCTGTTTGGCAATGGTAGAGTATCGATGATAAGTTGCCGTGAGTACAACGGCTGACATTATTAGAGTGAATAACCTTCAATTGCAAAACGAGTTCCATGCATTGTGTCTTTAAACGAGTTACATGAGTCCTTCATGTTAAAGATGTATATGTGCCTTGTGAGTCTCTTGTTTGGAAAACGGGTTGGTGCGTGCAAGCGTGTGTTTGAAAGAAGAATACAAACTTACTTACGTTGCATGATAAAATTTTGAACGTAGTAATTGGTAAATTACTTCGCCTATTTTATGATTGAGTTAAAAATTTTATGAAGATCATGAAAACGTTTGATTGCATGGTTTTATAACTGAAACTGGTATGGGCACTTTGTTGTCGTACCAATGAGCGTGAGAGTCGACTGAGTCGCTTAGTGGAAGTGATTTCCCTAGGTATTTTATAACTACATGAGGAAACGGTCTATTGAACTTATTTTCATGTACCAACATCGTTTTGGTTGGGCAAGGTTGTATTTTATTGCGGGGGTTGCGTGTGAACGATCATTAGGATCAATGTGCGTGGCTAATCAATTATGGTGGTGTCGTGTCGGGTATTCTCAAGCTTGTTTCATGGTGTTGTACTTAATGAATTTTCAAATGTGCAAAATGATTCAAATCTTTGTGTCGTCATGCATGAAGGTTATGAACTCGCTAGGTCGTAAGGAAGGAAGAGGAAAGGTTTCGAGGGTAGAAATGTGTCGGTCGAGTCATTGATGGTCGATTCATGACCGTGGTGTTCCCATTAGGGAAGGGCGGTGAATAGCAGAAGTCTCGGTCAGTGACTCTAGTAATGTTCGTAATATGGTAGCTTATACTCTTGTTCCGTATCTAGGATGTGATTATGTCTGGGGTGAAATTCGAAGTTGTAAAGATACATCTATTAGTAGCATGTTAATAAATAGCGTTATTGTACTTTGACGAAATGTTATTGGTGTCGAGCTGAAGTTTTGAGAGGGTTTGGTAATTAGACTACGTACCAAGTAAGTCTTGTGCCTTCAACATGTGAGGACTGTGGGACACACAAAGTTAGTTATGATGCGTAGAAAGAAGTAGTTCCCATTGAGAATCCTTGTTTTTTAGAGACATCGTTAAAACGTTAGCATGTCGACTATTGATGTTGAAGTCAACGACCGTTTGTTGAAGCTATTATCAGGTTGCTGGAATTGGGGAAGTAGCTCTAGTGTGGTTATTTTGTTGAGTTCTTTTAAAGATGTATAAAGTCGTTCGAGAAAGGTGTATACCTAACATGATGCCGGACCACCCTGTATATGGCGTTATGAAAGCAAGAAATTGCTAGTTTGGATAGATTACTTCTTATGAGGTTTTAAGGATTCATATATGAATGAAGTATTTAGCACAACCGAAGTGGGTGCACTTTGACTATATTGATCTGTAAGGTAATGCGTCCTATTTTCGTAGGCTATCCGAACTTGTTTCTTGTAGATCGTGATGAGCTGTCAAGAAACGAAAACTTGTTCGAGTGAATTAGGTTATCATGATTTTGTTGGTGGTTCACCTAGATTCGAGAAAGACAAAGTCATGAGATGACCTTACTTCAAATATATATATATATATATATATATATGTGTGTGTGTGTGTGTGTGTGTGTGTGTGTTATGGTTGGTATAAAAAAGGCGATATCTGTTGCGTGTGCGAAGTAATCGGGGAGATTTTGATTGTAGTGTGAGGGTATGAAGTGATTCAGGTGTAATAAGTTAGTGGCACTTTATGCCAAGGTGGATGGGTAAGTCATGGATGTGGTGATGGATTGCTTTGAGGCTGAGTGGTGGGTTGTGTTGTTGATAAAGAATATGTGTGGGTGGAAATCGTTGTTCAGAGATTTTTGTTGAGTTATGCAAAGTGTGAAGTATGTTGTTGAGATGTATGGAATTTAGGGTGGTGTATGAATTGCTATCTTCAGAATGAAAAGGGTGGAATGGTAGTTGATGGCTGCCTAAAAGAGGAGCCATGTGCTCTTAGGTCGCGATGGGTTGATGGGAGAGTTTATTTTGCACCATTGAAATATTGATGAAGATGTTGAATTGGTTAGTTATGATGTTTTGTAGTAGATACGAGATCATTGGGAATATTGAATTATTCCTTGTGTGTAAAAGAATTCTCATGAGTAGGCTAACCCCGTTTTTGGCAAATGAGAAGTGTGTGGTGGCTTCAAGTCTTGGGTGTTATTTCAGAATGTCCTGGTTGAATTTCTTGAGTGAGATTTGTGGTGAAATTAGTTGATTAGGCATAGTAATGTAAATGTGCTGCCAACGCATTTGAATTGATAGGAAAATGGAGTGAACAATGTTCTACACTAGCCTAAGGAGGTAGAGATGGTATGTTGAAATAAGTGGGCAAACTGGAAGTAGGAAGTTTGACAAGTGACACAGAAAATATGAAGTAATGATTATAGGTTGTCATTGTCGAGTACATGAATTCCTAGTGAGAGTATGGGAAAGAGGATTTGTGTGTATGTTATGACTCAAGGGTCGAGGAAAGCTAACTTGTGCGATTGGTCGTAAGCGTGCACCTACTAGTGAGCCGTTCTTAAGAAGTATGCTTTAAGTTTTCGAGGAGGAAATGGAAAAAGGTAGTTGGATGTAGTGCTCGGAACGAAGGACCATTAAATTAGACTTGGTATTATTTTGGGAAATATTCCAAGTGAGCGTGTCGTTCAATGTTAAGCTAATGGGAATAGTTATGAGTGAGCATGGTCACTCCCCCTTGTTGAGAGAGTGAAACTTGAAATTATTTCATATGTGGTTGGATGATTGTTGGGGGCAGTGAGAATTTGAAATGGTGTCTTCAGGACTGGCTCAACTTGGATTGATGGATGCTTTAGAGGATGGATTGTGGAGATCTCCTACTATTAGCTAGGTATAAGTATGGGGTGATGACGTGGTGGGAGTGTATGAAGTGGTTATTATTGATGAATTGTAGGCAATGTGATTCGAGAAAGAAAGTACTATCTGCATTAGACGTATGACGTGTTGGGGGAAGTGATTTTAGAATTGTGTGTTATCTGATGAAGAAGCTCATAGCAGTGAGTTATGGTGATATACAAGGTTGACCTTATGTTAAGTTGACGAATTGAGTGTTCGTTATTTTGATAAGGGATTCATGTTGTTGTGGCATTAACTTCGATAAAATTCGTTCTTTTAAGGAAGTGAAGTTATGTGTGAGACTCATAATTTGTCACGTTTTAAAAGCCGAGAGTCTAGGCATGTGGATAAAGCGGAGAACATCTGGTACGGTTGGCTTGGGATGTTATAGATGGTACAGTTGAGCAAAGAGGTTGCAAGTATATTATACGAAATAACTCGACATAAGAAAGTTGTGGTTAACCGAGGGGCGGTTTCGAGGGATATGGTACGACTATGGTTTCGGTCAGAATGGTTTAGGGTCAAAATTGAAGCACCTAAAGTGTCACTGGGGTGTAGATAAGCAGATCTCCAAAGTCCAGTTTAGCGATGAGAGATCGCTGATCTGACTCTTTAGAGGTCTCAACTCCAGTCATAGTGACAGAAAGAAAGGATAGAAGAAATAGACAAAACCTGAGAGGCAAAACAACAGGATTCCTTGCCACTCAATAGGTGGTAGGTCAAGCGAACCCCTCAGTTGTCAAAAAAAAAAACACACACACACAGAGAGGAAAGGATAAGAAGACTTACAGTGCAACAAGGAGCAGAGAGTCAGAACGAACTTACAGAGAACAACCTTAGTTGTAATAGTAGTGGAGAAGATATGGTGAAGCAGATCTGAATCCTTACAACAGATCCAGATAATAGTCCACAGATAGATCTCAAGAATAAACCTGAACAAACAAAATGAAGAATGCAAGAATCCAAGAACTCTCAAGGAATCATGCACAACAACCAATACAAAGAGAAGGAAAGAACAGGAACACACTAGACTAAGTCCAAGGACTAAGTTGATAAACCAATGTTCTATTCACAACAAAAAAGACAAGAAGAATGATCGAAAAACAAAAGAGGACAACCACCCTTCAGTGTATAATCGTAGAGAGAATCTTACAGATCTGCTCTAATAATACACTTCATAAGGAATCCCCTTAGATCTGAGGAACTAAACTAGGAATGCACAAAGATGATAATCAAAATGAGGAAATTGATTGAACAACCACACAAATCTGAACTATAAAGAGAAACAGATCTAAACAGAAACTTCAAACCAGATCGATAATAAATCTGACTTTAATCATACAGAAGATAAAATGAATAAACGAGACTGTTGACACACGAAATTTTGGACAAGATCTAGCTCAAATCAGATCAAAAATCTCTGTAGGTCGAACACAAAGCACAACACAAGCTGAGAAAAAAAGGAGGAACCAAGCCAAGAGAACTCTGTAGACAAGATCTACATAGATCAGATCTAGAGGAGAAAAGCTTGATCTCAAACGAACACCCTCTCTAAACAAGATCTACACAGATCAGATCTAGAGACGGAGTGTAGAAACAATGAAGGAAAAAAAAAAATCAGATACACATATCGATCTAGGCATGATATGAAAGAGGAATATGAACACAAAATATGAAACACTCTCTAGACCAGATCTACATAGATCAAATCTAAATATAGAGTGTTGAAGAATAACATGGAAACCTCCAGATACAAAATCATGACACTGATTAGATCTGAAAGTTATATGTTTGAAGAACATGAAAAAAAATAGATAGAGACCTTAGTCATCTGAAGAGCATCTTAAGGTCGATTTAAATGAAAAACAAACTAAGATAAAGAGATAGAAGATTTACCGATTCAGTCCCGAGGAAGACGAAGAAGCATCGATAGCGGCTCTGATACCATCTTAAAATCTTAATAGAAAATATTACAAACGATTACAATAGAATAAAATGTTTAACTAATTCACCTTTAAGAGATTTAAAGATGAAAGACTCTAAATGTTGAGAGAAAACAAAGTAAACTGAAAATTGTAAAATGAGAAAAATGAACTGAGTTAGCGTTTTCAGTTGAAAAGAGTCTTTATATATTTTCCAGATTTTGCAAAATAGTCCTCCTCTTAATATCTGAATATTGCTCCGCTACCACTGTAGTTTCCAGAAAAGTGAAGCGCGGTCCTTGTATATTTCATCTTTCAAATATTTCTCAGTCCAACCCCTTAACTTCCTAAAATTACAAACCATCCACACTAAATTAATTATGATAACAAGATTGGTAAGAATTAACATACATTTTAATAGTTTGGAATAAAATAACCCTTGAATTGTGCCACACCTTATCATTCAGAGCCACATTATTCCACCATTGCCCTTCATACTTTCTCGATCTCCTCTCATGTCTATAGCTTCTGTAGATCTCCTCTGTTGTCTTAGGGGCGGTTTACTGAACGCTTACCCGTTAAGCGCTTACCGGGTCATTTACCTTACCGGATGAACATCACAATGACCAAGAATCTTACCCGGTAAAAGCAATGATAAGGATTGATAGCTTACGCAGTCAGTGAGTGTGACGACTCTTACCTGGTAAGCTCTTACCGGGTAAATTGTTGCATACAATACCATTTTGATGGACTACAATCTTACCTGGTAAAGTAAGTTAGAGTGTTGAATCTTACCGGGAAGCGCTTACTGGGTAAGCATTTGTGTAAATGGACCCTTACTCGGTGGTATCTCCTTATCTCTGTTGGTTTCATCTGTTGTGTCGTTCTCCTCTGCTCGTGGTAGTATCATTCACATCTTCTTGTATCTCATTGATTCCTCTCCTTTTTGCATTACATTTCTTTGTTGTTGTTGGTCTTTTAGCTACTATTGATGTTCTTTTTATTTGGTTGATGGTATTTATTCACATCTGCTCTGCTGTTCTTTTTCCTCTCCTGTTGTTTTTTTCTTTCATTACATATTTACATAGAATTAATGGCCTTAACATTTTTGTAGACAATTAATAATGACATGTTGGCTCTAAACATCTATAAAAAAAGTGTGGTATGAATTCTTTCTATGTTACTCCATGTCCACTTGCTATTCCTTCCTTTATTGACGTTTTTGTCAGCTAAAAATATTGTTATTAATGACGTATATATACGTCCTCAATTCGCAATTTGTATTGTTTGTGAGTTTGATTGTCTACTTACTCATTCATGTTTGGCTTTTTCAAAAATGTTTAATTTGTTGATTCATAATCTTTTAGTTGGTGTATAAACAATTTATTAGTATTAGTATCCATACACAGTTCTCCAAAGACTAAAGTAGTAATATTAAATTAATGACTAATAAAGTAATATTGAATTAGTGAATATGTTAAATATGAGCCACTGGAGTGAAATGATTTATCAGTAAAAATACATAATAAAGTTATTTGCATTTAAATTTTTGAAGGATGAGGAAGTTTTAAGGTCCTTGAGTCCAAGATAAAGAAAAAATATCCTAATCAATTAACCCAAAAGTGAAAGATTATTGAGTTTGGTCTTGGTGCACTTTGATCTTTTCTTTGTTAGAACCACAAACTAAAAGCTGGAATTTTCTTTCTTTGATCTTAACATATATATTTTGCCCTATATTTTATAACAAAACTAACTTTCTTGCCACCATGCAACGTACGGTGTCGAGCACTAGTTTAATGTAATTATCATGTCCTATCCCTATGTACCAAAAGCAGTCATCATACTCCACTAACGACCCGTTTAGTTTGTAGGAATATAATTGATTAGATTTGTGGAAGGATTTGGATTTTTAATTGAATTCCGTTATTTATAAATAAAATTACTATTAAAATTATAAAAATAATTAAATTATCTTTTATATAACTCATTATTATAAAACAAATGTTTTTAATATATTTTTAAAAATTATTATATACGAATTTCTACGAAATCTCTTGAAATCCTAGCCAGCTTGGGCTTAAAGAAATCTTAGGATTTTAAATCCGGACAATATTTTTTTTTTGAACGGCATTTTACACACACACGTTCCCGCGGTATCCGGGCATCCGAGGGCAGCACCGACTAATCCGCGACAACCCAGCCCAGCCCTTTGGACTGGACCCATCCAGGATCCGACTAAGCCCGGCCTAATGACCGAACCCGCAACCCATAGACTGGTTGCCCGAATACCTGGACCGAGCCGACCCGAAGGCCGACCCAGAGTCTGGGATGCCATTGAGGGAGCTTTGCAGGATTCGAACCCTGAACCTATATAGTGCTTACTCAGCATTAGGCCCAGAGCCTTCACCCGCTAGGCTACCACCTCGTTGGCAAATCCGGACAATATTGCAAACCAAACATATGATTGAAGTGAATTTGAAATTCAAATCGCCCCAAATCTATTCTATTCCTGCAAAGCAAACGGATCTTAATTGTTTTCTCAAGCATTCATCTCACACGACTTCCATTTTTTGAATCTTTTTTCTTTATGACCATATTAAAGTCATTTACGCCCGTATTATTTTATGTTAACAATACTTAATGATTAGAAATAAACATTCGTTTTTTACACTATGGCTACGTTTGGCAAAAAAAAAACTAGCTTAGCTTATAAGCTAGTGTACATGTTTGGATGACCATAAACTAGCTTATTGAAACGCTACTCAAAGTAGCGTTTTGAAAAGCTAGTTTATCAGCTACAAGCTAGCTTATAAGCTAGTTTGCCAAACAAAGCCTATGCTTCCCAACATCAAGGAACCAAGATACTGTAATACCATATATCGGTTAATTTCATATTACTACTAGATGCTAGATTATGATAAACATTTAACCTTTTATTTTTAGCATACTCGAATAGTTTTCACATAAACGGTCATTCTACTTTTTAAAACAAATATGTTTGTATACATCCCACGTTAAAATCGAATCATACTTTCAAGTGAGACATACCAGATATGTTCAATTTAATTTGGTTTAACATACTGAAATAAAACTTGGAAAATAAATGTCTAACACATAGAATACTATCATACAATACTTTTCATTGTGCACAAAATAAGTCTTCAAACCATTTAGGTTATGTTTGGCAAACTAGCTGATAAGTTAGCTGATGGATAAGTTACGTATGTCAAAAACTAACTGATAAAAGACCAAAAAGGACATTTTGAAAAAATAATCAGTTATAATATTTTATAATATTATTAAAACAAAGTTATAGTAATATAATATGTTAATTAATACAAACAAGATAGTAAAAAATTAAATAATATAATATGTCAATTAAAAGAATTTAAAATTTATTATTATATATAGGCGAATTATCGTGTAAGAAGTTGAGTTAACGGTGAGAAGTGTGAGAAAAGGAGTTAACGGTGAGAAACGTGAGAACTTGATCTGAACTGTTAATCTCTTTTAATCTCAAGTTCTCCCATGAATTGTGGCTTAAAAGGGAATTAATCTGGTGCATCTCATCCTAATGTGCGTCTATTTTTCATCCAACTGTTGATATCCACTTCTCACGCTTCTCACCGTTAATTCAACTTCTCACCGGAACCCAAACCATTATATATATATACTATAAATTTTGAATTTGTTAATACAAATTTTAGAAAAAATCTATATTAACTTATGATTTTTTATAATCATTACAAATAATATGAATAGAAATAAAAAATTGAATAATATTTAAAATATATTGACTAATATTTAAAAAAATTATATATATATATATATATAAAGTCGGGTCAAACGAGAACAATATCTATTTAAAAGAACACGAGAACTAACAAAATCATTAGTGATTTTACATTAACACATGAAAAAAGGACTTTGGCCGCGTCTTCAGGTCCACATGGCTTTTTTGCACGTTAATGTAAAATCACTAATGATTTTGTTAGTTCTCGTGGTTTTTAAATATTTATTGTTCTCGTTTGATCCTCCCTCTCTATATATAATTGATATGATGGATATGATTAACAATAATTATAAATAACTAAAAATTAAAATCAATGTATACTTAATATTTAATTAACAATTTTCAATTAATATTAGTAATAATTAATTTTAATAATAAAAAATTATTTATAATTAATAGTTAATAAATAATAAGTAATATTAATAAGAGTATAATTGAAAAAGGTCATAAAAACTCCTCATAAGCTACTCTAAGGGGCTGTTTGGTTGATTTTTCATTAAGTTCTGTATGGATAAATGTGTTTGTGTGGATTAATCTGGCTGTATAGATTTAGAAAGTTTTTATTTGAAAGAGCTTTTTCATAAATGGAATGAACGTGTTTTTTAATGGGAGGAACTGGTTTGGAAAAAACTTGGCTTTCTGCATAAAGCTCCCCTTGAAATCTTACTGAATAAGCCACTTTCTATATCATTAAGCTACTACCAAACAGTCATATATAGCTGACTGAATAAGCTGTGAGTCTCATTAAGCTCATTAAGCTGCTAACAAACAAACCCTAAGTAGCTTATCACTAAGCTAGTTCATAAGCTAATTTATGTTAATTCAAAAATATACTCAAAAAATAAGCTAATTTATTTTTACCAAACGATGAGCTCATTTGAAGCGAATATGAAGTTGAAATCAGTCCTTTTTTATAATCACAAATGTGATTTTATATATGTTCCCTTTAATTGGAGGGATTTCTTGAAGTTATAAGTTTTTTACTTTGAAATAGTAAACAAAGTTTGGTGGCAAGTCTCGGTTACCTTACTTAAGATTGAAGTAAAAACTTAGAACAACCACAAAGCACTAAGCATAGTAGAAGCACATAAATCACATTCCTACACACATCAACAACACCTGTTGCCATCGATTTTGGCATCGGATGCTTTTCTAAGGATCATATCATGAATTAAAACATAATCTTTTCGAAATTATAATTCAAAAACACTCTTTTTCTTAGTCTTCAACCCAAAGGATGAAGTAAGCTAGAAAGAAAGTTTCTAATCGGCTTCTTCTAGCATTACAATTTGAATACTAAAAGCAGTATAAATACTTGATTGTTTCTGCAAACCATACCTCAATTCCATCCCTTTTCTTTCAATCATGACCTATGAGCAACCACCAAACCACCCCTCCAAACGATGCAATTTCCTCAAGCATGCTCTTGCAACCTGCCATACTTTGTGCAGAAAGATTTCTTTTCAATCCCCAGAACAAGAACAAGAAGAGGATGATGTCAGTGATTACGACGATGAACAGGAGGTAATGTTAATGTACCTCTCTGCATTCGAACCATGTATTTCTAGCTAATAAATTTCCTCGCTAGCTCAATTGTATCCGTTGGAGTCTAAATCGGCTAAACTTAGACCATTTCTCTCCTCAAGAGAGTGATCCACATATTGTCACTGTATGTATGTATGTATGATGTTTATATATGTATGTATGCATTTGTTCCTCAGGTTTTTGTTTCAGCAGTGCTAAGTAGATACATGGAAGCAAAGTCAAAGAGGAAGGTTGGACTTACAGTTGATAGCTTCATATGGGGTTTCTCCCCATCCTCAACTCATGAGTTGCTTCCCACCAAAAAGGAAATACAGTATCCAAGTGATGTTGAAGATATGGATGAATTCTACTCTTCTTGTAGTCATCTTTCTCGATGTTCAAGCGCTACGACTGCAGAAGCATTTATGTCTGTAAAGCCAAATCTTTCTCGATGTTCGAGTACCGGTAGTTTTGAATTCCCAATCTTGAGAAGGAGGCGGTCTATTATTCGAGAGCTTTCTCATTGTGAAGGCTGGCCTTTTGGTCTCTGTAGGAAGGCTCTACTTGTTCCACCTCTTCCCAAATCACCATCTGAATCTTGGTTGTGGCGTAAAACCACCACAATTATCAAGATACCTTAATTCCTTCCATTCCTGTGTACTTTTGCGGTTTCAATAAATCAAAGAATTTCTATTAGAATCTTTAATTATTTTCTAACTTTCTTATGTCAACTGACGAAACTATAAGTTTAATAAGTTAGACGACATTTTCTAAAGCTATAATTACACCATTGCTACCCAAAATATGGATCAAGCATTGCTATATAAAGATGGAGAATATATATCAAACTCAATTTTCCATCACGATCCCGACTTGAACTATAAAGAGGTAAGATGTATGTAGCTAGACCTTTTTTCTCTACCCAAACGGATTATAAAGAGGACATTTCCATGAAGATCCCGATTTGAATTTCAAAATTTAATAGGAAACAGGAGTGCGTGCTAGCGATGGGTGATAACAGTAACAAAAAAGTGTGTTCAAACAAGCATCAGATACAGCTAAGGTTAAAACATTCAAGTAAACATAAAGTTCAATACTGACAACTACTGGGAGGACTGGGAGAAAACTTAGATTAGTATATTTTATACAATAAAAAAGCTAAACAAGTAGAAAAATTAAAACACATAAAAAGTATGAAAAACTAGACATCCCTTATCCCTATATCCAACAAAAGCCTTTGGGTAACCTATTTGCTAGCTCTCTACCCTAGTTGACCGCCGTATAAAAACCGCCAACTCGATCGCTTAACTCGTCCAACCCAATTAAGCCCAACCCGTCAAATCACCAATTAATAGGGTTGAAATTGGGTTAGGCCTAACTCAACCCAACCCAACCCGCCAACCTGTCACTAATATATAATTTTGATAAATTTTTATTTATATCCATATAAATTATAAAATTTTATATCTTTACCTAGTTTGAGCCTCATTCTCGTTTTTGGAGCACCAATTTCTTCGTTTTTTTGCCTCTTCCTGTTCTCCATTTGCATCATGTTGTTATCTACCATAAATTTAATAGCAGCAAATGAATTGGATTAAATTGTGCATACAAGTGTGTGAAATTAAGCAATGTATAATTATATAAATATGTACATATACATCTCTTGGTTGGGTGAACTCAAGAGGCATGAGTGTTGGTATGTTGACATATTTTTAGTCTTTTGCAAGCACTATATGTCAGTTCGTTGTATGCACATGTTTATCAATAATTCAATACTAGTTGTGTACCCCCGCAATGCGGCGGGAGACGTAAATGTAAACAATTTTGAAGCATTGATGGTCTTATTAGAGGAGATTTTGAGGATGACATATTTACACTTAGAATCCGTTTACCCAAACGCTTACCTGGTAAGCTTTTACCAGTAAGATTTAACACTATAACTTACTTTACAGGGTAACATTGTAGTGCATCAAAACGATATCGTATGTAACAGTTTACTCGGTAAGCACTTACCGGGTAAGACTCCATCATTACTGGGTAAGACTTTCAATCCTTATCGTGTCGTCACCCGAACTTATCGTGTAAGACTCTTCATCCTTATCATCACTCCTATCGTGTAAGATTCTAAGTCCTTGTCATGTTCATCCGATGTGATCCGGTAAGCGCTAACTGAGTAAGTGGTATCAGAGCTTCCAGGTTTGAGTTTTGATTTGTTTAGGATTATTTATCGTTGGTTTACATTATGACTTCGTTGAAGTTCGATATTCCAAAGCTTGATCGGAATACTCGATTTTCACCATGGCAAGTGCAAATGAAGGATGTTCTCATTCAATTAGAACTTGATGAGGCACTTTTGGGTGTTGATAGAATGTCGGCGACTTGGACTGCCGACGAGAAGAGAAAGAAGGATTTGAAGGCGCAATCTCAAATCCGTTTACACTTATCTCACGATGTGTTGCAAGATGTGTTGAAGGAAACTTCGGTGGCGGCTTTATGGCTGAAATTGGAGCAATTGTTGATGACGAAGAGTCTACCGAACAAGTTACACTTGAAGCGACGATTGTTTTATCTCAAAATGGCGGAAGGTAGTTCATTGTCTAGTCATTTGTCCACATTCAAAGAATTGGTTTGCAATTTAGAGAATATGGATGTGAAGTATGAAGACGATGATTTGGCTTTATTCTTGTTGTCATCGCTACCCGATTCTTATAGCCATTTTCATGACACGATCATGTATAGCCGTGACACACTTGTGTTGGATGATGTTATAACTGCTTTGGATTCGAAGGAGAAAATGAAACAAATCACGAATGGTGGTTCTGAAGCGAAAGCCTAGGGTCTAAATGTGAGTGGTCGGGCATTTGAGAGAGGCCCATCTTCCTCCGGTAAAGCGAGATCTAAGTCAAAGACCAAGCGTAAATTCTACAATTATTGTCACAAGAAAGGACATGTAATTGAAGAATGTTACAAATTGAAGAACAAAGAGAAAGAAAAAGCGACCGCGAAGGGTAAGCATGTTTCCGGTTCTGGTGAAGCCGATGTAGCCGAGGTTGATTCTGATGGGGAACTTCTTACGGTATCCGGAGGTGGATCATCACTTTCGTATGCATGGATTCTAGATTCCGGATGTACGTTCCACATGTATCCCAATAGGGATTGGTTTCATACATATAAGGACGTTGACCATGGCTCGATTTTGATGGGCAATGATGTTACATGTTTGATCAAAGGACAGGGCATGGTTAGAATTCGGATGTTTGATGGAGTTGTCAGAACTTTGGGGAATGTCAAATATGTTCCCGATCTCAGGCGAAATCTTTTATCCCTTAGTTCTCTTGAAGAGAAGGGATATGAGTTTGTTGGCAAGAAAGGCTCACTCCAGGTGTTTAGAGGTGATACAAATATTTTTAAGGCAAATCGTAAGACCTCAAACCTCTACATTTTGGATGGTCAGACAGTTACCGGTGATGCAACGGTTGTTTCAAAGGGTTCTTCTGATATGGATCGATCACATTTATGGCATCTTCGACTCAACCATATGAGTTTTCATGGCATGTCCAAATTGAGTCGAAGTGGTCTTCTTGGAGGTGATAAAGTTGTTGAGCTAGAGTTTTGTGAAGAATGTGTTTATGGCAAACAGAAACGGGTGAGATTTTTTAGTAGCAAGCATACGACGAAAGGGCCACTCGATTACATCCATTCCGATTTATGGTGACCGACTCGGGTTACTTCCGTAGGTGGAGCTTCTTATATGCTTACGATCATCGACGATTATTCGAGAAAGGTATGGTCTTTCTTTCTAAAGCATAAAGGAGACGTGTTTTCTACTTTCAGAGATTGGAAGGTGATGATTGAAAAGCAGTCGGGTAAGGAGATAAAGTATTTGCGCACCGATAATGGCCTTGAGTTTTGCTCAGAGGATTTCAATGCCTACTGTCGAAAGGAAGGCATTACTCGACATCGCACGGTGGTTCACACTCTGCAGCAAAATGGTGTGGCCGAGAGGATGAATCGCACGATTCTCGAGAAGGTTAGGTGTATGCTCTCCCATTCTAATATACCAAAGTCCTTTTGGGTGGAGGCAACTTCTACCGCTTGTTTTGTGATCAATCGGTCACCTTCTCAAGCCATTGAGAAGAAGACCCCATTTGAGCTATGGTCCGGTGAAACTGCCGATTACACAGTTCTAAAACCGTTTGGTTGTCCAGCGTATGCATGAGGCAACTTCTACCGCTTGTTTTGTGATCAATCGGTTGTCCCCGTTTGAAGTGTGTGTTTCTTGGATATAAACCGGATGTGAAAGGCTACAAGTTATGGAGTTCTGAGCTAAGGAAGGTAATTGTTTCAAAGGACGTGACTTTTGATGAGACTTCCATGATCCATCGAGCTACTAGCTCGACATCTACTGTTGAGAAACCATCTGAGGCAAGTAAGAAGACATCTCAAGTTGAGGTGGAATTGACAACATCATCTACCGTTACACCAGTTTCTTCACCGGTTTCTACACCGGTCACTGGTGATCAGCCTGCATCTGTTCCGACTAGTGAACATGTGGATGGTGAGTGGGTGTATAAGCTCAAGGAGGCCGTTAATCCGGGTGATAAGCCAAGGTACAAGGCTCGTTTGGTTGCTAAGGGCTACAGTCAAATGCCAGGTATCGACTATACTGATATTTATTCACCCATTGTTAAACATACATCTATTCGTTCTTTGTTGGGATTAGTTGCTTCTAACGATTATGAACTAGAGCAACTAGATGTAACTACAGTGTTCTTAAATGGTGAGCTTGAGGAGGAGATCTTTATGCAACAACCCAAGGGTTTTGTAGTTCCGGGCAAGGAGGACTACGTGTGCAAGTTGAAGAAATCTCTCTATGGTCTCAAGCAATCTCCGAGACAATGGTATAAGAGGTTTGATTCTTTTGTGACCGGTGACGAGCTGAAAAGGTGCACCTATGACAGTTGTGTTTACTACAAAAAGTGTGACGATGGGTCGATGGTCTACTTACTCATATACGTGGATGACATGTTAATTGCAGCAAAAGATATGAAGGAGATTCAAGTGATAAAAGACCAGTTGAACGCTGAATTCGATATGAAGGACTTAGGGGCTGCCAAGAAAATTTTGGGGATGGAAATTGTGCGTGATAGAGAAGCGAGGACCTTGCATCTTTATCAAAAGAGTTATATGGAGAAAGTCCTACACCGGTTCAATATGCATGATGCAAAACCGGTCACCACACCCCTAGCGACTCACTTTAAGCTATCATCCGCTCAAAGTCCTATTTCAGAGGCTGATGTGTCTTACATGGTACGTGTACCATATTCCAGTGCCGTTGGTTCGTTGATGTACGCTATGATCTTCACGCATCCAGATTTGGGTTATGCCGTTAGTGTGGTGAGTAGATTTATGGCGAACCCGGGCAAAGAACATTAGATGGACGTCCAATGGATTTTTCGATATCTCCGAGGTACGTCATCTATGAGTTTATGTTTTGGCAAGAATGATGATGGTGTTTTTGGTTATGTTGATTCAGATTATGCCAAAGATCTTGATAACCGGAGATCGATTTCTGGATATGTGTTCACTTTGGGTAGTTGTGCCATTAGTTGGAAGGCACAATTACAGTCTACAGTTGCGCTTTCGACGACCGAAGCCGAATATATGGTTGTTACGGAAGGATTTAAGGAGGCGATTTGGTTGAAGGGTTTGTTCGGTAAACTCGATGAGTCGCGCAATGTCACGACGGTGTTTTGTGACAATCAAAGAGAGATATTCCTAACGAAAGATCAAATGTTTCATGACCGAACGAAGCACATTGATGTGCGTTACCACTTTGTGCGGGAAGTCATTGCTCGAGGTGATTCAAGGTGAGCAAAATTGACACTAACGACAATCCCACGGATGTGTTCACCAAATGTCTTCCGGTGGCCAAGTTTAGTTTGTGTTTAAACTTGGTCGGTCTTTCGAAGTGCAATTGAGTCCGAAGGACTCGTGGTGGAAGAGGTATTGTTTCATTTTCCCGAGAAATTATTTTTGGTTTCCTATCGTTTAATTGATGTTTGAAGGTTGCTTGAGTTGGAGAATCGTTTTTCGATGGAGATGTGTTTTTATGTGTTGGTTTTGGATAGACTTATGGAGCCAAGGTGAAGATTTGTTGAATTTTGTCTCAAAAGTCAAGGAAGATGGAATACAAATCAGTGCCTAAAATACCTTTGATGTTAGTTTCAGACTAGCTCAACCCACAAGAAACCCACTTTACTCACTGTTAGAATGCAAAGGAAAAAAAAAAGGACGGGTGACTTTGTTGTGGCTTTAAGCCACATTCAAGTTGCCTTACTCACTGTGTTTGGACGATTTTTTCATTCAATTTCAACTTCCATTATTTTTTCCTTGTGTGGATCACGTGAGATTATTTGCATAGTCGGGCTGTGGTTTTTTATATGGTTTCTAAAACCATTTTCAAGGTAATATCACTCTCTCTCACAAAATTGAAGATACTCTCGTCTCTCTCTCTAAAAATAAATATAGAAATTAGTTTTAGACGACAGTTTTGATTCGTTTCTCCATTGTAATTTTCATTCCAAGTATTGTACTTCATCATCGTGATAGTGACTTCTCGGTGGCCTCCTCCGCCCGTGGTTTTTCCCGTTTTGGGTTTTCCACGTAAATACGGTGTCGTGTTGCTTCGTTTATTTTCTTCATTTGATTTACGTACGTGCGTTGGTGTTTCAATTATTTGGGTTATTTGATCGTCGAAGTTTTCGGTAGATAATTCTCTTTTTCCGATTGAATCAATACATTTCTAATTTGGAGCATCGATTTTGGGTTTGTAATCGGAACGTTTACGGTTCGATTTTTACAACAGTAAGCGTTAGTAAACGATCCCTTAGTCTTTACATATTAATACATTTTGATCGACTGTGAAAATTTTGTTGGATTAAACCGACCATCATAATTTGTATACAATAAACAATTGAATTAGATCTAACTCATCTAAATGATATGGTGCAGAATGACTTAGTGGTCATAATGATTAAGAGACTTTATATAATTTATTGGAAAATAAAAAATGATTGTTTGGTATATGTTTTGTTGGTATTTGAAGAGTTATCTAGCATTTAGAACACAACATAAAACTTAGGAGTCGTATACCAAACGTTTATCAGGTAAGCGCTTAATTATTGGCTATAGTCACCACCCTCACTTACCTTATCGAGTAACATTTTCGGGCATCAAAATAGATTGATGGTAAGCATTTATCACTTGATAGGCTCTTACCAGGTAAGAGTCACCACCCTCACTTATCAGGTAAGACTCTTAATTCTGGTCTTCTCTCTTACCGTCAAGGATTCTCGATCCTTGTTTATTATGCTCACCTTGTAAGATATTTTTATGCTCACCTTATAAGATAATTGACTCACTAAGTGTTCGGTAAACGACCTTTTAAACAAAGCTATAAATATCAACATCTATCACCAAAGACATATAAATTAGAATGATCATAAAATAGAGCGCATCTGTAACATCCCAAAATGCACCACAGGGACTATTGCAACTTCCAAGTAAAACACAATTAACTTAAAGCATAAAGCTACCATCGCTTTGTGGCATAGATAGGTCTGCCAACTCAATCCACATTACATGCTATATAATTCTAACTTCCAATTGTCAGCACTTTCAGGTTCAATTAAGGATGCAATGTTGACATGCTAACTTGGTAAGTTGCTTTTTCTTGAACCATAGCACCATGCATTTTTATGAATTAAAATAAGCCTCAAGTTAGCAACTCAAACCACATTGCAAGCATTAGTGCATTACCATTCATCATCTAATACACCATAGGTAAGGAGTAGATGATCATTGGTGTCAAGAAAGTTATATGGAGGCGTGATGCTAAAATGAAAAATCTCAATAAACATCATACTAAAAAAACTAAAAATACATCACTACATATACAATTTAAACTACCAATGATCTACAACACACCAATATCTATGAAATTAGTTTATAGCTTGTATGCTCTCATTGGAAACTTTTATCAAGTACTTAGGGGATAATCAAGAACCAAGATAGGAACGTGGGGTGACAAAAAAGAAGACGAGAGGCGTTAAAGGAAAATTTGCAGACTTTAAAAAGACTAAAAGAAAGCATACCCAAACAAAATAACACAATAAAGATCCATCAAAATAGAAATAGTGGTTTTAAAAACACCACATAAATTTAAATCATTGTTTCAAACCTATAAAAAGATAAGGGTTGCCATTAATAGGAGAGACCAGAGCAACAGTAGCAAGGGGTTGGTCATTACGAACATAGGGTTTCAAACAGTAAAAGGAACAAAAATCGTTCCGATGACAGAGAAGAAGTAGGGATCGCAAGACATGGATAGGATTAGAATAAAAGGGGCGCACGATCGAGCCTTCTCAAGATACTCCAGTTCATCCTTGATTGGGTCCTTGGTCATTTTTTGAGCCATGGTGGACCAGAAAACAATCAAGGCCTTGGGATGACTAACATCACCATAGATGATTGGTGGCTTCACACATCTAGATCCATTGTTAGTTTGATATATGGTGGATGAAGAAGGAAGCCATTTGAGAGAGCATCTTTGGTTTATTGATTAAATAAGTCGATACTATACAAGAGAGAAAAAACACAGATTATAAACCCACTATTACAAATAGCAAATGACAAAACTGATCCCTCAACTATACATTATATATACATATAGCTAACACCCCCCTCAAGCTCAAGGTGGATCACATGAAATCAACTTGAGATTGCGAACGAGGTTTGAGTAACGACCCGGAAGAAGAGCCTTAGTGAAGATGTCTGCAGTTTGTTCGGTGGAAGAGACCGGAATGAGTCGAACAATGTTGCGAACAACATGTTGGCGGGTGAAATGACAATCGATCTCGATATGCTTGGTCCGCTCGTGGAACACATCATTATGAGCAATGTGAATAGCACTACGATTGTCACATTGGATAACTGTGGGTGATAACTGAGGCGCACCCATGTCAGACAGAAGCCACCTTAACCACAACAATTCCTGAGTGGTGTCAGCTAGAGCACGATATTCAGCCTCGGTACTAGAGCGAGATGTGAGAGACTGTTTCTTGCTGCGCTAAGAGACGAGGGAGTCGCCAATAAATAAGTAATAACCGGTTGTAGATCGACGATCAGTGACATCACCATCCCAGTCAGCATCGGAGAAGGCATGAAGCTCGAGGGATGATGAGTAAGAAAAGTATAAACCATGAAATAAAGTACCTTTAACATACCGTAATATCCGCAAGACAACTGAATAATGAGAAGTGCGAGGAGCAGCCATGAATTGGCTGAAAATGTGGACTGCAAACGCTATGTCAGGGCGTGTGACAGTGAGATAAACTAGAGAACCTACCAACTGACGGTAGCATGTAGGATCTGATAGGAGACTACCATCACCAGGGGTAAGCCTAAAGTTCGGTTCAAAGGGTGTAGAAGATATCTTGTCATCGGTGATACCAGCACGCGAGATAAGATCAGAAGCATATTTCGCTTGGCATAAATAGATCCCAGAGTCCCGAGGTAAAACCTCAAGGCCAAGAAAGTAGTGAAGCGGTCCCAAATCTTTCATCTCAAAGTGTTGATGAAGAGATGCTTTTAATGTAGTAATACCTTGAATATCGCTACCTGTGATAATCATGTCATCAACATATAAGAGAAGAAGAATGGTGCGTGATGAGGTAGTTTTGGTGAAGAGACCAGAGTCATAGTGACTGGCAGAGAACCCTAGAGAGCAGACGGTATTGCTGAACTTCTCAAACCATGCTCGGGGAGCTTGCTTTAGCCCATAAAGAGCTTTGCGTAAACGACAAACATGGTTGGGAGGATGTGGAGTGCCCGGTGGAGGCTTCATGTAAACTTCTTCAGAAAGATCCCCATTGACAAAAGCATTCTTCACATCCATTTGTTAGAGAGGCCACTTGCGGATAGCGGCAATGGCTAGAAGACTGCGAACGGAAGTGACACGGGCTACTGGAGCAAAAGTTTCTTCATAGTAAATCCCATACTCCTGATTGTAACCTTTGGCAACTAGGCGAGCTTTGTAGCGATCAACAGAACCATCAGATTTTGTTTTGATCTTGTACACCCATTTGGAAACAATAATCCCCTTGCCGGAGGGGAGGGGAACAAGATCCCAAGTGTGAGCTTTAGAGAGACCCTGCAATTCCTCGAACATAGCTTGCTGCCAAAGAGGGTTAGTAGAAGCTTCCTTGTAGAAAGAGGGGGTATGGGTAGAAAATAGTGTAGAGTAACAATGAAAATCACGAAGGTGTGAAGGTATTTGCCTTACCCTATGGGATCGTCGAACATCAACCGGAGCAAGAGCAGGATCATCAGGAATCACAGACATATCAGGATTCATCAAAGATAGAGGATCAGATGTAGCTCCAGGGGAAAGATGAGTAGCTAATTCGGAGGAGATAGATGGAAGAGAATGATAAAGTGAGTGAGAGATGGTGTCAATAGGAGGAGAAGAAGTTGGTGGTGGGGTTGAGTCAAAGAAAGGAATAGATATATCAGTAAACAATGGAGGAGGAGAATCAGATTGGACCTTGAACTTTGAAACAGAAGAAAACATATGATCTTCCCAAAATACAACATGCCTCGAGATGCGTAGGCGTTGGGAGATGGGATCCCAACAACGATATCCTTTGTGTTCTATGCCATATCCAAGGAAACAACATAGGCGGGAGCGGGGTTCGAGTTTGGTACGTTCATGTGGTTGAAGGAGAACAAAGCAGGCACAACCCCATACCTTTAATAGATCATAGGCAGGAGAGGTGCCATAGAGACTCTCATAGGGAGATTTGTGGTTAAGGTTTTTTATGGTCTGACGATTAATAGTGTATACGGCAGATAAAGCTTCTTCATCCCAAAACCGTTCAGGACACTTGGCAGAGATTAGAAGAGTGCGAATAGTGTCAAGAATGTGTCGATGTTTCCTTTCGGCACGTCCGTTCTGTTGTGAAGTACCAGGGCAAGAGTATTGAGAGATAGTTCCTTGACAATGAAGAAAGTCAAGAAATGAGTTCTCCTTGTACTCCATGGCGTTATCGACACGAAGTACTTTGACATGTTTTGAGAATTGGGTAAAGATCATATGAGCGAAAGTCTTATAAATCTGGGGAAGCTCAGATCGTTGTTTCATAAGATAAATCCAGGTAAAACGACTATGATCATCAAGAAATATGACAAAGTATCTAGCACCCCCCATTGTGGGATGAGGTGAAGGTCCCCAAACATCAGAATGTATAATATCAAAACAAGCACTTGAGGTAGTGTCATTAATATAAAATGGAAGAGCAGGTTGTTTTCCCAGCTGACATGGCATACATGATAAAGGTTTAACAATAGTTTGACCCAAAATACCAGAAGAAACAATAGATTTAAGTCTATCAAAAGAGATGTGGCATAATCTAGCATGCCAAGTATCAAAGGTATTGTCTTTGCAGGAAGTAGTGAGAGTGTATGGTTTGTTGGTTTATGGAAGACGAAGTATCAAAGATATTGTCTCTACGGCCTATCCCATAAGTCTGTTTTGTCCTGGGATCCTACACATAACGGCCAGAGTCACAGAAAGTAACGGTTAATCCCATATCACATAGTTGGTTGATGGAGATAAGGCTAATAGAGAGGTTGGGAATATAAAGCACATCGGGTAAGGATAACTTAGATGTGGAAACATGTCCACTATGTTTGTGTCAGGATCGAAATTCAAACAAGAATTTAAATAATACACTCAGAAACTTATGTTCAAGAAGTTGCGGAAAAACACTTTAACAGAAAATCAATGGAACAGTATATAGAACTCAAATCACAAGTTATATTAATTCAACTTGATGATTACACACAAAACCTCAATCTGTTGAACAGGCTCAACAGTCGTTCTATACTTCTCTATAGAAAGGATCTAAACTATTCTTGAGGTTAATTCTCTTTAAACAAAACGTATGAATAATTGTTAATTCTAACAAAGACTTCTATACTATATATACAGAGTTGATTACAAGATAATTATCAAAATAAAATTGATCTTCAGTATCAATACCATAATTATCTTCAACCTTATCTCCAGCTCATCTTTATCTTCAAGTCTTCTTTATCTTTAGAAGCAGCACTAACCTTCTTTTAGCAGTATTTATCATCTTGCAGCATTAACTTCCTCAGCAGTATTAATCCTTGAGCAGTACTAACCATGCTTGCAATAGTAATCTTCAACAGTACTAACTACTAGCAGTACTAACTCTCCAAGCAGTACTAACTATTCAAGTAGTAGCACTAACTTTTCAAGCAGTATTAATTCTACTAGCAGTATTAAAATTACAAGCAGTAGTAATACCTTTCAACTAGCAGTAGTATCCATCCTTAGCATATTCATACCCAACAGTTTGAACGGTAACTGTGTTCCATCAGCTATGGTGACAGAGGGAATAGATGTACCATATTGTTTGCTAGCAAAAATATCATGATGCGGTGTCATATGACGACAACATCCAGAATCAAATAACTAAGATGTTGTACATGAAGGAGTACTCAAGGAATGTGTAGAGCTTGATAGAACCTGCTTCAATAAGGAAATCACATCATTTTGAGAAAAGGTTGAGGTGGATGATGATGTTGCTGCAAGTGTTGCGTGAGTATCTTGATCGAAAGGAATCCCAGAATTGGCTCGGTTGCGATTAGGATTCTTTGAGCAGTCAGATTGGTAGTGGCGTGGATGTTGTTTGTTGCAGTACCTGCAGAATCGAAGATGACAATCAAGCAGTAGGTGAGAGGTGGAGTGGCAATACGAGCACTCAACAACACCTTTCCCATTAGGAATGGGAGATCGAGAAGTTGGAGTCGAGTGCTGGAAACGTCGATTTCCTTTGTGTCTAGGAATGAAGAGTACACTCTCAGATGAAGGAGTCAGTCCTCCCAGTCTCGTCTCTTCAGAAATAAGCTCAGATATGGCACTATCAAGAGTGGGTAGAGGCGATCTATGAAGCTGGGAGGCTCGAACATGCTCGTATCGTGAATCTAAAGCCATAAGGAACATGACAAGTTTCTGTTGAGACCGATGGCAATTAGCTTTGTTAGAGCAGTCAGTGCATAGAGATGGCATAGCAAGATCCATCTGGTCCCAAATCACCTTAACCTCAGAATGAAAAGAACTAATTGACTGAGCTGGTTGTTGTCTTTTACCATGAAGATTTGACCATAGTTGGTACTGGTGAGCTAAATCAGTAGTAGTGTATCTTGCCTTTAGAAAATCCCAGATCTCCTTTCCCGTGTCCAGTTAAGCAAACAATTGACTAATCTCAGTAGTGGTGGTGTTGTAAAAATAGGAACTCAATTCCCCATTCTTGCAATCCCAAAGTTCTTCTCTCTTAGCAAATTCGAGTTCAGATTCACCAGCTATACGAGTCGGTTTAGTTGATGTTCCAGATATGTATTTCCACAACATTTTTGCCTTGAGGTGACTAGTCATGTGTCTAGCCTATAGTACATAGTTTGAACCATCCAATATATATAAAATGGGTCTATAATTATTCCCAAGTGATTCAGACATGATTAAATGAATGATGGTCCCAAGAAGAAATTGCAGTATACCAACAATGGTAGTCCAGAGTTGAGTTGATTTCTTGGTGATTGGAGGTCACAAATAGCAAGCTATTTTAGGTTTAAGCATAAAATTTCACCAGCCACTGTTAAAATAAAAGGAAAGAAAATGCAGATCTGTGGATGTGGTGCTCAAACTCAATTCCAAGCAACTAGGGTTTGTATCAACACCAAAAACACAAGGGACGAGTTCAACACTTGTTCAAGAACAGTCAGGTAGGGTTTGAATGTTGGGTAAAAGAGAGAGGGAAATAGAAAGAACTAGGTTTAAAAGGTTGATTTTGAATGCAATAGAACCAGGAAAAAAATCGATTTTATAAGGAGAGAGACCAAGAGATGACAGAAGATTACTAGAAGATAGGTTGAGATATATTAATTACCTTAGCTCTGATACCATGTTAGTTTGATATATGGTGGATGAAGAAGGAAGCCATTTGAGAGAGCATCTTTGGTTTATTGATTAAAGAAGTCGATACTATACAAGAGAGAAAAAACACAGATTATAAACCCACTATTACAAATAGCAAATGACAAAACTGATCCCTCAACTATACATTATATATACATATAGCTAACACCATAATCAACTGATATATTAACAGATTGGTAAATGCTCCTTTCAATTTGGTACCTGTAGGTAATTCGAATCACCAAACTGATTTTGAACCAATAATCAACTAATATATTAAAAAGGTTATCAGCCTATTTCCAAACACTGAAATCAACAAAAGGGTTTTTAGGTCTAAAGACATTGTTACCTCTACGTTAACTTTGTTGAAAAATCTCAAGCTTTACTTATCAGGATGTGTACCGGTGGTAGTAAAGAATTGAAATAGAACTCTTGTACTCGAAGAAGACACTGCAAAATCAAATAAAAATAAATTGTACAAACATTGAAAAAAGAGTGGGATCAACTCCATGCGTAGCGGTGTTGTATTAGATTATGCAGTTTATAAAAAAGAGTGGGATCTAGGTAATATTGAAATAGTAATTGAAGCACAAGAAACATTAGTGCAAGACTGCAAGCATGTCTCATCATTTTCAACTTGCAACTTCCAGGATCTACCAACACAAGAAAACGAATAACTGGGAATATGAAGATAACCTTTATAGTTAGGTATTGTGACTGACTTTAGCCTTCTCTTGCAGCTTAAACTCTATCCATTCATCAGGATTCACAGCTGAAATACACAAAACCATCATTAGCTCTAAACGAAGGGAATTTTACGAGGTAGCGCCTGTTAGAACCGGAGCATATTATTATTTTCACAAAAGGTTAGTTAGTGATTTTAGTGCAATCACCATCAAAGGAATCCACTTTGTTTACATATACTTCTTGCAGACATAGGCATATAGTGGCATTATGATTTTAGTGATTTTGTGAATTTAGTGCAACCACTATCAAAGGAATCCACTTTATTTACATATACTTCTTATAGATATAGGCATATAATGGATTTTTCACAATTAATTAGCATAGGCAGTTATAAAACCTTAAACCATTAGCAAACAATTAGAAAACAATTAATCAGACCACTTATATAACTTTTACCATAGTTGCATCATGGAATTTAGGAGTGATATAATACTGACATAAATACATGTGTGTGTTGCACTTACACTTATATGTGTATGTCTACACATATATAACAAACACTAACCTCTAATATCTAAATAGCCTCTTTACTCGTTTATTCACAACTACATGAGGTTGGTTCACATGCTCTACAGATTACAGGAAACAGGGATCAGAAAGTTCTACTTGCATTCATATCAAGTTGCAAAAAAGAAAATAAATCAAAATCAAGGTTGCAATTCAATTGGATTAATATCTGTTGGAAATATTACGTGGTTTACAGTTAAATAAACAACAATATCAAGTCAAAACACCAATTTGTCTTTGAAATGCCTATGAGATCATGAATCACAACCTGTTTTCAGATTCGTGGATAAAAAACATAACAAGATAAAATTCTCATTCATCAAATTCCATTGCTATCACAAGTAAAGTAAATGAAGTTGGACATGATGCTCATTGACTTGTAGAGGGAGACATCATAGTCTGAAGAGTGGCTTGCCGGTGTAAATGGTTCTTATCATTGAAGGAAAAATCTGTTAAAAAGAGAAAGGTCAAACCTGGATAGTAATGAAGCGCAGATATATAAAAGGAAACCCTAATACAAGCATCAAACACCAAAGAAACAATGATCAATTGAAATCCAACCGAAGCACATATATCACCTCAAATAAATCGAAAATATCATCAAACACAATAAATCGAAAATATCATCAAGCATCAAACACAATAAATCGAAAATATAATCAGACATCAAACACAATAAATCGAAAATATCATCAGGTAATCGAAATCTTTCGTTTACTTTGGAAACAGAAGCAGTGACGGAGATGAAGGAAAGATGGAGAAGCGACTTGGCATAGAGTTGGCTTATGTAGGAGCATCGATGGTGAAGCGAGGTGACAACAGAGATACATATTAATTCAAAATTTACAGAAAAAAATGAACGACTTCAAAGAGAAGATATAAACTTCAAAACAAAAGGAAGAAAATAAGCACCTGCGTCCATAGTTTAAATTATGCAGCAAGATCTTCCAAGGGGAATACATTTATGTTCCTGCAAGATCTTCCAAGAGATGAACAGGAGAGTAAAAATTGGGCGCTCTGTGGAAAGAGAGATGAATGAAAAATTTGAATTTTGAATTTGAATCCGATGTACTTTCAGAAAATAGATAATCTATCCAGAGTCCAGACATTGGGAAGACAAATTCTAAAAAGTCATAGTGCATTCATTACTTGTACATTATGCCTTACAAGTTATAATTAAGAGTTTTTTTGAATTTAATGCTTTAGAATGTGGTACCTTGTGCTTTAGAAATTATCTTTTAAGACTTGTGCATTGTGAGTTGTATTTAAGACTTTTAAGACTCTATGCTTTAAAAAATAATACATTATGCATTAGCACTTGTTTTTAAGACTTTTAGCATATCTCAATTATAAGGTAGTATAGATTACCTATTTCTTATATGTATAGTATTAAATCGAGCGAAGGACAATACTCCTAGGTCATCAAAAATCAAAGACACATAATTATTTAACAAATGATGGCAACACAACCCAATCCGCAAGGGTTAGGTTTAGTTATACTTTGTAACCGATTGGATTCGGATTCATTCAAACCATTGTAATTGGGTTTGGTTGTTTAAATGTCTCAAACCGCCCAATCCAACCCGTGCATACCCTCCTTGTTGTGCATCTTCAAGAACTCCTATCAGAAAGGCATGTCCTCATCGGACGACTCTCGGATTGATCGATTATTGGATCGGGGTTGCTTTAGTTTTTGTTGCCTTTGTTAGTAGTTAATCTAAACATAACTATTGTATATGTATGCGTCAGTTTCTGTTTAAGACAGTTAGAATAACTGTCACCATGACAATTTGTTAGGACACAGTCTCATTGGATTCAAGATCTTCCAATACGAATATCGCAATCTGAAGTTAATGCTGAAAGTCACTCTCAACCATAGTCTAGGGTCTACTTTGTAATAAATGTCAAAGTTATGTTTTAATATCTAAATATCTAGATATTATTATTTAGATATTTAGTTAGTTATTTTATTAGTTTAATTAGTTTAGTTATTATATTAGTTTTAAATATAATATCTAGATATTAGATATCTAGATGTTATGTTGTTTTGTTTGTTAAGCAAAGTCTCTCAACAACATAGAAAAAACAATAACAATCACACATACACAACACATATTGAAGGTGAAATCAAGAACATCAGAGAGAAAGCTCAAACTGTAAACCTTATCAACCTTTTGTAATCCGCGTTTATAATCTAAACATGTTGGTAATCGTTATATCTTTGTTGTTTGATTTATCTGGTAAACGATCACGGATTCACAATTGGTATCAGAGCCTGATCCAGATCAAAATCGAAATTTTTTAGACTCTGTGTTCTTCATTTTTTTTAACCACTGTGCTTTCAATCCAAAATTTAATTTTGTGGTTGTTTTCAAAATCTAAACGTTGTGTGGTGTTCTAGTTGATTAATCGATAAATCTGTCAAAATTTGGTGCTTTAATTCGAACTCTAGTTGGGTTAATTTGTGAGTTGCAGGACTGTTTTTTATCGAAGAAGAAGGTATCCGGTCGAAATCTATCGGTCATATTGGTCCCGGTCAATTACATATTATCGGTCCTATCTATATCGGTCGAAGGTTGAAAATTATACCGGTCCAAGCCCTTTCTCTGGGTCCAATCCCATTGTACCGGTCGAAGAGCAGTATACCGGTCCAAGGCACAATATCGGTCTTCAATAGGAAAAGCATCATCCTTACCGGTCGAACTTCAAAACAGCTTCCTGTCGAGTTCATCCTTTACCGGTCGAACTATATCTTCATCATACTAGACGCGTGGCAACACAAGAGAAATCATGAAATATTCCTCATGTCCATTTTGTTATCTTCTCTCCACGTGTTAACTTCACACCATTTTGTTAACTTGTCCATTTTGTTCATAATTCCAAGCATCTCACGTGTCCATTTTCCACAATCTTTTATTCCATGCAAAACTCTTTAATACCATTCAAAGAATCACGTGTCCTTTTTATTCCATGCAAAAATCTTTTATTACCTGTCGACCACCTTCACACATCATCTAATCAAAGCAGCATATCGGTTCACTCTTGAAAGTCACTTCCGGTCGACCCACCTTATCTCATAATACTGGTCCAATCTTTTTATCGGTCCATCACCTTCCATACCGGTCGAACAAAACATCGGTCGACACATTTTACCGGTCGAAATTTCAAGTTCGATACTTGATTAAATTTCTGAAAATTTATTTTCTGAAATTCGATTGTTTTTCACTTAATTTTATCTGGTCTAACGGTCTATACAGTTCTTATTGCGCATAATTCTAATCAGGATGACATCCAGAGAAGTTCTAGCCATTGGAACCGACTCCCAGCCACCAATACTCTTCAGGGGAGACTTTGATCAGTGGAAAAGTCGGTTCATAGATTTCATTGAAAGACATGAAATGAAGGATTTAATTAGAAAATCTCTGAGGGAAGGAATAATGACAATTCCAACAAAACCTTATACTCATGTGAAGGAGAATGGAGAAAAAGTACCAGCTCAGCTTCAATTAAGACTTAATGCATACTCTGATGAACAGAAAAAGAGACATGAAGCTGACCAATTAGCCCGATCTTTCCTATTGAATGGAATGACTGAAGAGATTTCAAAAGAGATTTTTCTCACATTAGATCGCGAAAGGGCTACAGGAAAACTGATATGGGAACATATAGAGAAGTGTATGACAGGATCAAAAATGTCATCAAAAGTTAAGGCTATGGAAGCTGAGAACTCTGCGTTAAAGAGAATGATTTCTGATCAGAAAGCTCAAATACAGAAGAAAGAGTCTGTTGCGAGCAACGAGAAGAAATTCAAAGATTTGGAGAGTGCAAACACTGAGCTTGAAAAGAAAATATCTGAGTTTGAAAAGAAGTTCTCAGATCTGTCAAAGAAGGGTGTTGAAGAGAAGAAGGTGATTGAGCTTCAAAGTTTAAAGCTTTCTCAAAAAGTTGAAGACTTTGAGAAAGTAATCATTCTAGAAAGAGATCAGTTTGCCGAGGAGAAGAAGGCAACTGAACAAAAGATTGCCGGATACTTAAAAGAAATATCAGATGGTAGAAAGGGTGCTAAGAAAGGATTTGAAGAAGAAGAGAGAAGCAACGTTGAAACTGCAATAAAGAAGCTTACCGAGAAGCTATCTGAATTATCTAAAAGTGTTATGACAGAGAAGAAAAAGAAGTCTGCATTTGAGAAGAAGATTGAGCTCCTTATCAAAGAACGAGACAGTTATTCTTCAAAGGTAAAAGAGCTTCAAGATATTATTTCAAAGACGGTGGTGGTGACTGAGCGAACGACTCCAGAGTCAAAAATCCACTCACCTAGAAATGATTCAGTTGGTTCTAACAAACCAGCCTCAAGCTCACATCAGAAAACTGCTCTTTTTAAAAGGTCAGTTAAATCTTCTAATCAGATTCATTCTACTAATCTTTTCTATGACAGGAATATAGATTGTTCAGGTACATATAGAAGAAGAAACAACTTCCAGGATGAAGCTGAACTGGTCTGGAACAAGAAACCAGTTAAAGAAGAACTGAAATGTAAAAGCTCATGTGTACATACGCAGAATGCCGAGAAGAACAATGCGCTGAAAGGTAAACCTGATTTTGTTTACTCGAGAGATAAATTAATCAGTTTGTCAGGTAAGAAATTTTATTGTTCTTATTGTCGTACACATGATCCTGCTCACAAGACTAGTGACCATTACTGGTATGGTTCTTATTCCGTAACCCCCATACGAACTGCAACTAACACTTATGGACCCAAATACCAGTGGGTACCAAAGAAAACTAAACCTGTGTTGTAGGCACCTACTGTCAAGGGGGAGTAGGAGAACGAAGGCTTCTAAGTAAATCAGCTTAGAACCCGGACTTCAACGAAGTTAATGACTTCTAAACACAACAGTTTAGGACTCGTACTTCAGTCATCAAAATACCTTACTCCTGTGCTGATAAGAGACTGTACTCCAATACTCGAATGAGGAAATCAACCTTCAAGGGGGAGTACATACATACTTTTCTGAAATTTTATGCATATCTTTAACACTGATAATGTTCTGATGCATAATTTCAGGGGGGGTAAAAAGGTGATGACTTCTGATTATTTCTGATCAGAACTCGTACTTTAAACGTTTTACTGCTTTTTGTCTTTTCAATTTAAGTGAATAAATTTTACTTTGACTTGACATAAGACTTTTGCAGAAGTTTTGAGAGATGCTTAAAAGATCATATGTTTATGACTTTAAGCTTTGCTTCATGAGATATAAGATCGCACGTTAAGGTATTATCCTTTATCTTAATCTCATATATGGTTGAAAGTCGGACAACTTTCAATCAATGAAAACATGTTCTAAATGTTCAAATCACTTTCCGATTCTTCAACCAGATTTTGTAATTCGGAAGTGTGATTTTCAATGTTTTCTTATTCAATTGAGCTTTAACTGTTAAGTTAAACCATTCTGAGCATCATATGCATCATAGGAAAACAAGGATTTCATTGTGCTAGGACTTAACACAACTTCTATGGAATCACATTAACCTGTGATTTCTACCCATGAAGTTAATCCATAGTGATTGAGTGTGAGAAGTCAAAAGAAATGAGTGTATCAAACAGAAAAAGTAAGTTTGATTAGAGTGAGCTAAATGTTTAAAAGAAAGAGCGTGCGAGAACAGAGTTAAAAGAATATCACAACTCTGCACCAACTTTTTCTGAGCCGGGCAACCACATTACTAGTGTTTCACAAATCTTTGGTGAACATTATTGAAACAGGCAACTAGCCCATGCCAACTCTTGCTCAAACCTCACCAACTACTCATTTTCTTCTCAACAAGAAAGTGTTTCACATTTTCAAAGGGGATGCAACACATTTGCTATCTGATTTTCATTTGGAAAATCTGGATATTGAAAAGAAGGAAGTCTACCCCACCTTCACACTTCAATCATGCACATTGAGTCTGTGTTTAACTTACTGTTGTCTCAGTGGTTTACACAATTTTGAGCCGATAAGCAATCATCAAGTGCTTAATTCTTTCTATCACAAGCACGAACACACAAGGAATTTGTTTATTTGTCATAACGTTTATAGAAACTACCTTTGTGGTGTTTCGATGATTAAATGGAAGCCCTGGGGGAGTCAACATCAAACAGCTCCTTTCCAATGTGTATTTGTTACACACAGTGACTTAGTGTTACTGACAGGCATGTTAACTAATTCATTAGTTGATTCAGGTGTTACATGATTATTTTGTCTAGATTTGCAAAGATCTGGATAAATATCTTTTGAATTGACGGATCAGTGGCTCCAAGTGACAGACATTTCTTACTGAAAGTTTTGATGCAGTCGTTGCACTTTTCATCAAAAAGGGGGAGAATGACTACACAAGAAATGGCAAAGATCACATGTTTCAAGAATCACGTCGAAGATTGAATTCTTTAAAGAGCAAGTATTCTGAAGATATGCTGATTCGAGAGAAATTTTCTTTGAAGATACTTTGCTGAAGAATTTCGAGCTAAAACTGAAGATAATTTCTTCCCAATATCCAAGAAAGATAATCTACATCTTTTGGGGAGTTTACTATATCTTGAAGACTAAGAGAGAGAGATTGCATCTTCTTCTGTGCTGAAAAAGAAGATCGTATTGCTAAATCATTTTCATAATGATCTTGATCCAAAGGGGGAGATTGTTAGGACACTGTCTCATTGGATTCAAGATCATCCAATACGAAGATCGCAATCTGAAGTTAATACTGAAAGTCACTCTCAACCATAGTCTAGGGTCTACTTTGTAATAAATGTCAAAGTTATGTTTTAATATCTAAATATCTAGATATTATTATTTAGATATTTAGTTAGTTATTTTATTAGTTTAATTAGTTTAGTTATTATATTAGTTTTAAATATAATATCTAGATATCTAGATATTATGTTGTTTTGTTTGTTAAGCAAAGTCTCTCAACAACATAGAAAAAACAATAACAATCACACATACACAACACATATTGAAGGTGAAATCAAGAACATCATAGAGAAAGCTCAAACTGTAAACCTTATCAACCCTTTGTAATCCGCGTTTATAATCTAAACAGGTTGGTAATCGTTATATCTTTGTTGTTTGATTTATCTGGTAAACGATCACGGACTCACACAATTATTATGGTCTATATATATATATATATATCAGTATGTGTATCGTAGGTACCCCTATAGTTGTGTTGCAAAAGATAATAAACTTGTGAATATTATCAGTGTTATTTATGATCATATGAATTCAGATTCAACAAAGTGGTATCAGAGCCTGCGTTCATGGCGTCTAGCGGAAGCGGATTACAACCACAACTTCCAAAATTGAATGGTAGAAATTACCACCACTGGAATATTCAAATGAAGGTTCTATATGAATCACATGAACTATGGAACATCGTCGAGAATGGGTATACAGAACCACAGGACTTGTCAAAATTGACACCACAACAAACAAACGATTTAAAATAAAATAAGAAGGACACGAAGGCGTTGTTCTTCATATTTCAGGCTGTGGATGAAGTAATTTTCGAGAGGATTTCTTCATCCTCAACGTCAAACACTACTAGAAAATTGCTTATTTCCGACAGAACACCGACGGAAAAATAACATTTGCGACGGATACACTATCCATCGGTGATCCGTCGGAAAATATATTCATTTCCGACGGATCACCGACGGACATAAAATTATTTTATTTTTGTTTTTTTTAATATTTAAAGCCGTCGGTAATTACCGACGGACCTAAGGAATTCCATTGGTAATCCATCGGTAATTACGTATGTATGTATGTATATATAGTATGTATGTGATCATGTATGTATGTATGTATGTATATGCTCATGTATGTATGTATATGATCATGTATGTATATGCTCATGTAGGGGTGTAAATTATGCGAGCCGAGTTCGAGTATCATTATACTCGACTCGAACTCGAAACTCGATTATCAAGCTCGAACTCAACTCGAAAACTCGCGAGTAGTGAAAATACAAACTCGACTCGAACTCGATAACCAATTTCCAAACTTGAACTCGAACTCGAGCTCGTTTCAAGCTTGAATCGCAACTCGAACTTAAGCTCGAAAACTCGAATCAAGCTCGAACTCGTTTAATACATAAAAGAACTTAAGGTGAACCCACTTTTAAAGGGTACTCCTACTAAAACAAGCACATAGACTCAAGCCCTTAGGCTCAAGCCATTTAGCAAAAACAAAGAATGTAAAAACAAGGGAGGGAAAGGTCAATATATAGTGGAGTTCTAAGCTTTGGGTTTTATATCCACCAATGTGGGATTGATTAGAGACACATCCTATATCTTTTACACTATCATTTTCCATTTTAAAAAAAAATGAGTTTGTTATTATTATTATTATTATCATCATCATCATCAATTAAATTAAAATAATATTACTAATTATTATTATTATTTTGTTTATATATCGAGTATCTCACGAGCTTATCAAGTCGAGTATGAGGTTCCTCGACTCGACTCGTTAGTATATCGACCCGAGCTTATTCGAGTCGAGTGTTGACCGAGTTTTGACCAAGTCGATCTCGAGTAGCTCGCGAGTTGTCTCATCTCATTTACACCCCTATGCTCATGTATGTATGTATGTATATGATCATGTATGTATATGCTCATGTATGTATGTATATATATATGATCATGTATGTATATGCTCATGTATGTATGTATATGATCATGTATGTATATATGTATATGATCATGTATGTATGTATGTATATATGTATGTATGTATTTGATCATGTATGTATATGCTCATGTATGTATGTATATGATCATGTATTTATGTATGTATATGATCATGTATGTATGTATGCATGTATATACATGTCGTATGCATATAAGTGTGTGTGTGTATGTCTAGATCATGTATTGTATGTAATATGTATGTCTATAGATCATGTCAATGTCATGTGTGTATGTATGTATATATGTTTATAGATCATGTCTATGTATGTGTTTATATATGTATGTATGTATGTCTATTATGTATATATGTATTGCTTGTATGTATATATGTATATGTCGTATGCGTATAAATGTCTGAATGTCATGTACAAGTTTCCGTTAACGTGAAAAGATAACGGCCGTTAACTGTTTCAGTTAAATTCAGTTACTTCATGGGTATATATATACATATGTATGTATGTATGTATGTATGTATGTGTATAGATGTATGTATATGTGTATGACACGTTTGGTCCCTAATCTAACTGGAATTAACGGAAAAAGATAACGGTCGTTAACTGTTTCCGTTAAGTCCAGTTACTTCAAGGGTATTTTAGTCAATTTAAATATAATTTATTTAATAATTTTAATATATAATAATTTATTTATAATTTTAGTACTACTAAATAATATTAATAATTTATTTATTTTAATTTTTAAAAAAATCCGTCGGTAAATACAGACGGAAATTCCGTCGGAAATCCGTCGGTGATTTTCCGAAAATTCTAAAAAAAGTAAGCGGGCATAAAGCCCCAATTACTGAACTCTTGACTCCCTCTGTCCCGTCTCACTCACCCTCTCGTCTCCCTGTCGTCTCTCCCTCTCGTCTCACTCTCCCTCTCGTCTGCCTCTCGATTTCCCTCGTTTCCCTCTCGATTTCTCGATCAGTTCCTCTCGACTCCCTCTGTCTCGTCTCACTCTCCCTCTTGGCGATGACCTCCATCTCGGTGACACCTCCATCTCGGCGACAACCTCCAACTGAAATCGATCATCACCACCTCCACTTGTTCAAGTATTGATTTGAGCCCTTAAATGTGTGTGTGTGTATGTAAATCTCTGTGTGTGTGTGTTAATCTGATTAATAATCTGTGTGTGTATAAATCTCTGTGTGTGTATGTTTGTTAATCTGATTAATCTGTGTGTGTATGTTAATCTGATTAATCTGTGTGTGTGTTAATATGATTAATAATCTTTGTGTGTGTATAAATCTGTGTGTGTGTATGTTTGTTAATAATCTCCGTGTGTATAAATCTCTGTGTGATTATGTTTGTTAATAATCGAGGTATGAGCTATGAGGTATAAATCTCTGTGTGTATGTGTATAAATCTCATTTAGCCATATAAATCTATGTGTATGTATGTGTGTATAAATCTCATTTATTTAAAATACTGACACTTGTTTTAGTTTAGGTGTAACTGTTATGAGGTATGAGCTATGAGGTAGGCAAGTTGATATGGCTTGGCGACAATCATTTGGCCATGAACAATTGAAATTGATATGAGCATATTGTATATTCAAATTGATATGAGTTCTTTTAGCTTATGAAAACGCCATTTTTGGTTTGATAAATGTTTTTGTATGATTTGGTTTGATAAACTTGTGATATTAATTAGTTGGATTGTCAATTATTGGACAAACATTAGGTTGATAAATGGAAACATTTGGTATGATTTAGGATGTGATTATACTTGATTTTATTTATTTAGTTTAGTTTAGTTGCCAATTGTTAGGCAAACATGAGGTTGATATACGGAACTATTCATTTTATAGTCGTTATGCCGCCGAAATTTTAAAAATCATATGTTTGACTTTCCAATAGTCAACCACTACACTTAGAGTTTTAGAGTCATCTAAAACTCCTCTAAACCTATGGTTTGACTTTCAAGAAGGCAAACCATTACATGTAGTGTTTAATAGACTTCTAACTTCGTTGACACCTACGGTTTGACTTTTAAATAGTCAAACCATTACACGTAGGGTTTTAAACTTTCCAAAACACCTTTCTTTGATTGTAACCTACGGTTTTGACTTTTCAATAGTCAAACCATTACATTTAGAGTTTTAGAGTCATCCAAAACTCCTTTAAACCTATGGTTTGACTTTCAAGAAGGCAAACCATTACATGTAGTGTTCAATAGACTTCTAACTTCGTTGACACCTACTGTTTAACTTTTAAATAGTCAAACCATTACACGTAGGGTTTTAAACTTTCAAAAACACCTTTCTTTGATTGTAACCTACGGTTTTGACTTTTCAATAGTCAAACCATTACACTTAGAGTTTTAGAGTCATCCAAAACTCCTCTAAACATATGGTTTAACTTTCAAGAAGTCAAACCATTACATTTAGTGTTCAATAGACTTCTAACTTCGTTGACACCTATGGTTTGACTTTTAAATAGTCAAACCATTACACGTAGGGTTTTAAAAGTCATCCAAAGCTCATCTAAACCTACGGTTTGACTTTTCAATAGTCAAACCATTACATCACCTCTATCTTCATCATGTTGATTAACTACTTCTTTCTTTGTTGTAGTGGTTGAATATGTCGACAGATAGAGGATGGATGTATAGAAAGAACGACCTTTTCAATGGACCTTCGATGAGTGGATACGACAAAGAGAACCTCATCTTGATGCAGTTGCACAAGATAAAGCTCGAGATGAAAGGTTTTCTACTTGGTTCGAACAACACGTGAGTACAAAAATATGAAATTTACGTATGTAATGTTACACATATGTAATTTATTTCTTATTTGTGGTTTTATAGGTCATGCTCGGATCAACCGATTTCTCCGATCATTTGAAATCCCTAGCACGTGGACCGGGCCGATATGCTTGCTCGCATAAGGGATATTGTGTTAATGGTTACAAGTTTCATACAGTAACACATGTTGTTGGACGTGTCACACATAATATTGGCGTATGTGTGAGAGGATTTTGTTATGACGACTCCGAGTTTGACTATTATGGATTGTTGGACGACGTGTTAGAGGTGGAGTATTACGGTGTGGGCTATTGTGTTGTGGTTTTGTTCATGTGTACATGGTTTGATAGTCCAGAGGGAGTTAGAGTCGACCCTAAACATGGGTTGGTTGATATCAAATACAAGTCCAGACTCAGAGGTGAGGACTATTACGTCCTAGCATCACAAGCGGAACAAGTGTATTACACACCCTATCCTTCAAGAAGTAAGGATTTAAAGGACTAGTGGGAAGTTGTGAAGACCAAAGCCCGTGGAATACATGAAGTTGCAGAAAGGGGGCTATCGATGAGTTGGATGATGATAACGTGGATGGAGAACCGTTCTTTCAAATAAATGAACGGGTAACTCATAATACAAACAATTGGGTAAATGAGGACCTCGATTCCGTCCTTCTTGTCACTGGGGAGCTCAACGTAGTCACCACAAATGACGAATCTAGCGACGAGGAAGATGCATCAAATCACGAAGCTAGCGACGAGGAAGAAGAATTTGAAGACATGGACGATGATGAAGATAACGTAGACGAACTTATGTTATCTTATCACTCATCTGAGAACTAGTGTACCTTTCTTATGTAGACATTATTCATAATAATTATATCCTTATTATATGTTTGTACACTTATATTTTTGGGTCTTATGATTTATGTACACTTATATCATTGTGTGCTAACCATTCTCTATTTTTAGATGTGGGGACGCCCTTCTAGGGGTAGTAGGGGTAGGGGCAGTAGCAGCTCCGTCGGGCATGGTGACCCCCACGCCGATGAGTCCACCTTTGTTGCATCTATCGAGGACGGACTAGATCAGATCTAGTCTGATGACGGGCTTCAGACGCTGTCGACTGCAGCGGGCTCGAGGGTTTGAGGCCCGAATGTTGCATCACAGACGCTCCATCCGAGTTAGCAACCACCACTTTTTTTGTCTGAAGCGGGCGGGTAAGTAGATGTGATATATTATTTATTATAGTACATAATAAACCGATTCTAATGTTTTTTATGTTGTATATTTTGCAATTGTGAAGGTTTAGTGACAAGTCGACAATCCGGAGGGCCATTTCCGTTTTTAAGTCCATGTTCGATGGTCCGTGGGCTCATTTTAGGGATGTCCCTGAGGAGCACTATCCACGAATGCTGGATCGTTTATGGGTAGGTATTTTACTCTATTTAACTAATTGAGTGGATTAATTTTTACTTAATCCAAACAATGTGTTTGCAGTTATATTATAGTTGGCCTCCTAAGATGGACGCCGACGTAGTAGCTGCATTCTGGCGTACCCTAAGTAATAAGTTATAACACCCTAAATTCTAGAGAAATAAAAATTCGAAAATTTTGCAATATGACGGCTATAAGCTGAGTAAACTTGGTTAAACCAAAACCTGTCATAACAAACCTAGAGTTTCACCCCGAGAACAGAGAATATAGTTGTAGCCTTTAAAAAGAATCAAATGAAGAATAATACTTAACAACCTAATAATCTAACTTAAACAAGAAAAACTAATATCGGGTGTTGCTATTCTTCCAAAATGTGTAACCACTATCACCATCGTATCGGTCAATAAATCAACTCAAAAAGACCGCTCTCGACCCTTAGGTCGTCTGCTCAATCCCGACGAATCCCATCGCTAGATTGACCTGCTATACATGTCATTTTAAGAAAAAGTGTTAGGTTAATGCCTAGTGAGATCAAACAGTTGTATTGAAAAATACTCAACGATAATCGTAAATAAGGTAAGTGGAGTATGATAGGAATAATAGTGCTTTTTATTATGAACAGTTACCTCTTGGTTTAACGGAGGAGACCCGCTTACTAACACAAGTGACGGAACACAAAAGTAGGCCACTTGATGGTCAGTAAAGCCAAAACACATAAAAGTACACGCAAGGGATGTTAGGCTCAGTGGCTTTAAACGTACACCCTCGAAAAGTCAACTTCAACCTAAAAGGGCCCTTACGCTGAGATCCTCATCCAATATCGTAATACTTAGCACGTAGGACTTATAACCCAATCCGATGCCTAAACGTGCCTCGACAAGAGAAACTAATGTCCCAACGTCGGACTAAATGCAACAACAATTATGGGGTCATGACTCCCAAGAGAAATCAAATATGCCATATAGAGCAAATCGGTCAACTGATAATTCAACGTTAAAATGTGTCATCCAATACATTGACAAATGAAAGTTCCCATATAATGCTCGCATATTTTACCAAGAGGTTTCAAGTTGATATATAAATCACATACCCATATTTTAACCATTTGGGTCACTTTAATAATTTAGGTTCTAGCATGGCTTTCTACATGTTCAAACCAAGGCCATTGTAAAACCAGTTTTCAAGGTACAAACTTATCAGCAGTTCAACATGAAATTTCATCAATACATTGCTAAATGAATCTTTAAAGCTAGAGAATGGAAAACATGATGCCAAATCTTATTCTCACATAAATCCCAAATATCCTTTTCTTTTCTTGAAATTTCATCCAAATACATAAACCCTAGAATCCCCAAAATTAGGGTTTTAGGTGATAAAGCACCCCAAGTTCTATAAGTGAAAATGGAGATGTCTAGTAGGTTAAAATCTTGATTTTGACATGTATAGAGTTTATGAAAAGAATGAACTCACTAGTTAGGTTTCTTGATGAGAAAACATAGAAAACCAAGTATGTTGAGGAGAGGATGTACATCCCAACTATCCAAGTTAGCTCTTTAAATCTTGATGCACTAAAAGGACTCAAATAGCTTCCAAGCTTGATAAAAGGCACCTAGGGTTCCTTAAATTCGCACTAAAATGAAGAAGAAGTGTGCTGGTGGGAAATAAATGAGGAGATAAGGGGGAAAATCTGTCTATAGGACCTGCAGGGCATTCCGGCGGCTTTGTCTGCAGCTTGGAGGCCACGCACTAACCCGCGCGTGTCTCTAGGATCCGAGTATCCAGTGAGTTCCACGGCATGGGCCGTGGCTTGGAGGTCGCGCCCTAGCCCGCGTAACCCACTGCCCTCTCAGCTAAAACTCAAAACTTAATTCCAAACCAAGGCACGATTTCTAAAGTTCAAGGTTTTAGATTGATTCCATATAAGAAATTCCTAAAGCTTAACAAATAGATTCATAAAAAGACTCCTACATACAATAGATTTTACGGGTGTTACAATCCTCCACAACTTGAAGAGGCGAAATCCTAGTTATGCAAATAAGTGAGGGTACCTTCGCTTCATATCCTCTTCGGCTTCCCAAGTCACATTGGCACCGCGATGGTGCTTCCATTGCACCTTCACCATTGTGACCTATTTATGCCTAAGTCTTTTGATCTCCCTCTCTAAAATGGCCTCCGGTTCTTCGACACAACGGTTTTCGTCTACCCGATTCTCCGATAACGGTATCACACGTTCGTCTTCCACCAAACACTTTCGTAGATAGCACACATGGAACGTAGGGTGGATTCCGTCCATCTCCGGAGGTAGATCTAACTTGTAGGCTTGGAGTCCAATACGCTCAAGAATAATAAATGGTCCAAGGAAACGGGGACTTAACTTCCCTCGCCTTCCAAACCGAATCAAGCCTTTCCAAGGAGACACCTTTAAAATCACACTATCCCCCACTTGAAACTCCACCGGTCTTCTTTTCTTGTCGACGTAGCTTTTCTGTCGATCCTGAACTTCTTTCAAGCGTTCTCGGATAGCCTTGACCTTATCGGCTGTCTCTTGCACGATCTCTGGGCCAGCAAATTGTTTCTCCCCCGCCTCCAGCCAACACACGGGAGTTCTACACTTTTGCCCGTACAAGGCTTCAAATGGTGCCATCCCGAGGCTAGAGTGATAACTATTGTTGTATGCAAACTCCACCAAAGGTAGATGGGTATCCCAACTACCGTCAAAATCGATCACATAAGACCTAAGCATATCCTCCAAGGTTGGAATCGTCTTCTCGCTTTGCCCGTCCGTCTGTGGGTGGTATGTTGTGCTCAAATTCACCCTTGTGCCCAATTCTTGATGTAGGGCTCCCCAAAATCTTGATGTAAACCGGCTATCACTATCAGAGACTATAGACAAGGGTATACCATGTCTAGAAACCACTTCGTCTATATACAGCTTTGCCAGCCTATCCATTGGCAAAGTTTCTTGCATTGCTAGAAAATGCGCACTCTTTATCAAACGATCAACAATCACCCAAATGGTGTCATTCCCTCTCAAAGTCTTCGGTAACTTGGTCACAAAGTCCATAGTAATCATGTCCCACTTCCACTCGGGTATTTCTAATGGTTGAAGGCTCCCATAAGGTCGTTGGTGCTCAACCTTCACTTGAGAACACGTCACGCATCGCTCCACATAGCGTGCCACATATAACTTCATACCTGGCCACCAATATTGTAGCTTTAAGTCCCTATACATTTTTGTACTCCCTGGGTGGATAGAGTATTTGGACTTGTGTGCTTCTTCCAATAGTAGCTCCAGGTTCCCGCCAATATTTGGCACCCAAACTCGCCCATCGAAGCAGTTCATCCCTCGGCTATCTTTAGTCAAAAGTAGGCATTGCTTGACCATTACTTCATCTTTGGGGTTCTCTTCCAGTAAGGCCTCGTTTTGTCATGCTTTAATTCTTTCCAAGAGGCTTGACACTAACTCAATCCTCGTAAGCTTGGTTTGAAGCCTCCCACTGTACTCTTTCCGACTCAAGGCGTCGGCCACCACATTCGCTTTCCCCGGGTGGTAAAGTAGTTCACAATCGTAATCCTTGAGTAGTTCCAACCATCTTCTTTGCCTCATGTTGAGCTCCTTCTGATCAAAGATGTACTTCAGGCTCTTGTGGTCCGTGTACAAGGTACACTTCGTGCCATAAAGGTAATGTCACCACAACTTCAAAGTGAACAGTACCACTGCTAATTCCAAGTCATGAGTGGGGTAATTCTTCTCATGTACCTTTAGTTGCCTTGACGCATAGGCGATCACCTTTCCCCTTTGCATAAGTATACACCCAAGCCCCATCTTGGATGCATCGCTATAGACTACAAAGTCCTCCGATCCTTCCGACAAAGATAAAATCGGAGCCTCACACAATTTCCTTTGTAATGTCCGAAAAGCTTCTTCTTGAGATTCGGTCCATACGAACTTCACATTCTTTTTGGTCAACGCCATCAACGAAGATGCAATCTTAGAGAAGTCTTGTATGAACCTACGGTACTAGCCTGCCAAGCCCAAGAAGCTCCGAATCTCGGATGGGCTTTTGGGAGGTTCTCAATTCATCATAGCTTCGATCTTCGCTGGATCTACCTTCACTCCGTCTTTCGTGACTACGTGCCCCAAAAACTGCACTTCCTTCAACCAAAATTCGCACTTGAAAAATTTAGCGTAAAGCTTCTATTTTCTCAAAAACTCCAAAACATCACGGAGGTGTCGCGCGTGATCGGACTCGTCCATGGAGTAAATCAGAATATCATCAATAAATACGATGACCGACTTATCAAGAAAGGGTCGACACACACGGTTCATTAAGTCCATGAACACCGCCGTGGCGTTTGTCAAGCCAAAGAGCATCACCAAGAACTCATTGTGGCCGTAGCGCGTTCTGAATGTGGCCTTCGGTATGTCGTCCTCCTTGACTTTCACTTGGTGGTAACCGGAACGTAGATCGATCTTCGAGAAACAACCCGCTCCTTGAAGTTGGTCAAATAAGTCATCGATTCTAGGGAGTGGGTACTTGTTCTTCACAGTCACCTTATTCAACTCCCTATAGTCGATGGACATTCGCATGGTGCCATCTTTCTTCTTCACAAACAGGACCGGTGCTCCCCACGGCGGCGAGCTCGGTCTCACAAACCCCTTCTCAAGAAGATCTTGTAACTGACCCATCATCTCTTTCATCTCTGACGGGGACAGGCGATATGGGGATCTGGCTATTGGGGTTGCTCCCGGTGCTAGATCAATCTTGAACTCCACCTGACGATCGGGTGGTAACTCAGGAAAGTCGTCCGGGAACACATCGGGGAACTCATTCACTACCTCTACATCCTCTAGCTTTTTCTTCTCAAGTTTGGCGTCTATCACGTATGCCAAAAAGGATGAGCATCCTTTCGATAAACACTTTCGTGCCTTCACCATGCTTATAATTGCTACTTCGCCTTTTCGCCTTTCGCCATACACGGTCACCACCTCAACATCCGAAATTAGCATTCGGATCAACTTCTTCGCACAAAGGATTTCGGCATGGTTATTCGACAACCAATCCATACCGATGACAACATCAAATCTACCAATGACCATTGGCATTAGATCAACCGGGAATTCTCTCCCTTCAATTTCTAACTTACAACCCTTAAGGACATCTCAAACTATTACTTGATCACCATCCGCCTCCTCTAAACTAGTAGTGGGCATGGATATCTTTTGGTAAAATGAACTTGACACGAACGAAAAACTAGCTCCTGAATCAAATAAAACATGTGTGGGTATGGAGTTTAGGAGAAACGTACCCGACACTACATCTGTCGATGCCTTCGCTTCCTCGGTAGTCATCTGGAATGCTCTTCATGTTGCTTTCGGAGGGTCCACTTTCTTTCCCCGTTGAATCCCGTCTTCATTTTCGAGCACTCGCTCCTAATGTGTCCTGGTTCCTTACACCCAAAATTTTTTTGCCCTTTGATCGGACAATCTCTGAAACTATGGTCGGGCTTTCCATATTTAAAACAGGGCTCGGTTCCCGAGTTGCAAGGAACATCTCATCTCGGGTCAACTCCTCGTTGATTATTGTTGTTGAACTGTCTCGATCTCTTAGAGGGCATCAAACTTCCTCCAATCTTCTTTTCTTAACTACACCACTCCTCTCCAGCGTGTACAGACCGTAAGAATCCTCCACTAGTTGTGCCTCCTCGATTGCCTCTCTAAGAGTAGAGGCTTTCGACACTCGTACCATGTTCATCATCTCGGTAGGCAAACCCTTGATATAAGCTTTAATCTTCTCTCTTTCGGTGGGGACCAGATGTCCCACCAAACCCAGTTTATCCATAAATAGCTTGTTGTATTCCTTGACTGACAAATTCCCTTTCTTCAACCCCCGGAATTCTTCAATGATGTGGTCCATGGCTCGCTCGTTACAAAATTCTTCCATCACCTTTTTCTAGAAAGTCTCCCAACTTAGTTTGGCCAACACGGTGGCCTCAATGGAAGTGGAATATACATTCCACCATGTGAGGGCCGCCCCTCTAAGCATTTGAGACCCAAAAACAACTTTCTGATTTTCCCCACACTTGCTTGATCGAAAGGCTTGCTCCATTTCCCGGATCCTGTTCATGCATGCCATTGGGTCATCGGAGCCTTTGAACTCTGGTGGTCGGCACCCGAGAAATGCCTTAAAAGTGCAAGTCTTCAGTACTTGCCTTGCTTATGGGGTTGGAGTTTCATTAGAAGGAATTGCGGGTCCGGTACGCCCGAATCCCGCCACCAAGATATTCTTCGCAACCGCTTCATTCCTACGGTTGCTAGCATCCCGGTCTTCTAGTAGCTTTAGAAACATTTCTTGTTGTTGAGCCATCGCCGCATTCATGGCCTGCATCATCCGATCCATCATTCTTGATTCTGGAGTCAATTTTTCCATTATTGCTTCGGACGAAGCGATATTGCGATGGGGCACATGCTCAGGCCCTCCGCCCAACATATTTTGTGGTCGAGGGGGCAAATCCGCTGTTATGACTCTAGGGTGGTCGGTCGTAGATGCCGATGCCTCTTGGCCCTTAGGCCGATTCCGAGTGTTTGCTATTGACTGCCACACAACACGAGAATATAGATGAGATAAGAATTATATTAATTATAAACAAGGAAACGTACTACTACATTCATTAATCCTCATAACAATGGAAAACATGCATAATCATGTAAAACATTCTCATAATAACGTTAGCTAAGCGAAATTATGAACATGCGATACGTAAGAATTTTCCTCTCCGTTATCATAACTCTCAATTTGGGTAGTTTCTGTCGACTCTAAGACCATCCTATCTTAGAAATTCTACCCCATCTCACTCGATCATGACTTAAAATCACAGTTTAAGTCTAGGTATTCTACATTCATACCTAGTTCACTTAAACTACTGCTCTGATACCAACTTATAACACCCTAAATTTTAAAGAAATAAAAATTCGAAAATTTTGCAATATGACGGCTATAAATTGAGTAAACCTGGTTAAACCAAAACCTGTCATAAAAAACCCAGAGTATCATCCCGAGAACGGGGAATATAGTTGTAGCCTTTACAAAAGAATCAAATGAAGAATAATACTTAACAACCTAATAATCTAACTTAAACAAGAAAGATTAATATCGGGTGTTGCTATTCTTCCAAAATGTGTAACCACTATCACCATCGTATCGGTCAATAAATCAACTCAAAAAGACAGCTCTCGACCCCTAGGTCTCCTGCTCAATCCCGACGAATCCCATCGCTCGATTGACCTGTTATACATGTCATTTTAAGAAAAAGTGTTAGGCTAAAGCCTAGTGAGATCAAATGGTTGTATTGAAAAATAATCAACGATAACCGTAAATAAGGTAAGTGGAGTATGATAGGAATAATAGTGCTTTTTATTATGAACAGTTACCTCTTGGTTTAACGGGGGAGACCCGCTTACTAACACAAGTGACGGAACACAAAAGTAAGCCACTTGATGGTCAGTAAAGCCAAAACACATAAAAGTACACGCAAGGGATGTTAGGCTCAGTGGCTTTAAACGTACACCCGCGGAAAGTCAACTTCAACCCAAAAGGGCCCTTACGTTGAGATCCTCATCCAATATCGTAATACTTAGCACGTAGGAATTATAACCCAATCTGATGCCTAAACGTGCCTCGACGAGAAAAAACTAATGTCCCAACGTCAGATAGAGCAAATCGGTCATATAGAGAAATCAAATATGTCATATAGAGCAAATCGGTCAACTGATATATCAACGTTAAAATGTGTCATCCAATACATTGACAAATGAAAGTTCCCATATAATGCTCGCATATTTTACCAAGAGGTTCCAAGTTGACATATAAATCACATACCCATATTTTAACCATTTGGGTCACTTTAATAATTTAGGTTTTAGCATGGCTTTCTACATGTTCAAACCAAGGCCATTGTAAAACCAGTTTTCAAGGTACAAACTTATCAGCAGTTCAACATGAAATTTCATCAATACATTGCTAAATGAATCTTTAAAGCTAGAGAATGGAAAACATGATGCCAAATCTTATTCTCACATAAATCCCAAATATCCTTTTCTTTTCTTGAAATTTCATCCAAATACATAAACCCTAGAATCCCCAAAATTAGGGTTTTAGGTGATAAAGCACCCCAAGTTGTATAAGTGAAAATGGAGATGTCTAGTAGGTTAAAATCTTGATTTTGACATGTATAGAGTTTATGAAAAGAATGAACTCACTAGTTAGGTTTCTTGATGAGAAAACATAGAAAGCCAAGTATGTTGAGGAGAGGATGTAGATCCCGACTATCCAAGTTAGCTCTTTAAATCTTGATGCACTAGAAGGACTCAAATAGCTTCCAATATTGAAGAAAGGCACCTAGGGTTCCTTAAATTAGCACTAAAATGAAGGAGAAGTGTGCTGGTGGGAAATAAATGAGGAGAAAAGGGGGAAAATCCGTCTATAGGACATGCAGGGCATTCCCACGACTTGGTCTGGGGCTTGGAGGCCGTGCACTAACCCGCACGTGTCTCTGGGGTCCGAGTATCCAGTGAGTTCCACGGCTTGGGTCGCGACTTGGATCCGGAGTGAGTTTTGGGTCCAGATGATTTAGCAGGTTTGTTTAGTTTTGAATACTTGTATCTGGTTGTACTAGGATTTATATTGATTTATGTCTTCTTTTTAATAGGTATGGAACACCGATGCGTTCCGGCGTGTATCTGCGGCCAATACGGCCAATCGGGCCACCGAGCATGATGGGATGTCATCCAGACACTGTACCGGATCTATTAGTACCGCTATGCATCAGGACCGCATGGTAATTTATCATCCACTATACTAAATGTCTATAGTTGATGAATATATATATATATATACATGATTTTGTTACCTACAAACAATTTAAGTTGTCTATTGTAGAGAGTTGCATGGGGACGTGAGCCTACTAGCGATGAGGTTTTCGAGGCTACACACTGCACCAACATGAAGCTTGTTCTGGGTGCGACTGGTCCGCCCACGGATCCTTCGATCTTCGTTCACCCAAAGACGACTCGTATGTCGATAAGTTCAATTATGTATGTCTACATTTTTGCTTGTTTTATAAGATAGATAGAAATTATAGCAAACTTAGTTTGGGATGCCATTGTTGGGCAGACGATAGGATTGTTTTGATAAAAGCAGGTCATGGTTATATATATGTTCAAATTACAGTTGAAATGCTGCCGAATTTTCTATAGGTTAGTTGACTTGACAATGTCTACTTTGGTAAACTGTAGGAGAACTACCATCGAATTAGGGAGGAGGAGTACCCGGACTTAGCTCCTGACACTGTACCTACCAATGACGCCTAGTTGTGGGAGCGCAGTGTCGGAGGACGGCGTAAAGGCCGTATTTTTGGATGGGGGACCAGTCAGGATCCCTATTATGCTATGACCGGTGATTCAGGTGCCAGTTCGAGCGGGAGCTCGTGCAACCGTCGCGATGAGGAGGTATGCTTGTCAAATGTTGTTTAACATTGTTAATCATATGTTTGTTAAACGTTGTCTAACATTGTTCTATATATGTTTGTCAAATGTTGAATTTCAGTTTCAGGAGTTGAGACAGAGGGTAGAGAGAGAGGAAGCAAAGAGGATCCAAATGCAGGAGCGACTACAGAGAGAGGAAGCAGAGAGGATCCGGATGCATGAGCGAATAGAGAGAGATGAAGTAGAGAGGAGACAGATGCAAGAGCGACTTGAGCAGTTTGAGGCGTTCATGAGGAAGTTTCAAGATCACCCTTTCCCCCTCCGTAGGATTACATTTTGTATTTATAGATATTAAATTAAGGTTTTGTACAGTTTAAAATTTAATATTAAATAAAAATTGGCAGGTTTTGTACAAGTTATAAACTGGAATTTTTTTAATTTTTAATAATTTTAAAAAAATATATATATATATTACCGTCGGTAAATGATTTTTAATTTAATTTTTATTAATTAAATGTCCGTAGGAATTCCGTCGCTAACACCGTTGGAAACGATCCGTCGGTGATATTCCGTAGGTAATCCGTCGGAAAATGGTGACCGTCGGAAATTATCCACGCCGTCGGTGATCCGTTGGAAATGTAAGTCGTTGGTGATCCGTCGGTAATTTCCGTCGGTAATCTGAACCCTGACCACTGAAATACCGAGGACCATTTACTGACGGATTACACTTTTACCGACGGATCACCGAAGGATATGGCCGTCGGTGATAAGCATCATTTTTGTAGTGAAAAGAAGCATGGGATATGCTTTATAAAACCTATCATGAGGAAGAGAAAGTCAAGATTGTGAGGCTTCAGACTTTGAGATGTGAATTTTCAAATGACGTTAATCCTAGCACTTATGTAAATCAAGATGAAGTGTCAAGCCAATCTAAGACAAACACCAATTTAATTTTTGAAGTTAAGTGACGTTCAAACTTCTTGGAATTTAAATATATGAAAACAAATATCTTAAGTTTGTTTACTTGTTTAACGCTCAAATTTAGCTTAAGAGGCGTTTAATAAGCGCTTACCTAGTAAGAGTGATGACAAACACACAAAGTAGTAACTTCAACCAAATCTCTAAAGATGTTGATATTGTGAAGTCCAAATATTAAAAAGAAAACAACAATTTGGATAGCAATCTTGACAGAAATTATCCAGTTTCTTTACTGTAATGAAGGGAAAACAGGAAACTGGAATATATTATTAGAAGTGTAAAATGTTCAATCTTTTTCCTTTTTTCACATACCCATCACATAATACAAAGTTTAGATCGACTGTAGTGAAAGTAGGTAAATTTAGAAGAAAGGGGTAAGATTGGTGAAGATGCAGTGTAAAGAAAGGTCAAATGCTGTCAATAATAGACATCATAAAACTATTCATCTGATCATAAATATACCTTATGCACTCAACATTAAAAAAAAATTCAAAAAAGAAAAAAAAATCCCACCATAAATTAGTGGTTCATCATTGGGTTTACAATATTGTTCTTTTCAATATTTTTTAATCTTTCAGAAAGAAAAAAAAACTCACCTATGAAGTCCACACTCAAAACAAATAGGGACTAATAATGTCTTACATCAATAAGGTCTAAAAGTTCCTTGGTGGAAGAATGGGGCAACGCAAGCCGTTCCCCAGTAGCTCTGGTGCCATCCATGGCAGAGTTCCCCTAACTCCACCTGAAACCAAAGTGTTCTGCTTGATTTTTGACAGTCCCAGGTCACCTTCTCATAAACTTTACCAAGTAAAGTGTTTTGCTTGATTTTTGACGGTCCAAAGTCACCTTCTCGAATCCACCTATATCCATTGGATTTCAACCGATTAACACCCCTAATTGTATTGGTGTATTACACCAAGCATCCGCTTACAAAAAAGAAAAAGCATATTAAAACCTTAATACAACAACTTCAATATAGGTAGTACCTTGTGCTTAAAGAGTTGTTTTTAAGATTTTTATCCTAAATGCTTATATATGTAGTATAGATATATCACATCTAAATATAGGTGAATGTTAGATCAAACCAAAACCCCCTATGAGCATTAAAACTCTCATATAGAGAGTAATTTATCATAGACTAAAATCACTATAGCCACCAATTAATCCAGTAATTTTGTCTCATCACTATTGCCAACCAACTGACTTCTTACTCTTACTTTATGCAAAATTCCCAATGAGTACAATATCTGGTTTTTACCGCTTTGTTGACCAAGTGTAACGCTGTGTATACTTGTGCAAGCTTTATCATTTGCAAACTCAACATGTATTAATTAAAGCAAAGTTTATGTAATAGATCTACCAAGCCATCATTTCCCATTACAGAGCTGACTTCTGAAAAACGAATGAGATGTGAAATGAAGAAAAACCTCAAATTTACGTAAGTGAGCTCCCATATATAGCAGGATAATTTTGTGAGCGTTTTTATATGCTAAAAGAGCAGTAAAAAAGAGGTTATAGATATACTTGGGGTATTTGCTACCAAGAATCATATTTTGACCATATTTCCTCCAAACATAACCATCATCAAGGGATTCTTCAATGGCTATCCTCTTGGTAGCTTTTACTTGCTTCTTCTTCCTCCTAATGATTGAAGCATAGCTACTATCTCTGCAAACAGTCACTATATATTACATATCTACACATTGTATCTTGCTCTTCTATTTTTAATTAGCAACATTGATGTTATATTTTATATCTAGAAAACCTACAACTAATAAACACACATTTAAGCATATTTATACATATCAATAGCAACTTAGCAAGGTAGTTTAATCCTGCAGTAACAGAGAACTGTTAATTACTAAGAGAGAAGGTAGAGAAAAATTAATGTTTAGATATTCTCAGAGAATTTGGAATTAAAATTTTCATTTCCTACATGGTCCATCCATAAATTGCCATAATCAAGGGGTACTTAAAACTCTATAAGCAGGCACTCTTTCACGAGCTGAATCTATTAGAAAATAAAATAGAATCTTTTCTAAAAGTAAAATAGCATTCTTTTTTAATTGTATGTATTTTTAGTTAAACAACAATAAAGATTGTTGCACAAAAGTTATTGTAGACAGTAGAAAATGCTGTAAATTTAAACTGCAATACCTCTTTTGTATCTCTAATTCAAAAGAGATCGAAGCTTGTGGTTTTTGATTTGTTAGAGTATCAAACTAAAACATGAAGATATTTATCAAACTAAAACAATTAGATGTTTATCAAACTAAAAATGAATATGAGAAACATCTTATCTGGAGATGGGGAAACTGGTAAGATTGATGTTCAATATAACCGTGTTGCAACAATACCAAAGTGGAATTAACAAAAATGTGTCTTATCAGAGAAACCCAATAAGAAACTATAGAAAAACTACAATATAGAAAGAAAAAAAATGCAAAATAAAGATGCAGCCATGATGATTGAACTCAAAACTATAGTTTCAACACAGAGGAGAATAAACAAAACCCAAAAAACACAACGTTGACCTGATATGCGACGGAGAGGGGGATGTGGGGTATGTAGAGAGTTACCAAAAGAGGGAGCAAATGAAAGTAGTGCTTGTTCCATTGGGCGTAGTAGACTCACTTGGTGCTTCTAATCCAGAATCATTGTCCTCCGATACCTTCAACACCTTCTTCTTTCTTTTAGAAAGTAGTGCTTCATGTTCTTTTTTACATTTTGATATAAACGTCCTCAAGACAGCAATAGACATATCTCTGTTAACCTGTTAATCACAAAATCTTAATGTCAGAATTGTTTCATAATATCGAAATTTGAGGAACAAAATCAACACAAGCTTATAGAAATGAAGCACAAATTTGGATATTTTAATTCCAGGTCATTTTGTCAAGTTCTTAACCTTGAGTTAATATTTTACAAAATGACATTTTTCCAAAATCTCCTAATAATAACCCTATAGTAGGAATCCATATTCAAGGTTTTTCAATATTCTATCCCTACAACTATGGATATATTGTCTACAAAGCACCAGTCACCATTTTCTAAACACAAATATCTGATTAAGCTTCTCTGCTTCAATAATAGTTGTCTTACCCCAACCCACCTCTAGAAACGCTGAAGTCTTGTAAAAACAAATATCTAATTAAGATTCTCCGCTCAATCTCAAATTTTGTAACATAAATGTGAGTGGACTTTTATCAGGAATTTATCAAATAGATAGTTAAAGGCCTCCATCTTGGACTGTGAATCGTCTATCTTGGGTTAATCGATGAGTTAATGGAGTCACTTTGGAAGTTGATCAAAATTGATATGTATACATCACCTAAAATTTCAAGTTCAAAATTGATATAAGTCGTTTAAACTCTATGACTACCAGAGAAACCCAAAAAATGTTCGTACCTGGAGTCACTTGGGTTAATCGATGAGTTAATGGAGTCACTTGGAAGAAATATATTGTATTGTAAGAACATTTGTATCAATTCTGAATGTGATTAATAGAAGATCGTACCTGAGAAACCCAAAAATGTTCTAACGTGCAAACATAAATCAACCCGAGAAACCCAAATAGGAAACCGACGATGATGGTGATGGTGAAATCGATGGAAATGTTCTATCCCAAACCGGAAATCGTACCTAAGAAACCAAAATTGATGTTAACTTAATGCAAACAGAAATCGATTCACCAAAGATGTTCTAACCCAAAAATGTTGAAATCGATTCACCAGAGTATAAAAATGTTACCTGATTTGAAGAAACCGTGAAACGAATGGTGAAATCGTACATGAGAAGATAATGAATTGTACTTGACGAGAAGAAACCAAAGGATATTTTGGTTTGAATCGTACTTGAAGCGTCGTCTAGGATAGTGCAGTCGTTGAATCGAGAACCCTAACAATGGATCCAGGCGTTTGAAGAGATGGATGGAGAGAAATATATCATTTTGAATCGTCACTTTGGAATGAGATATTCTTGGGAGGTTGAATCGTCGCTTGGGAGAAGGAGTAGGCGTCCTTTTAGTCTGGGTGAATCTCAAAGAATAAAAAGCTTAGTAACTTGTACCCTATGCAATAAAAGTAGTATTTAAGAGATTTAAGATTTTAAGGCTTTAAGACTTTGTGCTTGAAGGTGTTGTACTCTAGGCTTTAAAGGTTGTCTTTAAGACTTTTCTCAAATCTGGTTTATAAAGTACTATAGATATGATCTAATTTTTTATTAAATAATTTTTTTATTTAATTCATTGCATATTTAATTTTCCTCTAAAGAATTCTTTTTTTATTTAAAGTAATATTTAAAAAATTACAATTTTCATAAAAATCACATGAGATTAATAATGAATTAAATTTTTCAAAATTTTTTCCTAATCATATGTGATTTAAAATTTGAAAAGCAACAATTCAAATTAAACTTTGAAAATAAAAAAAATAATGAAAACAGAATCATATGTGATGTATAATAAAACACAATTAAAATTAATGTATAAAGTCACATTTATTTCTAAAAGTAATTCATAATTTTTCACTAAAATCACATGTGATTCACAATGAATTAAATTTTTTTTTAAATTTGAAAAACAATTATTCAAATTAAACATTGAAAAATATGTGATCTGTAGCAAAACACAATTAAAATTAATGTATAAGATCACATGTACTTCAAAACGTAATTCATAATTCTCATCAAAATCACATGTGATTTACAATGAATTAATTTTTTTTTCAAAATATTTTCCTAATCATATATGATTTAAAATTTGAAAAACAATTATTCAAATTAAACATTGAAAAAAAAATAATACATAATCATATGTGATCTATAGCAAAAACACATTTAAAATGTATAAGATCACATAATGATACATAAAAGAAAATTAGTGACTCTTTTTTAGGAAAAAAATGTCGATTAATTGTGGATATCACATGTGATTTTTGAGAAAAATTGTAAAAAAATTCTTAAATAAACTAATTCAATAAAAATAAATATTTAAAATGAAAAACTAAATCACATTTATTTTAATGTTGTAAAAAATTATAAAAAAATTTATGAAAAAATATCTTAATTAAATTTGCTATATAATCTATAGTAAAAATAAATGAGTTTCCTTATATAATATGTATACAACAAATGACACATATGCCATTTTAGACGATTTTTAGGAAAGTTTTATTTAATGTATTGTTTAATAATATGATTGGCCCAGAATTATTTCTTATTCTTTTAAATAGGTATCATTCTCGTTTGAACCCGACTATATATATATATATATATATATATATATATATATATATATATATATATATATATATATATATATATATATATATCAGTATGTGTATCGTAGGTACCGTGTAGTTGTGTTGCAAAAGATAATAAACTTGTGAATATTATCAGTGTTATTTATGATCGTAGGAATTCAGATTCAACAGCCTTCATGCTTGTTGAGTAGAGCACCCTTATTTTGACATGTATCTAAAAAGTTTTTACTCGTTTTTATGTTGATAACTATTTGGTGTTATTGAAAATAGACTTACAGATTACCAAACTTCCAACTTTCTTGATCTCAACCGAACTTGAAATTTGGAGTGCAAAATGCATATTGTTTTACTTCTCTGTAACTTTGTATAAATGCTGAATGAGGTTTGGAACTCTAGATGGGTCGATTGGACAGGAACACAAGTTGTCAAGATTTTGTTTTGGCTATATCAAATCACAATTGGAACTTGTCACAATATTTGAGTGTTTCCTTCCATCCTTATATATATATATATATATATATATATATATATGCGAAGTGGATTTGAACCGTTGATCACTTTTAATCTCATGCCCTCCCATGATTGCGCCTTAGAAGGGAATTGATCTGGTGCATCTTATCTCAGTGCATCTCATCCTAATGTGCATCCATTTCTCATCCAACGGTTGATAACCACTTCTCACGCTTCTCACGTTAACTTCAACTTCTCACCGGAACCCAACCCTATATATATATATATATATATATATATATATATATATATTCTATTGCATATATTCTTCCATTTTATATGATATATGCTAGTAGTTTTTTTAAGGAGATTATGCAAATTTACGAATAATTGATCGAAATGGTAAATAAATTGGTTGGAAAATTGGATCAAAATATTAGATGATCCAATCCCATCACATCCCATCAATATTCATTAGTAATATCCAATAGATGGAATCAATCTAATCCAAAAACATTAGTTGGATCCAATTTGATCCAATCGATATGCAAAGGATGGAATTGATCCAATCCAATTATCCACTTGATTGCATTGGAGTAGTTGGAAAATATGAATTAGATTGTACTTGCTGACAAATATTAATTGGATTGGACTTGCTGACAAATATTAATTGGATTGGACTGGTGGCAAGATCCAACATCCAATGTACGATTGGATTTGTTTGGTGCCCTTACATCTATTGGATTTCAACTATTGAACACCCCTAGGTCCGACCATAGGTCGAACTGAGCATCCTCATTTCTACAACTTCCAACTTTCTCATGTGCACCTTACTTGTCGTATCAACACTCCGACTCATACAACATAGTTGGTTTGATGGCCACCCTGTATAATTTCCCCTTACGTTACAGTGGTTCTTTCATGTCGGGCAACATTTCTAGGGCATCTCTCCACTTCAAAACTCTGTCTTTATGCGATATTTTACATCATCATGGAGCCTTGATGCTTGAACCATCATTCCAATTTTTGTTAGAAAGCAGGGGGCAAGGAAATCAATCAAGTGACCGGATTTCTTGAGAATCGTGTAGTTTCACTTTCCGAATTGGTATTTCAACCTTATGTCTGGGTTGCACGAAATCCAATCTAGGATAAGACTCAAGAACACTATCGTTTTTAGGCACAAAAACGAGAGCAAATTTGCCAGAGAGTATATAGACATTGTTTAAAATCGGGTGTCAAATACATAAGTATATATGGTCTATATGCTAGTCCCATTCGTAAAATAGGAAAATAACTGAAATGAAAATGATTGCAAATCATTAGCAATTATAGTCGGTTACAATCAATTTAGCTAAAATCATAGGCTAGAAATAACTGAGCATTAAATGTTCAGTAACTGCAGGTTTAGAGACATCCAATTCAGAGATAGGCACCAGAGTCGCTAGTCTAGAGACTTCCACCGGAGGCTCTGCAGAGACGCCAACCAGAGGCTCTGCAGAGACGCCAACCAGAGGCTCTGCAGAGAGCCACCAGAGCCTCTGTAGAAATCCACCACCAGAGTCTATGTAGAAATCCACCAGAGCGTCTGTAGAAAGCCACCAGATCTAGCCTCTACCGAAATAGGCATCCGAGTCTCTACAAAGAGCCTCTGATCAAGTTTTTCCACTGCATTCCAAGTCCAAAATTCTGAAGAGGGCCTCTGATCAAGTTTTTCCACTGCATTCCAAGTTTTTCCTCTACAGAGAGCCTCTGTCGAAATAGGCATTAGAGCCTCTTTAGGGCTCTGCCCTTTGGCCCCGCAAGGGGGCGCAGTCCCCTTGACCCCCACCATTTCATCGTGTCTGGAATCAAACTCGTCTTATAACAAATGTGCACTCCGCACCACCTCACTTGTATTAGAACAAAGTTTGAGACCCATTAGCACTCGTGTTATATCCAATTACACTTAAAATGGCCGGTGACACTAAAATCACCAACAATTTTAAAAAATAGGCATTGCTTATTGAAGATATGATGAAAATCGTTAATCATTTATGCAACAACTGAAAAAGCAAAACTGCAACAATCAAATGTATGCCAATAATAGCATACATCCCATTCTTCCATGTATCTAGCTTAGAATTTGGGCGTTTTGGAGCCAATGACCTGGTACTCGATTTATGTGTGCTTTTGGAGCCAATAATAGCATACATCTCTCTCTCCCTCCCTCCCCCTCCAATAATATTAATATTTTCATCAAAAAGATAAAATTATTGATCAAATTCCGGTTCTTGAGATTTACATCAAACAACTACTAATGAGTTAAACAAGTCATTAAAAATGAGTGTTTTGAAAATCCTGATAATTAGTTTGCCCTAAAATCATATGGCACTAGAGACACAAATTAGACATGTCAGTAACATCTGAATTCATTATTGAAGAATACATATATTCGTAGTATAAATCTAGAGAAAATAAAGTTAACGAAAGAAGTGAAAAGTGGAGGCGTTGGTGTAGCAAGTCCTCAAGATCGAAAAGTAAAGAGATCTCATGTTCTTCACCAGTTTCACCATTGTTACGTATGCTTCTACAACACTCTTGGTCTGCAGGATTCTATTCTTTTTTTCGAGTGAATTATAGAAATGGTCCCTAAACTGTTTGCATATTCCACGTTTGTCCATAAATAAAATTTGTTAACAATTTTGGTTGCTTTATCATTTTTATTCAAACTGCCAATATTTTTGGCTTAGCTTCCGATCGACCTTGTGGCTGATTCCATAAACTTATTTTCAACATTTTATGATCTCGCTTTCTAAAACCCTACTAGATTTCTAATTTTTTTTCTTTTTAAGTGTTAGACAGAAAAATTACTATAATGTAAAATATAATTAGTTACAATTACCAAATATAATACAACATCAATTATCATTTAAATTTTAATAATCTACTGGCAGTGTACCCGTGCAATGCATCAGAGTGAGCAATTGTAAATGGAAATAAAAATTAATGCATCGGGGTGAGCAATTGTTCTTACTCCTTTTTCCCTTTATTACCTTCAAAATCTGTGACCTTCCAAATAGCATAAATAGAGCTCCAACCATTAGTAAATTTGGATAATCCATACTCCAAATTTTGTAAAACTTGACTATCTCCAATCAAATTTATTAATTGAAGATGTTGTCCACCATCAACCAAAATATACAAAAAAAAAACTTTTGTAAAAAAAAAGAAGAAAAGAAAAAGAAACAACCACAACCCTAACCATTAGGATTTTCCAACAAAAATACGAAGTCAAATCCCTCTCAACATCATGCACCTATGCTTAGAAAAGAACATGAGCCAACTAAACAACGAATATATACAGTCATGGATGGAGATCAAACTTTAGGCGGTGAACAAGGTCGCACCGGTAAGAACAAGATTTAAGATGTATAAAAACAAGAGTTATAAAAGTCAAAAACCAAAACCTCAACCCGGTGAACCACCATCTTCTTCCGATGACCAACCATATTTTCCCGGTGAGTTCACCGGTGGTGAAGATTTCACCCCTGAAAAATCAAAATGAGAAACAAAACAAAACCGAAAAACCAAAATCAAAAACAAAACCAAAATTAAAACAAAAAACTAAGAACCAAAATTATATCAATAGATGTTGTAAAACTCCCATCATCAGGAGGAAACAAATCAAAATATTGGTAATCATGACAAACAATTATCATTGGAGAAAACAAACCCGAAGCAAGTTAAGCAACACCACCAACATCTTTTTTAATCGATCATAGTCCCTGGATGTTCTAGATATAAAAACATGTTAACCAAATATTAACTATAAAAAGCTGAAATTGATGTTAACCGGATAGAAATTGAAAAATGAAATTGATTAGCCCATCTGAATCACGCAACGTTTTCTGCAAAATAAAGAACCAAAAGACAACATTGGTCACACAAATAAAAATTGTTCAAATGGAACAGAGAGGGGACGATGAAGGCAGAAGATGACTTAGAATATAAAAACTCTGTTGTTGGTTTACAAAACCCTATATTAGTGATTCTACGATAAGAGAAATTCAGTTTGAATTTGAATTTGGGATGTGGGAGGGATTTCATTATATACAGGAGATTTTGTTAATTTTAATTTTGAATTTGATAGCATTTTGGGAAGACAAAACTGATATTGGAAACCTGAACTCAAAAAAACAAACTTTTAAAAGGAAATGAGTGTTAATTTGAGCAAGTAAAAAACTTGTTTTCTTTGGGAGAAACCCCAAATGGGAGGGAAAGAACTTGAATATGGAAGGAATTGAAAAAGTAAAGTTTGAATCTTTTAAACTTTGGTGGATTTAACGGTGGTGCATTAATGAGTTGTATCTTATGCATACCAAGTTGTGATCAAGAGATTTTTGAAATGTATGCATAAAATGGTAGTATCTTGTGTTTTATAAGTAGTAATTAAGAGTTTTTTTTATCAATGCTTTATAATATAGTATAGATATTTAACAAATAGTATTAAGAAACTCTTTTGGTGAAAAATCCATAACAACGACGGACTAGAATAATTTCTACAATGATGGTATCCCTAACGTAAGATCGTTCATTATCATGACAATTGTCCATATAGATTAACCACGACATCCGTTACTTTTCTTATTTATTTCAAGTATCATTCATAAATCATAACTAAAGATTAATGATAAAAGATTTGTTCATCAATACTTTAATCGTAACCGATAACCACGATTCAAGGGCACCATCAATAGATAACAATTTCCATCATTACAGCCATTAAAACGGCGTATACAATGTCCAAGTATAAATATGAAGAATCACTTAATTCCAAAGGACATCAAATTATCTGCTCTCAATTGCTCTTAACTGCTCTCGAAGAACTCTCTGGTGCAGAGATTATTGTTCAAGTTTACTTACAACATTACATATTAACCATGTCTTGTAATAGTGGTCATTGTTATTTAGGACAAAATCTCTTATTGACATCTATAGTGCATCGACGATAACTATGATCGTCCGTGGTTTTTACCCTGATGGATTTTCCGCATCATCAAAATATTTTGTGTCTTTATTATTTATGTTGTTTATTTCAGATGCTTAATCTATAGTTGATAATTAAGTTTCACAATCCAACCTTAAATTATCTTATATAATTTAGGAGATAAAAAAAACCAATTTGAATTTTAGTGTAGCATATGAGATCTTTCTCTTTAAAAAACAACAGATGAATTGATTGTGATTATTTTATTTCAACCTTGAGTTTACATTAGGTTGGCATCATTTATTAACTTCATATATAGAAGACGTTATATCTGTAAGTACATTGTTTCAACGTTTTTTTATTTCTTTACATGACTTTTCTTCAAAGTTTGGTGTTGTTTTGAATTCAGGTTTCTTAACCTTTTTCAAATTTGTATAATGACATTTTTACTCTATATTTAAATCGAATTTTTTAGTCGCAAGAAAGAAAACGAATTGAATGTTTTTCAATATACTCGAATGATTACAAATGGGCGTGATGATGAAAGTTTTTGATAACCCTAAAAATAGCAGTTGTCGCAAATAGAAGAAGTTGTTGAGCCTTGATATCAAAATTAGAGTGTCTATAGGATATTTATGACATATGCTCATAACAACCTAATTAAACGATAGCGTAGGCCTAGTTGAATTCTATGGCCACCACATGGAGATACATCTATTTTTAGTGTTCTACTGAATCTTGTAGAAGATCTTTATATATATTCGGTCAAAAAAGATCTAAATGTAAATGGTCCGGATAACTCAGTTAAAACGTTTATTATTGGAACAATAGAGGAAACAAGAGATCTAATAAGTTTGGAACAAACAATATTGAGGTTGTTAAGTCGACCTATACAAAAACGTAGACATAACGTGCAAACTTTGTTTAATATTTTGCTATACTTGACATTTGCCGTTTCTTTTTATAAAATAAAAACGTAAACCTAAGTTGGATCCTTTTCAATTCGTCACCTCAATTGCAAGTATCCTAAATTTGTCATGAAATTCGCAACCGCCTCAACAAGCATCTCAACATGTAGTTTTCAATAAGGGTGTTGCGGCGGTGCATTTTTCCAAACCACACATGTTTTAAACTACATACATACAGTAGACTACGGTTTATATGGTTTGTACCTAAATAAGTAACTTAATAAAGAAATTTCTATTTTTTAATGTAAATAACTAATGGAGTTACAAGATTAAAAAAAAAACCCTAATAAACTACTGCTTACAAAAATGAGCAGACTTGAACCACGCTAGGGTTAATATTTGTTAGTTGCTGCTGATGTATTTCACCTTGTAGTAGATTATTGGTGGATTTTTACGTCGATAAAAACGTCTTGTTTTGTAGTGTGTGTTGTGACTTAGAGTATACAATAGGTTTTTGACACCACTTTAATTCGAGAAATAAATGTGAACGGGCCGAGCCCCTAACGAGTCTTCTACCAACACCATAAATAACCTCATTTCACAAACGAACTTATCCACACTCGACTCATCAAAACTTACAATCTTTCGGTTCTCTCGATTTCTATATATAAAGAAATTAAACGTATATATATTATCAATCATGTCTTGTAAGGAAGCACCACGGTTGCCTTTGCAACGACCAACATATGGAAACCTGATCACGATCCTAAGCATCGATGGAGGCGGAGTACGAGGAATCATTCCAAGCGTCATCCTTAACTTCTTAGAAACCCAACTTCAGGTACGTACCATCTTATAAAACCATGTTTTTAAACACACAAATACACGATTTTACCAACAAATATCACACTGCACATTTGCAGAAATTAGACGGCGAGAATGCACGGCTAGCAGATTACTTTGACGTAATTTCTGGGACGAGCACGGGCGGCCTCGTGACAGCGATGTTAACCGCCCCTAACGAAGAAAACCGTCCCCTTTTCGCAGCTAAGGACATAACGGACTTCTATCTTGAACATTGTCCTATGATCTTCCCACATGATAGGTATAATAATTACATCAAAACTTACATGGTTTTCAAGATTGTTAAGTTGTTCAGTTGTTTTTTTCTATTAAAATATGTATAAATTAAGTTAATCCATCATTTATGCAACTTTTAGCAATCCATTTGGTCATGCTGAAAAAGTGATCAGAGCTCTAACTGGACCAAAGTACGATGGTGTATATTTACATCAAATTATTCAAGAAACAGTGGGAAACATACGACTCCATGAAACCTTGACCAACGTTGTGATCCCAACATTTGATATCAAACGTATGCAGCCCACCATCTTCTCAAGTTATCAGGTTAAGTAACTGGAATTTGTAATTTTTGATCAAATTTAAGACGTGGGTTTCGTTTTTTTGTTAGAAAGAAAGATAGAAAAAGTGTGATGAATTTGATGTTTCAGCTGAAGAAAAACCCGAGCCTGGATGCGATGCTATCGGATATATGCATTGGAACATCGGCCGCACCAACTTATCTTCCTTCCCATACTTTCGAGACTGAAGATTCCGATGGGAAATTGCTCGGAGAATTCAATCTTATCGATGGAGGGGTGGCTGCGAATAATCCGGTATATATATATATATATGTATATGTTCGTGTCAATCTTTTTGATGTATACGTAGTTTACATTCTAATCCGTATTTGTTTGCAGACTTTGGTTGCGATAAGTGAAGTGACACAAGAGATAACCGGAGGTAGTATTGACTTCTTTCCAATAAAACCAACGGAATACGGGCGTTTTCTAGTTTTGTCGTTAGGGACGGGGTCGCCGAAATTTGAAGAGAAGTATGACGCTAACACGACGTCTAGTTGGGGCGTTTTCGGCTGGTTGGCTAGTAGTGGCTCGACTCCGTTGATAGATGTATTTACTCAATCGAGTGGTGATATGGTCGATTATCATATCTCTACTGTCTTCCAAGCTCTGCATTCGGGAGAGAATTACCTTCGTGTTCAGGTATAAAAAGTAAACTACGATAATTCTTTACCACCCAAAAACCAAAGGGTACGTGCATTTTTCATTTGTTGAAATGATTCAGGATGACACTTTGAACGGAGATCTGGCTTCGATGGATCTTACGACTGAAAAGAACTTGGAAGACCTCGTGGACGTTGGCGAACAGTTGTTGAAGAAACCGGTGTCGAAGGTGAATTTGGGGACGGGTATATACGAACCATATCGTTGCACTACCAACGAAGAAGCTCTAATAAGGTATTTACATACGTGCGTATGTATATATATACACACATACATACATATATAGAGAAGGATTCAACGATAACGGTACTATTTTACGAGAATGTGATAACACCTAAAACCGGCAACCTATCACATGTGAAAAAATTGGTGGAACACACATATGATGGACCGGGACGACCTTGGCCGTGACCTAAGTTATGGGCCAAGTCGCCCACACACTATTTCATCCCCATTGAGTATCACATGTGATAGTTGCATGTTTCATGTGTTATCGCGTTTTCTTAAAATTCTATTGTTCCTCGATTAAACCTTAATACATATATATATATATATATATATATATATATATATATATATATAAATAAATATGTATAGATAACTCTGATATTTGATTATTTTTTCATGAATGTTACTTTAGGTTCGCAAAAATACTATCAAAGGAGAAGAATACAAGAGAACTTCGATCCCCAAGTACCAATAACGGCCCACAAATGCCGAATGAGTCGATCTCAAACAACGGTCAGCGAAAACCTATGCTTACGAATGCGGTTTCTTACTCTCTTCCAGACTTGCAGCAACGCCAACGTACCTGATATTGTCGTTACTCCGTTACTAAAACCAAACCAAATGAAATAAGTGAATCTTACACGGCCGGCCGGAGAATGGCCTAAGACTCTGTTACTCTTATATACAACTAGTGTTATACCCGTCCGTTGGTCGGGTATACAACATGTTAGCATAAATTGTCAACAATCATCCTATATGTATATTGTCGAGCATACGACTACTGAAAATCTATGCAATAAATGCTTGTCAAACAATTTGACATGCCTCTCTAAATACAATTTGGTGTTATAAACAAATCTTGTACGAGGAGGATTAATAAGAAATTTATCCTCTCTTATTTACTTACAAAAATTACAACAAATATTTTTCGATCATAAAATTTATGAATCAACGAATATGGTTCAAATGTGCGAACGGCTCCGGTGCAGCCTTCGGTGCGGCTTTCACAGCCACGTCAGGGCTCCCGAAAACGTTCCAAAACCTCAATGTCTCGTCGCCTGCCGCTGATGCAACCGTGCACCCTTCGGGGCTCTGAGCCATGAAAAGAACCCTCGATGTATGACCCCGTGAGCTCAGCCATCTTAACCATCGACAGGTACTTCCATAGAGTCAGTTGGTTCTGCGTGAAGCCGTGCGAGCTCAACAATTCGCGCTCGTTTTTGTTCCATAAAAGAGCACAAACTTGCGAACCCGTGTCCACGGAGTTCAAGCACGAGCCGGTATGCGTGTTCCAGAACTTTATATCTTGTCGCCACCACCTCCGCCTGAAGCGAGTAGATTGGCTTGGAAGGGACACCAAGCGAGGGCTTTGATCGTCGCCGTGTGGTCCTCGAGCCGTTGAAGATATTGGGTCGGAGCGTAATGATGAAGTCTAAGATCGGTAAGCCATAAACGAACAACTAAGTCTACAATCTTACTCGAATCTTACAGATCAGGCTTCGTAAGTTCTTCAACAGAATTTTTATACTTTGAAATCAGATACCTATAATTGTAAAAAATAACAATCCATCAATAGGACATAATGGGTAATCGAATATAGAAAACTCTAAAACATTGCTGACACATACCTTCTTTGATTTAGCATTTGTTCAACTTCTTCAACTTTGCGTTTTTGTCCCTCCACAGTCTATAAACAATTCCCAGGAGAGCAAATTAATGATTATTTCTACTAATTTGAGCCACCACAAAATATACTTCTGAAAGAGAACCTTGTTAAATCAAAGTTGTTGAGGAAGGACATGGCAGCCTTCAATTTTCCGAGGTCATAAGAACCATATGTCCGCCTACCGTAAACTCAACTATGTGCATTAGCATAACGAAAGAAAAACAATTTAACGTAAACAATATAAGAAATTTAGAGAGAAAACAATCAAAAACACACACATGATATGAAACAATACAAAAAAAGGTGAAAAAGGATACCTAGCGACTTCATTATCGCGCTCAACCTCGCTTACTTCTGTGTAGAAGTTCTTGAGGAGTAAATCGTGAAGGAGCTGGTAACACACATGAAACAGTACAAAATAAAGCCATTTTTCAATAACTTGATTTCTGTTGAGTGAATTGGTTTCTAGATAAAGATGTGTTGCTTTATCTCTTCAATCAACATCTAAAATCGATTTCTTTATCTGTTGAGGAGATGGCATAAAACAATTATCAAACCATGTATCTTGAAAACAAAAAACATTTATCAAACCAGGTATTTAAAGCATCAACTGTGAAGAAAAGAAGTACCCGAAATGGAGTGAAATGAATAAATAGATTCAAAAGAGCACGGACAACCAAAGAGAAGTGAAATGGAGAAACAGATTCCAGATTGCCTGTTTAAGAGTATAAGGTTACTCAAAAATCATACTTTATTACATAAGAAAGTTAGGGATCAGTATACGAAAAAAGATTATACTAATAAACATACTTTAAACAATTGCTTTTGTTGCAAAATCGACTTAAAAGACCAGAAGACGCAGAGCGATTGAGCGATCAGGTTGAGACATTGAGAGAGGAAGTAGAGATGGTATAATGAAATATTATCTTAAAACCACAAATACTGAACATACGAGAATTTGACTAACCTCCATGTATACTTGTCACGTAGGTTGCATTTTTCTAATTCGGTGTACTCATTGGTTCATGGCACAGGTAGGGGTGTGTTGTAAATATTGTAAATTTGGAAACTGTCAATAAAAGTTAGTAACTTTATTCAAACAATTTGTATTACAACACAAGTTGTTGAACTACACATACAACCACATTTCTTATTAAGAATAAAAGTTAGTAACTCTATTCACTATAAAAATGGAACTCAAACTCTTTTTGTTTTATTCTTTTGGGAATAATTAAAGAGAGTCAAATGGTGATGGATCAAGATAAAACATTGATCCCAAAAATATCGAGTCTTGGATGAAATTACTAACCAGCCTTTTTTGAGAATGTATAACCTCTTGAATTGATGTAAGTGCGGGGATTCGAAGTCAGATGATTCTGCAGATACTCCTTCTTACCCTGTAGAAAGAGTATTTAACATATCAGAAACCAGATGCCAAAGGTGATCACGATTATCTACAACCTGAAATGTAATTTATGTATCATCAGCTTCTGCTTCACTACCTGATAAGAATATCAAAGAAACAACCAATTGCATTAAGATTGCAGAATGTCTTCTGGAAATTATTCCCTTACTGAAATTATCTACCTATTGCAATCTAAACACACATGTTTATCAAAAACATGTATCACTCAAAATTATAAAACACAAAATATAAAATTCAAACCTGAAGATTTAGAATGATCAAGTGGAGATTGAGAGGGTTTGATCTTTTTGTTTCTGAGTAAGATAGAAAGCATCCATCAAGAGAAAATGTGTACCACAAACCCATAATGTGAAACACAAACATTTGATCTTCCCATGGCAGTGAGCAATGCCTTTACACGATTGAAAAAGGGAGCCTTAAACAACCCCAAATAATAATATGATATAGAAATGCATACCAATGTGAATCAAACAACTGAAAAACCATAAAATTCCTACTGAAAATTTTGAAGTTATGAATCTATGATGAACAATTTCAATGGAAATTGAACCGTAGACGAGCTAATTTCACAAACAACATTATATGTTAATAATACCTTATCGCCTGAGCTTGAAAACACCACCAAGTATGATCAATTACACCGCGATATGATATTCACACCTTTCCAATTTCATTCACTTTGTATCGATCAGGATGAACTTCAGATAACCAAAAACCTGGAAATACATCCTGCAAAATCAATTGGAAAACAATTCTTAGAACTTTGAATTAATTTTGACTTGGATTGATGGAATTTATGAATTTGGATGAACAAAAAAATGCATACATCGAGTTCGTTCTGAATGATTTTAGGCCGCTTTTTAGGTTTTCGTGGTGGCTTCTTCCCAATCATAGCAATGAAATCCTCCTCGATCTCCTTTCGTGATAGCGCAATTGAAAACCTAACCTTCTCTTCCTTCTTCTCGAGGTTCCTTTTCGGCCGTGTTGATTTCTTCGGATCATCAGCAACCTCTGGATTGATTCCTCCTCTGCCGCCACCTTCGGCCGGCGCAGATCACGTTCGGCGGTGGCTGATATAGAGTGTGACCGTAGTTTGGGGGTTTTATCTTTTCACCTCCTGATTCTTTGGTAGAGACAGTTGAGAGAGATTGAATTGAGGGTTATGGGGACGTGGGTTTAGTGAGGGGGAGAGAAATTAGGGGGAAGTGGGGAGAAGATTAAGGGGTATGGAGGAGATGATTAAGGGGACTGTGGAGGAGGGAGTAACCGTAAAGTAATGTGGAATAAATTTAAACGGCCGAGATTTAATTTGAAATGAATTTAAACGGTGGAGATCGAATCAACAAACGGTTGACTCGTCTCCATCCATATATATATATATATATATATATAATTAATGTAAAAGAATCTGTTTTTTAAATAATAGTTTTTCAATCATACAAAATATTTATGAAGGTTGATGGATCGACTCAACTCAATCCTACCCGTTAAAATTTACCTCTTATTTTTTTTTTTGGAAACGGCAATTCAATTAAAAAGATAGCCAGGGGCTAGAAGGATTACATGGACCCGAGACACGAAAAAGGGAAAGATCTCCATTCGACTAAGTTTTTCCGACTCCCCTTACCACTACAAGAAAAATGACCTTCATAAAAGGTTTTCTTTTGTATTTAAAAGTTTGAAAAACTTCTCTAAAGGTTTTAGAGAAGCTTTTCAATTACGTCAATAACCTTCCCTATATAACGGTAGGTAATGGTTTTAGGAAGGGTTTTCGAAAGATACATTTACATTAACCTTTAGAGAAGCTTTTTTGGGCTTTAGATATGATTTCAAACCTTACCTAAAGATTGACCGATTTATTTTCAAAAGCTTCTCTAAAAGTATGTTTTTAGTGACGTTTTTTTAGCATCAGTGACAATTTTCAAATGTCACTAAAAGTTATCTTTAGAGAAGGTTTTTGGAAAAGTTTATCTAAAGATATACGAAGATATACGTTTTAGTGACGGTTTATGTAAAGCTTTTCTAAAGGTATCCTTTAGTTACACTTTCCTTAACCTTCTCTAATTGTCATCTTTTGATACACATAATCAAAACCTTCTCTAAATTTATATTTTTTAGTTACACTTTATTGTAAACCTTCTCTAAAGACATCCTTTAGTTACACTTAAAAAAATCATTTCCTTCTCTAAAGGGTATCTATATACACACAAATATATATATATATATATATATATATTATGTAGTACATATTTCAACTATATATTTTATAATAAAATAAATAACAATACTAAATAAGAAAAACAACATCAAAATCCTAAAACAAAATTTTTATATATTTTTCATAAAAGACAAGAATTTTTCAAAACAAACTATATGTTTCAATAAATCCACACATATGTTCAAACTTATCAAAAAAAAGGGAAAAAACACCCAAAATCATACTACAACTATCCATGAATTGATGAAGGTATTGAATGTTCCTTGCATTGTAGCAATGTGTGGCACACCTTTTTGGCCTCGGATGTGTGAATATTAGCCGTAAGAAATGCATCATTTAACGATCAATAAAATTATACAAAACAAACAGTAAGTAAAAATTGTGGACAATAATAGCACCTAAATTAGCACTGAAGGCACCTTGTTTCGATCCATGGGTATGACTCCGTGCAATGGTGCCACTTACCTGCTAATTTCATATGATCAATATTTGTTCTTTGCATGTATTAAGATCTATTAAGCTTACCGATTGGAGGCCAATTAGCTAGAGACATTGGCAGTGTCGGCATGGAACTAGGTTGAGTTGTAATGAAAAATAGAACACTGGAATCAAAATCCAAATGAATGAAATTTGGGAGTAGAAGAAAGAAGTGAAATTTCATACTATAAATTACCAGTTTTTTTCTATGTGGGTGATATCCCTAATCTTTGTAGTGATGAATTTCTATTTATCATGAACAAACCTGAAAAACAAATTCAAAGAATTCCTAATCTTGCACAAGAACAAGCAAGATGATATTTGAGTCTTCATTGAAAATGGGACACCTTTCTGCTTATGCAGGGCATTCGGAAACCTTAGTACTAGCTAAAAGGTTATCAATTTTTCATTTTAATAGTCCTCATCAGAAGGTTTTGGGGATATAAAACCCCTATAAATCATATTGATAATTAGATGGAAAACACAATACATAGAGGACATGACATACCAGCAGAATTGCCTCTCAGTGGACGGATATAGATGAAACAAGCAGGTTCACAAACAATCAAAGCAGGTTCACATAATTGCTCTTTCAATCTTCAAAGATTTGCATATGGAAGTGATTAATTAGTTCCACAAAAGGAGCTTCCTATGGTTCTTTGTTGTAGTGCGTAGACAGAAGTAATAGGTACAAAAACAGAAAAGGAGACTGATTTTGTTTACTGTTTAAGCTAAAATCTAAAATCTAGAAGGATACTGCACTGAATAAAATGGACGTGCAGATGCTGGTATGGATTCGCCAATCGGTTGAGGATGATGGAATTTACAAGTTATACCAAATTTGCATTGCCCCATTTTCAAATAGTAGGAGCATTCTTTCTCATCCTGTTTTGATACATAAAAGCTGGTAGGTATGAAAATGATGCACATGAACAAACAATTAGTGGTATGAGATAAGGTGGGGTAGAAATAGTTTCCGGTCGTAATGGATATCCATATGTATTTAGTGGCACGTTACTCAATGATTCACCCGCATGTCTTGGATGGTGAAACTTGCAGGATGCACCAAACTTACAGGTGCCCGTTCTTAAATAATACTGCACATTTACAATGAAACTCCGCATCATTCAAACATTCAATCATCACAATTCAAAGTTATATAAACACCAACCTCATAAGGGTTTTATGGAAAACCTTCTGATAAGGTTAGCGGAAACCTTGCAATATAAAGTGACATTCTTGTATATGAAAGTGGCATTCTAAAAGTTTTTTTCTTTTTGGAAGGGTGTCATAGGCTATGCCTAGACTAACGGGTCATTTAGGGAAATAACCTTAAATGAGTTTTTTTATTAAATCCATGACCTCGTGGCCTATTCAAGAAAAAATGTGTCAGGATCGAAGTTCTAAACAAGAATTTAAACTAAACACTTAGAAACTATGTTAAAGAAGTTGCGGAAAAACACTTTAACAATAAACCAATCAAACAATGTATATACTCAAATCACAAGTTATATTGATTAACTTAATGATTACAAACAAAACCTCAATCTGTTGAACAGGCTCAACAGACGTTCAGTACTTCTCTATTGAAAGGACTTCTAAGAAATTTGAGGTTAATTCTCTCTAAAACAAACGTATATCAAAAACTATATGAATTCTATATTCTCTATCAAAGACTATTAGGCTATATATACAGAACTAATTACAAGATAATTACAAAACAAAATTGATCTTCATTCCATAATTATCTTCATCTCTATCTTCAGCTCCTAGTCTTTCGTATCAATCCATCTTTATCAACATTATCTTCAGAACCATCAGAAGCAGCATTAATCTCCTCAGCAGTATTAACTTCCTCAGCAGTACTAACCATGTTTGCAGTATTAATCATGATTTGCAGTAGTAATTCTTCAGCAGTACTAACTACTAGCAGTACTAACTCTCCAAGCAGTAGTAATACTTCAGCAGTACTAACTACTAGCAGTACTAACTCTCCAAGTAGCACTAACTAGTATTCTAGCAGTACTAACTCTTCAAGCAGTAGTAATTCTACTAGCAGTAGTAAAATCTTTAACTAGCAGTATTAATATACTCACCAGTATTAATCTTTAAGCCCAGCAGTATTATCCATCCTTAGCACTTTTCAGACCCAACAATCTCTCCCTAACTTAACTTTTCAAATTGAGAAGTTAAGTTCTTCAACATAGGATCTTCATGATGCTTTCAAAACTTCAGCTTAATTGCCCAGATTTGGATCCAGTCCCAGACTTTGATTAATGGTTCTTCTGATTACAATCTTTGCCATTTCTGAATCTTTAGGGCATACCAGCTTTGCATTCAGCATCCCTTGTAGCTTTGCTCTACTGTGGTCATACACCTTGTCCACCAAGAAGTATTCATGATAGCTTTTGTCAATAGTAATCATGTAGACTCCACAATTTTCAAATAGCATCCAATGATCAATCTTTTTAAATCCATATTCATGATGCACATCTTTGATCCTATTCTTCACTCTTTCAGGCTCAAACATCATGCATAGGTACTCCATGGCTATCTTGATTAGGTTCATTTCTGCTCCTTTCAGCACATCTTCATACAGAGTCAGTCAACTTTGTATATTTCTTCCAGATCAGCCCTTGTACAGCTTCTCACTATCTTTCCCTAGGTTGGATACACCTCATACTGATCACCCATTCTTTTGAATCTGAAATATTCTTTTCTATTGTCCCTCAGAGTATCCCAGTGAATGATCTTTGGTTTCTGCATTGAGATGGGGTCAGCTTGCACTGGTTCTTCATCTGTCAAAGTCATGTACAAATGAAACTGCTCATTAGAATGTTGATTGGACTGCTCTTGACTCTTCTTTTCCTTGTCAACCTGTTCACCCTGTTTCTGCTGCTCTGAAGATTTTGTTTCCATTTCCTCACTTTTCTGTTCTTTCTTTCTTTCTTTCTTTCTTCAGTTCTAGGCCTTTTTGCCTTTGACTTGGTAGCTATGGACTTCTTTCTTTTAATAGCTCCAATTTTCTGGGCTAAGGTTTCTTCTTTCTTCACTTCAGCCTTGTCTTTGATAGGAGTGCCTTCTTCACTGTCAGGGAAAGGTTGTTGTATGTTGAGATCATGTCTTTCTTTCAGCTTTCTTTCAACCTCAACCCTTTGAGTGAAATCCCCTTTCAGCTTGGCCATCTCCTTCTTGTATAACTCTTCTATCCTTCCAAATGCCATGCTGGTGAACATTCCTTCAGGAACTCCAATAGCTCCTTTTAGAAAGTTTATCATTTTCCTTCTTTCTTGATTGGCCAGGAAGGTTTTAGATGGTTGTCTTTGTCTTGTCTTTAATAACAACCTTTGCCTTGATGCCTTCTTTGTAACTTTCTTAGCAGCAACAGCAGTCTTTAAGCTCCTTTGATATTCCTCATTAAGCTTAGTAGCCAATTCCAAAGCAATCTCTCTGTCTTTTTCAGATTGGATTTCTTCCTCCTTTGCCATCTCTTCTTGTAGCTTCTTTGCTAACTCTTCATCCAGAGCTATTTGAGATGATTTCTTTGATGGCTTCACAGATTCAACCACATTTTCTTTCCCTTTCCTCTTGATCTCTGCCTCACTGATCTTCTTCTTTTTCTGTTCTGATCCTCCTTCTTTGATTACCACTCCTTTAGCCTTTTGAGTGGCTTTAGGAGTGTCATGTTTTGCTTTAACTAGAGTTTCTGCAATTTCTAGTTCTTCTACTGCCAGATCAGTTTATGCTTCTGGTTGTTCTGTTTCTGCTTCTGGTGTAGTTACTGCTGCTGGCTCAGTTTCTGCTGCAATTTCAGTTTCTACTTCCTTTTCAGTTTCTGCTTCCTCCATTGTTTCTGCTGCTTGTTTCTTTTCATCTTCACTATTGTTAGGACACAGTCTCATTGGATTCAAGATCATCCAAAACGAAGATGGCAAGCTGAAGTTAAAGCTGACAAATTACTCTCAACCAAAGTCTAAGGGTCAATTTGTAATAAGCGTCAAAGTTATAGTATCTAGATATTTTATATTATTTAGATATTATGTTTTAGATATTATTTAGTTAATTATTATATTAGTTTTAAATATAATATCTAGATATTAGATATCTAGATATTATGGTTTGTGTGTGTTTGATAAGCTAGCTCTCAACAACATCAGATCACATTTCATATACACACACATCAAACACATATATTGAAGGTGTAAACAGAGAGAGCTTATCGATCAAGAATACCATTATCAACCCTTTGTAATCTGCATTTGTAATCTAAATAGGTTGGTAATCGTTATATCTTTGTTGTTTGATTTATCTGGTAAACGATCACGGACTCACAATTGGTATCAGAGCCTGATCCAGATTCAAAATCAAATTTTTAGACTCCGTGTTCTTCATTTTTTCAAAACCACTGTGCTATCAATCCAAATTTTAATTTTGTGGTTGTTTTCGAAATCAAATGGTTGTATCTTGTTTTAATTGATAAGGAGATCATATTGTCAAATTTTGGTGTGGTAAATCGACTCCTAGATAGGTCGATTTGAGAATTACAGGTCCGATTTTATCGAAGAAGAAGGTGATACCGGTCGAAATCTATCAGTCAAATACTAAGTCCCGGTCAATTAGCAACTTATCGGTCGAAGTAAGGTAACGAACATCCTTTTTACATCGTCCAGGTTGAAGTAAACCTTTACAACATACCGGTCCATATTACTTTTCTCAATATCGGTCCAAGAAAACATTGTACCGGTCAAGAGCACACAAAGCTATACCGGTCGAATTTTCTTTTATCCGGTCCATAAATCACCTTTCCCGGTCGAACTCCTCAAATTCCTATCGGTCCACTCTCACAATTGTTGTTTTATCGGTCCACTCACACAAATTTGAAGTTTTTATCGATAATTTTATCATTTCACTCTCCTAATCACGTGTCCACCACAAGGATACTCAAACTTTTAAAAGGATACTCAAACTTCAAGGATACGTGGATACGTGGCAGTTTTACAAACATAATATCTAGATAAAGTTTCTTGTTTCAATAATCCATAAAGTTTGTTGTTTCAATATCTCACACGTGTCCCACCACCTTTTGTTAACTTTCTTCTTCACGTGTCCTTTTATTACATGCACAACTCCAATTTCACATGCAAAACTCTTTGTAGTTGATTTTCCACCAATCACAACCCTCCACAATCAATTCCTCCATTTTATTATACCGGTCGAACCCATTTCCTTTACTTCTTCCGGTCAATCTTTACATCATACCGGTCAGGCTTCCAACTTTTCTATCGGTCGACCCACATTGCTTGGATACCGGTCGAACTCTACTTTACAAGTTACCGGTCGATCTCTACATTTACAACATACCGGTCGACCATAACTCCAATCTTTTTATCGGTCCAAGAATTTTACCGGCCGAAGCATAATTTTTTACCGGTCAATCAGTTTTACCGGTCGAACATTTTACCGGTCAAACATTTTTACCGGTTCTTACAATCATCCGGTCGAACCTTCATTTGCGCAACCCAAGTGAAACGCAAACCTCAAGTTTTGCTCCACTCAAGTCTCACGCAAAGTCCAATTTAGCGCGAGAACCTGACTTGGTCATTTCTGAATTATTTTAATCTGTATTCATTTTATCTGAACTAACAATTCGAAACAAATTTTTATTTCACATTATCAGCAACAGGATGACTTCAAAAGACGCTCTTTCCATTGGCACAGATGTCAAACCCCCAGTTCTGTTCAAAGGGGATTACGAACAATGGAAAGACAGATTTATTGACTTTGTGGATCGACACGTAAACGGAGATAACATTCTTTTATCAGTAAAAGAAGGTCCCATGGCACCACTTTCTGTCCAAGTACCTGATGATGATGATGATGGTGAAGATGATTCTTTTGACAGTGAGGATGGGAACGTGGAAAGAGAACAGAAGATGAAAACTGTTACGCTAGAGTATGCCCAATTTTCTGAAGAATAAAATAACCGTTTCAAAGCTGATAAGCAAACAAGATCTTTACTTCTTCAAAGTATCCCGGATGATATCTACATCAAAATAGACAGCTACAAAGCTACTGCTAAGAAGATGTGGGATTAACTTCAAAAGTTGATGATGGGATCCAAGGTTGGGAACCAGATGAAAGTCCCAAACTGTATAAACAGTTACGAAGAATTCAAAGCCTTTGAAGATGAAAGCCTAGCATACACTTATGAACGATATGATCTGCTTCTGAACGAGCTATCAAAGAATAAAGTTAAAAAGAAACAGATTGAGAACAACGTTAAGTTTCTCAGTGTCCTTCAACCAGAATGGAAGAAGCATACACGAAGAATGAAACAGATGAAAGATCTGTCTGACATTCCACTCCACGAGGTGTATGAGACACTAAGGCAGAACGAAGAGGAAGTAGAAGAGAAAAGGAATGGAAAGAAAAAGGAAGTTGAGAAAGTTCCTGATTCTGTTGCACTTGTTGTGAAAGATAAGAAGAAGAAGAAAGTAATTACAAGTTCTGAATCAGAAACTGAATCTGACGGAGATGATGGAGAAATTCTCAAGCATGCACTGCAATTATTGACCCGTGCATTCCAAATGAAATTCTACAAGAAACCGCGATCAAATTCACAGAGATATTCTTCATCAAGCTCCAAGAACCGTGAGCATAGAGAAAGAGTAGAAGGAAGTAGATCTCAAGAGAAGAAACCAAGAGAAAGAAAGAAATTTGGGAATGACTACACCAGTACAGACAAGAAAGCTGATGTCTGAATCATATGCTACAACTGTGGCATGACTGGACATTATGCCTCAAACTGTCGAAAGCCAAAGGTTCGCAATACGGCGTATTATCAAAACAAACTAATGTTAGCCAAACAAAAGGAAGCTGGCAAAGCGTTAATGGCTGAAGACGAATTCTAGTTAGATCATTCTGAAGAGGAAGAAGAAGAAGAAGAGAATGAAGAAGCTGCTAACATGTGCTTGATGGCCAATCATGCAAAGTATGATGATTCAGATAATGAAGCAGCTGAAAAGGTAATGAACTTAACCGACAATAATTTTATGATTAAAATGGATGCGATGATGGTCGAACTTCAAGACCTTCAGTCGAAACTGAAAAGAGAAAAAGGAAGAGTTGTTAGGCGTAATCAAAAGATCTTTGAGCTAAATACGTCAGTTATTGGGAATAAAGATCTCATGGATTCCCTACGCAAATCTGCTCCTGATTTTAATCTTAAAAACGATTGTTTAGAAAAGAAGTTTTCTGATTTTGTTTCTCAAATTTCTAAGTCTGATTTAGAAAAGAAACAAACTGCCGTAATTGTTTATAAGTTGCAGTTTGAGAACAAGAATCTAAATAAGAAAATAACTGATCTGGAAACCAAACTCTACTCAATAGGCCAAACAGATCAAACTATTTTCATGAATACACCTAATGAAGAGGCTGATTTTAAAGCAAAATGGGGATTAGGTTGTAATAATCCTCATTACCTGAAACATGTTATCAGAAAACAGCCTGGTTTATATAATGCAGATTATATGTATGCTGCTCGTAAACTTTCTCATTTGAAACCCAAATTTGTTACCAAAGCATCAGAAGAAGTCGAGGCAAAATAAGATACAAATAGAAAGAATTTGAAGAAAATGCTACTACCATTCTGTTATGCAAGACTGAATGATAGTTATCTTTCGGAAAAACCAAAAGTTCTTTCAAAAGAATATTTTGCTACATATTCTTCTACTGAAGTGGAGGCAAAACCTGTTCGAGATAAAACTTATCTACCTCCACTCGTATTAGAAAGCAAAATAATTGAGTTAGAAAATATCTTATCTGAGGAAAGAATTTTGGTGAATATAAAACAAGATGTGTTTTCTACTGTTCTGAAGAACATTGTTTTTCTTTCTAAATCTAAAAAGTGTTCTGCAGTTTCAAAAGCACCTCACACTTCTACTGATTTCTTTGATGACTTATTTGAGCCTGCAAATGATTTTTTAAATTATGAAGAAGGGTGTATAGAAGGAGTAGATATGGTTGATTTCAATGCTTCACTTCCAAATCATTCTATTTTTCTTGTAAAAGGAAAGGCTTTACCAAGTGTTTATAAAAATCAGCGTTCACAGAAACAGAACACCTCTGGTAAACGCAAAAAAAGCCAATCTCAGAAATCTGATTTTCCTGATAAATCTAAATCTTCAAATCAGGTTCGTACTACTAACCTTCCTATTCACAGAAAGTTAGATGGTTTAGATTCACCTCAGAGAAGAGGGAGCTACAAGGAAGAAAATCTTTTCTGGAAGAAGAAACCAGTTAAAGATGAAAGCTCAGGTGTACATACGCAGAATGCCAAGAAGAACAATGCGCTGAAAAGTAAACCTGCTCATGTTTACACGAGAGATCAGATGATCAGGTTATCAGGTAAGGAAAATTATTGTTCTTACTGTCGTACACATGATCCTGTTCACAAGTCCAGAGATCATTACTGGTATGGTTCTTATTCCATAACCCCCATACAAACCGCAACTAACATATATGGACCCAAATACCAGTGGGTACCAAAGAAGAATAATGATTATGTGTTGCAGGCACCTACTGTCAAGGGGAAGTAGAAGAACAAAGGTTCTTGAATAACACAGTTCAAGACCCGTACTTCAAAGAAGAATGGTTCTTGAGTAAATCAGCTCAAGACCCGGACATCAATGTCAAAAGTGGCTTCTGATTACAACAGATCAGAACCCGTGCTTCAAAGAAGAAGACCTTACTCCAATGCTGATATGAGAGATTGTACTCCGATACTCCAACGAGGAAATCAACCTTCAAGGGGGAGTACATATTTATTTCTGAAATTTTAAATGCATATCTTTTCAAATGATAATTTTTTCAAATGCATAATTTCAGGGGGAGTAAGAGAAGTTATTTGTTTTACTGCTTTTTGTCTTTTCAATATTTGTGAATAAATTTGCTTTGACATAGACTTAAGACTTTTGCAGAATTTTTGAGAAGAGCTTACACGATTATATGTTTATGACTTTAAGCTAAGCTTCATGAGATTTAAGATCGCACTTAAAGGTATATTCCTTTATCTTAATCTCATATGTGATTGAAAGAAAGACAACTTTCAATCATTGAAAACATATTCTTAAACGTTAAAACCACTTCCTGATTTTTTCATAAGATTTTATAGTTCGGGAGTGTACTTTAAATGTTCTACATGATCTTACATGATTATAAATCATTTTGAGCAACATATTCTGTATAGGATTTACGGGATCAGTGTGCTAAGATTTAACACAACTTCTATGGAATCACGTTAACCAGTGATTTCTACCCATGAAGTTAATCCATAGTGATTGGGTGTGAGGAATCAAAAGAAATGAGTGTGGATTGGATAATGAGCTATCATGAAAAAGAGTGTTCGGTTAGCAGTGAGCTAAATGTTTTAAAAGAAAGAGGGTGTGAGAACAGAGTTAAAAGAATATCACAATCCTGCACCAACTTTTTCTGAGCCGGGCAGCCACATTTCTAGTGTTTCACAACTCTTTTGTGATCATTATTGAAATAGGAAACTAGCCCATGCCAACTCTTGAAACTACCCCACCAGCTACTCATTTACTTCTTAACAGGAAAATGTTTCATTTTTCAAAGGGGAAGCAGCACATATGCTATCTGATTTTCATTTGGAAAATCTGGATATTGAAAAGAAGGAAGTCTGCCCCACCTTCGCACTTCACTAATGCACATTGAGTCTGTGTTTAACTTATTGTTGTCTCAGTGGTTTACACAATTTCGAGCCTATAAGCGATCATCAAGTGCTTAATTCTTTCTATCACAAGCACGAACACACAAGGAATTTGTTTCTTTGTCATAACGTTTATAGAAATAACCTTTGTGGTGTTTCAATGATTAAATGGAAGACCTGGGGGAGTCAACATCAAACAACTCCTTTCCATTGTATATTCGTTACACACAGTGACTTAGTGTTACTGACAGGTGTTTCTAATTGATTTGTTTATTGCTACAGGTGTTACATGACTATTTTGTCTAGATTTGAAAAGATCTGGATAAATATATATTGCTTTGACGAATCAGAGGCTCCTTATGAACAACATTTCTTGTCATCAAGTTTTGATGAAATCGTTACACTTCTCATCAAAAAGGGGGAGAAGATCTACCCAAGAAATGGAGAAGAGCTAACCAAGAAATCACATGTTTCAAGAATCACGTTGAAGATTGAATTCTTCAAAGAGAAAGTATTCTGAAGATATGCTGATTCGAGAGAAATTTTCTTTTGAAGATACTTTGATGAAGAATTTCGAGCTGAAACTGAAGATAATTTCTTCCCAACATCCAAGAAAGATAATCTACATCTTTTGGGGAGTTTACTATATCTTGAAGACTAAGAGAGAGATTGCATCTTCTGTGCTGAAAGAGAAGATCGTATTGCTAAATCATTTTCGTAATGATCTTGATCCAAAGGGGGAGATTGTTAGGACACAGTCTCATTGGATTCAAGATCATCCAAAACGAAGATCGCAATCTGAAGTTAAAGCTGATAAATTACTCTCAACCAAAGTCTAAGGGTCAATTTGTAATAAGCGTCAAAGTTATAATATCTAGATATTTTATATTATTTAGATATTATGTTTTAGATATTATTTAGTTAATTATTATATTAGTTTTAAATATAATATCTAGATATTAGATATCTAGATATTATGGTTTGTGTGTGTTTGATAAGCTAGCTCTCAACAACATCAGATCACATTTGATATACACACACATCAAACACATTTATTGAAGGTGTAAACAGAGAGAGCTTTTCGATCAAGAATACCATTATCAACCCTTTGTAATCCGCATTTGTAATCTAAACAGGTTGGTAATCATTATATCTTTGTTGTTTGATTTATCTGGTAAACGATCACGGACTCACAACTATTCATCTCCCCCTCAAACTGAGATTCCATACCAACTGGGCTTTGTTTTTCAACTTCAACTTGACTCTCCCCCTTTTTGGAAGCATCATGTACAACTCCCCTTTTATTCAATACATACTGCTTTCTTTTCTTTTTGAGCACCAAACTTAGAACCATCTTCTTTAGTTTGCTTATCTGCACTTGTTGTGAAAGGATCACCATTTTCAACTCCTCTATTTCAGACCCCTGTTTGAGTACATCTAGGTTTATATTGTCAATTGTTTCCATCAATTCATCGTAGTTATATCTGTCCTCACCTCCTTTAGGTGTTTTTACCACCCTGGAAGGATCCTTGAATTTTTTAGTAGAGGTCTTCTGCCTAGCAGAAGCACCTGCTACCCCCGTGGTTTCTTGGCACCTGGGACCTTTAGATGATTGCTCATCTAAAGTTGTCGTGGGGAAGGTCTTAGGTATGTTCACACTGCCCTGTCCTACACCTTGTGCAGAAACAGTAGTGTGAGCCTTGCTTCCCACATGCTCATCCTTCTCCTTATAGAGCACCTTCTTGGGGTTGGGAGACACCCCTGTGGTTTCCCTTTGGATATTCCCATTAGAGGAATTGAAGGCTTTAGGGGTGAAGGTTCAAGAAGGGAAGGAACCTTCTGTACCTTTTTCCTTGTATATGTTTTGGTGATGAGGGATGTTGGCTTGACAATAGGAATCTAAGGAGTATCAATTGAAACGAGTGGTGTGGGTAGGTCATCATTTTGGTGGTCAGATGTGGGCTTTGACACTGATGCCTCACCATGGGAATGAGACATAACCATCATTGTAGAGAATAATGGTGTCTCTTCTCCAGAAAAGTCCTTGCTTGGTCTTTTCATGTTTGAGAATACCTTCCCTTTGGGAGGTTTTGGTAGATACACCTCTTGAAAAGAGGGTAGATCCGTCAATTCATTTAGTAGAATCTCTTATAAAACCTAGGATACATATAAAAGCTTTTGGTTTTGGTATCCAGGTTTGACATTAAATCATTGAAAATCATTTGAGAGAAATTAAACATTCTAGAGGTAGCTAAGCAGACTAGAGCATAAGCTAAGGTACTGCTGAACTCACTCCATCCAGTTGTTTTTCTAGAAATACAATGTTGAAGGGTATGAACAAAGAATCGCCACTGAGGTGAAAATATGTTCTTGTAAAAATTATATACATCAGTGGGACCTTCATACCCCATATGACTAATAGACTGGAAGAGATCTTCCTTGGACAGAGAAGTAATACCTGAGGCATCATCTAGTCGTAGATGAATGCGAATACAATCCTCTGTTATGGTGATGGGTTTATCACCAACCCTTGAGTGAATGACCTGATTGCCTTGATTATTCTGGATGGTCTTATTTGCCCAGAACTGTCGCAGATGTTCCACATAGATTGTGGGATTGACAGTTAATGCGTAGGCGATGTGTGAGGATTTTAGGAAATCCACAATCTGATGAAAACCCTCTGCTTGCTTGGGTTTCTGTAGCATTGCCAACTCATTGTGATCATCAACGAACATCAGTCCTGCCATCTTCTTGATCGATTAGTTGAAACTAGGGTTATGCACTGGTAAGAGTTTGAGAGAAAGAGAGAGAAATAACACTCGTAGGAAATTCAAAGAGCCGTTTGGATTTTGGCGGTCAAAGAGGGTATTTATAGGTGGAGGGTTTCAGTTATAAGCAGTACTAAGTACCCTAGCAGTATTAACAAGCCCGCAATACTAACCCATGTAAGAAGTAGTAACACATACTAGCAGCATTAACTCAGACTAGCAGTATTAACACAGACTAGCAGTAGTAACACATACTAGCAGTATTAACACAGAGTAGCGGTAGTAACACTGTTTGGCAGTAGAAATAAGGTAAGCAGTAGTAACTTTGCACTGGCAGTATAAACCACCTAGCAGTAGTAACCATACTTAACCATATTTGAACTGGCAGTAGGATTAATAGTGATAGAAGTATTAACTTAACTAGAAGTACCAAGTTTTCAATTCAGCAGAGTAATCTGAAACACTTAAACAAACATAGTTAGTAGCACCATGCATCATATAATATGATAAAGTAAGCAGGAAGGAAATTATATAGAAAAGGTACATAAAGAAAATCAAAAGATGCTTATTCAGTGTTTATAATGCCCACACTTGTGACCAAGAATGTGAATCTACCCACATCAAAAGCTTTGGTAAATAGATCAGCAAATTGGTTACTTGTGTGTACTTTCACAACCTGAATTAGCTTCTTTTCATTGCAGTCTCTAAAGAAATGGTACCTTATTTCTATATGATTGGTTTTTGAATGCTTCACTGGATTATTAACAATGCTTATGGCACTGTTGTTGTCAATGAAGATTGGAGTGTGCAGAAAAGTAACCCCATAGTCCAACATCTGATTCTGAATCCATAGTACTTGGGAGCAGCAACTTGCAGCAGCTATGTACTCTGCTTCTGTTGTAGAGGTGGACACTGTGGTTTGCTTTTTACACTGCCATGAAACTAGTCTTGCACCCAAAAACTGACATCCTCCTGATGTAGACTTTCTATCCAAGTTTGCACCACCCAAATCACTATCAGAATAAGCAAGTAGATCAAATGGTGAGTCATGAGGATACCAAAGACCCAACATAGGTTGTCCTTTGAGATATCTGAAGATCCTCTTGACTGCTTGAAAATGAGATTGCTTAGGTCTTACTTGAAATCTGGCACACACACAAACATAATATCTGGCCTTGAAGCTGTTAGATACATGAGGGAGCCAATCATAGATCTATAGTGATGAACATCTACATCCTCCTCCTCAAGATCTGCAGTGATCTGTTTGTGTGTTTCCATGGGTGTGCTTGCAGGCTTTGAATCTGAAAATCCAAATTTGGTAAGTATATCCTGCACATACTTGGATTGACTGATGAAGATTCCATCTTTCTTCTGTTTAACCTGTAGCCCAAGGAAGAATGTAAGTCACCCATATAGCTCATCTTGAATCTTTTGTGCATTAGCTCCTCAAACTCCTTGCACATAAAATCTTTTGTGGATCCAAAGATGATGTCATCCACATAGATCTGCACAAGTAGGATGTCCTTATTCTTCCTTTTGATGAACATAGCCTTGTCTATTATTCCCCTTTCAAAACCATTTTCCAAGAGATAGGTAGACAGAGTATCATACCATGCTCTTGGTGCTTGATGTAGCCCATAGAGTGCCTTCTTTAATTTGTATACTCTGTCAGGAAAATTGGGATTTTCAAACCCTGGAGGCTGACATACATATACTTCTTCATCAATTGTCCCATATAGGAATGCACTCTTGACATCCATCTGACAAACTCTGAACTTCATGAAAGAAGCATAGGCTAGAAACAGCCTAATTGCCTCAATTCTGGGTAGTAGAGCAAATACTTCTTCATAGTCTATTCCCTCTTCTTGTGTGTACCCTTGTGCCACAAGTCTGTCCTTGTTCTTTATTACTATTCCTCTCTCTTCTTTCTTATTTCTGAAAACCCATTTGGTACCAATTTCCCTCTGTCCTTGTGGAAGTTCAACCAGATCCCATACATCTTGCAGCTTGAACTGTAGCAGCTCCTCTTGCATTGCCTCTATCCAGCTTGGTTCTTTCATTGCATCATAGGCCTTCTTGGGTTCAATCTGAGATAGAAAGCAAGATAATAACCCTGACTGTATGTCTTTCAATCCCCCTAACTTGCTTTGTTACCTTGTGATCATTGGGGAATTGATGTCACCAATCACCAATTGAGGAGGATTATTCTTCTATGTTCTTGTAGCATTGACAGCCTCCTTATTAAGATTTGCTTCAAGGTTGGTGTCATTCTTTTCTGGAGTGCTTCCACCATACACTGAAGAATTTTCATCATTAGTGTCATCTTCTGATAGTATGGGCATCTCAGGTCCTGTGTTTTCTGAATTATGAGCATCTTCTTCATCATCTTTGTCCTCTTCATCTGCTTTGGCATCTTCATCTGGATCAGAATCTTCTGATTCTGAATCATCTTTCTTTTCTTGCTGGCAAAATTCAACAGGATCCACTGTAGGTATTGGGAACAACACAAACTCTAAACTCTGTGCTTGTACCTTTTCTGAGCTTGTTCCTGCATTTTGCACATTACTACAACCAAATGCATTAGTTAGTGAGTCAATGTCAAACAACCAATCAGGACCTGTACCAATTTGATTTGGTGTGTTCTCATTGCATTTTACATTGTCACTTTCCTCTATAATCCTTGAAGAACTATTAAAAACTCTATATGCCTTACTCTAAGATGAGTATCCAACAAGAAATCCATCTTCAGCTTTGCTTTCAAACTTACCTAAGTGAGATTTGGTGTTGAGAGTTGTGCAAGGACACCCAAAAGGTTTGAAAAAGCCAATAAAAGGTTTCTTCTTGTTAAAAAGTTCATAAGGTGTCTTGCCTTGAGATTTGACTACTAGAACCCTGTTTTGGACATAACAGGCAGTATTAACTGCTTCTGCCCAAAAAGTAATTGGTAACTTTGAATCTGCCAACAGAGATCTAGCAGCCTCAATTAGTGTCCTATTTCTCCTCTCAACTACACCATTTTGTTGAGGAGTTCTAGGAGCACTGTATTGTTTCTCAATGCCTTTAGCCTCACAAAAGTTGTTTAAGTCATTGTTTTTAAATTCCGTTCCATTATCAGATTTGATGACTTTAACCGTTAGATTAGTTTGGTTTTCAATCTTGAGCACAAAGGATTTGATCAGTCCACTTGTCTCATCCTTAGTCCTTAGAAAATATACCCAAGTGAATCTATAGAAGTCATCAACAATGACTAAGTAGTAGGATTTCTTACCAATACTCATCACATTTGTAGGACCAAAGAGATCCATATGCAATAATTTAAGAGGTGAAGAGATAGTATTTATTTCTTTGGACTTATGAGAAGTTTTGTGCTGCTTGCCTTTAAGGCAGGCAACACAATGATCATCACATGAGAAAACTTTTTGAGGTAAACCTCTTACAAGGTTGTTTTTCACAAGAATGTTCATTGTTTTAAAATTTATGTGACACATCCTTCTGTGCCAAAGAGATGATTCATCAACAGAAGCTTTTGAAAATAGACAGTTTAATGATGAATCAGATGATACATTCTCTAAGTCCAAACAATAAACATTATCCTTCCTAGGAGTTATAAGTAGTATCATATTTTCATCAACTACCTTGAATCTTGGAGCAAGGATAATACATTCAGTCTCAGTAAATAATATACTATGTTTATTGTCACAAACCTGTGATACACTTAACAGGTTGTATCTCAATTGCTCAACATAGTATACATCTTCAAAGGACATTTTACCTTTTGAGACCATACCTTTTCCACTGATCTTACCTCCTGCTGGATTGTCACCAAAAGCAACATGTCCTCCATCAAACTTTTTGAAGTTTTGAAGGCAGACCATGTTACCTGTCATGTGCCTAGAGCAACCACTATCTACATGCCAAATGCTCTTCTTCTTGAGCTGTTGGTTGCCCAGCACATAAGATAAAGCAGTTAGTTTTTAGGAGGAACCCAAGCCAAAGTGGTCTTGGGTTGCCCTTTCTCATCAACATATTTATAATCAGTAATCTTAGTCTGGATGAGATGATCAGATTTAGGAATCTCATGGCTGGAATACTTTGTCAAAATTATAGGCTTGGCAGCATTAACACTGGTAGCAGCACTATCCTTGTTAGCAGTACTAACTTTGTTAGCAGTACTAACTTTGTTAGCAGTAGTATTGCTATCAGCAACACTATTTCTGTTAGCAGTACTATTTAAGGTAGCAGTTTAACAGGTTTATTAACTTTTGGAACCCATACCTTGACAAAGTTGTTTGCTTTCTTGTTCTTTGAGTTACTCCTTGACTTGCTTGGAGTATTTTCTTTTGATTTAGCAAACTTATTCTGAATATGAGATTTTGTAGTCCCAGTTTTCATTGGTATTGTTCTCATATTAGCAGCCATGTGATTTCTTGATTGCTTCCTATAACCAACTGAATTTTGAGTTTATCTTTGAAAAGAAAATATTTGGTTAATAGGATTGAAATAACAGTGTTTGGCTAGATGATTTAACTTGCCACAAATAAAACAAGACTTTGGTCTATTAACTTTGCTTAGATCAATTCCCTGTTTTTGAGCCCACTGATTATTTCTATTTCTCTGATTTCTGCTTATTTTATCTTGTTTATGGGGCTTGTTCTATTTACAAGTACAGGGATTTACAACAGTAGTTTGCATATAATGAGTTCCCTGTACCTTTTCCTTTCCTTTCCTTTCCTAGAGGTTTCAGCTTTCTCACTCTTAACAGTCTCTTTCTCTGTCTTGGACATCTCCACTTTATCACTCTTGATAAATGGTTTACCCCCCATTCCTTACCCTCAGAGTTCTCTTCTTCAGAATCTGTCTCAACCACTACTTTATCTAATGGATCTACTTCTGTGGCTTCTGCAGGTAATTCCTTCTTATCTTGTCTATCTAAGAGGTCTGAGGTGGGAGGAATATAGTTATTATTATAAGGTGGAGGGGTGTTGTTGTAGCCTATACCTCTCTTTAGTTTGTCATGAATTTGAGATTTAAGTAAATACTCCATTGCTTTAGAAGCATTGGAATATCTCTCAATGTCTCGCTTGGCCTTCTCAAATTCACTCATAACTTTTTCACACTCCTCTCTAGACTTCTCTAGCTTAGTCTCTAACTGATTCTTCTCCCACTTCCAGTAGTTGAGATCATATTCATGTTGAAGTTCATTGGCTTGATATGCCTTTATTTGTTCTTCAAACTTCTCAACAATCACAACATACTCTCTTCTATCTTTCTCTAACCTTTTAAGGTCATCACACATGCTCTGATTGTGATCCCTGTACTTTTTAACAGTTTCAAGACATGTTTTAGAGCAAAGGTTAGATTTAACCTCTGTGGGAAGAGCAGTGCTTGATGAGTCTGAAACTTCTGCCATCAATTCTTGGTTCTGAATGGCCTCCTCAGTTTGATCACTCCAATCAAAGCCCATTCCTTCTTGTGAGACAAGAGCTTGAGATGAATTCCTGCTATAGTTAGTGGTCTTTGGTTGATGATTATTGCTTCCATGCTGTTGAGCAGTTCCTCCTCTGCACTCTCTGGCAAAGTGTCCCAGATTATGGCATTTGTAGCATTCCACCTTGGATTTATCAAAGCCAGCACCATCTTCTCTTCTCATGGCAAAATTGTTTCTTCCTATTCTTTTGATGAATCTTTTGACTCTCATGGTGAGCATTGTCATCTGCCACTTGATATCCGTCTCTTCAAGGTCATCTACATTGATTTGCTCCAAATCATCATTGCTAAGAGCAGATTTAGCATGACTAGCAAGGAATGCTTCCAAAATAGAATCATTAGATCCATCCTGTTTTGAACCATGTGAAGTACTAACTGATTCTGGATTAGCAGATGAATCAATAGTAGATGATAAAAGAGCTGCATTATGAGAGTATCCAGATGGTCTTTTCTTGGATTCAACTTCTGCTTCAAACACCCTTAGATCATTGTAGAGATCATCAAGCTCCTTATCCTCCAGATTATCATTCTGTCTGAAGGATACAGTGTAAATCATCCATTCTTCACCAAGAGATCTTAGAAATTTTCTGTTGACATCATCCTGGTCCATCTTGACACCAACAGTGGCCAACTCTCCAATCAATTTATTGAATCTATCAAAGGTTTGAGTCATGGACTCATTCTTTGTAGACATAAAATTCTCATATTGTTGTTTGAGAATTGCCTTCTGATTCCTCTTAGTGCTTTTAGTACCTGAAAAACTATTCTCCAATGCATTCCACAGGATTTGAGCATCAGAACAGTTGCAGAATTGATGTTGGTATTCATTAGGAATTGCCAAGAGCAGAGTGGTCAAGGCTTTCATCTCAGTCTGCCTCATCTTTCTTTCTCCATATGTCGTTGGTGGAGTTTTCTTTCCATCTGCGTCCATCTTTCCTCCATCAGAGGGACCATTCTCAATGATGTCCCACATTGAGTAGTCTGTAAGAAGAATGTACTGCCTGATTCTGATTTTCCACATGTCAAACTCATTGGGTTTGAGCATGGGGACTTTTTAAACAAGAACACTGTCATGAGATCCGTCCATGATGATTTTTTATTTCTGAGTTGAAGGCTTTGATACCACTTGTCAGGATCAAAATTCTAAACAAGAATTTAAACTAAACACTCAGAAACTATGTTAAAGAAGTTGCAAAAAAACACTTTAACAATAAACCAATCAAACAGTGTATATACTCAAATCACAAGTTATATTGATTAACTTAATGATTACAAACAAAACCTCAATCTGTTAAACAGGCTCAACAGACGTTCAATACTTCTCTATTGAAAGGACTTCTAAGAACCTTGAGGTTAATTCTCTCTAAAACAAACGTATATCAAAAACTATATGAATTCTGTATTCTCTATCAAAGACTATTAGGCTATATATACAGAACTAATTACAAGATAATTACAAAACAAAATTGATCTTCATTCCATAATTATCTTCATCTCTATCTTCAGCTCCTAGTCTTTCGTATCAATCCATCTTTATCAACATTATCTTCAGAACCATCAGAAGCAGCTTTAATCTCCTCAGCAGTATTAACTTCCTCATCAGTACTAACCATGTTTGCAGTATTAATCATGCTTTGCAGTAGTAATTCTTCAGCAGTACTAACTACTAGCAGTACTAACTCTCCAAGCAGTAGTAATACTTCAGCAGTACTAACTACTAGCAGTACTAACTCTCCAAGCAGCACTAACTAGTATTCTAGCAGTACTAACTCTTCAAGCAGTAGTAATTCTACTAGCAGTAGTAAAATCTTTAACTAGCAGTATTAATGTACTCAGCAGTATTAATCTTTAAGCCCAACCGTATTATCCATCCTTAGCACTTTTCAGACCCAACAAAATGGGTTTATACTCATGAGAAGGTCATGGATTTAATTAAAAGCTTATTATTTGACTTTTAGAGACAATTTACTTAAAAAGTGTCTCTAAAAGATTTAGAGACGGTTTTTGTAGCGAATAATTTGGTTCCAAATCCTTCTCTGAAAATCGTCTTACATTCAGTTACACTTCTCACTTTTGTCATATAGTTCATTCTCTAAAAATCACCTTTAGATACGCTTCCAAATACTTCTCTAAAACTTCCTTCTCTAAAAACCGTATTTCTTGTAGTGTACATAATCACTCATCTAAGAGAGTTTTCAACGATCAGGAGGTTAAAACGCAAGAATCCTCTTTTTCTATAACATAACTAGTCAAACAAATCACTAATTCTAGGCACTGACCTATCAAAAATAGATTTGTTGCAAAGAAGCCCATTCGAATTGCCTTTAGGACAATGGAAGAATCGATACCATACAAAGTTGATTCCGTATAACTGAAAGAAGAGAATGGAAAATTCCACCATCTTTGCATCTTATCCCAAATCGCTATCACCCGAGAAAATATGTTAGACCGTCTCAATCTCGCATCTGCAAAAAGGGCAAAGAACGTTGTTGAGATCCAGTCCCAGCAACTCCAATCTATCTTTGGTAGGATACGGTTGAGATGCATTCTCCAGAAGAATATATTGTTCTTTGCTGGAACAATGTTGTTCCAACGAGTTTTATACGAACCGATTCTGAGCTGAATTTTTTCGATTTCTGCTCTCAAGGACTGGACCAAAAAGACCCCATCCGAATTGAGTGACCAACACCATCTGTGTTCCGATTCGATAATGTCAACGAAGTCCATGATCGTCAACATTTGTTCCACCTCATTTGATTTGCGACCACCTCTCAGCTCCCTTCTCCGGTTCCAATTGTAACCTTCGGTGCCTATTCTTTCATCAACAGTGACTCTAGAATTCCTCTTCAGATTGAAAGCTCTTGGGAATCTTTCTTTAAAAATTACAGCTCCTGTCCAATTTTCCAACCAGAAGCTTGTATTTCTTTCGTTTCCAATCTGTTTACGACATAGAACATCAAAAGGAATATCAAGCCTTAGAAGATTATTTATGGCAGCCCTACATTTTACCCTGGTCCTTGTCCATCCACTTTAACACCATTTTGTCGTGAATCAAGCCCCCCGTTCATATCATGAATTTCTTTGATCACTTTGACCCAAGTCGCGTTCGAGTCGTTTATGAACTTCCACTCCCATTTGACAAGCAAAGCAGTGTTGGCAGCGACAATACTACCAATGGCAAGGCCTACATTTTCCTTACATCTAATGGTTGATCCCCACTTCATCCAAGTGATTTTGCTTTTTCTGTCCTCGAAACCCCAGAAAAAATCCTTTCTCAGTTTTTCTAGCTTAGCTATCACTGTTTTCGGGGCCATGTAAATGGATAGAAAAAAAGTAGGTAGACTGCCCAAAACTGCTTGAGATAGGACCCTTCTGCCACCAAATGACAAAGCTTTAGATTTCCATTTGGAAAGTCTTAATTTTTTGGAAGTTGTATATAATCGGTTTCCAAGCATTGATTCTTGACATCTTTTCTCCGAGGGGCACCCCCAGGTATTTGCACAGTAAACTTCCAACCCTACATTTTAAATCAGAAGCAGCCCGGTTAACCCTTTCAATTTCGACCCCGATTCCAAACAGAGTACTTTTTGATAGATTCAGATTGAGCCTCGAAGCAAGAAAAAAGCATCGAAGTAGCTGGATAAGGTTCTTCCCGTCTTCAATCGACCATTTATTGATGAAGATAGAATCATTTGCATATAGTAAATGTGAAATATTGAATCTATCGGGCCCAAGATCAATACCTTTTAATAAGTGTTTTGATTTAGCCTCCTCCACAATGTAATGAAGACCTTCCATAACCATAATGAACAGAAGAGGAGACAAAGGAACCCCTTGGCGGAGACCACTACGGATGCGGAATTCGCTTGATGGGGAGCCATTGCTAAGAACTGAAGTTGTTGCCGAGTGTAAACACGCCTGAATCTATCTTCTCCATTTAGCAAAAAAACCCATCGCCTTTAGCACTTCCATCAAATATCTCCAATCCACCAAATCGAAAGCTTTTTCGAAATCTGCTTTGAAGATAATGACCTCTTTTTTATTTCTTTTAGCCCAACTAATAATCTCTTTGGCTATCAATGCTCCATCCAGGATATACCTCTTATCAATAGTTGGACCATCATTTTTGCAAATTATAAAACCAAAGAGCAATATATCATATAAAAAGTAATTGTGTATAGGGGTGTTCACGGGTCTGTTCGACGCTCGATTAGTAGGGAAAATGTGAACCGAACCACATGAGGAGGATACTTGGTTACCCGAACCGAAACTGAAACGCATGATGAACCGAACCGAACCAAAGTTAGTTGGTTATCTGCGGTTCGGTTCACGGTTACCCGAATTTATAAGAAAATATTATTTGTAATATAAAAATAATACCAAAATAGAAACTTCAAACCAATTACATAACAAATACATAAAAATAATCGAAGAAAAAGAAATTAAAATATGTTTCATTGTTTAAAAATATCCACTATGTGGTTGATTACTATTTAAAAATTGAATAGTTAATATTGAATATAATATTATTAATTGTTCCATATATATATATATATATATATATATATATATCGGTGCGGATAACCTATTAATTTAGGGGTGTTCATCCAAATCGCACAAACCGCCCACACCGTACCGCACTGAAAAGCGCGGTTTAAACTTTCGCGGTGCGGTTTGTGGTTTGCATTTTTATCAAACCGCACTATGCGGTGCGGTTTGCGTTTTTGAGTTATCAAACCGCGGTTCAAACCGCACCACACCGCACTGCATATTTTGTATATTTTTAATTTTTTATATAACATATATATGTAGAATAATTTAGTATTTAATTATTTATAAGTTTATATAATATTTTTGGACTTGAATAAACAATTGGCCAATTGGGAGTCGGGGTTTAAGGATCGAGATGAAAGAAAAAGTTGGACACGTCAAAACTCACACGTCTAATTTAGTTAAAAGTTTGTTTTTTTTATTTCTTAGACTATTTTTAATTATACAATATGTATTTGAGAATCAGATGTATTGAAACTCTTTATTTTTTTGGACTTTGGTCACTTTATAGTTGATTTTATAACGTATTTTTAAACTTATAATTTTTGGATTGTAGGCATAAAATGCGATTGGGATAAACCGCATAAACCGAATGCGGTGCGGTTTGCGGTTTGGGAAAATGTTCAAACCGCATATGCGGTGCGGTTTGTGGTTTGGCCCCAAACCACACCGCGAACACTCCTACCTATTATTTAAAACTGAAACCGACCCGGGAATACCTAGTTTTTTGGTTTTCGGTTTTCGGTTTTTCCGATTTTTGGGTTTTTTGGTTTCGGATCAAACAATTCGACTCGGGTTTTCGATTTTTTTAACACCCCTAGTTGTGTACGACCCATGTCATATAGCAAGATGAAAACACGGTACTGAAAATTAATGCAATTCCTTGTTAAAAAATAAAATCTGAAATTTATAACTGAACAAAACTTAATATATTTAACTATAGAATGGTTTTTTTATGTGAGAGATCCGTGCATCGACGACGGTCACAGAGCATACTAATCCAATTCATTAGAAAGATATCTATAATCATATGCATCTGTGTATAAATAGCTAAATATGCTATATTGTTTTGTTATATTTTTGGAAACACATGTTCTTAGAGAGAAAATTGACTATATAAAAAGATTATTACAACCACACAAACTAATCTTACAAATCATCAACCAAATACACTCATGTTTTTCAAATATTTAGCTCACATTTATAAGTTCTATAAAGAGAACAAAAAAGAAAACAATAGATTAATAACATAATAAATATATGTTAAATATTTTTCACCGGTCTCAACGAAACCCCCATATATTAAAATCAACGAATATGTACAAATATTATACATGACATGCAACAATCACTTTCTAAGTTTAGAGTGAATTATATTTTTCGTCCCTTTTTCTGTTTTCGTCCCTTGTATTCGTAAAGTACATTTTTGGTCCAAAAAACGTGTTTTGAAGCCCAAACGAGCCCTTGTCACTTAACCCTAGAAGAGTTCCGTTAGTTGCCTCATGTGCCCCTCAAATTAGGGGCATTTTGGTCTTTTTTAGCCATTGTTTCCATCCTAAACTCCGTCTCCAAGAACATTGATGACCACCAACCATCACTGCCACCAACAACCACCACCCTTCACCCACTGCTTCCATCATCTACCCATAAATTATTTCAAGAGCAAATCCATAAATGTAAAAAAAATCAAGAACAACATAAATGAAAAAGTCCAACTAATTTCTCAAACCTAGAAATGAAAAAAAAATCAAGAACAATGAAATTAAGAACAAAAATAACCCTAATACATATGAAATCAAGAACAACAATGAAATTAGCAACCAAATGTAGAAATGAAAAATATCAGATTCATATAAAAGAAGCAACAACCTAAATACAAACACAAATCCCTTCATCTCTAAAATTACGAACAAAAATCGAAACCCAAAAAAATCTAATCTAGATCTGTGGATCGAAACCCCACAAAAACTTAAATCCCTAAGGATGCGTTTGGTATGCAGAACAGAGTGGAACATGACAGAACAGAACAAGTGTGTCCCATGTTTGGCGTGACCATATGTAGGACACGCTAGAACTAAGTAGAACAAGCATGTGACACACTTGTTCCACTCCAACCCCCTGGAACTAAGTAGAACATCAATATTTTGACTAATATACCCTTTGTTAAAAACAAAAACATAAAACATGTCTTCTCATCATCCACGCCTCCAAGCTAGGGGTGTGCAAAACCCGAATAGTCCGAAATCCGCATCCGCATCCGAACCGAAAATAAGGTGTTTTTGCAAAACCCGAATACCCCGAAATCCGATAATCCGAAACCCGACATTTGGGGAGGATATCTGGGTTCGGATTGGGTTTGATCGTTGGCCACCCAACCCGTCCGAAAACCCGAAATAACATAAATCTATATTTTAAATACTATATATATATATTTATTTATTTATTTATCTAATTATTTTTTGAAAATCGTAAATTATAGTCTGTTGAAATATTTTCTAAATTTTAAACTTGCTATCGACTTCATCAATCTTTCAATCGATTGTATTCATCCTAAAAAAAGATTGAATTTATATATAACTTTTTCATTATATAATACCCGAACCCGACAGACATCAATCCGAAACCCGACCAACCCAGACCCGAAACAACCTAAAATCCGAAACTTAAAATTTGAGTTTTGATTTCCATATCCAAAATCCAATCGTGATAAATTAGTTTTATGTTTTTGATAATCCATTGCACTATGTATTAGTGATGCAAATTAGTTTTATGTGATGTAATCTATGATTTTTCATCAGGGGTAAATTCGTCATTTAACCAATCTAGTCTTGTTCTGTCCAGTTCTGTCATGTCTTGCCAAACGTTGGACAACTGTTCTGTTCTGTTTTGTCCTGTCCTGTTCCATCTTGTCCTGTCCTGTCCTTTCTGCGTACCAAACGCACCCTAAAAGAAACTGAAACCCTAAACAAATCTAACCTGAATATGTGGATCGAAACCGTAAACAAAAACCGAAATCAAGATAGTTGGAATTAGGAGTGTGAAGAAAGTCAACCGATCCAATAGGAACCGACCGATCCAATTAGAAGCGAATGACCATAATTGGATATCCAATTGTAATTGGATCAGATCGGATTGAAAATCTCAACATCCAATTTGGATCGGTCGGTTCTTGGATGGCAGTCCAAAACCGACCGAACTGGCCCAACCAACATCCAATTACCCATCCATTTACCATCCATTGGATGTCAACCGATGAACACCCTTAGTTGGAATTAGCCGAGAACGCTTCTGGTTAAGCTTCTGGTTTTCGACTTCGAGTTCCACACTTACAAGCGAAGGGTCTGGTTTTCACACCTTCGAGTTCCACAATTTGATTTCTAGTGAACGCTTCGCTTCTGTCTTTCAACAGGATGAGGAAGGGAGGGAGAGGCGATGATGGACAAGAATCTGAATTTCAAGGAGTGATTTTTGCAGGTTTTGAGGGTAGAGGGAGAGTTTCACCGGAAGGTTTGGGGTAGGGGACGGTTTCAGATAGATTTTTTTAATTTTTTATAATAAATATTAATAAAGCTTTTATTTTTTTCTAAAATAAATTAAAATTAGGAGAAAAGACCAAAAGGCCCCTAAAATGAGAGACACATGACAGGGTTAACGGAGCCCATACTAACAGAGGTAGTTGAAGGGAGTAATTTGGGCTCCGACACACAAAATTTGGACAAAGAATGTAATTTACATATTCGAAGGACGAAAACCAAAAAACATGTATATGTAACACCCGTAAATTCTTAAGGTAAGTAATTGTTCCCTTAAATACGTTAATTGTATCTATTTGAAAATATGAGCCTTTATATGCATTTAATGATCGTTGCTATATTGAAATATCACATATATTGATTTACCATCTTTAATTGTACAAACCTTGTGCTCGTTATCGTTTTCGGTTAAGTTTTCGGACTGTTTTGGGGTTGGTCCGATTGTGCCTGGCGATTGTGCCATTGGCACTATCGCCGAAGGCACTATCGCCAAGGATGTACCGTAAGCTGGGGGATGCCAGCGATTGTGCCATGCGATTGTGCCTTGGTACTATCGCCGAAATAGTACCGTGAGCGGGGAAGGCTTCACGGTTGTGACTCGCGATAGTGCCTTTGGCACTATCGCCGGGCACTATCGCCCTCGTGGTCCAGTCTGTTGTTTTAAATAAAATTAAACACCTCATTTCAAGCATTTTATCATCAAAAAATGGGAGAGCATCCTCCTTGGGCGATTTTTAGGTCTTCATCACCTACCTCCATAAATTTATAGGGTTTGGGTTGGTGAGAGTATTAAGTTGTCATCAAAGCTCCATTCAAGTGTCTTCATTGAAGTGTTCTTCAAGATTCTCATCTCTCATCTCCAAGTCTCATCTTCAACTTTTAAGGTTTCCATATTTTCTAGGTTTTGGTTCAAAACCTAGATTGTGAGTTTACTAACCTTTGTTAAAACTAGATACACATCAAAATCTTCTATTCATCATTTTCTATCTCTATATGTTCAAGTATTTGGGAGTTCTTTATGATGATAGTTGGAAATGTGATTATTGGTGAAACATCATGATTTACTTTATATGTACAAGTATTTGGGGCTTTTCTCTTGGATATATTATGGTGTACTTTTATATGATAAATGTATACATGTCTTGGTGTTAAGATGATTCTAGTTGGAATAACATGTGGGTGATATATTCACATGTATGATGAGCATGATTGTCATTTGGGTCTCTTGTTAGACTTCTGGTGATTAGGATGGTAATATGGTACCCGTAGTTGGTATTGAAATATGTTGGGTCGAAATACACCTAAAGGACCTCCTATATGCGTTATGTTGGACGAACCAAGTCAGTAGACACTAGGAGGATGTAGTCTTGGGCGCCACTGTGATGGTATGTGCCTAGACCTCCGCCATTCGGGGAATTTCCTTAGTTGTAGTCCTCGGGTGTGCCGGGCCTTTCGGGTGTTCCTTGTAGAAGATCATCAAGGTATATCGACTCTTGGGTGGAACTTGATTGGTGCAATGGGTCTCCCCTATTGACTCCACATATATTGAACTCTGGGTAACTGCTGATAAGAATTGTAACTGTTCATGCATGCTTATTATTGTTCAACTCACTAAGCTTTTTGGCCTAACACTTGTTTGGTGTCGATGTGTATCTCAGGTTCTAGCGGCGCCGGTCCTAAGCAGGTTTAGATGCTTTGGGGTGAGAGCTTGGGGATTTTGCACTTGGATGTACATTACTTTTGGAAATGAATCGTTGGGTTTATAGTTAACAACCCTTTTGTAATCTCTTTTCTAGTTGTAGAAATTAGATTAGTTGGTTGTTAATTTATTGTCCGTTTTTTTTTTTGGATTTTTGTTATCCCTACTTTTAGGGTGTTACAGTATAGATGAGGGACTAAAAATGTAATTCACTCTTCAAGTTATGTAACAAAAAATATTATCGTCTTCGGTTTCTTCATGTTTTCCATTCTTGGAATACGGTCTCACTACTATCTGAATCGTGGTTTATGCAAATCGTATAAAACATACTTTTAATATACACAAAAAATGTTTTCTAGTTTAAAGTATGCTGAAATTCTGTAATATTTTCATAAATTGGGAGAACGATGGACACCATTTATTTTACCCATAAGATGATTTTGATTAATTATCTTGAGGTTTGTGAATGTTTGGGTATGCTAGCAACCTTGAAAAGGAGTTAAATGCTAACAGTGACACTCGCCGACCATGAAATACTGTTACCGAGCATGAAAAGGGTCAGAACCCGAATTTGAAAAGGGGTGGGACGTGGGCGACCTTGGCCATGCGACCGTGGGTCGCTCAGACCAAGTTGCGTATGGCCAGGTCTCTCTAAAACCCGAATTTTCTCATTTTCTTTCTCATTTCTCACTTCTAAACTCTTTTCTCTTTCAAGCAAATCCGGTCCAAAAACCTTTATTCCACCCAATCGAGTTCTTCAAGAGTGTTTTTGAGACCAAGAGCTAGGAATTCAAGTTTTGTGGGTGGAGGCTCCAAATCTTCATATTCTCCAATTATCTCTCATCATTGTTGACCTGATTTTAGGGGTATTTCCTAAAAACGAATTGTAATTCCATCTTAACTTTCTAAACCTTTATTCATGTTAAAACCTTTCATTTTAACCTCATAGAACATCCCTTTTGATGTATCATCTATGTATTGAAGTTTTGACCAATTTTGGGCATTTTAGATGATTAGAGGATTCAACTAAGGTTTGTTATGAATTTGAGTTTGAGGTTACTTTTGGAACATCTCCAGGGTTGTGACCCAAATAAATTTTCAAGAGGTGGATGTTTATGGATCTAAAGCCTTCACCATTTTGGAATCTTGGGATGGATTTGGAACCTACGTTTAACCTAACCTAGCAAGGTGAGTTCAAGTGGTTTTGTGAAAACTATGTACATGCCGAAAATGTGTATTTTGATGAATTTAAATGTTTTCTTTACTATTTATCAAATGTGTTGAGTATTTGATGAAGTTTACATACTTGGTTTTTTTTGGTTAATATATTTTGAAAATGAATATACTGGGATCTTTGAATATTTTGTTAAATAAATCATAAGTGTGGGTTCTTTTGATGATTTATTACTGTAAGTATAGACGATTTCGTCACAATGCATTTTTAGTGTTTTTGGTTTGGGAAAAACGTATATTATTGTACCATGGGATATTTTGGAAATATAATGGGGGTTTTAATTGGAAGATGATTTGTCCCAACCAATATGTGTTTTTTTTAAGTTAAACATGCCTTCAGAGCATGTATTTGAAAATCCCCGGTTAAATGCGTTTTATTGTTTTAATGACATCTATTTTATGGTCAATTGCGTTGTTGAGCTTTTGGCACATATTTGACTTAAATGTGTCTTTGGGGACTTTAGTCCGATTTAAATTGCTCTATATCTACATGTATGGCATATTCATTTGTAAATTACATGTTTTGAGTGTGTTGGTCATTCATTTCGAGTCATGTCATCTAATTTAGACTGTAATTTATTGGATCCATAGGCATATGAGTCAGTCTTTGTAACACCAATGGGTTTCGGCAAGTAATAATTCTATTTCCTCCATAGAAGTTTCCTAGTGTTGACCTGTTAATTAGAAACATTTCATTTGGGAATGATGTATTTTTATAACGAGAGCTTCCCAGTGCGAAAAGTCAGAGTTTCGGAGTTCAGTACACGTTGGGGGTGACTATATATGCTCGGCAACTATGCCATAGGGCATTATTGTCAGGCAAGGTCGCGGGGACTACGGTTGAGCTAAACTCGAACCAACCCGAATTATCCATCCCACCCGATCCGAAATTCTTCCAATAAGCGGATATCCGACTTTCATTGAAAACCGACATCCGATATCTGACTTTTAATGTAGGATTATGGGGTTCAGGTTGGGTTTGCATATGGGCCAGCCAAACCCGCCCGAATATCCGATTAGGATTAATTTAAATAATTAAATAATTAATATTAATAATGTAATCTTTTCCTATTTGTGCTTATCAAGTTATCAATGGGAGCATCACACGGCTGTTCCATTCCATACTTCCATAATATATATATATATATATATATATATATATATATATATATATATATATATAGGGTTGGTTTCTTTTGCAACCCTAGCATTTTGTACAAACTATACAACCATAAACCATCCAAATCATTCATTAACGGCTAGGATTAAATCAACGGGAAAATTAGTAATTAATATTTTTTTTAATTTTTAACTCATTTTTTTTGAAGTATATAATATTTATATACGGCAAATGCAACAAATAAACTCACACACCCTACTCACCTTTAGTGAGGTTTGAACTCCTGACCTCCTAGGAGGCCAGAGGCTCCGATACCGCTAGGCCAAAGACCCTTTGGTATTTTTTTACTCATTTTATTGACGCACTAAAGGACAAAATTGGAATAAAAATTCATGTTCCATGTTTCAAAATTGGAACTAATTCTCCATAATTATTGGCTTCCGAAAATACCTCCGGCGAAAATGAAGCGATTTACGATTGAGCAAATCACCAAGAATATATAGAGCAATCCCATATTTTCATACCATTTACAGAAGAGTGATTCTCCAGGATCCATGTATCTGATATCCTCAACCCTACAGATTTGATTTTGCAAATGGAGTGAATATTGCATTCATGAATATATCCCATCACCAATGATGAATGATGAACTAAACAAAAGTTATCTTTTGTATACTGATAAGTCAGTTCAAATATCTCATAATTTATTGAAGAAATCTCAAAGATCCACTTAACATGTGACAAGTGTCCTTTGCATTCAATGCATTGGGTAGTATAAAAGAGTAAAGACCTCATCCATGCAACTCACGCTTTCAGCACAAGAGATCTCAGTGTACTCAAGTAAAGTTGATATTTATTTCTCTCCTCATAGATTTTTAATCTTTGTGCTTTAAAAGTTGTGTTTAAAAGTTTCTAAGTGCTAGATTGTTAGAATAGTTTTACTGTTCTTTTCCGCAACAATCTTTTGTTTACTAAGTGTAATTCTTGATATTGTTTTTTAGTAAAAAAATTAAAAATTAAGTGAAATATTTGTGTTTTGTATTCAACCCTCCCCCCCTTTCTACAAAACTATTTTGCTTATTAGGGACCAACAAGTGGTATCAGAGCGGTTGGTTTAATTTAATAAATCAGATCTGCAATGGCATCATCTTCCTCTGCTAAGGTTGAGTCCTCTTCTCAAAACTCCTTTCCTACTAACAATGGCTCTATAGCCAAACCTCCAGAGTTCAATCCAAACAACTTTTCCCTTTGTAAAAGTCGAATGATGTTCTTCGTGAAGGTCCCATAATTCCTAAGGTATGGGACCGTTTTCAAAAAACTCGCACTATCTCTAAAGACAAAGACAAAGACAAAGATGTCACTTACAATGATTCTGACTCCTCTGATGAGGAACGTACCTATGTTACTGGGAGGTACATCCTCAAAAGGGAAAAGGAGTACACTGAAGATGATAAACGTCTCATTGCTCTTCACTCTAGAGTTAGAGTAATAATCCCCTCTCACTTCCTAACAAAATATACTACTCTTTGGTGAATCTTTCCACTGCCAAAGAAATGTGGACTACTCTATGTGTTCTGTACGAAGGTACAGATGAAGTCAAGAAGAGCAGAAAAAACTCTCTTGTTCATAAGTACGAACTCTTCTCCCATGAAAAGAGAGAATCTCTATCTGACTACTATAATCGCTTTAACAGTCTTTTAAATGATCTCAAACTATTGGGAAGATTATATGACAATGAGGAAGTGTTGTGCAAGTTTATGGATGGTCTTCCTGACTTTTGGGAAAACATCTGTACTTGCATCAAGACGACCAAGGAAGTGTCTCATGGCCAAGCTAGATGACATGGCTATTTTTAATTATGAGCAAATAAGGATCCAAAGGAAAACTATCATCAAGGAAATAAAATCCCTTTCTATGGCTCTTATTGGTGATACTTCCAAGAAATCTGTGTGTATTCCACGTATCAACTATCCCTTAGACTCATTTGACGAAGAGAGTCACCATTAGGAGGCCTATCTAAGTGAGGCCGATGATGAGGGTGAAGAAAACTCAGTTGATCAGATGACTGAGGAAATGGGTATGCTTGCCAACTTATCTAAGTTCAAAAACAACTCCTCCTTTAACCGTTTTAGAACTAACAGAAAAACTTCTTTCTCTTCAAAAAATTCCATGGATAAATCCAATGAGGAATGCCATGCTTATGGCAAAAAGGGCCACTTTGCATCTGAGTGAAGAAGCAATCCCACTGGAAGATCCAAATCCTACTCCTCTAACTCCTCTAAAGGGAGAAGACTTCGATCTGACTCTACAGGTCGATCTTTTTCTCGAAAACCTTCTTCTTCCCCTTTCAAGGAAAACTCTGATAGAGCTGAAAAGTACAAAGCTAAGTACAAGAGAGAAAAGAAAATAAACGAAAACTCTCACTGCAAGGGAAAAGGGTTGATGACTGAATCTCATGATTGGGCTGATGAACCAACCTCTGACAGCGAAAAGAAGATATCAAGCAAGTGTCTCATGGCCAAGCTAGATGACATGGCCGAAGTCAAGGACACTGATATGACAATGGCATTAGTTTCTACTGAGTGCTCATCCTCCTCTTCTCAGGTACATCCCTTTCATTCTCTCACAAATGATGAAGAGATCGAAGCATATGATTCTTTGATTTTTGAATATTATAATGAAAAGGATGCTAAGAAAAAGGCAAATGCTCAAATCAAGTCTCTTTCTTCTCAACTCTAGATATTTCTATCACAGCTTAAACATTTTGACAAAATCAAAGCTGAGTTCGAAGATCTAAAAACCAGCAACTTCATCTTGGCCAAAGAGAAAAATAAAATGCTTAAACGTCTCAAAAAGGAACAAGAAATAGTCAGCAAATGGACTACCTACTCTTAAAACCTTGAAAGATTTTTTCAAGACTAGGTAACTGGCGATGATAAGTTTGGACTCGGTTATGGCAAAATGGATGTTGATGGTTCCTCTTCTCAAATTCCCTCTTCTTCTTCTTCTAAACCTCCTTACTTTCCTGAGTACACCGAATCTGACTCAGAAGATTCTGGCTCTGTTCATTCTATGGATCTTCGTGATTCTAGAAAATTTGGAATTTTTGTCTCTGCTAAAGAATCCAAACCTCAATCTGAGGAAGATCAAGATTCAAATGATATTGTGAAACCTATGAATGATATTTTCAAAACTTTGAATCTTGATGAAGCCTCTTCTTCTTCTTCTTCTAAAAATCCTTCTTTTCTTGATAAAGGAAAATCAATTGTCTATGATCTTCCTTTAAAACGAAAGATGTCACCTCCTTCTAAAGGTGAATCTTTTGCTCCTTCAAATAAGTTTATTCCAAGATTTTTCAATTTGAAGAAATCCAAGGGAACTTCAAAATTCTCCATCCCTTCATCTGAAAAGGGAATTCTTGGACCAGTGCCTTGTCCTTCACCAACTTCTTCCAAACCTCTCAAGTCTAAAGGAAAAGGGAAGGAGACTTGTCAAAAACCTATAAAGACTTATATTTACAGAAAATGTTACAATTGTGGGGACACTTTTCATCTTGAAAAAAAAAACAGAGTCAAGAGCAATGAGGGATTATTGCTCTAACTCTAGAGTCAAGACAATCCCTGATTACATGTCCGTCTCGATACATTATTCATGAACAACCAATCAAAAAAAACTACCTTTATATGGTAAATAAAAACAACTAGTGTACATCATTAATAACCATACCACTATCATCAATGTCTCGATCGGAATGAACACCATCGTCTTCGTCGCCGAATAACGAGTTCCAGACGCACCCATGTCGTTGTCAACATCGATGACACCTTCTACCATCGGAAGCAAATTCGGTGAAACATGCAATTCATTAACATATGTTTCGTTTTCCGGATAACAATCTTCCATTGAAAACCCTGTTTGCTCCATCAAATTTTCTGCAAAATTTCTTACACGAAACTGGGATAACGATGATTAACCGCATCAAAGATAATCAAAGAAAATAATGCAATCCCTAAAGATACGCCATTGCCATAATTAAAATATAAAAAAATTGTTTATTCATTTAATTTTGACAACTACATGAATACCCCTACCGGCTCATAAATTATTAATTGAATTTATTATTAAACCGGCTAATTTGATTGGCTGAAAAGAGTTCACATAGTTTGCACAAAATAGGTGGTTTGCAAAAGATACTCCCCCTATATATATATATATATTGATATATAATTCATCTCTATTTCTCTATGGTTGCATTGCAATTTGCATACTTAGAACCCTAAATGGCTAAACCTATTAACCTAATTCATCTTGTTCCTACTTTCTACTTCCTAGTTCCTACTTCCTTCCTATCGAGTATCCATAGCAATCACAGATTCACAAGAATTTACAAGCCACGACCCAAATCAAGTCAACGACATATCATACTTCATCTATCTACCTATCTACTCAACTACCCCTATTGAATGTCTGTGTGCATGTTTTTCTACCACTCTGCATGTTTTTTTTTCTGCCATCATATGCTTACTCTACTACTTCTGGCTTCTACATCCAGTTCTACTTGCCTAGTCGTGAATCAGAAACTCAATTCGTGAAGTAGAAAATTCACGTGAGTTTGGGAATCAGAAACTCAGTAGAATTTTGTATTATGTCTTTATAATTTAATAATTATGTATTCAATTTTGTATTATGAATTTCTTGAATGATCATTGACATTGTTTATTTGTTTGTTTGTTTGAGATTCTCGGGTCTTCAATAATCAAGAAAACGTTTTCTTACTTATTTATGTTATTGATTCAATAACATGTTTTCACTTTTTACCGGTAAACTTCATTGTAAAATTTCAATTTTTTGTTGAAGTTCGATGCATGTGTTTCTTTTTCTTTTACTTTTTTATGTTCAATAATTGTATGTTGTCTTTTCGAGGATATATCTTTAATTTTCTGCTTTATGGCCCTTTATATTATTCTTTTAAGAATTAAATATGGACAACAATAATATTTCTCAATCTGGAATCAGTAGTGGTAATTATCAACAACCTACTTCTGATCCAAATCCTACGTCAATTGCAGCATCAGTTACAAAGAAACGGAAACCGAGTGAAACAAGATCTCAAATATGGGATTATTTTGAAAAAAAAAATTAAACACCGATGGGATGGTGATTAAAAGGAAGTGTTTATATTGTGCAAAAGTTTATGCAATTGAGGCTAAGAAACACGGTACTTCCTCCTTGAAAAATCATGTGAAGTATTGACTTAAAAATCCCCACGCTAAGGAAACTAGTTAGTCTATGTTGGCATTTCAAGGTGAAAAATCTGAGACTAGTGATAGTGTTTTGACTACTTGAGTACTTAGTCAAGAGATTGTTCGGAGTGCATTGACTAAGATGATTATAATTGATGAACTCTAATTATATGTTGGATACAAGATCATGAAAACTGAAGTTCAAGCTGAAGATAAAAGTCAAGTCAAAGAGCTCAAGTCAAACCCTCATGCTAAAAGTCAAAGTCTTGTATAATAAAGAATAGTCAAAGTTAGTGTACGTTATAAGTATTTTAGTGTTTTGAGTGTATTAGCTTTATAAGAGTTTTTGTTAGTAGACTCATTAGGCCAGATGTATTGTGCGCGTATCAGTTAGAGAGAAATATTGTTTGAGAGCTTCTGTTGTAATCAAATTAATGTTGAAATAAAATTCAATTGTTAAAATCAATTGTGTTATCTTGATTTGTACTTATTGTGGGACACACAATTGGTATCAGAGCTTACAGATTTTCAGAAACATGGTTTAATTCAAGGTTTTATTGATCGACATTTCAAGAACTCGCAAGACGTCTGTGGAGATTTGATTTTCGAGCTACATGGATGATTTTGATCTGAATTTAGTATCATTGTACTCGATTTAGCATAAAGAATACTTTTGATTTGAAGTGCTTTGTCTAATTCACATCTGTTTAATGTGAATTTTGGATTTTGTACGAGTTTCATTAAAAATTTGTAGTTCTTACTATTCTAGATCGAATTGTAACTTCTAGGTGTTTTTGATAGAAATTAAACAATTGTAACCTGTTCATGTGATAGAATGGGAGAAATCTGCAAAGTTTCAGACAGTTCTGTGAAGATTTGAGTCGATTTTATTGAAAAGTTAGAGTTTTTGTTTGAAAAAAACTCACGAACACGCTAGATCTAAAGAACACGCAAAGGCAAGAACGCGCAGAGGCTAAAGAACATGCACATCGAAGAATTTCAAAAAAGAGTGAAGAACTCGCAAGACTTGACTTGCGAGAAGTAGAAACACGCAAGGTTCTTTATGCGAGTTTGTACTGTTCATCATCTTCATCGTGCGCGAAGTGGGTTCTGCGAGAAGTGGTTTTTGCGCGAAGTCAAAAGTAGAAAATTTTTCTAAGTCTAGAACGCGCAGACGCATTGCGTGAAGTAACATCTCAAGAACTCGCTCGTCACTGCCTGCGCGAAGCTGAAACACGCACGATTCATTGTGCGCGAACCAGGAACTCGCACGTCTCTGTTTGCGACAAGCTCAAACTCGCAACCTTTGTTGTGCGCGAACTTCAAACACATACATCATAGTTTGCGCGAAGTTGATTTCATTTGGTCTGCGAGTTTTGTACTTAGAATATTTTCTGAGTTTTCAGAGTTGACCAAGTTTGACTTTTGTAGATCCATTTTGTTTTTTAATTTTTGACGATCAGTTTTGTGCAAAATTTGAAGATGACTTCCAGAGAGGCTCTAGCTATCGGTACAAATTTGAAACCACCAGTTCTTTTCAATGGAGAATACGTGCAATGGAAGAACATATTTTTGGAATTCATTGACCGAAATGATCTGGGTAAATATATCAGATTGTCATTGAAAGAAGGAATTTCCAATGAAATTTCTGTCAAAATAGATACCTACAATGCAACAGGAAAGGAGTTGTGGAATCAACTTGAAAAGATTATGTTAGGGCCAAAGGTGTCATCAAAAGAAAGAGTATTGGGGACTGAGAATGGTATTCTAAAGAAGAACATTTCTAAGTTAGAAAGTGAAAATACAGAGCTGAAAAAGCAAATTTCAGAGTTGGAAGAGAAGATCTCCAAAGACAGATATGTATTTGGAAAAGAGAAGAAAGGTTTTGAAAGTGAAAAGAAAATGTTTGCAAAGAAATTCTCTGAATTTTCAAGAAAAACATTTGAAGAGAAAAAAGTTGTCGAACTTAAATGTGCAAAACTTTCTCAACAAGTAACTGATTTTGAGAAAGTAATCATCATTGAAAGAGATAGATTTGCAAAAGAGAAGAAGGTAATTGAACAGAAAAATGTTGGAATCTTCAAAGAAATATCTAGTCAAAGAAAGAATATTGAGAAGGATTTTGAAGAAGAAAGAAGGATTTTTGAGTCAGAAATAAAGAAGCTTACAGAGAAGCTATTTGAACTATCAACAAGTGCCTTGAAAGAGAAAAATACGAAGTCTGAATTCCAGAAGAAGATTGACCTACTCACGACAGAAAGGAACAATTTATCTTCCAAGATAAAAGAGCTTGAAGAAGTTGTCTCTAACGTGGTTGTGACTGAGCAGAAGACTCCAGATTTAATTCTTCAAACACCTAGAGTAAATTCAGCTGACTCTTAATGTTCATTCAAGACAACATCAAGTTTATATCATACAATTGTTTCTATAAAGAGGTCAGTTATTTCAAAAGATCAGATTCGTACTACTAACATTTTCTATGATAGGAATGTGGATGGTTCAGGTACATACAGAAGAAGTAGGTATGGAGAAGAAAAGTTGATCTGGAAAGTCAAACCATCTTCTGATGAGAAGAATGATGAGAAGAATGGTAAGAAATTATTTGTGCATACATCACATGCCAAGAAGAATAATGTGCGGAAAGGTAAACCTGATCATGTTTATCCGAGAAATCAATTACTCAGGTTAGCTCATAAGAAGAGTTATTGTTCTTACTATCGTGCAAATGATTTTTTTCATAAAACGTATGATCATTACTGGTATGGTTCTTATCGTATTACTTCTAATAGAACTGCAACTAACAAACATGGACCCAAATACTAGTGGGTACCAAAGCCAAAAGATTCATCTGTGTTGCAGGCACCTCAAGTTAAGGGGAGTAAAAGAACTTAGGCTTCTGAATACATCAGTTCAGAACCCGTGCTTCAATGAATGAAGACTTCTGGATACTACAGTTCAGAACCCGTACTTCAAAGGATGTTGACTTCTAAACACAACAGTTTAGGACTCGTGCTTCAACGATCAAAAGAAAGTGTACTCCGATGCATCAAAAGAGATGATCAACCTCCAAGGGAGAGTATACATATTACCTCTACTGATAATATTGTGAATGCATATTTTCAGGTGGAGTAAATGATTTCTGATTACATTTGATCAGAACTCGTTCTTAAAATGTTTTACTGCTTTTATTCAATAAAATTTGTGAATAAGCCTCTGTGCTTTGACGACTTTTGACTGAATGCAGATTTTGAGGGGGAGCTTACATGATCATATCCAATATGGATTTTGAACTGACTTTATGAGATTTAAGCTGAGCGTAAGGTTCATTATAAACTTAATCTCATACGTGTTTGAAAGATGGACAACTTTTAGACATGAAAACATGTTCTTAAATGTTCAAACTACTTCTCGATTCTTAAACAGATTTCATGAATACATAAGTGTGATTTTTAAATGTTTTCATTCATGATCTTAATTGTTAAACAAACCATGTGTTTCCAAAGATAAATACTTGTGTATTATCTTTTTCATATACTTTCAAGTATTCACACACATCGGTTTAGTATTTTGTTGCTTATGTTATCACCATGTCTCAAATTAACCAATTTTTCGATGGTGATACACCCTATTTGATCTTCTTTGATATTTGAGCGCGATTTCATTCAAAATTTTTCTTTCAAGAATGTCTATACTTGTTCTTATAGACAATATCCAATTTTCATGACCTAAGCTTTGATTGATAAATCATTCATATTTGATCTTTTCATACAATGTCAGATTTTCAAACAAGTTTCTTGTATTCGTTTCATTTATTCAGTAAACTTGTTTTGAAATATCTTCTGAAAGTCCAAGATCACTGATTCTTAGAGAGAGAAAGTAGAGAGAGAGACTTGGTACGCAAACTAAGAGTGTATTGATATGAGCGTGTGAATCCTTACAAAGAACAAAGACCAAAGGGACTTAAATACCTTTGGTCAATACAACACAGAATAGGACACTAAACAAAGTATTTGACCAAGCCCTATAAATACAATGATTACTATAAAATCAGACCTAACAATCTCCCCCTTAGTAATCATTGGCACTTTGGTCTTCAAAATTATATTCTTAAACAGCACGGACCAACAAAGCGACTTTGTGAAGCTTTCTGACTTTTAAGAAAAAAATTCATCTCAGCATCTTTCAGATTAAGTTGTCTTTGCTGCCTTGAGCTCTAGACGATACACCTCTTTTGAATGATCTTGAATGAACTGTGGTGTTCGGAGCAGGAACAGCAAAAGAATCATTTGTAGCTGAGACAATAGAATCTTTGAGCGAATCTTGATCAGCAGATAAACTTTTGAGCTCTTTGTCTCTTTAAAATCTCCTTGACTTCCCTGATTTCTCCCCCTCATGACCTTGATGAATTGGTTCAACTAGGTCATGCAAATATTGGAGAGGAGACAACATAAGTTCTGTAAAATCAAAGAAACAGAGAAAACAAGGAAGGTTTGCGTGTCATGTTGGTTGCGCAAACCGAGGTTTCCGTTTCATGAAGGATACGCAAAACGAGGTTTGCGTTTCATGAAGGATACGCAAAACAAGGTTTGTGTTTCATGAAGGATACGCAAAACGAGGTTTGTGTGTCATGAAGGATACGCAAAACAAGGTTTGCGTTTCATGAAGGATACGCAAAACAAGGTTTGCATGACCAACGGAATGCGCAAAGCTGACAAACTCAGAAAAAATTTACCTTTTTAAGCTTTTTGACCCCCCCTACACAAATGTACTAAATTTGACAATTCAAGATAGCATTTATATAGAAAGTCAGACACTTCCCCTCAAAAACAGATATAAACTATGAAAAACATTCTCTTTGTTCACCCCCCTTGAATAATGCATAAACCCATTAAAATGTATTTATGAGAACACAATGATCAAATATTAATGTAGAAAGAAAAAAATACTGAATGTAAATTTTGAAACGACTAAACTTATAAAATTTTAAACACTAAACAAATTAAAGTCTATTCAGTAAAATATCACAGATTTATCAATCAGTTGAAATCAAGCATGTGTTGTTGGATACAAGAACAAGTTTTAATGCATATCAAGTTAAAACATGTTCAGTTTCAAAAACTTCCAGCAATCTATTCAGTGTGCTCACATGCGAATCTTCGATTAGTTTCAAGAAAATGCAATTCTAAAAATATAATATAGAACTTTGCATGTACTCACACTAATCCATCAAAAATTAAGATTTTCACAAATTTATAGGTTTATCGCAACTCAAACATATCACCAAGTGTCATGAGATGTGTGCTCATTGGCATCTTTTTAGCAGTGTGCACATTGGAATCTTAACATGAGTGTGCTCTTTGGCATCTTTTAATCTTGTGCACTTTGGCATCTTTTGATCAAAAAGTTTATTAAGTAAAGAACATGCCGTAAACGTAACTTTCTATTTGACCCTATTGCAGGATTTGGGTCAGCCGCTCCCAGACCAGTTGGCCTTAGGGGACTAGGTGTCAAGCACCCCTTGGAACTTACTTTCCCGGATCAGAAAGGCTACATCGACACATCCTAAACCCATTCATACCAGTAGAACATGACTTTCGATCTGGTTCTGTTGAAGGATTTGGGTTCGATCACTCCCAGACCAAATAACCTTAGGGGACCAGATGACAAGCATCCTGAGGAACTTACTTTCCCAAACCATAAAGGCCACAGGTACAAACTTTTAAACGTAGAGATTTCTGAATTTTAAGAATTTAAAATTCATCTCAATCACTCAGTTTTACGTAAAAGTACTTAGCCCATATTTTCATTACGATCCATAATTTTGACTTTTTAGAATTTTCCAAGCATTGTAACTATAAATATTCCGAATCACACAACTTTAAATCAGTAATAAAAGTTTCAAACATGTTGCTGACTTTTCGACTTTTGAAGATTTGAAATTTGATCATATAAAAACTTTAATATAAACAAAAGAACTTGAAAATTTATCCTAGACACATATTTTATTCAAAAGAAAGAAAAATTGTAAAACTTTACTTTATAGAATAAAATTTGTAAAGATTTAAACTTTTAAACTCAATATGCCGATGTTAAAATTTTTTATTAAAGACAAAATGTAAAGAATTCGGCAAATTGATATTTAGTTGGAACAAAATAAAATTCAATTATTTCATCTTTCACATTATAAAAATAATTTGTGTCTCAAATTAAAAAATAATTTGGGTTATACAAATTCAAAAGAAAGATAACCAAGCTCAGATTCTAGAAAAGAATAAAGAGAAAAACTAGAACACATCATTATCAGAGATAAAATGCAGCAGAAATTAAGTAGATGTACTCACAGTTTCTCATTAGTCAGAAGCTTAATGCATTGAATAACGAGTCCTAGACTGATATGTCTAGAAGTCATAGTCGTTGAAGCACGGGTTCTGAGCTGAAGTACACAGAAGCCAAAGTCTTGACATTTAAGACCGGGTTTTGAACTGCTGTGTTCAAAAGCCATACTTTCTCTTACTCCCCCATAACATGTGATGTCTGCAACTTTAAATCAGATTGAGACTTGGGTACCCACTTGAACTTGGGCCCGTGTTTGTTAGTTGCAGTTCGTATGGGGAAATATTTATAATATTTGACAGTTAAAGCATGAGTAAGATGATCAGAATGATAAGCACAATCATCAGAGGAGAAAGCATAATCATCTGAACTAGAATCAGAAGAAGAATATGAGACATTTTTGGAAATTTGAATCATTTGCTTTATAGAGTATTTTGAAATTTTATTACATTTAGCAAATGAATCACTGTTGTAAAGTTTGTCTACACATTTATCCCCATCAAAAATATGTTCATCAGATGTCCGCTTCCCTCTCCAGATTTGCTTCTTTGACTGATCGCTCAAAGTCCTATCTGTAAGAATTGAATCAGAATAATTAGAACTATCAGAAAGAACTGTATCTCGTTTCTTTAACTTCTTTGACCGTCTTCTTTTACGCTTAGGTTTATAATATTGATCATTGAGCGTAAAAGAATCATCAATAATTTTAGACTTAATATTTAAATCAGAAGAAATTAATTTATCTAAGCAACCAATCTGATCAACTAATAAATCTGAATTAGCCTCAGAGTCTGAAGTAATTTAAGAAAAGATTTTAAAACTTGAAACTTCCTTTTTATTTTCCTTAGAATCAGAAGAGACGCTAGAAATAGAATCTGATTTTCGAGAAATTAAATTTTCTTCAAGACTAGACGTCATGAAAGAAAGAATAATATCAGATTCAATTTTCTTCAAAATATTTTGATCTTCTATCTTGTCTTCAAGATCGATGATTTTGCTTTCTAATATTAATGGAGGAGTAAATTTCTTTGAATCATAAATGATTGGAGAAATATTTTCCTTGTCAGAATCAGAAGCATAAGGAGGAATAAAATCATCAGACATTGAAGATTTGATAGAAGATATATCATTTAAAACTCTTCTTCCTCTCCTTGATTTTTCAGGAAAATATTTTGCATTTTCACTTGTGTAAACAAAGGGAATTTCGATTTTCTTATTATTCATCCTTTTATCATTTTTCATTTCTAACACTTGCTTCTCATTCATCCAATCAATCTTAAATTGAGGAGCATAATGAGCAAGAGTCAGATAATCGTATTTATATAAAGTTGGGGATTTTTCAATTGCATTGTTTAAACAATGAGGATTATCAAAACCAAGTCCCCACCTTTGTTTTAAACCTTCTTCACTCCTCGGTTTGTTCATAAAAATTGTTTGTTCATAAAAATTGTTTGTTCAGATTGGTTTCTTCGATAAAGCTTTTCTTCTAACTTATTTATTTTATCTGAAAATTCATCCTTTAAATTAGTCATGGTCGTCAAAGATTCAAGATAAGTCTTATTTGAAATTTCCAAATCATCCAATTTCTTTTGAAAGATGTCTTTTGTATTGTCTAAAATAGATTTTTCATCTTTCAAAGAAATTTTCAGTTTGTCAATCAAATCTGACTTTTCAACATTTAAATTCTTTTCAGATAAAAACTTAGAACGAAAATCAGACAAAGCATTAATTATGATATTCATCTGAGAGGTAATGAAATTATAGTCAAATTCAGAATATACCTCATCCTCATCCGTATCAGAATCGTCTGACTGATTATCTCCGACTAAGCACAAATGGGCGATCTCAACGTTTTCAGCTTCGTCGTCAGAGTGATCCAGCCAGAATTCTTCCTCGACCAGCAAAGCAGTTCCGTTCTCTCTCTTTTCAGCCAATTCCATTTTATTTCTGTAGTATGCCGAATCCCTAACCACCTTTGCTCTACACTCATTTGACATGTGACCCGACTTTCCGCAGTTGTAGCAAGAAACATTCTTTGGCTCGGGTACTTTGTCTTTATGACAGGAAGTGAAGCGAGAAGAGTTGGAACCCGACTTTGGTTGGAATATTCTCTGGTAATGCTGAGAGAGAAGGATCATAGCTTTCTGTAAAGCCTCACCATCATCTTCAGTTGACCCGTTGTAAGCGTTATCAGACAACGCTTGTTCAGATAATTTCTTTGTGAGGAGTGCAACCGGGTCTACTGTCTTCTTCTTTTTCTCTAGTTTTGCCTTTTTCTATATCACCAAGCTTTCATCAGTCATTAGAATCTCGTAAAGTTCCTAAATCGGCATAGTGGATATCCGAACATCGTTCCTCAGTCTATGACATGATTTGTTCCATTCAGGCTGAAGAGCATTGAGGAATTTCAGATTCGTCTCAAGATCAGTCTTTTCCACTTTAATCTTTCTTAGATCATTAATCACAGCGCAAAACCGGTCAAATATAACCTTCAGAGATTAATTGTCCTTTGCCTTAAATTCCTCAAAGTTATTCATGAATCGTGTCTGACGAATTTGACTAACAACTGATGACCCAAGCATGATCTTTTCTAATTGAGTCCACATCATGTTTGGATCATGTTTGAAACAGTCAATTCGATTGTAAATTGAGTTAGGCAGAGCTAGCATCAAATTGGACTTTGCTTCTCTATCGGCTTTTTCGCGTTTGATTTCATCAGCAGTCAAAGGAATGTCATTTTTCGGCCTGACAAATGGTCCTTCAGATAAAGATTTCATCATATTCTCTCCATTAGTCTGACGCTCAATGAAATTAATAAACCTATCTTGGCACTGTGTAAACTCTTCTTCGTTGATTAAAACTGGTGGACGAGTATCTGTTCCCAATTGCATCATCAGATCATTAGAGTAGAACCTAGCTTGGAAAGAAAACTTGGCAGAATCCATTTCTGATGTTCAGAAATATTTCTAAGTCTGGAGCTTGCGCAAAGTAGATCTTTGCGTGTCAGGAAGAGGACGCAAACAAGAGCTTTGCGTGTGAAGACTGATACGCAAACAGGATTTTGCGTGTGAAGGAGGGTACGCAAAGTAGACTTTGCGTATGAATAGGGATGCGCAAAGTAGACTTTGCGTATGTAAAGGGATGCGCAAACTGAGACTTTGTGGGTTGAACTTGAAGCGCGAAGTAGAGCTTTTCGTGTGAAGTGAGACGCGCAAAGAAGAACTTCTCGTATACTGAGTGATACGCAAACTGATGGTTTGCGTATGAAACTAGAGCCGTGAATATGAAATCCTTGATAACACTTGATACGAATGAGAAGCTTTGCGTATCCAACTTGATCTGAAAACCTGAAAAATTCACTAACACACGAATTACACCACAAAGAACTTTACGCAAAATATATGAATGAAGCGCAAACTATTATGAATGAGGCGCAAAATTGTATGAATGAAGCGCAAACTTTAAAAAACTCACAAATTACGCAAGATTGATTACAATTGTGAAAATACACCAAGAGAAACACATTCTGATCTTCGAAAACACATTTCTAACATATTTCGACCAACAATATCGATTAAAATCAACAAAATCACAAATTCGAGTATGAAACAGTACCGAACTCGAGTTTTCCAGAAAACTTTTAAAACTCAAAATCGACAATCAAAACTAGTTTTTCTTGCAAAACAAACTGAAAGAAATGTGATCGATTATCAAAAACGAAACTAATGTAACCAAAATCAACACAATTCGATCACATACACATCCAAATTTTATGAGAAATCAAGAAAACGAGATTTTCTTGAAAAATTCAAGAAAATCGATCAAATTTTCGATTTCAATCACAAATTCAGATACAGAAAAACAATCTCTCAATCCTCTCAAGATTCAGATGACTCTGATACCAATTGAAAGTCCAAGATCACTGATTCTTAGAGAGAGAAAGTAGAGAGAGAGAGACTTGGTGCACAAACTAAGAGTGTATTGATATGAACGTGTGAATCCTTAGAAAGAACAAAGACCAAAAGGACTTAAATACCCTTGGTCAATACAACACAGAATAGGACACTAAACACAGTATTTAACCAAGCCCTATAAATACAATGATTACTATAAAAAAAACCTAACATCTTCCATGATTAACATGCTCAAATCTTCATGATTATCTTCATGAGCATGCATACATCTGACATGTATTCATTATGTGAATTAACTACAAAGTTAAACCATTTGAGCAATACTTTATTTATAGGACAACATGGATTCATTGTATAAGAACTTAACAAAACTTCTATGGATTCACGTTAACCAGTGTTTCCTACCCAAGAAGTTATCCTTGAGTGATCGAGAGGCGAGGAGTCAAAATATCTGAGTGTGGGTATGTGTGATGAGGTAAAATGTAAAGAGAGTTTGGTTAGAAGTGAGCTTAATGTGAAAAAGAAAGAAGGTGAGAGATCAGAGTAAAAAGAATATCAAACTCTGGCCTAACTTTTTCTGAGTCGGGCAGCCACATTACTATTGTTTCACAGTTCTTCTTGAGCATCATTGAAACAACCAACTAACCCATGCCAACTCTTGATTTAAACCCCACCAGTTACTCATCTTTTTCTTTAAAAGAAGATGTTTCAGTTTTTCTGGGGATGCAACACATAATCTATCTGGTTTTCATTTGGAAAATCTGGATATTGAAAAAGAAGGAAGTTTGCCCTACCTTCGCACTTCGATCATGCACAATTGAGTCTGTGTATTACTATTGTTGTCTCAATGGTTTACACATTTTGAGCCTATTATTAAAAGCAATCATCATGCTTAATTCTTTCATACACAAGCACGTACACACAAGAAATTTGTTTTTCTGTCTAAACGTTCATAGAATAATCTTGTGTTATTCAATGATTGAATGGAAGACCTGTGGGAGTGAACATCAAAAAGCTCCTTTCCAATGTGTATTCGTTACACACAATGGCTTTGTGCTACTGACAGGCATTATTAACTGAGGGGCTGTTTGGCAGTTGCTGAATGGTTTAATGGAGAATGATTAAGTGGTCGGAATGATTAAGAGGTTTTTATGATATAGTGTAGAAGCCAAAAAGGGGGAGAAGTTATTTTCAAGTAATGTTGGATGAAGAAGAGTTTGTAAAAGTTATGGGGAGAGACTCAAGACTTGGAGAAATTTATTTCAAGACAGACGATTTGAAGAAACATTATTACAAGAATTTTGTCAAAGAAATGCAAGTTATGAAGAGATTGTACAGAGTTGAAAGAGATAGTTCAAAGAATTTGGAAAGTTTTCTGAGATTTCTGAAATTTTCTTTGAAGATGATTTGCTAAAGCAAAAGAGAGAAAAGTCTGAAGATAATTTATTTCTGAGGTCTGAAAGAGGCTTCTACAACCTTTTAGAGAGATTATTAAAGCTTATTGAAAAAGATGCTATTCAAAGACTCTGGGGAGATTGCATAATTTTTTTTGAAGACTGCTTATTCAAAGAGGGAGATTGTGCTTCAATGCATATTTTTCCGAAGATTAAATTTGTGAAAGAATTCTACGAGGAGATTGTATTGCAAATCTTTTTAAAAGATGATCTTAAATCCAAAGGGGGAGATTGTTAGTGCAAAATATATGTTAGATACAAGATCATGAAGACTGAAGTTCAAGCTGAAGATAAAAGTCAAGTCAAAGAGCTCAATTCAAACCCTCATGCTAAAAGTCAAAGTCTTGTGTAATAAAGAAAAGTCAAAGTTAGTGTTATGAGTGTTTTAGTGATTTGAGTGTATTAGCTTTATAAGAGTTTTCGTTAGTAGACTCATTAGACCAGAAGTTTTGTGCGCGTATCAGTTAGAGAGAGAAATATTGTTTGAGAGCTTCTGTTGTAATAAAATTAATGTTGAAATAGAATTAAATTGTTAAAATCAATTGTGTCGTCTTGATTTGCACTTATTGTAGAACACACAAACTCCCATTTAGGTTTGTCGAGGGGAAGGGTTTTAAAAAATTTGTTGATGCTGCATGTCCTAGATTTAAAATCCCTTCTAGATGAACTATTAATAGGGATATATTTGGTATGTATTTTGAAGAGAGGACAAACCTTAAGAAACTCTTTAAGTCAAGCACTTAACGAATTAGTTTAACTATTGATACTTGGACCTCTGTCCAACGAATCAATTACATGTGCATAACTACACATTTTATTGATGATCAATGGAAACTAAATAAAAAAATCATCTCATTTGCTCTTATCTTTTCACACAAGGGGGAGCCTATAGCCAAAGAATTTTGTTTGGTTGATTAGGGGATCACAATTATTTTTCTTATGACAGTTGATAATGCTTCAAGTAATGATGTTGCTATATGATTATGGAAAAGAAATTTTTTGCCTTAGGGCTTATCTTCTGTTAGGATTGAGTTACTTGCATATGAGATGTATTTTTCATATTCTGAATCTAGTTGTGCAAGAAAGTTTAAAATTGCTAAATGCCTCGGTTAAAAGGATACAAGATTGTGTTAGATGGGTTAGGAGCTCTCCTTTTAGACTGAAAAATTTCAGTGACCTTGTAGAATTACATGGGAATGAGGCTAAAGGTTCCTTATGTCTTGACGTGGGTAAAAAAATGAAAGAGAAGTTTGATAAGTATTGGGGTGGTCCTAGGAACATGAATTCCATAATCTTTTTTACAAACATATTGGACCGAGAGATAAGGTTGAGTATATGCCAGTGTAGTTGAATCAATTGTATGGTGAAAAGGAAAGTGAATCATGTTTTGAGAAGGTAAAATCTTCACTGACTATGTTATTTGAAGACTATGTGGCATCATATTCGGAACCTTCAACGATGAAAAATGATTTTCAAGTTCAATTTGAAAATGTCTCCGTTGGTAGGCCACCATCTAGATTGAAAAGCCAACTAAGAAGCAAATGATGGAATGTGGGGCATTAGTCAACAAAAAGACCGAACTTGATGTGTATTTAAGTGAGTCAACTGTAGACGATAATGATGAATTTGATATTCTAAGATGGTGGAAGGTGAATAGCGAAAGGTTTCCTATCCTTTCAAAAATGGCTAGAGATATGCTTGTTGTTCCAATTTCAACTGTAGCATCTGAGTCAACATTTAGTACGAGTGGTCGGATTTTAGATAATTTTAGGAGTCCTCTAACTCCTAAAATAGTGTAAACTCTTATATGTTCACAAGATTGGCTAAGAGGCCCTACCCAGCCGGTTGCAGTTGAGGAAAATATAGATTAGATTGATAAGTTTGAGAAAGGTATGATATATATATGGAATAAATGAGCTTGATTTTGTATTCTTTTTGAACTTCTATAGTTGTATACTTATATTTATTTATTTATTTATTTATTTATATGGTGGCATCAATAACTAATTTGTTTAAAATGTATAAAGATAACAAATGTAGATGGTGGAGGTTCAAGTTCTTTCCATGAGAGTTCCATTCCTACAAATACAATTGATGTAGATCAAGTAATATGTTATTCATTAATAATATGTTCTTTCTCAATGTTGCATCATTAATATCATTCATTTAATCATAACTATTACTAATGATATATTTTTTTTTCTTTGAAAACAGGTTGAAGACTTAGAATAGGATGGATGATGAATCGGAGTTTGGTTTACTTACTTTCTTTGGTATCTTTAGAGTTTAGACTTTGATATTTTTTGGTGTCTTTGGATTTTTTGCATTTTTATTATTTATTTATAATTATTGATTTATTGTTTTAGAATTCATATTTCATCATTAGAATATTTTTAAACACATGTAGTGAGATGTGAAGGAGAAGTATTGGGATTTGGGTTACCATTTACTTTTCTATGTAGTAAAGCACTAAAGTGTAAAAATCCAGTGCACCATTTCTATGGCTATTATGCATAGTTCAACGGCTTAAACTATCATAAGACATGATTCATGCATTTCCATCATTCCATGTGATGCAAGTGATGCAACGCAGCAACAACCAGCAGTGCAACACCCATTCTTCGTTCATTACATTTCCATCCAACGCATCAGCACCCATTCTTCATTTATTTCGTTTCCATTTGTGCTGCTAGACCATGCAGACATGCAACATGAATAGTTATCGAGCAGTAGCAGTAGCAGTATGTACAGGCGTACAACAGGTTTGGCCAACCCGACGTACCCGCCCGAACTCGTCCTACCCGAAATCCACCTGAACCCGAACAGACCCTACCCCGAATTTATGAGGTTAGACTTTCATTATCTCTCCCCGAAACCCTATCGGGTTTTGCCCTCCTCCACCCGAACCCGCCCAATGCTCACCCCTAGAGGGGACAACCGCCCCTCTTGGTACATTTTAGGCGACGGTGCCCGGTGTCAGTGTCGCGTGTCATTTTCGTGGGAAGAGCACAAGGATTGGTACATCTCGGGCAATTGTGCCTGGCGAGAATGCCAGGACACAATCGTATGACATTGTTGCCATCGGGGGCAGTGACCTTAAATGCTGGGTCTTGAAGCATTAAGCTCATTTTTCTCCTATCCACTTTCATCTTAAATGCTCCCTTTTTGAAGAACCACCTTCAAGGCGATTTTGGGTCATGTTAGAGGGTTTCAACCACCATTTCTTCACGATTTCCATCATTAACCTTGGGTTGGAAGGCTAGAGTTATAAGTTATTCATCTCCACTCTCCTCTTCAAAAAACACTTGGATTTTCTAGGTTTTTCAACAAAACCTAAATTGTGAGTTCATCTTATTTTAACATACTTTATACAAGTCAAACTTGTAAACTTTGTCTACTAAACACCTCTTGGATCCATTTCTCATGCTTATAAATTTAACCCCATTTTAAGGATTTTGGAAAATTTTAGGGTTTTGAATGTTGTTGATGATAATGGTCAAATGTAAGACCAAATGATCTTTGAATGTATAATTATGTTTTCTCAAGGTTATCAATCCTCATTTACTCATACATGATTGATTTTGGAAAACCTAGGTCAAACAAGGGTTTTGAAGATTTTTGATGTTTTGATGCAATATTTATAAATGGTGATCATTTATGATTGAATGTTACTTTCTCCAAGGTTTGATGAACGGTGGAACTAACTGGACGATTTCTACATGTATTGCATTTTGACCAAATTGTGAGTCCATTAATTTGGTATCATATAGTGTCTACATGTATATGCGTTGACAATGGTATTGCATATCTTGAAGGGGTTTATGTTGACTACAATGTAATGAATCTATAGGCATATATGTCTTTTATATTTTGATTAGAATGTTAAAATTCCCATATGGTAATATGGAGTAGGCATTGAGTCTCGATGGGAAAGTAACGTGTGGGCCACATGGTCGGGCATCACCCAAGAGCGGTAAATGTAACTTCATAGTGATTAAGACTAACTCGGATTTTGCATATCTCAAGGTATAGACCTAGCGTGGTTGAACTTGAGACTCCACGAGTAATAAACTTGGAGTAGTTGAACTTGATACATCAATTTATTATAATCCATGAGTGTGACTTATTTAACAAGTGTTGTGGCTTACTCTTGCGTTCTGTCACTAATCATGGTAATCAGGTCTCCCTTGTCATCGCAAGATGTTATGTGTTCTCCTAGGATCAATTCTGACTCAAATGGTAAAATGTGTAACTTAAAGCTATATTTCCAATTCTTTTGCTTTTAGCTTTATTTTAACATTGTTGATCTGACTAGGTGTTGTCAGATTTATGCAATCCTTTTAGAGATTCGCTTAAAATAGAACTCAGTGCAAGTGTACTCCTTGAACTACTATCGTTTGTTAACAAGTAATAATGGTATAAGTACCAAATATCGATCCCACAGGGAAGGATTGTGAAAGTTCTTTCAAAAAATCCAATCTTTAAAAACCAATTTCAGATGTCGAATTCGAGGAAATCTTTATGAGTGGTTTGTTTTGATTATCAACTAAAAATCAGTCTTAGAGAAGAAGCAAAGGGTGCAATGGGTTGTTAAGACAAAAAAAAAACAAGTGATCCAGTAAAAAGATGTTATAGCACCTGGACAATCCTATATGATAGTCCTATAGTATTGTCATAATATCAACTATCGGGTCAGACGGCCTCCCAGGAGTACACACAAGCTAACAGACTATTGATACGATATCATTTATGTTAGACGTCGTGAATCCTAGCAAAACACAGTGTTACCACCCTACACCGTAGAAATATAGCACTTGTCAGATGCTAAAGTTATATATAGCCTTCTCTTATTACATCAGGTTTTTATATTTATCTTCACATTGAAAGTAATGCATTTTCATACATAAAATTAGTTGTCAATTAATTTAAATATAATCTTCAAGGAAACATTAATCACCTGAAATAAATAGTTAGATAACAATGTTATATTAAAACACCTCTTCACTTTCACGCCGATTTCGGTCTTAACTCTGCCTTACACCCCAAGCTCAGGCGATTAGCCCATCATTGCTCAGATTCTTCTTTCGAATGATGTAAGAACTGAAAATGTAAATAACAAAAATAGAAAATACTGAAAGTAAATTGCAGAAATGTAAATAACAGAAAGTAAATTGCAGAAATGTAAATAACTAAAATGGAAAAGACGGTCTAGTAAATTGCGGGAATCTAAATGATAGTAAAGTAAAGTACAAGAAAGTAAAAGACGGTAACGTTAAAGTGCAAAAATGTAAAGTTCAAAGCAGAAAAAGGAAGTAAAGAAAATCAGAAAAGTACTGCAGTATTGCTGTAGTAACTTGGGCACCAAGTTATGAAACTTGTCGTGCAAGTTACGTCACAAAAATGATTTCTTGCCTTAGAACTTTTAGAAAACAGGTTTTTAGTTACTTGGAGACTAATCTTGAGCTTTAGAAGGATAATGATCCAAAAGATGGCTACAAGTGTAAGTTAACTCCAAACAAATACCGAAAATTGAAGTAGCTTTGGAAACGGAAACACTTGTTTGAAAATACGAGAACACTTGATTAAAAACTTTGAAAATATGAGACCACCACCGATGGAAATTAATTTTAAATCACAAAAGATAATGAAATCTAACATGATGACTTGCACTAGATTAATTTCACAATGTAGGCAATAAAACGTGAAAGCTTTGAAAAACCGAAGGCAAGGGAATTTTAGAATAACTTCAAAAGACTTATATTAAATTTGAGAATTAAAATGCTTCAACTCTTAAGGATTTTTAGCTACAAACTAGAGAGCAATAATATAATAAAGTATTTAACCCAAAGGTTAGTTGATTCCTTAAACTTAAGCAAAGCATACATATTTATACTAAAACAAACTTGGGCCCTAAGTTATAAAAGTAGAAAAAGTCAACAATGTGATGTAAGCCCTTGAAATACTTCAAAAAGTCTGATTTTAGCACAAGAGGCCCGGCCTGGCAGCAATGTCTTTGGCCCAACAACAACATTCGGCCCATCAGTAAAAACTGCCCATTCTTTACTCGTGCAACACTCCTACAACTTTGAAATCAGCTTCCACCAATTCCTCAATTCCTCCAGGAAGCTGTAGGGTTTTTCCACAATCTACATACATTAACATTAAACACTAAATTTGACCTACTAATAATATTAAACAACACAAATAAACATAAACTTAAGGGATGACAAAAATGCCCAAATAAGACATAAAAAGGACTCAAAGGGACAATTTTGGCAAACAAAATAAATGTAAAATCTACTAAAAAGTGATATAATAAAGTTAATAAAATAACCCTATCACATCCCCAAAGTTGAATCGTTGCTTGTCCCAAACAATTAAAAAGGAAAAAAAACTAGACATTGCTTAAATCAAAACTATGGTGCAATTGGACATTGCTTAAATCAAAACTATGGTGCACACAAACTTGAAGTTTTAGAAAAATGCTTGTAACACAAAGATGAAACCAATAGCCCTTCATAAACTTAGCCTCATCATTTGAGTTCAAAACATACCATCACAAACTATCCTAGGCTACTTTATGCTAACCAAAGTTATCATGGCATTCAAAAAAAATTTGAATTAGAAACGCATTTGGCTTTTTCTTTTTTTGAAATGCTATGCCTTTTACCACAAGCTCATTTATCACTCAATAGTACAATTTTCTTACCATTCATCTCATATTGAGGTATAAGGTGGACCTTTTGTTCTCTTTTGAGATTTTGGTGTCTTTGACACACAAGTATGCAAAGCAAATAGAGATTTTGCTCTTTGGATATTTTATTGGACACTTTGCATATTTTTCTACAATTAAGCACAAGGTGGTTGGGTGTTTAGTGTTTGAGACTTGTTTTACAATAGGGTGAGAAGTGTACTTTTCAACACATTATCCCTCCCCAAACTAGAGAGAGACAATGTCCTCATTAGATTAGAAGGACAAATGGGATTATAGGGTAATGAATGAAATCCCAAGAAGGTATGACCCAATGATGACTAAACCTAGCAGTCTAGGAAATTGTTGGTAAGTCTAAGATGGTAGTCTTTTGCTCAAATGACTATGCTTGAGATTATTATGGCTATAGATTCAAACAGTTTATGCTAAGAACATGTTGTGAATGAAAAACTTGTGCCCACATTCAAGACTTAGAACAAATACCAGAAAATCAATTCCCATATTGAAACAGAAAAGCAAATATGAGAATAGGGAATTAAAGTCCTTACTCTCATTTTTGTAAAAACACAACCTATAAGTTACTCTAAAAACATCAAAGATTCCAAACATAACATGACTAAACCTGGAATCAAAGTGGTTATAAGCCACTGTCCAGATTTGTTTATAGAACACACATTCAAACAGGGAGCTTTCACCAAAAACAAGCACTAATTAAGACACAAATCTCAATAAACTAGACATGAAAATAAAACGCTAAACAGCGAACAAGTCCTCAAAAGGACATACATACACTCAAGCATGCAAAAGACTCAGATGTGCACCAATGGATGAACACATAACCAATAAGATAGCTAAATAAAAATAAAAACATCAAATCAAAAGTAAAAAGGGTAGAGGACATAACCTGTCCTACTCAGATTAAGTAGGATTGGTGGTAAGTTGCTGCAGGCATGTGGTAGGGAATGGTGGTAGCCTCACCTTTTTGCCTGGATTCTTTTTCTGCCACTCATTCTTCAAGTTGTCTTCTGTTGGATCACAGATTTAATCTTATAACAATTATATAAAGCAATACTAAGGATAAGAACAACGGAAGCAATAAAGTCTAAATATCAAAGCAGGTTCAATATCACAGTTCAAGGTCAGATATATAAAATGATACTAGATCTTCTTTTAGAAATACTTTCAATATACTAAAAGATTTGCTAGATACAAGACATATCAAAAAAGCACACTTTTGTTAATGGAGTGATGGTCCTATTTATAGGACCATAAAGTGAACAGTGTACTATCTGATAAATAGAAGCATGCTTGAACAGTGTCTTACCTAAAAGGTAACCTCAAGACATGCTTGAACAGTGACCTACTCTAAAAAGTAAATCTTATCACTAATGATGTGTCATCTGTTCTTCTGTCAATACTTGTAGAAAGGATCAACGCTATCGTCAGAGAGGAGGTCTTCAGAGCTCTGATGTAGGTGCCTCTGATAAAGCCATCTCTGATGTCTTCTACTGAAAATCCCTATCTCTGGAATATACTTCAGAGGTAGGTTTGCCCTCTGAATTCTATCTCTGGAAGTCCTCTGAAATAGGACTTATGATATTTTCAATACTTTTACAATCTTGAATTGGGGCTAACAATCTCCCCCTAAGTATTGAAAATAAAAAATTGCAAGAATAGCAGAGAAAGGAAAAATTTTAATCTAGAAAGCATAGAGGAGAAAGTCATCCTCTTAAATATTAATTCTTAAAACATTAGGAATTTCAAATTGATAATGTAATAACAAAAATAAAGAAACGAACTAACACCTATCACTAGAACAGATCCCATGGAACTTCATAACGAGTTCTCTGAAGTTAATCATTGAGTCAATCTCTAAGTCAAGTTTGGCCAATAGATCTGCTCTGTGTCGTTATTCCTTCACATGTATCATCTTCTGCATACCTCTTAAAGTCTCATCAGAGTACTTTGAGACTTCTAAAGCCAGGAAGATTTTCTTGATCGAGTTGACTTTGTAGATAAAACCCAGAGGATCAGCGATTATTGATCCAGTCTTGTAAATCTCAAGAGTCTCGAGTGTCTCCTTAGGTTCAGTCACTCCTAATCTTTATTCACCCAGATTCAGAGCAATCTGACAGTCAAGTCTTGCTCTGAGTTTGACATATGCTTCCATTGCGCGTCTGACTCCATAAAGGCCCATTCTAAATGGCCTTCCATGATCGTATTTGACTGAGCAGTAGGCATTGAGATGAGGCTGATCATAAGGGTTTAGATTTAGGAGATCATTGTCATTGAACTCATAAACCTTCCCATCAGAGTGAATTACCTCATAATGCCTGTAGATGATCTTGTTGTAGGCAAACGTCTTTTCAAAGACTTTTGTTATCGCATGATTTGAGAAAACCTTTACTCTTGGACTAGTGTTGTCTCTGATAAACCTCTGTTTATAGTCTGCCATATTCTTTCTGATTCTTGGATTCAGAGGAATAACTTTAGTATCTTCCAGGTTGAATTCGCAGTATATGTAACGGAAGTGATCCTCTATTGAAGTCTCTGGCTTTGAGAAAATAAATGTTGGAGATTGAGTGAAGATGACTTTTACTGGTAGACCAATGCTTGCCTTATGAACAAGATCCTCTGGAGGAGCTTGTTCATCGACAACCCTGGTCGTTTCTTCAGCAGACAACAAATTTGTCTCTGGTTCCTTTGTCTGTGCTTTTGAAGATGATTGAGGGATTTCAAAGGTGGTTTCAGAGATGTAATCATCAATCTTTAGAGTTTCTCTTAGCTCGGCTTCTGTTGAAGTGTGATGTGGTTGGGCATTTTTGTAGACATATGTTTCTACATTAATGACTTCAATTTCTTCTTCTTCTTCAGCAACTTCTTCTTTTTCAGATTCTGATTTTTCTTCTTTTTCAGATTCTGATCCGAAAGCATCTCTCATCACAATTTGTGGTCTTTTGGGGGATGAGAATGCATCTTCAGAGGTTGAGAAGTCCACCATTTGCTCATCTTTCTCTTCATCCAGAGCACCAATGGTCTCTGGTATAACATTTACTACTTTAATGGTTGGTGCCTCTGAAGTTGATGATGTTAAAAATATAACAGGTACTGGAGAAGCTTGGATTGTATGGTTGTCTTCAGCAGAGGTGGAGTGCGTCTCTGGTTCCTTGTCTTGTACACTGTCTTTGTTAGATCTAGAGGCAGTTGACTCTTTTTGTGATTCAGCAACTTTGTTTGATGGAGTCTTCTCCCCCTTTTGAAGTCCTGATGACCCCTGAGGTTGATCATCTCTGTCATCAGAGTCTTTAAACTGCGACCTCTTCCTTGCTTCATCAGAGCAAGCAGCCTCTGGTGCCTTTCTTTTCAGCTGCCCTTCTGAAGATATGGAATTCTTCAGAAGGTCTTCAACGAGCTTGTTCTGTTGGCTGGCCTTTGCGACAAACTTGCTTGAGATTGTCATCATCCTGTTGGTGACGGATTTAGAGAATTCGTGCAGGTCAGCTTTGGTGATAAGCTCTGAAGGTATGGGAGGAGTTGGAGCAGCAATTGGAATAGGAATCTTGGCGATTGATTCTGCTAAGGTCCTTAAGACTTCCTCCTTGAAATGAGAAAAGTCTTCAGAGGTAGGTGTAGGAGCAGAGGGAGTTGGGATTGCCTTTCGGAGTTCTGCTTTGGATGCTTCAATCTCCTTGGATAGGACAGAGGAATTTCCAATGACTAGATTTTCCAGAGCCTCCATTCTTGAACCCTGAGAACTCAAAGTTGTGCGCAGCTCAGAGACCTCTGAAGTGAGCTTTGCAACTTTAGAGTTTGATGCAGAGGCCTCTAAGGTCTTCTCCAGCTGAAGTTTTAGATCCTTCAGAGATCCACTGATTTCGTCACCAAATATTTTGAACTCTTCTTTAGTGACATGGTCAGAGTTAGGGATGGCAGAAAACCCCGAACCCGTCGGGGAAACCCAAAACCCGGCTAAGTTCGGGTCGGGTCGGGTTAGACAATTTCGGGTCGGGTCGAGTAACGGGGAAAATTTTGGGGATTTTATCGGGTTCGGTATCGGGGCAAGGTATCCCCGCCCCGCTCCGATATATATATTAATAAAAATAAAATTATATATATATATAATTTATATATATATATATATATATAATTTTAGGGTTTTAAGTTTTAACACAGAGTCAGCCCTCTTAAGTCTCAGCCGCCTAACCACCTCTAAGATCCATTCCTACTCTCACTCTCTCAGATTTCAACTTCACGTCTTCACCCTCCCGCGGTCCAACGACCGACGACGAGTAGGTATTCTCCACTCTCGATCTCCACTCTCAGTTTAAATGAAAGATTTGGTAAATGGTAATCATTATTCTATAAGGTGCACCTTTCTTCCTCTCTCAGTGTTTTCCGCGATCTTATTTTGATATTCGTCACAAGGGTTTTGTTAGGGTTCCATGATATTGCATTGGGTATTTTTCTGATTACTTGTCTCTTGCATTACAAAATGATTGGTTTAAGCTTTACAAGAAATGCGATTGAAACTGGAGAAACGTAATTGTTTGTTTAACAACATCGTATTCTCAGGTATTCTGCACATGGAGATCGATTTGGTAAATGGTAATCAAATTTGAGCTTACATATGTCCATTTGGCTAATCGATTTGGCAAATCTGGAGATCGATTTGGCTAATCGATTTGCCAAACACAATCTGCTATTTATTTCTCTCCTTCCTTTCTTGCTTATTATATCTCCATATGCTCCTTGTAACTCCATTCATAAATCAATCATCATACATAACTTGTTCCAATAACTATCATATAACCAGTCACTGAATGCTGCTGCTGTTTCATATTGCTCAAAGGAAAAAAAATGGGTGCATATCCATCGGGTAAAGGACCCAAACTATGATTTCAATTTTCTTCTGATACAACAGTTTTAGGTGTGTGTTAGGATCAATAATTTTAATATGACAACACATTTGCTAGGCTTTTATTAGTCATATATATTGATAATAAAGAGATATGAATTATGATTTTAAGTAAAAAAGAGCATGGAGATGAAAAATACACTGATTATATATAAGTAAGTAAAAAATGAATGAGAAAAGTTGATAAATTATGATTTTACACTAATTGATCCATAGAAATTTGTGTCTTTGCATATCAATCCTCTAAGATTGTCCAGTGTTCCCATCCCATGTGCCATTGCCTTGTGCCCTTGCCTACTGAATCCCTTTACCTATTGTAGGTTGTAACAAGCTTGAATTTGAACTTTAAGTGGACTTAATTTCATCCCATGCACAATTGTTTTCATTCCTTGTTGTTTTATCCATAAAAGAAAACATAAACAAGGAACCTAACCTAACCTAACCATCAAGGATTGCTGATTAACACACTATTAAAAATGCCCAATTGATTAAATTTTGGTTATATTTGGTTATTGTTAACTGGTATGTAAGACAGGATGAATTTTAGTTATATTTACAGTCACCTGTTAGTGTTGGCATCCTGACTTTGGGAATTGGGATGAGAAAAAGAAACACACATTAAAAAATAAACAGATTATTAATTGTAATATGCTTTTTCCATTTCAGGTCAAATGGAATCACAAGCTGATAAATCTACGTCAAACACTCCTACTACTCCTCTAGAAAGCATTCAAGGGGTAAAAGATTCTAATGAACCACCCCCATCTAACTCTACTACCCACTGTGAAACAAACCCCGATGATGCTTTCGATGATGGTGAAAAGTCCGGTGGTAAAAGGAAAAGATCTATTGTGTGGAACCATTTTAAAAAGTTGAAAGGGAATGGTGAAGATAAGGCGGAATGCAACTATTGTGAGAAAAAACTAGGAGCAAATAGCAAAAACGTCACAAAGCATCTACTAGATCATTTTGAACGTTCTCCAAGACGAACGATTAGAGATATACGACAAAGCATCTTGGTTAAGGAGCAAAAGAAAGTTGATGGTAGTTCATCATATCTATCCAACTACACATTTAATCCAGACACTTCAAGGAGAGATCTCGCGGAAATAATTATTGTGCATGAGTATCCTCTTACAATGGTGGAGCATCATGGTTTTAGAAAGTTTGTTGGAGGCCTTCAACCTTTGTTTAAGGTTCCATGTCGAAATACCGTCAAGATCGACATTTTAAAGATTTTTTACTTTGAAAGGCTAAAAACAATGAAGTTATTGGGGAGGAACACAAGTAGGGTAGCAATAACTACGGATATATGGACAACTAGCCATCAAAGAAAAGGGTTTATGGCCATCACTGCACACTTTGTAGAGGAGTTTTGGAACTTGCAAAGCCGAATCATGAGGTATAACATAAATATTGTACAAGTCTAATTTAATTGTAGTTTATATGTATTATTTACACTTATATTAACGCATAAAGTTAGTTTAAATGTATTTTTTACACTTATATCAATAGGTTTATTTATGTGCCTGCACCACATACAACCGATGTTCTAGCGGAAATGCTTTATGATAGTTTATGTGATTGGAATCTCGATAGAAAATTGTCTACTCTTAGCGTTGATAACTGCACCACAAACGATGCAATTATTAGCAAGTTACTAGACAAGCTTCCACTGAGATCACTCATGATGAGAGGCGAGTTGTTTCATATGCGTTGTTGTGCGCACATTCTCAATTTGATTGTTTAAGATGGCTTATCTATTATCGAGGAGGGGATTGAAAGAATTAGAGATAGTGTTTCATTTTGGTCTGCATCAGGAAAGAGGGAGCAAAGATTTGAGGAAGCAACTCGTCAGCTAGGAATGCAATACACAAAGAAATTGACCCTTGATTGCAAGACGCGATGGAACTTTAATTTTTTGATGCTTAGTGTCGCTATACCTTATAGAGATGTTTTCAAGCGATTAAAGCATAGAGAGTCGATATATACTTGTTTGCCTACGGACCTTAATTGGGACTTCGCAAAGGAGATATGTGACAGGCTACAACTATTCTATGAGGTAACTCTTTTGTTTTCGAGTAATAAGTATCCGACAGCTAATGTCTTTTTCCCTTTGATATGTGAGATTAGTTTTTCTATACGTGAATGGGTGAACTCTTATATTGATGAGATTAGTTTGATGGCGCATAAAATGATTTTCAAGTTTGATAAATATTGGTCCGTAATTCATGGGATCATGGGGATGGCGACAGTTTTAGATCCACGATACAAGTTAAAATTTGTAGAGTTGCTTATGCCTGCATTATATGGACCTGAAAAGGCAAAGAATGAGTTTAAAACTCTTGAGGGGTTTGTCCGAACTTTCTTTAAAGAATATGAATCTACCAACTCACGTGCAGCAAGCTACTATGAAGGTATTATCATATTGGTTTGTACTTTTTGTTTATATGATAAATAAAACATTGCTAATATTTGATTTATTTTCACATTAAACTATAGGTGGTGGTTCTGGTTCATCTTCTTTCAGTTTGGGGTTGTCAACTGAGTATTGTGGTAGATTCAAAAATTTTCTATCTGACATTGAAGTACTTTCTAGCGAGAATGATGACTCGGGTGATATGGCGAAGTTGGATAACTACTTGAAAGAGAAGCTTATGCCTAAAGACATAGATCTCGATTTGTTGCTTTGGTGGAAGACAAATGGAGGTAAGTATCTGACACTTCAAAGGATGGCAAAAGATATATTGGCAATTCCACTTTCCACCGTTGCCTCAGAGTCCGCGTTTAGCACAAGTGGAAGATTAATAAGTCCTCACCGAAGTCGGCTTCACCCAAAAACTTTGGAGGATTTAATGTGTGCTCAAAGTTGGTTGTTGAATGAGATTCGAGCTAACGCTATATTGTATCTCATATGTTATTTTTATTCATGAATACTATATTTGTGTTATTTGTTTTAAATAATATATTTGTGTTATTTGTTCTAATTATAGAAACTTGTTCGGAAGAGACCGAGGCATATTGTCGCTCCATTGAATATGATGAGGACGTGGAAGAGGTAATAACATTTGTAAAAATACTATCTTGGTAACATTGCTTTTATAATTGCTCTTTTAATTTGGTTGATTTATTGATGGATTTCTTAATGTAGGGAGGTACTAAAGAAAGTGGCACGACGTCTTTGGATGAGTTGATGTGATGAAGTATTTTGTTTGTGTCTTCGTCGGAACAAGTTTTTGTTTGCTTTTATAATTGCTCTTTTAGATTTTTGGATTGTGTATGGAGCAACAATTTTAATTTAGATTTTTGGATTGTGTTTGGAGCAACAATTTTAATTTACATCGCATTTCGACATGATTTTCCAGCCATTTTTATTCTTTGATTTTTTTCCCAATGTTCAGTTCGGGGATTCCCCATCGGGTCAGGGACGAGGACGGGGCATAAAAAATCCCTGATGGGGCGCCCCGAATAAAAACCCAACGGGGAACGGGGAGGGGACGAGGATGCATTTAACTTTTGGGGACGGGGACGGGGGATGGCAAACCCGCCCCGAACCTGCCCCATTGCCATTCCTAGTCAAAGTGGGAAATCTTAGAATCAACACATTATTCTAATTTACCCTCGAGAACAGAGGGGCCTTCTTTCGGAGTTGTTTTGATGTTGGCTCCGGAAGGACTTCCCATTAATCCTTGAGAATCCTTTTTCAAGGATTTCTCTATAATGGTTCTAATAGGTCTGTCATCATCAGAATCAGAGTTAAATGAAGACGAGAACCTAACATGAGTGGACACCTTGTTGTCCAGGCTAAGGAGTCCTTGTGCTAGAAGGTCGTGCCATTGTCTCTCTGATAAACAATCCCTAGGAGAGATATGAAGTATTTCTTGGTCTAAGGGACGGTCTCCTAAACTATGAGCCACAGAGGCATCAATTGTGTGGGAAGGTAGCGTACTCTGGGGCAATTGAGTACTTTTGATTTGGTCTAAGTCTTATTGGGAGGACTTAGCCAAGTTAGATGGTTCCCCTTTGGTGCTAGCTTTAGAGGCAGAAGAATGTGCCTCTGAGCGGTTGGCTTGGGTAGGGCTCGAGGTGTGCACCTTTGTTTCAATATCCATTGGTGTTGGACCACCTTGGATAGTAGATTTGATAGCACGGGTAGTTGGGCTTGGGAGTCTCTCATCTGTGCCTTATAGGGCATCTTTTGCTACCTCACTTCTCTCGGCTTCTAAGTTTAGAAACTCACCATCTACTGTACTCTCGGCCTCACCTTCCTCATCTTTGGCAGAGTTAATCTCTTCATCAGAGGGAGGATTCTCTGGTCTTTCCTCACTCACTTTCACAGAGCCACCCTCTGGTTGCTCTCTGTGATGTTGTTGAGTAGCATCAGAGATGTCACTCTCTGATTCCAACTCAGGCTCAGATCCTAAGTGTGTTGGGGATCCCACCATTGGCTCTGATGGTTAGGCAACACGACTAAGGAGAATTCGGTTTTCAGAATCAGCAGGAAGGTATGCAAGCATAGATCGTGGAAATCTTCTCTCATTCGGGTAAGGAGGAACAACATTTGGTTTGAAGGAGTTCATCAAGAATAGTGGTGTTCTTGGGCCCTCAGTTAGAGAATTTCGTTCCATTGCTCTTCGAGTAACCAGAGAGATGAAATGAGGAAACAAAACAGAGATTGGTTGTTTTCCTTTGGCAAGATCCTTGTTCTTCTTATCTACTGCAGTCAACATTTCACAGAAAAGAAGATTCGCCATGTTGATACTGCGGTTGAAGAAAAGAGCGTACATAATTGCAAGGATGGTTGGATGAGTCTGGTCTTGGCTACCGATTTTACATGTTAGTGTGCAATTCAACACTAAACATGAAATTCCAAGTAGGAGGAAGGTATTGGCGTCTGAACTGACTGATGCGTGTATTCTCCTTGTTGTAGCTCAGATGATGAAGAAACTGAATAAGAACTTCAGGAGTTGGTGGTTTTTCAAACTGTTGGATTTGAAGATCTTTAGTAGTTGGTAGACAGAATCTTCGAGTCAAGGTGTTGGGTGTGATTCTGATGTTGATGCCTTGTTCGCCTAGGTCAATGTATCCAACGAAACCTCCTTGTTCATCATTGTATTAACTGGAATACCACCATTGATGGATATATCGTAGAGGAACATCTTGAGCGTAGTCTGTAAGGGCAACGTTTAGTTCGCATTTGCTAAAAAATTCTAGCATAGGACGAAATTGTTCGTCGAACATGGCAAAGGGTGAGATCTAAGTGGTATTTGTTTCCCTTGACTGGAACGTCGAACTGGAGCAAGTTCAAACTTGGAACGATTCTTCTTGAGTCACCTGAGTTTTGAGCTTGAGTTGCCATTGTTGCAGGTTTTCGTGCTTGAGAGTTTTTAGAGAGAGAGAAAATAGAGATGAATTTCTGAGAGCGTAAAGAATGAGGTGTGGAAGAAATGGGTTTTTATGGACAAAGGTAGTAGGTGTGAGGCTATGGAAACGGCGATTGTGAGTTCCCATGTCAGAAAAACGTTCCATCATTTCCCTAATCAATAGGGTACACGTGTAGAGAAATGATGAAGGGATGCTTGATGTCAAATAACCGTCAGTTGGATTTTTGATTTAAAATTGATGGTTATCCAAAAAAAAAATAACACATACACACATCTATTTTCAAAAGAAATTCCTCTTTTCTAAAGACATATTTAGAATAAATTCATTTGAAAAGAATTTAAAACATGATTAAAAGAATATCCAAAAAAAATAATCATAAAATGTTCAGATATTGCTTCAGAGTATGATTTGTCATAGGTTCTGAAATCAATATCAGAGATCAAATGATGATCTTTTGGATATTTGAATTTTGAAATGAATCAAGTTGGATCAGAGACTTTGATATGAATATCAGAGACAAGATCAGAGACTCTGATGTGAATATCAGAGACAAGATCAGAGACTCTGATATGAATATCATAGATTCTGAAGCTTCCAAGTTTCTCTAGCTCCCCCTTTACAGATGAAGGGTATTTTTCTTTCGCTCCCCTTTGACAAATGATGAGTAAGTTTCGTTTGCTCCCCCTTGATAGATGCTTAGAGACATAAAAGGATGATTTTGACCCTTGGTTAAAAGTCCAGAATCTCTGAAACTAGTCTCAAAGGCTCTGATGTGTTGATCAGAGACTCTGATATTCTTCTTTGTGTTAGGTAGACATGTTCAACATTCCCAACTTGCTAATTAAGAAATTGAACCTTCGTTCATCTAAAGCTTTTGTGAAAATATCATCAAGTTGGAGATCAGTTGGTACAAAATACATCTCAATTGTTCCCTTTTCAACATGATCTTTCAGAAAATGATACCTGGCATCAATGTGCTTTGTTTTAGAATGTTGTACTGGATTGATAGAGATGGCTATGGCACTTTTGGAATCACACAGAATAGGAATTTTTTCATATTGAAAACCATAGTCTCTGAGTTGAGTTTTCATCCAAATGACTTGGGAGCAATAACTAGTAGCAGCAACATATTCTGCCTCTGCAGTAGAAGTTGAAACACAGTTCTGCTTCTTGGATGACCAACTCACTAGTTTGTTACCCAATAATTGACAGCATCCAGAGGTACGTTTTCTATCTAGTTTGCACCCTGCATGATCTGCATCAGTGTATGTTGTTAAATCAAAACTAGAGAGTTTTGGAAACCAGAGGCCCAATGAAGGTGTGCCTCTGAGGTATCTAAATATTCTCTTAACTGCAGATAAATGAGATTCTTTTGGATTTTCTTGATATCTAGCATAGAGACATGTTTCAAACATTATATCAGGCCTACTTGCAGTTAAGTATAGAAGTGATCCTATCATGCCTCTGTAAGTCATGACATCTACAGATTTTCTAGAAGGATCAGAGTTAAGTTTGACTCCTGTGGCTATAGGTGTTTTCATAGAAGTTTAATCATTGAGCTTGTACTTTTTCAAAATGTCGAAGACATACTTAGATTGACTTATAAAAGTACCCTCTAAAGTTTGTTTTACTTGTAAGCCCAAAAAGAACGTTAATTCTCTCATGAGACTCATCTCAAATTCACTCTTCATCAACTCTGAAAACCTGTCACAATACTTCTGATTTGTAGAGCTAAAGATCATGTCATCAACATATATATGTACTAAAAGCATCTCATTTTTGTACCTCTTGATGAACAGGGTAGTATCAATTCTTCCTTTATCAAAGACATTGTTAATCATAAATGTGGACAGAGTAGCATACCAGGCTCTTGGAGCTTGTTTAAGGCCATACAGAGCTTTATCAAGATGATAAACATAGTTAGGAAACTCTGTACATTCAAACCCAGGTGGTTGCTGGACATAAACTTCTTCATTCAGTTTACCATTTAGAAAGGCAGATTTAACATCCATTTTATATGCTTTGAACCCCTTGTGTGCAGCATAGGCTAAGAAGATTCTAATTGCTTCTATCCTAGCCACAGGTGCAAGGGTTTCATCATAATCAATACCTTCTTCTTGGAAATATCCCTTAGCAACCAATCTAGCTTTATTTTTTATTATAATGCCATCCTCATCCTTTTTATTTCTAAAAACCCATTTAGTTCCAATTGCAAATTTTCCTTTAGGAAGGGGAATTAGGGTCCAGACTTTGTTTCTTTCAAACTCTTGAAGCTCATCCTGCATGGCAGTGATCCAATGAGGATCTTCAAGAGCTTCATTTACCTTCTTTGGTTCAATGATGCTCAAAAAGTTTACAAAATATCATTCATTGACTGTGGCAGATCTGGTTTTGACTCAATCTGAAGGCGATCCAATGATCTGATCATGGGGATGATCTTTTGTCCATCTTTTTATCGGAGCATGAATGTGAGGTGGAGTTTGAGCTTTAGAGATGGCAGTTGGTGACATCTCTGTTGTGATGTTCAGAGGCTCTGAGGTGGGTTCCAGAGAAGGTGAAGCAGGCTCTGAAGTCTCTTCAAGAGATGTCTCTGTAGTTTTTTCATATGTCTCTTGTTCATCTTCTGCTTCTGAAGAGATTTGTTCTTCAATTTGTCTTGATTCATTGCTTGGACCTGTATTTAAAGAAGCAGAAGTTGTGATTTCAAAGGGACCAAAGAGAGTTGTATCTGTATTTTGAGGTTCCTCTGAAGTTGCTCTATTAATATCTCTAAAAAGAAATTCTGAATTATCATCATCAAATAAATCTTTAAATATCTTGTTTAGTTCAGATTCTCTCAACTTTGATGATTCAGAGACATTTTTGGTTGTTGGGTTGATATCTCTGTTGGCAAGGCTTTTGGCATCAACAAAAGACACATTGATACTCTCTTGGATTGTTCTTGTTCTCAGATTGAACACTCTGAAGGCTTTTGAGGTTAATGAATAGCCAATGAATTTTCCTTCATCTTCTTTCTTGTCAAACTTTCCAAGAGACTCTTTATCATTCAAAATGTAACATCTGCATCCAAAAACATGAAAATATTAACATTTGGTGTCTTATTGTTAATGAGTTCATAAGATGTTTTCTTGAATCTTTTGACAATGGCAGCTCTGTTTTGAGTAAAACACGTTGTAGCTAATGCTTCTGTCCAACAGTTTGTTGGAAGATCAGATCCTGCAAGCATTGTTCTTACAGCTTCCACTAGTGTTCTATTTTTCCTCTCAACAACACCATTTTGTTGAGGGGTTCTTGCTACAGGGAAGTTGGGAGTTATGCCTTCCTCTGAAAGATAGGAGTTAATTTTGGCATTTCTGAATTCTGTCCCATTGTCACTTCTAAGATTCTAAACTTTGCTGTTGAACATAACCTACAATCTTTTTATCAACCTTATTAAGATATCAGGTACATCAGACTTGGCTCTGATGAATTCTATCCAATTATATCTAGAGTATTCATCAATCAGAACCAGAATATACTTTTTACCTGATAGACTCTGCACAGAGATAGGACCACAAAGGTCCACATGAAGCATATGCAGAGGTCTTGGACAATTATTATCACTTTTGGTCTTATGGGAAGATCTTTTCTTTTTTCCCATTTCACAAGCAGAACAAAGATGATCTTTGTTGAACTTCAGAGATGGTAATCCCTTAACCAGATTCAGTTTGACCAATTTATCAAGTGAAGAAAAGTTCAGATGAGAGAACTTTTTATGCCAAAGCCAGACATCTTCACTGTTCAGAGATACTAGACAAAGTTTCTATGAGTCAGTTTTTATGTGTTTGATAAATTTCATTCTATATAATTTACCCTTTCTGTCTGCTCTCAACATTTCTTGACCCGTTTTTTAGTGAAGAAGAGAACAATGTTTTTCTTGAAACTTCACATCAAAACCATGGTCACAGAGTTGACTTATGCTTATTAAGTTGTGTTTTAACCCATCAACATAAGCAACCTTTGATACAGAAACATTACCTCTGGTTAGCTCACCATAACCCTTAATCTGACCTTGCATATTGTCTCCAAAAGTTACTACTCCTCCTGATTTAGCTTTGAAAGAGGATAGCAACTTCTTATCTCTAGTCATATGCCTTGAACATCCATAATATAAGTACCAGATGGGCATAGACTGTTTCCGCAAGACAAATTAGAGTTTCTTAGGTACCTATCTCATTATGGGTCCTTTCTTGTTAGATTTCTGAGGATTTTGATGAACATTTGGCATTTCATCTTTTGATGTTTTGCCAGAATTGTTCTTTTTCTTTTGAGGTTGTGTCTCTGAATTTTTGTTCAGAGACTGATTCAGAAAACAATGAGAACCTCTGAAATGATTTTTCAGCTTAATCATGAGTTGAATGCATTTGCAATTACAAGAACAAGAAGTAGGAGAAAAGTTTTTCATTTCATTGAATGCATTTGGTACACTTTGATTCTTTTTCAAACTAGCACTAGGAATATTACAAGTATTCCTAACTACTTCCTTCTTTTTGGCTTGAAAGACAACCTTCTTTTAAAGTTGCTTTTTCTTGTTCAAAAACATCTTCTTCTCTTTGTTGCTCACTGCACAAACAGGATCAGAATGGTTAATTTCTTGCCATTTGCCTTTTTCTTCAGGAGTGAATTTGATTGGTTTATAAGTGTAGAGTTGAGAAGTGTTAGTTTTATTCTTGGCCTTTTCTTTTAACTCTTTCTCAAGGTCTAGAGAAGTTTTTACTTGTAGACACATGTCTGCAAAATCAGGACATATTGGTATTCTAGGTTTATTTTTCAAAAGAGGAACAAGAATGTTCAAAATTCCAGAACCAACAGTCTCTATGTTTTTGTGAATAACTTCCTCTGGTCTATAGAATATATGTTCATCTATCTCAGGATCAGATTCAAAATCAGAGTCAAGAAAGTCTCTTTTAGCCTTGTCAGAGATAACTACCTCTGTAGTTTTCTTAATTTCTTTAGGTCTAGAGACTTTAATGATTCTTTTCATGCTTTCTTTCTTTTTCAAATCATCTATGACATTTTGTTTATAGATTCTTTTAATGTCATCCTCAAATATAGTTCTAATGCATTCATCTGAAGTTGGTGAATATAGATGTGCATCTGGATTGAGTGAACTCTGAGGTTCATCTTCAGAAGTACTTGTTTCATAGGTACTTGTTTTAGATGTCTCTGATTCTTTTGTGATAAAAGCATCAAACTTGAAAATTTTTCTGGGATCATTGCTCTGAGGTTTTGTGAAGAGTACATCTGAAGTCTCTTTTTCTATCTTTAAGATAGGTTTTGGAAATGTTTTTGCTTCAAAGTATAATACATTTTTAAAATTCAGAGCGCTTGCTTTTGATCCTTCTGAGGTTTTTTTTTCTCTTGAAATTGTTCAGATATGGACAGTCAGAGCTCTGGACCTTTCCCATACAGAAAGTGGAAGATAGTGAAGTTTTCTTCAATCCAGTGAATGGATCCAATTCATTGAATCCTAGTCCTTGAGTGTCCATTTGAAAATTTATCTTTATATGTACATCTTGAGCATCTAGATAGCTTTTGATTTGAAGTTCTTTCCTTTCTAGAGATTGATGTAGGATTTCTCTTTCCTTTTGAAAAAAGTTAGTTAAGGCAACAGAATTGAGCCTTTCATACTCGGATCTTTTAACTTCTTCTTCTTTGGCTTTTAACACTTTTTCCAATTCTTTGAGTTTCTCAGAAAAAGATTTTTCCTTTTGTCTCTGAGCTTTTTCAAGTTCAGATTTTTCAACAAAAATTTATTTCTTTTCTGACTCAAGAAGATCCTTTTCTCTTTTATAAAAACTTAGATCTTTTGTCATTTGTTTTCTCTTTTCTTTTTCTTCAAAGAGTTTTTTCTTTAAATTCTGAAACTCATCTGTTAGCTTAAAACATCCATTTCAAGTTCACTTTTAGAGGTGGAAGGATAATTTACCTTTTCAGAGCAGTCCTCTGATGATCCATCAGTTTGATCATCTGTAAAAGCCATACCACGGAGATTGGTAGGCTCTTCCTTTCCATCACTTGTAGAGTCTGATAGCCAATCTTCCATCTCTGCAACAAGTACTATTTCTTTGACATTATACTTGTACTTGTTCTTGTAGTACTCTTGATCTTTGACAAGTCTACCTCTGCAATTTGTAGAGAAATGGCCTAGTTTTCCACATCTGAAACATCTTCCATCATTTTATTTTGGTGGGAGAGCAGCAACAGTTTTTGTTTTCTGAGCTTGTGGTTGGGACTGAAAGTATCTCTGAGGTTGAGGATACTTGGGTTGGAATGGTTGATGAGTTCTTGATTGTTGTGCATCATCATGATTGTTGAAATTTCTACCCTTTTGATCACTATGTGAAGTGAATCTGGGCTCTTATTGAAATCTTCTTTCTGGGTTTCTCCTTTATTCATCATCTCTCCTTCCTTCAAAGACTTTCTTGCCAAACTTCTTGTTAAATTGGTGAGTAATTAATGCAACAGATTTGGCAAAGGCATTGATGTCATCATCTGAGTCTGAGTCTGAATGTTCATCTTCTTCAGCCATTAAAACCTTTTTAGATTTCCTTTTTGGTTCCTTTTTCAAAGAGTTCTTTGTTTCAGCACTACTACCTTCTTTTGATACACCTTTTTGTTTTGAAATGAGGGCAAGTGGTCCACCTAAAGAGATTTTTGACTTTTGTTTAACAACTTCTTTTTCCTGTGCAACAAGAGTGCCATAAATATCACTCAATGACCATGATTCAAGATTTTGATTGGCCTGTATTGACATGGACAGTTGTGACCATTCTTCATTTAAACTTTTAAGGAAAAGAACATTGTTTTCTTCTTTTGTCCTCATAACTCCAAACTTTTTACATTTATTGATGAGAATGTTGAATCTTGAGTATGTTTGGTGCAAGGTTTCTTAAGGTAGTGCATGAAAGTCATGATACTCATTAATGCAAAGATTTCTTCTGTTTTTCTGAGTTTGTAGGCCACCTTCAAGTTGGTTTAACAAATGATCCCATATCTCTTTTGCAGTTACACAAGAATCAAGTTCTTGAAAGATATCATTGGGAATGGCTATAATAAGTAATCTAACAGCTTTTGAGTCATTTTCCATCATTCTAGTTTCTTCATCAGTGAAGTTTGATGTTTTCTTTTCATAGTATGCAGGTATTTCAACAGTATCTGTTGTTGCTGGACCTCTTGGTACCAACACCATTGGTTGGTGAGGTCCATCGTTCACTGATCTTAAAAGATCCCTGTCCATACCTTCCAAGAAATTTACACCCCTTATCCATTGAGGATATTCATCCCTTAGGAGTGTAGGAGGTTTGGTTAATGAACCAATTGTATAAATGGCACTTATACTGAAGTTTGCCATTTTGAAGAAAAGATGAAGATTTGAAGAACTGATGCTTTTCTAAGAAGATCTTTTTTTTTAAATTGTGATTTATTTTCAAATCTGGAGCATATGGAGTTCCTTTAAATAAAGCAAGGTTTATATGAACATGCACAAACTTTTGAAAGCTTGAATTAGTAAGATGTAAATCTATCCGAGTATGCAGATATGATCTTGTTTTGTTTTAAAAACAAAGAAGGCTCTGATACCAATTGTTGGATCCCAGATTTAATCTTATAACAATAATATAAAGCAATAATAAGGATAAGAACAACGGAAGCAATAAAATCTAAATATCAAAGCATATTCAATATCACAGTTCAAGGTCAGATATATAAAATGATACTCGATCTTCTTTTAGAAATACTTTCAATATATTAAAAGATTTACCAAATACAAAATATATCAAAAAGCACACTTTTGTCAATGGAGTGATGGTCCTATTTATAGGACCATAAAGTGAACAGTGTACTATCTGACAAATAGAAGCATGCTTGAACAATGTCTTACCTAAAAGGTAATCTCAAGACATGCTTGAATAGTGACCTACTCTAAATAGTAAACCTTATCACTAATGACGTGTCATCTGTTCTTCTGTCAATACTTGTAGAAAGAATTAGCGCTATCGTCAGAGAGGAGGTCTTCAGAGCTCTGATGTAGGTGCCTCTGATGAAGCCATCTCTGATGTCTTCTGCTGAAAATCCCTATCTCTGGAATGTACTTCAAAGGCAGGTTTTCCCTCTGAAGTCTATCTCTGGAAGTCCTCTGAAATAGGACTTAGGATATTTTCAATACTTTTACAATCTTGAATTGGGGTAACACCTTCTCTTGCTTGTATTCCAACCACTTAACTCTTTCTTCTTTAAGGTTGCTCACCTGAGCTTAGAGCTCACCAATCTTCCCATCCAGCTTCTTGGTTTTCTTCAATAAACTTCTCTTTATCTTGGCAATGGCCTCCTTCACTTCATCCAGGATGGCATTCTTCACTTCCTCCAATGTCTCAATGACATAAGGTGTTAGCTTTGGAGGGTTGTTTTTAAACCTCATGAGTCCGTCCAGGGATTTATTGTCCATCATGGTATTCTCCTTGTTGAAGGAATTAGTGGGAAGTGTCTTCAGTTTTTCTTGAGCCATCAGTCCATAGATGATGGAGGGGTATAGTAGCCGCCCATTGGTCCTATATACACAACCCCTTATCTTCCCACATGTGTGTCCCAAATCTGTGCAATAGATCAAGATGAACAAACAATTCAACTTAAGATGCCATATGATTGATCTTCAATCTCAAGATTACAAATTCGTATAAAATGCTCCCACTTACAATATTTCTCTCTCTACAAAATAATCTCTCTTGAGTTCTTAATGATTCTACAAACAAAAAAGTATTTATACCTACAAGTTACCAAGATAAAAACAAAACCATTAAACTAACACTCTTTGACTTGCTTTGACTTGCTTTGACTTTCCTCTTTAATCCTCTTTGACTTTGACTTTGCATTTGAGGATTGACTTGAGCTTTGGCTTTAATTCTCATGATCTTGGATCCCACATATTTGTGCACTAACAATCTCCCCCTTTGGATTCAAGATCATCTTCACAAAAATAAGTTAGTCAACTCCCCTTTGGATTAAAAAAGAAATTCAACATTAACGAACAATCTCCCCTTGTTTGATCTTTAACGTAATCAATTTCCACCTTTAACATCTTCACAAGGATAAGCATTCAAACTTCTCGTTTTGAATCAACAGGAATTTCAGCTTCAACGAACAACCTCTCTCTTTATGTCTTGACAAACAATCTTCAGAATTACAGTATTCTCCCCCAAAGTCTGTGAATGTATTCTTTAAGAACTATAAAAATATCCCCCAAGGTAATAAAAACCTCTTTCAGACTTCAGAAGCGAAATTATCTTCAGACTTAGCTCACTTTGCTTTAGCAAATAATCTTCAAAAAAATTTCAGCAAATTTTCAACAAACTTTCTGAATTCATTGAACTTTCTCTTTCCAAACTATACAATATCCTCATAAATTGTATTTCTTCACAATTTCTTGTATCTCTCCCATATTCCAAACAAAGAACTTTCTCCAAATCCAACATTTCTTGATCATGTCTCCTCGTAACTGTTACAAACTGTTCTTCAGATAACATTTCTTGAAATTAATTCTCCCCCTTTTCGATGATGTAGAGCATAGAAATCATCAAAACTATCTTCAAGAAATGACATGAACCTTTTTCTGACCACTGATCTTTCCAAATGAGCATCTGAACCATCCGTCAATTCATAATGTATTCATCTGAATCTTTTCAAATTTAGACAAATAAGAATGTAAACCTGGATTAACAAATAAATCAGTTAATATGCATGTAAGAAGCACGAAGCTACTTTGTACAATGAATGTACTTTGGAAAGGAGCTTTTTGATGGTCACTCCCCCAGGGCTTCCATTCAATCATCGAACGACACAAGGTTATTCTATGAACGTTCCGACAGAAAACCAAACTTTCTGTGTGTTCATGCTTGTGTATGAAAGAATTTAAACATGAATGATTTATAATAGGCTCAAAATGTGTAAACCATTGAGACAAAAATAGTAATACAAGGACTCAATTGTGCATGATCGAAGTTCGAAGGTAGGGCAGACTTCCTTCTGTTTCAATATCCACATCTTCCAAATGAAGACGAGATAGAATATAAGGTGCTTCCCGAATAAAATTTGAGACATTTCTTTGTTGAGAAAGAAATGAGTAGCTGGTGGGGTTTAAATCAAGAGTTGGCATGGGCTAGTGCCTGTTTCAATGAAGTCCATGAAAGAATGGTGAAACAACAGTAAAGTGGTTGTCCGGCTCAGAAAGTGGTTGATGCAGAGTTCTGATATTCTTTTAACTCTGTTCTCACACCCTCTTTCTTTTTGTCATTTAAGCTCGCTTCTAACCAAACTCTTTTTTAATTTTTATACTTGACACCTCGCCTCTTGATCACTTAGGATAACTTATTGGGTAGGAAACACTGATTATCGTGAATCCATAGAAGTTAATTAAAGTTCTCACACAATTCCCATGTATTTTGTCCTAAAAGCAAATGTTGCTCAATACATGTCAGATATATGTATGCTCAGTAAGATAATCATGAAGATTTGAGCATTTTAATCATGGAAGATTTTCTCCAAAACAAGTATATTTGAATGAATAAAATGAATACAAAAGACTTGTTTGAGAATCTGATAATGATGAAAAGATCAAATATGAGTGATTTATCATTAAAAGCTTAGGTCATGAAAAAATGGATGTTGTCTATATGAACAAGTATAGACATTCTAGAAATAAACGCTCTGAATAAAACAACGCTCAACAAACTTTGAATATCAAACGAGGTGTCTTACCATCAAAAATTAGGTTCAATTTTGAGACATGGTAAGAACATAGTCAATAAAAATACTAAACCGGTGTGTATGAATACTTGACAGTATATAGAAAAGATAATACACAAGTATTTATCAAATACACGGTTTGTCAAACATGAAAGTTCATAAAATGAAAACATTTAAAATCACAATTCTAAATTCATGAAAACATTTTGAGAATAAGAAGTGGTTTGAACATTTAAGAAACATGTTTTCATATCTGAAAGTTGTCCTTCTTTCAAACATAATGAGGTTAAGAGTAGAATAATCCTTACACTCAGCATTAATCTCATAAAGTCAGCTCCAAAGTCATGATTGATATGATCATGTAAGCTCCCCCTCAAAATCTGCAAGTAGTCAAAAAGTCGTCAAAGCAACAAAGTCTTATTTGAAAGTAAAACATTTATTGGAAAAGAAAAACATTAAAGCAATAAAACTTGTTAAGAACGAGTTCTAATCTGACGTAATCAGAAATCAATGTCTTTACTCCCCCTAAACATATGCATCATAAAAATTTGTCAGTATAACACATATGCAATATCTCATACTCCCCCTCGAATCTAGATCATCTAATATTTGTCTCACTCCCCCTGAAATCATGAATAAACCTTCAGTGCAAATAATGTTCAAATTAAAAATATTTTTCTCTGTATAATTAGATAAAATATCTTTCTGTCATGTCATATGTTTGTAACAGCCTGAATCCAAGTACCGCATATGACGGGTCAGCACAAAATAAATCAAGCAACAATAGGTTTAGGTACCCATTTATAGATGGGTCCTTTCGTGTTAGCACAAGATTTTGGCACCCATTTGAATTTGGGTCCTCTTTGTTTTTCAAAAACATTAGAATGATGTATATAATAAGTACCAAACCAACAATCAGAATATTGTCGAGTCACAAAATCATTTCGACCGTATGTGGAACACTGACTAGGCAAATGAGATAATTGGATCAATTGATTTATTGTATAAGTCTTGTAAGAAGTTACAAGTTTTGTTTTATGAGAAGCAATATGACCAAGTACATCAGAATGACTAACAGTAGTCCTATTACAATCTGTATCAGAAAATGATTTTGTAGTCTCTTCAATCTTCCTTTTTGGTCTCCATTCCAGTCTTGCTTCAGACTTTTTCCATTTCAATTCTGAAACATAAGATTTGGACTTGTTAGAAACATGACATTTAAGAGTTTTATTTTCTTGTGCTTACCTGTGTTGGTCCATTTCTGTGAGCGCCTTTTCTTTTGATTCTTACCTTTAGCGTAATAGGTACTCACAGGAACTGGTACATCAACCTTAGTTGATGTTTCACCTTTCTGAAAGACACTAGGTAAAGCAACATTATTAATCACAAAAGGAGAATGATATGGAAGTTTAGCATTGAAATCAAACTTATCAACATTTTCATCTAAACATCCATCAGAATTTAAAAAATCATTTTCATCCGCAAATAAGTCGTCATCATCATCATCATCAAATAGTTGTGGCTTGGAAGAATTTGAAAAGTTGAAATCATTAGACTTTTTAGAACACTTCTTTTGATAAGATTTTTTTAACAAAATCTCAATATTTAGGATTAGCAAAAATATTGCCCATGAAAACTTTACAAGATGATGCATTTGAATCAGTGGAGTTGTTTTCACTAATTCTTTCTGATTCGAAGTTGTCATTTGTAACTTCCGATTTGAAATTAGTGTTCATTATAACAGTAGAAAACACAATTTTCTCAAGATCAACCAAAATTCTTTCTTTTACTAGGGTGTTCTCAAGCTCATAAATTTTACTTTCCAAGATGAGTGGAGGAACATAAATCTTTGCTTTAAGTGGTTTTGCCTCCATCTCCTCAGTAGAGTAGCTTTGAAAATAATCGTTTGACATAAACTTTGGTTGCTCAGAAAGATAACTATCATTCAACTTTTTATAGCAAAATGGTTGTTGCATTTTGGTTGTGTTCTTCATGTTCTCATCTTCTTTAGCCTCAACCTCATCAGATGATTTTGTAACAAATTTGGGTTTCAAAAGAGGATTTTTGTCAGGTACTTGTAAGAAATTAAAATTATATAAAGTTGGTTGCATTCGAATAGCTTTCTTCAAATAATGTGGGTTATCGTATCCAATACCCCAATTATCTTTAAAATATGTAACTTTCTTTGGTTTGTTTAGATAAATGGTTTGAGCAGTTTGACCTCGAGCATAAAGCTTGGCTTCCAAACCAATAATCTTTTTCTGCAAATTTTTATTATCAATCTGCAAATTGTGAAATGTTAAAATAAACTCTTGTTTCTCAAGTTCACAAATGTTAAACTTGGAAACTGCCTCAGAAATTTGAGTTTCAAAACAAGCTTTTTGTTTTTCAAAAACAGTAGCAATTTTGTTCAAAGAATCAATCAAGTTTTTGTTCCCAACAATTTCCTTATTGAGATCAAAAATTGTTTGACGCTTTTTCGCAACTCTACTTTGTTAGATATGAATTGTATTCAAAATTAAATGAGGGTCTAATTTGTAATTGTCTAATAGTCAAAGGGTTTTGTTGTAAAGTCAACCAAGGTTTATTAGGTATAAATAGCATAGAGGTTGTTTGTTTACCTCTTAACGGTTCCATTAAGAGGCAACCTCTGAATCGCTAAGAGGTAAATCTTGTTTGGCAAAAAAAAAGGGTTGCCTCTTAATGGTTCCAAAATCCTCTTAATGATTTTGTATCCTAACCCTCTGTTAACCATTAAGAGCCCTGATTTCATTATGAACAGTTAGCAAAATACCATATTTCATTTTACACTATATCATAAAAACCTCTTAATCATTCAGACCAGTTAATCATTCTGCACTAAACCATTCAGCAACTGCCAAACAGCCCCTTAGTGTCTTTGTTAGATCTTAAGGCACGCGCACAATTCAGAAAGATAAGTAAGATTGTAAACACAGAGAACTCGCACACTTTGCAAATGAGATCTGATAATCCAAGATCAATGAATCTTTAGAGAGAGAAAGTAGAGAGAGAGCTTTGATGCGCAAAACAGAGAATGTGATTAATGTGCGTGAGAATTCTTACACGGAAACAAGACCAAAGGGACTTAAATACCCTTGGTCAGATACAACACAGATAGACTAAAAACACAGTATATGACCAAGCCCTATAAATACAATGATTACTATAAAATCAGACCTAACAATCTTCCCCTTAGTAATCATTGGCACTTTGGTCTTCAAAAATCATCTTCTAAAACAGCACAGACCATTAAAGCGACTTTGTGAAGCTTTCTGACTTTTAAGAAAAAATTTCTTCTCAGCATCTTTCAGATTAAGTTGTCTTTGTTGCCTTGAGCTCTAGACGACAAACCTTTTTGAATGATCTTGAATGAACGGTGGTGGTCGGAGTAGAAACAGCAAAAGAATTAGTTGTAGCTGAGAGAATAGGATCTTTGAGCGAATCTTGATCAGCAGATAAACTTTTGAGCTCTTTGTCTCTTTAAAATCTCCTTGACTTCTCTGATTTCTCCCCCTCATGACCTTGATGAACTGGTTCAACTAGGTCATGCAAATGTTGGACACGAGACATCTTAAGATCTGCAAAATCAAAGAAACAGAGAAAATAGGTAAGGTTTGTGCATCACGTTGGTTGCGCAAAGTGAGGTTTGCGCGTCACGCTAGATGCGCAAAGTGAGGTTTGCGCGTCACGCTAGATACACAAAGTGAGTTTTGCTTGACTAACTGATTGCGCAAATCTGACTTGGAGTCCGGAAAATTTTACCTGATTAGCTCTTTGACTCCCCCTACACAAATGCACTAAATTTGACAATTCAAGTTAGCATTCATATAAAGAATCAGATACTCCCCCTCAAAAACAGATATAATCTTTAAAAACATTCCCTTTGTTCACTCCCCCTTGAATAATGCATAAACTCATTAAAATATATTTATGAGAACACAATGATCAAATATTAATGTATAAAGAAAAATATACTGAATGTAAATTTTGAAACGACTAAACATATAAAATTTTAAACACTAAACAAATTAAATTCTACTGAGTGAAATATGACAAATTTATCAATCAGTTGAAATTAAATATATGTTGTTGAATAAAGAAACAAGTTTTATTGCATATCAAGTTAAAACATGTTCAGTTTTAAAAACTTCCAGCAATCTATTCAGTGTGCTCACATGTGAATATTCGATTAGTTTCAAGAAAATGCAATTCTAAAAATATAATAGAGAACTTTGCATGTACTCACACAAATCCATCAAAAATTAAGATTTTCACAAATTATAGGTTTATCGCAACTGAAACATATCACCAAGTATCATGAGATGTGTGCTCATTGGCATCTTTTTACCAGTGTGCACATTGGCATCTTAACATGAGTGTGCTCTTTGGCATCTTTTAAGCTTGTGCACTTTTGGCATCTTTTGATCAAAAAGTTTATTAAGTAAAGAACATGCCGTAAACGTAACTTTCTATCTGACCCTATTGCAGGATTTGGGTCAGCCGCTCCCAGACCAGTTGGCCTTAGGGGACTAGGTGTCAAGCACCCCTTGGAACTTACTCTCCCAGATCAGAAAGGCTACATCGACATATCCTAAACCCATTCATACCAGTAGAACATGACTTTTGATCTGATTCTATTGAAGGATTTGGGTTCGATCACTCCCAGATGAAATGACCTTAGGGGAACAGATGACAAGCATCCTGAAGAACTTACTTTCCCAAACCAGAAAGGCCACAGGTACAAACTTTTAAACTTAGAGATTTCTGAATTTTAAGAATTTAATATTCATCTCAATCACTCAGTTTTACATAAAAGTACTTAGCCCATATTTTCATTACAATCAAAATTTTGACTTTTTAGAATTTTCCAAGCATTGTAAACTATAAATATTCCGAATCACACAACTTTAAAGCAGTAATAAAAGTTTCAAACATGTTGCTGACTTTTCGACTTTTGAAGACTTGAAATTTGATCATATAAAAACTGTAATATAAACAAAAGAACTTGAAAATTTATCCTTGACACATATTTTATTCAAAAGAAAGAAAAAATTTAAAACTTTACTTTATAGAATAAAATTTGTAAAGATTTAAACTTTTAAACTCAATATGCCGATGTTAAAAATTTTCATTAAAGACAAAATGTAAAGAATTCGGAAAATTGATATTTAGTTGGAACAAAATAAAATTCAGTTGTTTCATCTTTCACATTAAAAAATAATTTGTGTCGCAAATTAAAAAATTTGGTTATACAAAATTAAGAAATAGTTGAACAAGCTCAGATTTTTGAAAAATAATGAGGAAAAAAATGACATCTTGTGAGACCGAGATCTGTGGCACTGTAATCTTGTGACTTTAATACAAATGACATCTTGATAATCTGTGTGCATAATTAGTTGCTAAAATATTGGGATCACATTTGGTAAAGTGTGCTGAGGTAAAATGTAAACGAGAGGTTGGTTAGAAGTGAGCTTACATGTTTCAAAGAAAGAGGGTGAGAGATCAGAGTAAAAGAATATCAAACTCTGCACCAAACTTTTTTTGAGTCGGGCAACCACATAATCTGTTGGTTCACATTTCTTCGTGACCTTCATTGAAATAGGCAACTAGCCCATGCCATCTCTTGCATAAAACCCCACCTGTTGCTCATTCTTTTATCAACAAAAGAATGTTTCACATTTTCAAGGGGAAGCAACACATCATCTATTGAATCTTCATTTGGATGAAGCTAATATTGAAAAAGAAGGAAAGTTGCCCCACCTTCGAGCCTTTCTCATGCACATTGAGTCTATGTATAACTATTGTTGTCTCAATGGTTTACATAATTTTGAGCCTTATTATTAAAAGCAATCATTGTGCTTAATTCTTTCATACACAAGCACGTACACACAGAAATTCGTTTTTCTGTCAGAACGTTCATAGAATTACCTTGTGTTATTTATCCAATGATTGAATGAAAGTCCTGGGGAGTGAACATCACAAAAGATCCTTATATAGTACATTCGTTGTACTAAGTAACTTTGTGTTACTTACAGGCACTATAACTAATTTATTTGTTGATTCAGGGTTACCACTCATAATTTGTTTAAATTTGAAAAGATTCGGATGAATACATTCATGAATTGACGGCATAATCTTTTATCAGATCAGTTTGGAAGAGATTGAATATTTTTCTATTTGGGGGAGATTGTTCAAGAAGACTGAGCTTATATTGATTATTTGGGGGAGATGATTTAAAAGACAGAGCTGACATTGAAATGTTTTGATGATTCCGATTCTTAAAATTCATCAAAAAGGGGGGAGATAGTTCAAGATTTCAATGTCAGATTAAAGGTGATTTTATCAGAAATGGGGAAATAATTAGAGAATTCAAAGTCAGAACCATTTCAAAGCGAAAGTCAAGCGAGATGTTACAAAGGAGAGAATACAAGAATGAGAAGTTAAAGTCAGATGGTTGATTGTTTTAAAGATAAGAAGTTAAAGTCAAGAAATGTTGAGCTTATCTGAAATTGGATTTTTACTCAAAGGGGGAGATTAAAAGGAAAGCCAAATAGGAAGATTCATTTAAATAGCTATCAAAGAATAATCAGAGTTTCAAAGATTTGAAGATGTCAAAGCTATGAAAGATTGTTTGCTGAAGATTTTTCTAAAGAAAAGAAGACCTGAAGATAATTGTCAAAAAAAAAATAATCTTGAATCTAAAGGGGGAGATTGTTAGATATGAATTGTATTCAAGATTAAATGAGGGTCTAATTTGTAATTGTCTAATAGTCAACGGGTTTTGTTGTAAAGTCAACCAAGGTTGACTAGGTATAAATAGCTTAGTGTCTTTGTTAGATCTTAAGTCACGCGCACAATTCAGAAAGACAAGTAAGATTGTAAACACAGAGAACTCGCACACTTTGCAAGTGAGATCTGTGACACCGAGATCTGTGGCACTGTAATCTTGTGACTTTAATACAAATGACATCTTGATAATCTGTGTGCATAATTAGTTGCTAAAATACTGGGATCACATACTTTTCTCCTTTTTAAGCTCAACTTGTAAGTCTTGAAGCTCAACCATCATGGTTTCCATTTTCTTTATAAAATCAGATTGAGAAAATTTATTTACCACTTCGGAAGTCTCCTCATCTGATTCATCATATTTCACCTCTTTTCCCATTAGGCACATGTAAGTTTTCTCCTCTTTGTCACTTTCAGACTCAAAAAAATCTAGCCAGTGGTCATCCTCGGCCATTAAAGTTTTTCCAGCCTCTTTCTGCTTAGCCAGAAGCATCTTATTCTTGTAATGCTCAGAATTCCTAACTTTCGTCTTCCGACAATCTTTTGCAAAATGACCGATCTTACCACATTTATAACATTTAACTATCTTTTCTTCCTTCTTAGAGGCATAATTGTTCACATACTTCCTTTCTTATGGTTTCCTTTCCTCAATCTTCTTACCTTCATACCTTCTTCCTTCCATCTTTTCCTTGTGTTCATAATTTCTTGATCCTGCTGAATATCTCCGACTATTGGAACCCGATTTCTTGTAAAACTTTTTCTGAAAGGCTCTGGTCAGTAATAGCATAGCTTTCTTGAGATTCTCACCATCATCAGAATCAGAATTATCACTATCAGAAGCATCCGAGCTAGATACCAATATCTTCTTTTTCTTCTTTTTATCTTTCTTCTCTTTCTCTTTCTTCCTGTCAACTACACGAGCAACTGGTTCATGCACAGATTTCTCATTCTTCTTTTTCTCTTCTCTCTCTTCTTCAACTTCCTCCTCATTCTGACGGAGAGTTTCATATACCTCATGCAAAGGAACCTCACTTAGATCCTTCATCTGTTTCATCCTTCGTGTATGTTTCTTCCACTCTGGTTGTAACACACTAAGAAACTTCACATTGTTCTCAATCTGCTTCTTTTTCACCTTGTTCTTAGCCAGCTCATTTAGTAGAGAAACAAATCTTTCATATGTCTCCTCCAAGCTTTCACCAGTGTTGGTCTTGAATTCTTCATAGTTATTGATGCAGTTAGCCACCTTCATCTGGTTTCCAATCTTAGACCCCATCGTCATTTTCTCCAATTGATCCCACATTTTCTTTGCGGTTTCCTTATAACTGTCAATCTTAATGTAGATCTCAATTGGTATGCTCTGAAGAAGTAGAGAACTAGCTTGTTTATCAGCTTTATATCTGCTTTTCTGTTCATCTGAATACTTGACAAAATCAAGTGGAACTTCCTTAGTTTTCTGCTCTCTTGGCTCATCACCATCCTTACTATCAGAAGACTTATCATCTGGAATTCTTGTAGTAATAGGAATCATAGGACCTTCTTCAATTGAAATCTTAATGTTATCTCCGTTTGCATGTCTATCAATGAAATCCAAAAATCTGTCTTTCCACTGCTCGTACTCACCCTTGAAGAGAACGGGTGGTTTGACATTAGTGCCAATAGAAAGAGCATCCCTTGAAGTCATCTTGAATATGCACAGATCTTTAAACACAGAATCAGAAATTTTCAAAAATTCTAAAAATAGCCAAAAATTTACTAAGTACAGAATCCTCACACCAAAGAAGTAACTTTTCGCACAAAGATAAAATCCGCACACCAAAGGATCAAACTTCTCAACTTTTCTCACGTAATAGGATGCGTGAAGTCACTTTCCACACGCCTCTATATGCAAATTCTGACTTTCCGCACGCAATAGTATGTGAAATCGTGACTTAAAAAAATTGTCAGCTTCAAACTTTTCGCACGAAGATCTAGTGAATTCTATACTTAGTCAAAATCACAATCACAAACTTTCTGCATCGATACGGATCCTATACTTAGAAAATTTTTGAATTTCCCATGCAAAATCCTCATAATCCGTATGATGTGCTATGCGAAATCCTGTAATTAGTATGCTTCACGAAGCGGATTCCTCACTTATCGTATGCGGATTCTGTCCTTAGCTTCTTAAGATTTCACTTTTCGTACAAAGCACTGTGCGGATTCCTTTTTTTCACATATAACACGATGCGAAAATCTAACTTCTCATACAAGGCACTATGCGAAATCCTTCCTTAACTTTTCTCTACTCAATGTACCATGTGAGTTCTTCAAGAAGTCATGCGAGTCATTCGAACAAGAATTACAATCAATCCTAAACTCACTCAATTCATATGTGAATTAGGCTTTACAACTCAAATAAAACTTGTTCTAGACCATAATTTGTTGGGAACTGAAGAATTCATCAAGTATGGTTAATGCTGCTAGTTCAAAGTTACTACTGCTAGAAGACTTAAAGGTTAATACTGCTAAGTGTTACTACTGCTAGTTAGTACTGCTAGTGGTTAGTGCTGCTTGGTAGTTAATGCTGCTAGAAGAAATTTAATGCTGCTGAAGATTAATACTGCTTATATGATGAAGATTCGCATGAAAGGATATACATGGAAGCTTAGAGATATACATGGAAGATATACTGAAGATATGTTTATTTTTTTGTAATTATCTTTTTATTCAGTATATGTATAGATTTGATAGAGTAGTTTAAAAATAAGAGATTAATTCTAAGTGTTAGTTCTAGGGAGAAAAACAACCTCAAGGCATAGATCCTAATTCTAGAGAAGTAGAATTCGTATTGGTGAGCCTGTTCATCAATATTGAGGTTGAGTGTGTAATCTTGTAACTTCAAAGCATTCAATACAAGTTTACAGTTTGTTCTTCATATTTATGTATTGATTTACTGTTTCATTGAATATCAAAGTGTTATTCCGCAAACTTCTTTGATATTGTTTCTGAGAATTAATTTTTGTTAAGAATTCGATCCTGACAAGTGGTATCAGAGCTAAACTCTCTCAGAAACATCTATTCATCATGGAAAATCTTACAAAATCAAGCAGTACTTTGGTCTCTAAGGTTCCAATGCTCAAACCCAGTGAGTTTGACATGTGGAAGATCATAATCAGACAATATATTCTTCTCACTGACTACTCAATGTGGGATATCATTGAGAATGGTCCTTCTGAAGCTGGAAGGATAGGAGCAGATGGGAAAAGACCTCCACCAAAGACAGATGGTGAGAGGAAGATCAGACAGACAGAGATGAAGGCCTTGAGCACTCTGCTCTTGGCCATCCCCAATGAATGAGGAGTTAAAGTTCAAAAATCTTGTCAAGAAAGAATGCAAGTATTTTGATGAGAAAGGGGTACCCAAGACCACTTTGGCTTGGGTTCCTATTTCATACTAACTGATCTATTTTATGTGCAGGGCAACCAACAGCTAAAGGGAAAGAGCATATGGCATGTTGATAGTGGTTGCTCTAGGCACATGACAGGCAACATGTTATGCCTTCAGGATTTCAAGCATATCAATGGAGGACATGTTGCATTTGGAGATAATCTTACTGGTGGTAAGATAAGTGGAAAAGGTAATGTCACCAAAGGTAAGATGACATTTGAGGATGTCTACTATGTTGATCAATTAAAGTACAACCTGTTAAGTGTATCACAGGTTTGTGACAAACAACATAGTATATTATTTACAAATACTGAGTGTATGATCCTTGCTCCAGGGTTCAAGGTAGTTGATGAAAGCATGATACTACTTAGAACTCCAAGGAAGGACAATGGTTACTGTCTAGATATGGACAATGTTGATAGTGATTCATCTCTAAATTGTCTTGTTTCAAAAGCTTCTGTAGATGAATCCTCTCTATGGCACAGAAGGATGTGTCACATGAATTTCAAGACTATGAACAAACTTGTTAAAAACAACCTTGTTAGAGGTTTACCTTCAAAAGTCTTTTCATGTGATGATCATTGTGTTGCTTGTCTTAAAGGCAAACAGCACAAAACTTCTCATAAGACCAAAGAGTTAAATTTTGTTTCTTCTTGTCTCCAGTTACTACATATGGATCTGTTTGGTCCTACAAATGTTATGAGTATAGGCAAGAAATCTTACTGCTTAGTTATTGTTGATGATTACTCCAGATTTACTTGGGTATATTTTCTAAGGACTAAGGATGAGACAAGTGGACTTATCAAATCCTTTATTCTAAGAATTGAAAACCAAACTAATCAAAGAGTAAAAGTCATTAGATCAGACAATGGAACTGAGTTTAAAAATCATGATCTAAACACCTTTTGTGAAGAGAAAGGTATTGAGAGGCAATATAGTGCTCCTAGAACTCCTCAACAGAATGGTATTGCTGAAAGGAGAAATAGGACACTAATAGAGGCTGCTAGATCTCTGTTGGCTGATTCAAAATTGCCAATTACCTTCTGGGCTGAAGCAGTTAATACTGCTTGTTATGTCCAAAATAGAGTTCTAGTGGTCAAGCAAAAGAACAAGACCCCATATGAGCTTTTAAATAAAAGAAAACCTTTCATTGGTTTCTTCAAACCTTTTGGGTGTCCTTGTACAATTCTCAATACCAAATCTCACTTAGGTAAGTTTGATAGCAAAGCAGATGATGGATTTCTTGTTGGATATTCATCTCAGAGTAAGGCCTACAAAGTTTTTAACTCATCTTCTAGAATAATTGAAGAAAGTGACAATGTCAAATGCAATGAGAACACACCAAATCCTGTTGGGTCTGGACCTCAGTGGCTATTTGACATTGATTCACTAACTAATTCTTTTGGTTTCAGTAGTGATGATTATACAGGAACAGGAAGTGGAGGATCAGGGATCACACAAGTCTCAGAAAGTATATATAAATCTGTGATATTTCCCTTACCCACAGTGAATTCTGTTGAAGACTGTGAAAAGGAATCATCTACTGGACCAAGTCAGAGTGAAGAAGAAACTAGAGATGAGGAGACTCAAGAAATTAAAGAATCATAAGTGGCATCTGAAAACACTTCAGTTGAGTTGCATGACTCTAATCTAGAGGCTGGACTGAATGAAGAACCTAGTCATAACACCAGAGTTCAAAAGAATCATCCTCCACAGCTGGTAATAGGAGATATCTCTTCTCCTATGATGACTAGACATCAAAGCAGGCTTCAAGAAATGCAAGATCAACAGCATACAGTCCTTTCTTGTTTTCTATCCCAGCTTGAGCCTAAAAAGGCACATGATGCTATGAAAGAATCTAGCTGGATAGAAGCAATGCAAGAAGAACTGCTACAGTTCAAGCTACAAGATGTATGGGATCTAGTAGACCTTCCTAAAGGTCACAGAGCAATTGGCACAAAGTGGATTTTCAGAAACAAGAGAGATGAAAGAGGAATTGTCATAAGGAACAAAGCAAGGCTAGTGGCTCAAGGATATACTCAAGAAGAGGGTATAGATTATGAAGAAGTTTTTGCACCTGTGGCTAGGATAGAAGCAATCAGATTATTCCTAGCCTATGCTTCTTACATGAACTTCAAAGTCTATCAAATGGATGTAAAAAGTTATTTTCTCTATGGCTCAATTGAAGAAGAGGTATATGTCTGTCAACCACCAGGGTTTGAAAACCCAAGCTATCCAGACAGGGTATACAAATTAAAGAAAGCACTTTATGGGCTACATCAAGCTCCAAGGGCATGGTATGACACTCTGTCATCCTATCTCCTTGAAAATGACTTTGAAAGAGGAGTCATTGATAAGACTCTATTTATCAAAAGAAAGAAGAAGGATATCTTGGTGGTCCAAATCTATGTTGATGACATTATCTTTGGATCCACAAGAGACAACATGTGCAAAGAGTTTGAGGATCTAATGCATCAAAGGTTCAAAATGAGTTCCATGGGGGAACTTACTTTCTTCCTTGGACTCCAAGTTCAACAGAAGTCAGATGGCATCTTCATCTGTCAATCCAAGTATGTGCAGGACATTCTAACCAAGTTTGGTTTCTCAGAGTCAAAACCTGCCAGCACACCTATGGAAACACACAAGCAGATAACAGCAGATCTTGAGGGGGAGGATATGGATGTGAATCATTATAGATCCATGATTGGCTCTCTCATGTATCTCACAGCATCAAGGCCAGATATAATGTTTCCAGTCTGTGTATGTGCAAGATTCCAAGTTAGGCCAAAGCAATCTCACTTTCAAGCTGTTAAGAGGATATTCAGATATCTCAAAGGGCAACCCATATTGGGACTTTGGTATCCTCATGACTCACCCTTTGACCTAATAGCATACTCAGACAGTGATCTAGGTGGGGCAAACTTGGACAGAAAATCTACTTCTGGAGGATGTCAGTTTTTGGGTGCTAGACTAGTTTCATGGCAGTGCAAGAAACAAACCACAGTGTCCACATCTACAACACAGGCAGAGTACATAGCAGCTGCAAGTTGCTGTTCTCAAGTCTTATGGATTCAGAATCAAATGCTGGACTATGGGGTAACCTTTCTACACACTCCCATTTTTATTGATAATAGCAGTGCTATCAGCATTGTGAATAATCCTGTCAAGCACTCTAAGACAAAGCACATTGAGATCAGGTATCACTTCATAAGAGATTGTAATGAAAAGAAACTTATTCAAGTTGTAAAAGTTCACACTGATAATCAGTTTGCTGATCTATTCACTAAAGCTTTTGATGTGGGTAGATTCACTTTCTTGGTAACAAGTGTGGGAATGATCAACTCTGAATAATCCCCTTCTCAAATATTGACTCTATACCTGTATATTGTTTATTCTTGGTGTTACTAATCTTCTTTTTCAGGATATGCATAGCAGTACTCAGTGTTTAAAGGAGCTAGTTAGTTAATACTGCTTTCAGTTAATACTGCTAGTAGTTAATACTGCTTTCAGTTAATACTGCTTTCAGTTAATACTGCTTTCAGTTAATACTGCTAGTTAGTTAATACTGCTAGTTAGTTAATACTGCTAGTTAGTTAATACTGCTAGTAGTTAATACTGCTTTCAGTTAATACTGCTAGTAGTTAATACTGCTTTCAGTTAATACTGCTAGTAGTTAATACTGCTCTAGGTTAGTACTGCTTATGTTTCGAATACTATAAATACTCTTTGCCCGCCTAAAAGCTTATAACGACTCTCTGCATACTATTCACTTGCGCTCTAAATCCTTTCTCTCTCAAGTTCGAAGCTTTCAGGCATATTGTTCACTAAGATCAATGGCATCCATGACATTCATTGACGAGCACAATGAGATCGCGATGCTACAAAAGCCAAAGCAAGCTGCAGGATTTCATCAAATTGTGGATTTCCTCAAGTCAAGCCATATTGCTCATGCTCTTATTGTATCCCCTACAATCTATATTGAGCATCAAAGGCAGTTCTGGGCTAATGCCACCATTGTTGCTGAGAATGGTGTGCAAATGATCAAGACAAGGATCTGTGAAAAACCACTAACAGTTACTGAAGAGGTTATTCGCATCAGTCTACGTCTAGACGATGCCTCTGGTATAACTTCTATCCCAAACGATGAACTGTTTTCCAATCTTACCAGAATGGGGTATGGAGGCCCATTGGGTGTTTTCAAATTCTCTAAAGCCAAATTTTCACCCCAATGGCGTTTCTTTGTCCATACTCTTATGCACTGTATCTCCAAAAAGACTACTGGATGGAGTGAGTTCAGCAGCACCATTGCTTATGCTTTGGTGTGCTTGGCCACTGCCAGAAAGTATAATTTTTCTAAAATGATTTTCAGTGATCTTGTCTCAAACATGGGAAACAAAAAGAGCTTCTTTATGTATCCCAGGTTTGTTCAAGAAGTTATTACTCATGAATTGACGGATATACCTCAACCTGTTGGGGTATATGTACCTAAACCCCCCAAAGGCAAGGTTTTCTCAATTATGAGAAGATCTGCTGGGGACTATGAAGGAGTTGACACCCCATTGTTCTCTACAATGATGGTGGTGTCCCAAACCAATGAAGGTATGGCAGCAGGGTCAAGGCCCCCATTAGACCAACCCACTGCTAGCCAATCCCAACCTTCCCTCTCAAAATCTATTCCCCAGTCCCTTCTTGAAAAACCAACCTCTCCTATCACCCAAACTTACAAGAGGAAACAGGTAAAGAAGGCTCCTTCCCTTCTTGTACCATCATCCCCCAAGCCTTTAAGCCCTCTATTGGAGCATTCTCCAGTAGAGAATATTCAAAGGGAATCCACAAGGGTGTCTCCCAACCCAAAGGAGGTGCTCTCTGAGGAGGAGGTAGAGCATATGGGTGATGAGGCTGCCACTACTCCTGCTAGCACAGAGGAGGAAAGTGGTAACATAAATAAGACCTCCCCCATGGCAACTTTGAATGAGCAATCATTCGAAGGTCCCTGGTGCCAAGAAACCACAGGGGTGGATAGTGCTTCTGCTAGGCAGAAGACTTCCACTACTAAAAGATCCAATGATCCTTCAAAGGAGGGTAACACTTCTAGAGAAGGTGAGGACAGATATGACTACCAGGAATTGATGGAAACCATGGGAAACATCAACCTAGATGTTATGAAACAAGGAAAAGAAATAGAGGAGATGAAGCTGGTTATCCTGTCCCAACAAGTTCAGATTGAAAAATTGAAGAAGATGGTGACCAGGCTGGTTCAAAAGAAAAGAAGGAAACAGTTTGTACTCAAAAAGAGGGATCAAGTTCAAGATTCTTTCAACAAGGGGGAGAAGCATGAAGGGGAAACTGTTGAAAAGAAAGCTGAAGTTGAGGGGGAGACAGAGGAAGAGATGGAAACAGAAACAGATACTGCTGCTGAAGCAAAAGTAGCAGCAGAAACTAAAGCAGCAGAAATAGGGCTCTCTGTGGAAGAAATGGAGATAGCAGAAACTTTAGTCAAAGCAAAGAATGATACTCCTAAGGCTACTCAAAAGGCCAAGGGAGTAGTTATCAAATAAGGAGGGATCTCAGAGAAGGAAAAAGAGAAGGAAGTTTTGAAAGAATCAAAGGGAAAAGGAAAAGAGAAGATGGTTGAAGCTGAAATGCCTCCAAGACAGAAGTCTCAGATTGAAATGGATGAGGTAATAGCAAAGCAGTTACAAGACCAAATGGAGAAAGAGGAGCAGTTGCAAACAGAAAAGGATAGAGAACTGGCAAAGATTATGGCCAAGAAGTTAAATACAGAATACCAAAAGAGTTTGAAAGCAGCAGCTCAGACAGCAGCTCAGGTCAAGAAACTTCAAATTAAGAAGATGCCTATTCAGAAGCAAAAGCAGAAAAGACAACCCTCCAAGACATTTTTGGCCAATCAGGAAAGAAGAAAAATGATAAACTTCCTGAAAGGTGCAATTGGTGTTAAGGGAGAGATGTTTATCCACATGGCATATTCTCAGGTTGAAGAGTTGTATAACAAGGAAATGGCCAAGCTCCAAGGGAATTCAGCACAAAGGGAGGAGGCTGAGAGAAGGATGAAAGAGATACATGATCTCAACATCCAACAACCATTCCCTGAGGAAACCACACCCTCCAAAGAAGAAGCAGAAGAGAAGAAGGAAGAACCTGGAAATGTTGGTATAGAAGCCAAGTCTGGAAAAAGGGTGAAATCAATTGCTTCAAAAAGGCAGTTGAAAAGGCCTAGGGTGGAAGAAACTGAAAAGGAAGCAGAACCTTCAGTCACATCTCCAACAGAGCCAGTACAGAGTCCAGAGCAGGTCACTAAGCAAACAGATGAGAGTATGGATCCATACATGACAATAGTGGAACCTTTGAAAGCTGTTCCAATCTCTATGCAAGCTCCAGAGATCATCTTCTGGGATATTCTGAGAGACAATGGAAAGAATTTCTTCAGAATCAAGAGAGCTGATGGTTCATTTGAAGCTTATTCAACATGGGGGAAAGTCATCAGAAGTTGTTCAAGAGCTGATATGGAAGAACTATATAAAGTTGGGATGAAACTTTATGAACCTGTGTTGAAAGGTACTGAAGAGAATCTTCTCAAAGTGACATTGGAATACTTGTGCATGATGTTTGAGCCTGAAAGAGTGCACCATAGGATTAAAGATCATATGCATGAGTTCATATTCAAGAAGATTGACAAATGGATACTGTTTGAAAACTGTGGAGTATACATGATTACTATTGACAATTGTTATCATGAATACTACCTGGTGGACAAAATCTATGAGCATAGCAAGGAGAAATTAGAAGGGATGCTTAAAGCTACACTGGTATGTACAAAGGATTCAGAGATGGCAAAGATTGTGGTGAGAAGAACTGTAAATCAAAGCTTGGGCCTAGATCCAAATTTGGGAAATTGAACCAGAGGTGTTGAAAGCATCTTGAAGATTAATTCTGAAGAACTTGACTTCTTGTCCTAAAAGTCAAGTTAGGGGGAGATTGTTGGGAACTGAAGAATTCATCAAGTATGGTTAATGCTGCTAGTTCAAAGTTACTACTGCTAGAAGACTTAAAGGTTAATACTGCTAAGTGTTACTACTGCTAGTTAGTACTGCTAGTGGTTAGTGTTGCTTGGTAGTTAATGCTGCTAGAAGAAATTTAATGCTGCTGAAGATTAATACTGCTTATATGATGAAGATTCGCATGAAAGGATATACATGGAAGCTTAGAGATATACATGGAAGATATACTGAAGATATGTTTATTTTTTTGTAATTATCTTTTTATTCAGTATATGTATAGATTTGATAGAGTAGTTTAAAAATAAGAGATTAATTCTAAGTGTTAGTTCTAGGGAGAAAAACAACCTCAAGGCATAGATCCTAATTCTAGAGAAGTAGAATTCGTATTGGTGAGCCTGTTCATCAATATTGAGGTTGAGTGTGTAATCTTGTAACTTCAAAGCATTCAATACAAGTTTACAGTTTGTTCTTCATATTTTATGTATTGATTTACTGTTTCTTTGAATATCAAAGTGTTATTCCGCAAACTTCTTTGATATTGTTTCTGAGAATTAATTCTTGTTAAGAATTCGATCCTGACATAATTCGAATACAGTGCAATAGAAATACAATCAAAAATCACACAAAATTAATGAAACCAATTCTAAAACAGAGATGCGTGCGAGTTCTTCAAAGTCGAACAAATTTCCAGATTTCGATCTTGATTTCTGATTCAATGCTTACTCTGATACCAATTGTGTGTCCCAAATATGTGCAATAGATCAAGATGAACAAATAATTCAAGTCAAGATGCCACATGATTGATCTTCAATCTCAAGATTACAAACTCGTATAAAATGCTCTCACTTAAATAATCTCTCTTGAGTGCTTAATGATTCTACAAACAAAAAAGTATTTATACCTACAAGTTACAAAGACAAAAACAAAACCATTAAACTAACACTCTTTGACTTGCTTTGACTTTCCTCTTTAATCTTCTTTGACTTTGACTTTGCATTTGAGGATTCACTTGAGCTTTGACTTTAATTCCCATGATCAGGGATCCAACATATTTGTGCACTAACAACACGGATTAACCTTCCTACATCAAAGGGTCTCTTTTCCAACATGCAGTACAATATGAATACCCTCTCCATGCAAATGTCAGTATCATGACTGGTGGGGTGTAGGTGTGCCTCAAAAAATAGAACCATATATTGACCTCAGCCTTTAGGAAGCAGGTTCTAAGGGTTCTAGATATACCCTTGAAAGTCCAGGTTGACCCCTCATGTGCAAGCCTAGTAAGAATGGCTTCTAATTCCTCACTTGACACCCCACCTTGCATTCTGTCAAACTCAGAATCTCTTGGTAGGTTAATGCCTAAATAGGCATTTATAGACTTTGGGGAGTAGGATACTTTGATCTTTCTAACCTTCAGATCTACCATGTTGCTCACTACCACCTCAGTATAAAACTCTCTAACCTAGTCCTCATTATACTCATCAAGGACTTCACACTGTTTCTCCCATCCAAGACCATCAATCACAGTCTTGATGAAGGGGTTGGCCAAAATGATTTCCTTGGGAAATCCCCTTGGAGTCTACCCATTCTTTTCAACAAAGGAGGGATACTTTCTCAGGGTCAATATGTAACTAACCAAATTGTTCCTTAAAGGGGGGAGAGATGGTTTTACCTTTCCTGGCTGCAGCACTACTAGAGGAAAGTTGCAGGGTTTGATCCTTCAAATTGAGCCATAGATTGGGCTCCTTGTCTTATGATCCTCTTTGGTGGAGAAATGTCCTCCACATTTACCTCTTTAGCAATTTCTTCCACTACTGTAGTTCTTTTCTTGTTCTTGACAGAGGGCTTCCTCTTCTTTTTTATTCTCCTTCCCATGACCAAATGATCCAGGGGATCATCCTCTTCCTGGTTCTTCTCAATCTATGATGGAGTGGTAGCAGTGTGTACTGGGGAGACAGGATTGATAGGGGTTGTAGGCTCATCATTTCTTGGAACGGGTTAGGATATTACCACCTCAACAGTGCTTATGACTTCTTCAGCATGAGGGTTGTTGGCTACAGGTGTCTCAGGAGGTTGAGTGCTAGCATTGTGAGATGAGTTGGGTGTGGCTTCGATGGTTTCCTTATTGAGTTCATATACTAACTAATGTTGAATAGGGGAATTGGGTTCCTTACGATTGTGTTCCAGGTTTGTGGGTGTGGCAGTGATCTCAATACCTAATAACTGAGATAATGTGGAATAGGGGTGCTCAAATTTATGGCCAACCCAACCCGAAAAAACGCAAAAAAAAAACTCAAACCGAGGTAACCCGATACATAATCGATACAATTTTTCCCAAACCGCATCTATTGGGTTGGAAACGGGTTGGGCCCAAAGTAACCCGACCAACCCGTCAACCCGACCAAAATTTGTACGCTTTTACTTTTTATTTTATTGTATAGTTTTAAACTTTTAGCGGCTCTTCTTTCTATCAATTGTCAAGTCTTCCTATTTTAGTCGTAGTTTAGATTTGTCTACGAGAGCACGTCGATATAATCAAGAAACAAAAGATACTCTTCTTCTACTCTTTCTCTTATCTTATTAGCCTCATTTTTATATTTCAATTTTGATTTTAGTTTATTTAAACGAAATCACTTAGTTAGATTGTAAAATGATGTATTAAAGTTTCAACCCGACTAACCCGACCAACCCAACCCACACGGTTTGGGTTGGGTTGGGTTGAGATTTTTCAAACCGCAAACATTGGGTTGGGTTGTTGAAGTGCCTTCAACCCAGTCAACCCAACCCGTGAGCACCCCTAATGTGGAATCAAGGATAATCACAGAGGAAATAGTGGGATTGACTTCAGGGATGATAGGGCCGGTGACAGGTGTGATCAGAGGGGTGTTTCTTGGGGTAATAACAGGGGTAGCAATAGGAGTGACAATAGGGGTAACAGTGGGAGTGACAACAGGGGTAGCAACAATGTTTTCTTCTGGAATGTTAGGGGAAATAATTGTGGTAGTGACAGGGTTTGTCTCTTGGATGTTAGGGTAGTAACAGTGGTATCAAGGGTGGTATTTTGTAAGACAGGGGCATCAATAGGGGGTTTAGTGGTGTTTATCCCCAATAATTCGTTCATGGCAGCAAATGCCTTGTCCACAGATGCCCTCAGATTACTGATTTGGGACATGGTGGATATGTTGGGGATGGTGGATACTTGATGAACCTGGAGAGGAGATGAGAGAATAATACCTTCCCCTTGAGATGCATTAATGGCAGCCGTAGTGGCTTCCGTAGGGATCACCTGTTGATTGGGGATGACAGATACAGATGGTGTCTGCACTTGTGCTCTAACAACCATGGCCAAAGTGTCAAGGGAATTAGTTGAGTATTTTAACACCACAGGGCATGAATTTACTTCTCTTGAAGGAGAAAACCCCTCCTGCGAATTATCAGATAGAGCAATCGCCTATCCTTCCTCTTCAGTCATTGGTTTGGTCCTCGTCTTTCCACTGCTTTTGGTTATTCTCTTGAAAGGAAAATGATGATTATTTTGTTCATTATTAGAACAAGACTCAGTGGCCTTCATCGCTGCATGTGTCCTTTTTCTGGGTTTAGACTTTGTAATCTCCATGGAAATGGAGGGTGGGTACGATTGGGAAAAACAGGGGGTTCAGAATCTTGGAGAGGAAGAATGGTAGGGATGAAGGAATGATATGGTTGGATGAAAAAGAAGAAGAACCTTCGATCACAAGGATGGAATTCGGTGGTTTCGTGGGTTCAGAGTACTGTTGAGGGACGGTTTCTTGGAAAACCGAGTTTGGTAAACAGTTGTCAACTCGAGTGTACTGAAATTTGGAGGGTTTGACCGGAAATGGTACAATCTCGGTGTACCTTCTCTGAAAAAGGTGCTTGGACATGATGATGTCAGCGGACATCACCGACTTTTTTCCCGTTGGAGGGAACCAAGCATCAGTTAGGGTAGCGGGCTAGATTCTTGGGCCTGTTTTAAGTAAAGAAAATAGAAACAAGTTAGCCCAATGACTAGTTAATTAGTTATCACTACTCTAAGCCCATGTAATTTATAGCTAACTGACCATGACCCATATGTGAATAAGAGAAATTTGGCCCAAGCGGTGATATCCTTGAGTTTGGCCCAAATGCAGTAAATAAGATTAAAGGCTCATATTAAAATTGAAAATCCTAAAAATGATAACCTAAAAATTAAAAATATAATATAAAAGCTTTATAAAATTCAATAGAAAGATTAAAAGACTAAAATTTGAAAATAAAAATTTTAAGGAAAACAAAATCTAATTGAATGAAAATATTTACAAACACAAATATATATTTTTTTCTATTTTTTCTTTTTAATTATTTGATACAACAACCATGGGAGGTTGTTGTGGGACTTTGGTGGGATCAAAGAAGGGTTTAACTCTGTGCCCATTTACTTTGAAAGTGATACCCCTCTTCGGATCAATCAGTTCAATGACTCCATAGGGGTACACTTTAGCAATACTGTAGAGTCCAACTGTGACATCCCAAATTTACGTAAGTATCCCGCCTTAACCATTTGCTATTTTCAACTTCTCTTGTGAGGTAGAAGTCTTTTTGAGATATTTATTTCTAGCCTTATCGTGCCTAATATCAAGTTAAGTATATTCCATCGTGGGTCAAATTGTTTAGAGTTGAATCGGGTCAAGAATCGGGAAAATTGAGCAATCGGGAGCCTGGGCGAGAATGCCAAGGGCATTCTTGCGGTGTCAAAGTCGCAGGGTGCAGCAACCCCTCGGTACATCTTGGGAGAGTATTCCCAACGATTATGCCAAAGGCATACTCACGTGTCCCAATTGCGTGGAGCAGTCCAACTTGGGTAGAGATTGGGCGAGTATGCCCAGGCATACTGGCATATCATTGTCGCTGACGAGCTGAGACCTCCTGAAATTCCAGTTCTGATTTAAGAGGATTTTATGGGTCAATTTTCAAAAACGTAAAATACGAATTCTCTCCATCTTGAAGGCAATTTTCAGTCCCTATACCATCTCTCTTCATTGATTGCTAATCCAAGTGAACCAAGTGAAGTTATTGCTACACTAGGGCCCCACCACCATTACTTGCAAGGTTTTAGGGTCTTAGGAGCTCAACTCTTTTTCTCATCTTCATTAGGGTTCTAGGGTTTTCACTAACAACCCTATTTCATGAGTCATTCTCATTTCCTAGAACTATGTATATTATTAAGATCACCTCATCATACTTATGCTTATCTTGTATCTTTGTTGTTACTCTTATGATAACCTAACCAAAGCTCTTGATCTTAAGGGATTTTAGGGTTTTCATAAAGTTGGTAAAAGCACTCAAGGTGAGAATCTAATGGTGTTTATAAGCATAATCATGTCTCCCAGATGGTATGTTGTCCCTCTTTCACATTCATGGGACTTTGGAAATATTGGTTCAAGATAGGGTTTTAGAGACTTATTTTGATGAATAAATGAACATATAAAAATAACTTGTTACCTTAATGTGGTCACTATTCCCAAATTCTATAAATGTTGAAGGGACTTGGGTGTTCACTATAATGGTAGGATTTGGATGAGAATTATACTTGAATAGGGATATACATGATATATAATTGTTGGTTATGTTCACTTGAACGATGTGATAGATTAAATTGGTGAAATGAGGTTAGGAACTTGGAACATACTTTTAGGTACTCTTGGATAATTGATTTCCAATTCATGGGTGTATGGTAAGACTAAAGACCCGGTTTGGGTTGATGCCTACGAAGACTAAAGACTAAGTTTAGGTTGATGTCTACTAAAACTAAAGACTCGATTTGAGTTGATGTCTACTAAGACTAAAGATTCGGTTTGCGTTGATGTCTACCAAGGCTAAAGACTCGGTTTGATTTGACGTCCAATGAAACTATAGACTCCGTTGAGTTGACGTCCAAGACGACTAAAGACCCGGTTTGGTTTGATGTCCCACCAGACTAAAGACTCGGGTAGAGTTGATGTGTACACTACCAAATACCTCTCCAAGGACCTTATGGATATGATGTATTAACTTTTATGAAGCGAGAAGTTTACATGATTTACTCCCGTACTTATAATGTTGTTATTTAATTGCTTGATCTCATTAGCCGATTAACCTAACACTTTTTTTCTTGGATTGTCATGTGAACCAGGTTCCCATAGCGGCGGGGTTCGCAAGTGTTGAGGGATGAGCGTATTGGCCGATAGCGGCATCTTTTGGAGTTTATGCCATTCGGAGATTTTTGGGTGTACAGTTTGAATAGAAGCCTTTTTGAGGAATTGTTGACAACTGTATTAATCTTGACTTAGATAGTTTTAGATTAGTGTATGTTAAATTATTAATTCCCATTTGTAGAGTTGTAACGCTACTTACTCTTCCCCCATGGGTATTGTTACTTATAGAAATGTCAGGTTTACGACATTTCCCAGGTTTAAATTTACCCCTATTTTTAGGGTGTTACAAGTTGATATCAGAACTGTAGTTTAAGTGAACTAGGTATGAATATGAGATGCCTAGAGTTAAGCTGAAATCGATTAAGTTATGATTGGTGAGATTGGTTAAAACTCTCAAGATAGGATGGTCTTAGAGTCGTTGGACTTGCACAAGTCGAGAATTGTGACGGTGGTAATAAGGATTCTTATGTGTAATGTGTTCATAATCTAAATTAGCTACTGCTATTATGAATGTGTTGTTACGTAATCATGCTTAGTTTACTATTGTTATGATGATTGATGAATTTAGTAATGCGTTTCCTTGTGTATAAATCTTATAGCCTATATCTAGCCTCCATTCTCGAATGTGTGTGACAGACTGTAATGGTTACCACTCGAAATAGGCCAGACGGACATGAAGCGACGACATCCACGGCCGTTCAACCACGGGTGACTACGGCAGAAGTGCCCCCACCCCTACAGAATGTCTTGGGCGAAGGGGTCGGACAAATATCCCAATGTAACATAGTCACATCTGAGCCGATCATGGAAGAGGTGACGCCGGAAACAAGAATGATGGACCAAATGATGTTATCCATGAATAAAACTATGGCTCAAAAACAAGAACTCTTCATGAAGTTGCTAGAGGACAGAGACACGAACAACCGTAGACACGAAATGGTAGCGAAAAATGTAATTGAGGTGGGATCCGAGGGTACCGGGAATGAAATCCCTACGGAAGGGATAGCAGACATTGGAAGCAAGGTAAGCGACAAGAACTTGCTCTTTCAAGACTTTTCTTAGCTACAGACCACCAGATTTCATGGGTACAAATGACCCAGTTATCTGCATGAAATGGATCCGGGAGATGGAACAAGCCTTCCGGACTAGTGAGTGTAGTGAAAGCCAAAAGGCAAAGTTCGGATCTCAAATGCTCAGAGGGGCGGCCCTCACCTGGTGGAATGTTTACTCCACTTCTCTTGAGGCCTCGGTGTTGACCAAATTGGATTGGACAATTTGAAGAAGAAAGTGTTGGAAGAGTATTATAACGAGAGAGCAATGGACCGGATAGAGGAAGAGTTCCGGAATTTAAAGAAAGGGAATTTTTCGATGAAGGAGTACAACCGGCAATTCATGGACAAGCTATGGTTGGTGGGACACTTGGTCCCAACAGAGAAGGAGAAGATTAAGGCTTACATCAAGGGCCTTCCATCGGACATGATGACTATGGTTCAAGTGTCCAAAGCCTCCATACTCCATTAGGCGGTTGAAGAAGCCCAACTCATGGAAGATGGCTACAATTGAGGTAGGTAGGAAGGTAGTAAAGCGACAGAAAATAGAAAATGGGAAGGGAGTTCCATGCTCTCCAAAAATCTGAGAACGTTTAATGACAACCACCGTAGATCTGATGTTAGACGAGTGGCTAGGTGGTTCCCTAAGTGTCGGAGAAAACATTTCGGCCTGTGCAATTCAAGCGGGATGAATTGCTTCAAGTGTGGGAAATTGGGTCATGATCGTCGTGATTTCCCGGTTAAGGGGTTCACGTATTTTGAATGCAAAGAGTCGGGCCATATCCGAAGTGAGTGCCCAAAGTTGAAGGTAGGAGGAAGCGGAGCAAAGAAGAAGAACGCTCCGAGAGCACCAGGTAGAGCATTCCAAATGATGACCGAGGAAGCTAGAGCATCGACCGACGTGGTATCAGGTACGTTTCCTCTAAAACTCGTACATGTGCATGTGTTATTTGACTCGGGTGCTAGTTTCTCTTTTGTGTCGAATGTTTCTGTCAAAAACTCTCCATGCCCACTACTAGTTTGGATGACGCGCGAGTTGTAGAAAAAGCTTACGGAGGTCAAGTGTTAGTTCGAGAAGTGTTAAAAGGTTGTGTGTTGGAGATCGTGGGAAGATAATTCTGAATCGACTTAATGCCTATGGTCATCGGCGGATTTGATGTGGTGATCGGAATGGATTGGCTAGCAGAAAATTGAGCCGAGATTGTTTGTTCCAAGAAATTGATCTGACTCCGCATTGCGGATAATGAAGTGGTAGTTGTTTATAGCGAGAAAAGAAAGGGTGAAGTGGCAATCATCACCATGTCCAAAGCACATAGATGTATGAGGAAGGGATGTTCATATTATTTGGCCTATGTTATAGATGTCAAGCTCGAGAAGAGAAAGCTTGAAGATGTAAAAGTGGTAAATGAATTTCCCGATGTATTTTCAGACGACTTGTCGGGTCTGCCGCCTGATCGTCAAGTGCAGTTCAAGATAGACTTGGTTTCGGGAGCGGCTCCCATTGCTAGAGCTCCCTACCGTCAAGCTCCGTCCGAAATGCAAGAGATGATGACGCAACTCCAGGATCTTTTTGAGAAATGATTTGTAAGGCCGCGCTCGTCGCTTTAGGTAGCACCGGTCCTGTTTGTGAAGAAGAAAGATGGCACAATGAGAATGTGCATAGACTATAGAGAGCTTAATAAGGCAACCGTGAAGAACAAATACCCCCTTCCGAGGATCGACGACTTGTTTGACCAACTCCAAGGGGCGGAGTGTTTTTCCAAAATCGATATGCGCTCGGGGTATCATCAAGTGAAGGTGAAAGAGGACGACATCTCAGAGATGGCATTCCGAACGCGATATGGCTACTACGAATTCTTGGTCATGCCTTTCGGATTGACGAACGCACCAGCGGTGTTCATGGATTTGATGAACCGGATGTGTCGACCTTTCCTCGACAAATCGGTGATTGTATTCATAAACGATATCCTAGTGTACTCGAAGAGTGAGGAGGAACATGAACGACACCTTCGAAATGTATTAGAGGTGCTAAGAAAAGAGAAACTGTATGCCAAATTCTCCAAGTACAAATTTCGGTTAGATGAGTTCCAATTATTGGGATACGTCGTCACTCGATACGGAGTGAAGGTGGACCCCTCAAAGATCGAGGCTATGATGAATTGGAAACCTCCCAAGAGCACGTCGGAAATCCAAAGTTTTCTTGGATTGGAGGGATACTACCGGAGATTTATTCAGGATATCTCCAAGATAGCTTCATCCTTGACGACCCTAACACGAAAGATTGTGAAGTTCGTATGGACTGAGACACAAGAGAAGGCATTCTGAACATTACAAAAGAAGCTTTGCGAAGCTCCAATCTTATCTCTACCCGAGGGATCAAAGGATTTGGTGGTGTATAATGATGCTTCAAAGTTGGGCTTGAGATGTGTATTGATGCAAAGGGGCAAGGTGATCGCCTACACGTCCAGACAACTCAAAGTGCATGAAAAGAACTATCCCACCCATGATTTGGAGTTGGCAGCGGTGGTGTTTGCCTTAAAATTGTGGCGACACTACCTCTATGGCACGAAGTGTACACTCTATACGGACCACAAGAGCCTGAAACACATCTTCGATCAGAAGGAATTGAGTATGAGACAAAGAAGATGGTTAGAACTGTTAAAGGATTACGAATGCGAGTTGTACCATCTGGGTAAGGTAAACGTAGTAGTTGATGCTTTGAGTCGAAAAGACTACGTGGGAGGCTAGCGGGCCACATTTTCAAGAATTGAGTTGGTGTCAACCCTCGTCGAGCGGATTAAAACGTCACAAGTCGAAACCTTAATAGAGGGGAACCTCAAGGAGGAGGTTATGACAAATCAACAATTACTCTTGACAAAGGATAGTTGATTAGGTAAAAAATGCACGATCACGACAAAAGTACCATACGTACGACTGATCCTGTATTAAGATAATGTCCAGTCGACCAAATATATTTATAATACTTGTCGACCATTTTATGGATGTCGGACGAGTGTTAGTCGCACGACCATCGCCAAATTATATTCGAACACAATTACACTAACGTACGACCAACGTTCTTCTCTTGTTTATTCAATGCAGGTTTAATGCTCTTAAAGACCAACGGCTATAACCGACCAGATCCATTAAAGCCATTATGGAGCATCAACCGTTACGAAAGGATTCAATGACACATTTATGAAGATCAAAGACTATAAATATCTAAAATATATCCTTCATTCAGACACATCATCTACAATTACAACATCAGAGCTCCGATATTACAAGCTACACGAAGAATTCTCGCAAGCACTCTCTATCGTACTACAAGATCACAGTATTATACACACGACCGAAATGTTTCATACACAACCTGCACTTGTTACTAGTTTTTACACTTGTATTTTGTAGTTATCATGTAAAACACTGTAATACATAAGGACATCGCCCCTGTTTAGCGATCATAGTGCTCGACGACTCTTCTTGGTCGTCCGTGGTTTTTTCCTCGTTGAGGTTTTTTCGCGTCACCAATTCTCTTGTCTCTTTATTTTTATTTTTATCGCATGACTTGTTGCCTGGTTACTTTCTTTAGGTGGATAAATCTCCACACCGTCCTTAAATCTTCCTTTGGACGATTTTTGGCATTAACAGTTGGGCGCCCACCGTGGGGCCACATCTAAAGAAAATCCTCGACAACCGTGCGCCGTACTAACAATTTCCTCGATTATCTTTCTTCTACAGGATAATGGCAGCTCCTCAAGGAACCCCAAGAGAAAATCATAGCGACCGTTGCACGTGCTCGCATCGATGCCTTGTCAAATCAAAATAGACAAGCTGCTGAAGAGATCGCATCTTTGAGGAATCGGAATGCTAGCAATGCATAAGGGCCTTCGCATGGTCTTGGGGGCTTCAGCATGCCTTGGTCGGGACCTCCACTCGCCAATTATCTAAGACCTCCTTTCCCTGGCTTCCCTAGTCAACCCATTCCAATGATACCACCGCCACCTCCACCATTCTTCAACTCTACGGCATCGATTTCCACGATGCCTCCTACAGCGTCGATTCCCACGATCCCTCCTACAGCGTCGGTTCCCATGATTTCGATGCCAACCTTCCATTACAATGGAGATGCTTCCGATTTGTCGCAACGGAATGGTTTCCAAAACTATGGGCACGTCCCGATGGCAACTCAAGGGAATAATCAGGACGATCTAGTCGCTCAACGATTGAAGATGTTGGAGGAACAAAACGAATGAGTGTTGTCGCTACTTGCCAAGCTACCAGAAGCATCAGTACCTATAGATGTTGAGCCTCGCACCGGATTTCAAGAATCGCCCTTTGTCGACGAGATAGCTATGGTCGACGTCCCTAAGAAATACAGCATCTCGACATTCACACCGAAGTACTCTGACATCACAGATCCAACTGAACACGTCGCGTAGTACAAGCAATTGATGTGGACAGTGTCGATCCCGCACCAGTATCAAGAGGTGTGTAGGTGCAAAAGTTTTGTGGCGCCCCTCATGGGTGAATCCCTCTAATGGTTGATCGGTCTCAAGCCCAAGTCCATCAACTCTTTCGCTGAATTGGTAAATCAGTTTTCCCAACAATTCGCAAGTAGTTGAATATGGAGAAGCAGACTAGCGACTTGTACTAGATCGTACAGAAGGTTGGAGAGTCCATCCGGAGTTATTTCAATCACTTCAATGCCGAGATGATTAGTTTTCGTAACTGTGACATCAAGACCGCGATTGAGGCATACAAACGTGGTCTGGATGAGAGTTCGGGTCTCTGCACTAATCTAAAAAAATACCCCCCAGAGAACTTCGAAGACGTACGAGCAAGGACTCTGGCCTATATGAGGGTCAAAGACGACACTGCCTTTCGACGTAAACACTCTAGTGACAAAAAATCGTTAAGTGTGAAGAAGGCAGAATTCAAGACTTAAGCAACAGTCAAAGTAGAACCGTCGCTACAAATATCGAACGGCAGGTTCGATAAGAAGGAGGTCTTAACCACAACCAAGCTCCCTAAGTACCCTAAGGTTTCTTCCTATGGATTCAAAGGGACTTCTAAGGACTTGGTCGAAGCGTTGAGAAACATACAACTGACCATCCATTGGCCGAAGAAACGAGATAAAAGGTGATGACAAGAAGGATAAGACCAAGTGGTGCGACTTTCACAGTGACCATGGTCATATGACGGACGATTGCATTGATCTTAAAAAGAAACTCACCTGGCATGTCCCAAAAGGCAATCTTAAAGAAATATTCGACGAACCAGCAGCGCTCGCTAACGACATTCGACCTCCATCTCCTGTTCATGAGAAAATCGTGAATTGTGTTATGGGAGGATCCGATGTCTGTGGTCTGACTTATTCTGCAGTGAAAGGGCATACCAGTCGGGGGGTAAATGATCAGCCAGTCCCCCGATCCTCACGACCAAAGGAAGAATTGGAGCTAGAATCGATGAAGATAACATTCGACCAAGACGACCTGGGTGACTTACATCAAAAACATCACGACGGATTAATTGTTCAGCTCAAGATCGACAACTGTTTAACCTGGAGGGTGTTGGTCGATGGGGGAAGCTCAGCAAACATAATCTTTCTCGACACCATCAAAGGCATGGGACTCAACAAGTCAGAGATCGTTCGACGCTCGACGACCATGGTTGGATTCAATGGAGACGCAACAAGCATCTTTGGAGAGATAACTCAGCCAGTCTACGCCAAAGGAATTAACAAGCAGATCGGGTTCAACGTTATCGACTGTTCGTCAGTGTACAACGTCATTCTCGGTCGACCCTGGATACACGACATAAAGGCAGTCCCTTCAACGTTTCACCAGACAATGAAATTTCCCACGCCGTGGGGAATCCAGGAGATAAATAGTGAACCAAAAGTTTCTCGCGATTGCTATAAGATGACGATGAAACCGCAAAAGCATTCCATCTAGAAATTACAGAAACATGATGCTCCCGACACTGTCGACGACTATCGTTTGGAGGAAGTCATCTTGGACCAAAGCAAGACTGATCAAGTCGTCTTCGTAGGTTCGTCCCTCGATCCTTCCATTAAAAAAGAACTAATCTCTTTTTTGAAGGAACATGCTGACTGTTTCGCTTGGACGCACGAAGACATGGTTGACATCGATCCTAACGTTATATCACACAAATTAAATGTGGACCCATCGTTCAAACCCATCAAGCAGAAATATCGAAAGTTTGCTCCAGAGCGAAACAAGGTGATCAATTACGAAGTCAACAACCTCCTCAAAACCGGGAAAATTCGAGAAGTAAAGTACCTCGACTGGTTAGCCAATGTCGTGGTCGTACAAAAGAAAAACAGCAAATGGAGGGTGTGCATAGATTTTACAGACTTAAACAAGGAGTGTCCGAAGGATCCATTTCCTTTACCTCATATCGGCGCTCTAGTCGATGCAACTGCTGGACACGAACTCTTGACATTCATGGACGCATATTCAGGCTATAATCAGATACATATGCACGTCGACGATCAAGAGAAAACTGCCTTTATGATAGACATAGGTATTTATTGTTATAAGGTTATGTCTTTTGGTTTGAAAAATGCAGGTTCCACATACCAACGATTGGTTAACAAAATGTTCAAGGATCAACTCGGCGATACCATGGAAGTGTACATTGACGACATGCTCGTCAAGTCACAACAGGCTATCGAACACGTGAACATCTATGCCAATCGTTCGACATTCTTAGGAAATATCACATGAAGTTGAATCCAACAAAGTGCTCTTTTGAAGTAAGCGTTGGGAAATTCTTGGGATATATGGTGACTCGACAAGGGATCGAATCTAATCCTGATCAAATCAAAGCCATAGTCAAGATCAAATCTCCGAGAAACTTCAAAGAAGTCTAGCGTCTAACTGGTCGTGTGGCAGCCTTAAATAGGTTTATCTCACGATCTTCGGACAAATGCCACCCATTCTACAACGTCTTGCGAAAGAACGAAGGCTTCCAGTGAATGGACGACCACGAGCAAGCATTGCAGAAATTAAAAGAATACATGGTGTCGCCTCCACTGCTGTCGAAACCACAAGACAATGTTGTCTTACAACTATACTTGGCCGTTAGCCCCAACGCGGTAAGTGTAGTCCTGGTAAAAGAAGACAACAAACATCAACTGTCTATCTACTATGTAAGTAAATCTCTGCTTGACGCTAAGACTAGGTATTCATCGATGGAAAAATTATTACTGTCGTTAGTCACATCTACTAAAAAGCTATGCCATTACTTTGAGTCTCATCCCATAATTGTCGTTACTAACTCACCACTTAAGTCTGTTTTGAGAAAACCAGAATTGACAGGTCGATTAGCAAAATGGAGTATATACCTCATAGCTACGATATCGACTTCAAGCCCTGGACCGCAATCAAATCACAAGTCTTAGTAAACTTTGTCGCTTACTTTAGTCCTGAACTAGAGAAATAAGCACAATACGAAGTTTTTTTTGTGGCAACTCACGACGACAAACCCTAGACTCTACATGTCGACGGATCGTCCAACGCTAGAGGCACAGAACTGGGAGTCGTCATACAGTCGCCACAGGGGGCAAGATGGTGTACTCCATACGATGTGAATTCAAAGCAACGAATAATGACGCAGAGTATGAAGCTTTGATCGTAGGAATGAATATTACGCTCGACTTAGGGGCAAAAGGGTTGCACGTCAAGAGAGATTCCCTCCTCGTCGTGAACCAAATAAATGGCAAGTTTGCAGCAAATGACTCAAAGATGACGTCATATCTTAAGATAGCCAAGGCAAAATCAGAAAATTTCAAGCCATTTTCGATTGAACAAATCCCGAGAGATCTGAATACTCAAGTTAATGCCTTAGCCAATCTTGGATCAGCACTTAGCAAACCTCCGTTCGACACAATACCCATGATATATCGCATGACATCGTCCATTGATCATGACGACATAGTCCAGATCGATAATGGAAAAGAAGATTGGTCGAGCGATATAATGAACTACTTAGTGCACGACCAACTTCCAGAAGACAGAATGGAAGCTCGAAAATGAGATTCAAGGCATCCAGATATGTCATGATACAAGTCAAGCTCTATCGACGATTGTCCACTGGACTTAACCTACGATGTATCACAAGAAAACTTAAGTCCAGGACATCTTGCAAGAAATGCACGACGGTGAATGTGGCAATCACCCGGGCGGTCGTAGTCTAGCCAATTGAATATCGCGACAAACCTACTATTGGTCGACATTACGACAAGACGCCATCAGGTATGTACAAAGTTGCGACGCATTCCAGCGACATGCAGGTACGATGCATAAACCCTACGAACCTTTACACTCGATATTAGTTCCCTGGCCCTTCACGAGTTGGGGAATGGATATCGTCGGTAAGTTATCACATGCCCCCGGGCAAAAGGTATTTTTTCTTGTACTTACAGATTATTTCTCTAAATGGGTAGAAGCAGCCGCTTTTTCCCAAGTTCGGGACAAAGATGTTATATCTTTTATCCAGACTAACATTATATGCAGGTTTAGGATACCATCCGATATTGTCTGCAACAATGGATCCCAGTTCATAAGAGAAAGAACTCGGCAATTCTGTGAGGATCGTAATATAAAACTCACGACCTCAACGCCGCGATATCCTCAGTCGAATGGACTTGCAGAATCGAGCAATAAGACTATTATAAACTCGATCAAGAAGAGATTGAAAGTAGAAAAAGGAAAATGGGTCGAAGAACTTCCTTCAGTTCTTTGGGCAAATCGTACGACTCCACATACGTCCACAGGACAAACTCCCTTTCCCTTAGTCTATGGTTGCGAAGTAGTTTTACCAATCGAGGTCTAACTCGCAACATCAAGACTCGACTTGGTCGACCATAACCTAGTCAACCTAAGTTATGATCTTGACGCCCTCGAAGAAATGAAGGAATTAGCATTTATCCGAATGGCGTCTCAAAAACAATCAGTCGAACGTCATTTCAATAAAAACATAAAGACCAAAGTGTTTCAGGACGGCGACCATGTCTTACGTCGAGTGTTTCAAAACACTCAAAAGTCGAACGCAGGTAAGTTTTCCATCAAATGGGAAGGTCTTTATCGTATATCTAAAGTCGTGGGAAAAGGTGCCTATAGGCTTCAAACCCTCGACGACCAGGAAATCCTTCGTAGTTGGAATGCAACACATCTCAAGAGGTATTTTTTCTAAGTCCTTTATTCTTTTTTTCCTTATGATTATTTATCACAACCAATACTGACTTAAGCATCGGAGGGTCGTTGGTTAGCCAACGACCAACCTATGACATTGTTTTCTCGCAGGATCGTACGACATAAGACCGTAAGTCTTTTACACAACTTGGTCTTTTAAATCTCTAAGATTTATAATCTAAGTTTAACTTAGAAAAATTTTCACTATGAACAAATGCCTTAGTTGCAAGAATCTTTGGATTGAACTACTTGGATTGCCTTAGTCACAAGTATCCTTGGTATGAATCATTTCACATAGTATCCTTAGATTATTTGTATTGTGTTAATCGCAAGTATCTTTGGATTGAATGATTGTTTGGTCAAACGATTCTCAGGTTCGAAAAGTTCCAAGTATTTTATTGACTTATGTCTTATCATGGGATATCACGTACGTTTACTTATTTTATAATGCTCGATAGATAAGATAAAAACCATTTGTATTCAAAACCAAAATTAAATCGTTACAAATGGAAGGCTCTACCACCAACGGTCGACCATATAAAAATTAAAAACAAAAGACTAAAAGCTAGAAAAACTCAAGATGGAGGAGCATCTTTAGTTGGCTGCGACTCGGAAGCTTCGTTCGCCTGGGCCTCGTCCTCGACCTTGACCACCTCAACATCTTTCTCACCTTCAGAGTCCAGGTCCTTCTCGTTCCCGACGTTCTCCAGATAGAGCTTGAGGTCTTATTCAGCGTTGGCAAGGGGATTCTTCCTAGCAAGATGACGCCTCATTATCGCCGCCTTCGTCGTCCATCGAGTAAAAGCCTCGACGAACTTGAGCTCTTCCTCCAACTCCTCGATTTTGGTCTTCTGATCAACTGCTTCGCCTTGAGGCCCCTGATCTCTTTTTCATTCACGATCAGAGACCCCTGGGCCCTCTCCAGCTCCTCCCTTATCCTCTTCAAAATCTCGCACGACATATGGAGGTGTGTCTGCAGATCGGTCATCTGGCAACCAAAGACCTCTAGGACCTTGTGGGCTTCTTCAAGCCTCACGGTCAGAGACTACACTCTGGACGTGGCTTCCTTCTCCCTGGCTAGAGCAGGCCGCTCCCTCTCTAGTGCCGCTTTCTCTCTTTCGAGAGCATTCGGCAGAAGTAGCCTAATCCTCTCCATCTCGCCGTAGAGACTGAGAGAGGCCTAGAACGTCTGCAGCACACGATACACAACATTAGTACAAAATTTAAAACGACAGAAAAAACAAAGTAATAAAAAGGTAAGTTTTGACACTTACCATAAAGGAGAGACCGGCGAAGTTGGATCCCACGTCGCCGACCGACATCCCCTTGAAACGCTCCCTGAAGTTCGGGAGCTGATATCTCCCCAGGTGAGAAAATACCTTCGCCCGATAAAGGACATCATCTTCCATAAAGTCCAACGACAATGTAAAGTTAAACGTTTGGACCTCTGCAGGTCCCTTCCCCTTGTCGGACGACTGAGGAATGGAGACAGATGCCTCAATCGCCTGCCCCTGTTCTTGCTCCGATGGTGGTTTCTCGCCACCTGACACCTCTGGTGAGTTCACCACTAGAGGTGCTACATTTATGGGGACTGTCGGTATGGCATCACCTATCTTCGTCTTCTGAAGAGTGGCGAAACTCGACGCGTAGCCACCCCTCGACGACGGTTCCCTCAGAACCGCCATCCTTGTTCTTTTGGGCAAACTCGAGCCAGCAGTCAAGAGTTCCTTCCTCTTTTGACGACCATTTTGGGCCAATTCCAGTTGGGTCGCTCTCCTAGCGGCCGCAGTCGTGATCTTCAATGGGGAACCACCTGAAACAAACAAAGAAAAGGATTAGAATGCAAGACAAAAAAGGAGGAGAATAAAAGAAACCAAGGGACGAGTACGTTACCAGCCATGTCTTCTCTTTCTTCTTCTTTTTTATCCTCCTCCTCTTCTTCCTCCTCCTAGACCTCAGGAGGCTCGACGATAGTTATATCGTCCTCGTCCTCGTCGACTAGGTGACGGGAAGAAAAAGATCACTCGACCTAGCTGTAGCCTAAGAAATGTGTGATCTTGTATACCGAATCGCTATTCGGATGTACCTCGTCGAACTTAATAGCTGAAATCAAAAGAACAGAAGAAAACACCAGATACAAATCTACATAAAACTTATGACAAAGACTTAATAAAGTAAAGTACTCACTTGACGTATTCCAGGAAGTCTCAGGCACATCAATGTCTGGACCCAGTGATGTTGTACGCACAAAGGCGTACCTAGTCTTCCACTTACGGTCGTTGACCGTAGTGTTAAGTACCAAGGTGTGATCACCTCGATACTTAGAAAAAAGACTGTACTGGTGAAACCCATCCACCTTGACCATGTACGTCGTGAGAAGGTCATTCACATCAAACAACGACCACCAATACTCTGTAAGTCGCTCGATAACCGAGACGACTCTCCAAAACTGGGGCGTAAGTTGCCCCGAGCCTAGACCAAAGGTCATCATGAATAACCTAGACAGAGGTGAATAGGGACATATTTGACCGGGGGAATTAATGGCAACAGTCGAAGGAATGTTCGCTAATCGCCTAAGGTCATCCAGATCATCTTGATCCTGGATTGTACTCACTGGTTTGCTGCACATAGCCAAACCTCGGAGACTAATCTTTAACTCAGACAAACCGAGTATATCCCAGTTTCTCCTAGGTTTTCTAGCTTGGGTATTGAATCGCATATAAGGAAGTGATGAAGATCGTACCTTATATAGTCACTCTAAACCTCGATCGAAACTAAATCGGGCAAGGATATTGTAAACTTGGCAAGGATTCACAGGGAAATCTCTCTCTAAAATACTCTGAAGGCGTAAAAGGAAACGATCCCTAGATATCTTTACTTATACGCTAAAATCATATCAAGTGAATCGCTCGATGATCGACTCTTCGTGAGCATCGACAGATCTTCGACACCTGTCCTGAAAACTGTCACGCATTTTCCCCACGCCTCCATGACCTCACATGTGTCAGTTAGACCATCATGGGTCTAGTTAGAAACGAACTAATTCGGTTCTGAGATGACAAGATCCGCTCCCCCAAGTGACACGTGGCGACCAACTTTTTCATCAAAAAATTTAAAATTCAAAAAAATTGTCGCTTCATTTTAAATTTTGGTGGAAAACTGTTTGGGTAAAAAATAAACCATCACGAAAAAAGTACCTTACGTACGACTAATCCTGTATTATGATAAGGTCCTGTCGACCAAATATATTTATAATACTTGTCGACCATTTTATGGACGTCGGTCGAGTGTTAGTCGCACGACCATTGCGAAATTATATTCGACCATGATTACACTAACGTACGACCCAACGTTATTCTCTTGTTTATTCAATGTAGGTTTAATGCTCTTAAAGACTAACGACTATAACCGACCAGAGCCATTAAAGCCATTATGGAGCATCAACCGTTACGAAAGGATTCAATGACACATTTATGAAGATCAAATACTATAAATATCTAAGATATATCCTTCATTCAGATACATCATCTACAACTACAACATCAGAGCTCCGATATTACAAGCTACACAAAGAATTCTCGCAAGCACTCTCTATCGTACTACACGATCACAGTATTATACACATGACCGAAGTGTTTCATACACAACCTGCACTTGTTACTAGTTTTTACACTTGTATTTCGTAGTTATCGTGTAAAACATTGTAATACTAAGGACATCGCCCCTGTTTGGCGATCATAGTGCTCGACGACTCTTCTTGGTCGTCCGCGGTTTTTTCCTCGTTGAGATTTTTTCGCGTCACCAACTCTCTTGTCTCTTTATATTTATTATTATCGCACGACTTGTCGCCCGGTTACTTTCTTTAGTTGGATAAAGCTCCACACAGACCTTAAATCTTCCTTTGGATAATTTTTGGCATTAACAATAGCCGTGGAGTAAAACTATTCAACGGGCGAGTTTGGGTGCCCAAGGTTGGAGGTAATCGGGAACTCCTTCTTGTAGACACCGATAAGTCCAAGTATTCCATTCATCCGGGGAGCACAAAAATGTATAGGGATTTGAAACTACATTATTGGTGGCCGGTTATGAAACTTGATGTGGCGCGCTATGTAGAGCAATGTGTGACTTGCTTGCAAGTGAAAGACGAGCATCAACGACCAAATGGAAGTCTTCAATCCCTAGAGATCCCCGAATGGAAATGGGAATACATCACCCTGGACTTCGTGACAAGATTACAAAAAAACCTTAAATGGTCATGATACAATTTAGGTGGTGGTGGATCCGCTGACCAAGAGCGTCCATTTCTTGGCTATGTGGGAAACCTTGCCAATAGACAAGCTAGCAAAGTTGTACATTGATGAAGTGGTTTCTCGACATGGGGTTCCCTTATCCATTGTCTCAGATCGTGATAGATGATTCACCTCTCATTTCTAGGATGGCCTACAAAAATAACTGGGTACTAGAGTGAAACTAAGCATAACTTATCATCCACAAACCGATGGTCAAAGCGAAAGGACGATTCAAACATTGGAAGACATGATAAGGTCGTGTGTGATTGACTTTGGAGGTAATTGGGATACCCACCTACCTTTGGTAGAATTCGCCTACAACAATAGCTATCACTCTAGCATCGGTATGGCCCCATTCAAGGCCTTGTATGGATGGAATTGTAGAATCCCGTGTGTTGGTTGGAAGAGCGAGAGAAGCAATTTGCAGGATCGAAAATAGTTCAAGAGAAGACCGACAAGGTCAAAGTCATATGGGAACTCTTGAAGGCGGCCAAGACCGTCAGAAAAGTTATACCGATAAGAAGAGGCGACCTATGGAATTCCAAGTTGGAGATCGGGTCATGTTAAAGGTGTCCCCTTGGAAGGGCATCATTCAGTTCTGAAAAAGTGGGAAGCTAAGTCCTCGTTTCCTTGGACCATTCACGGTGTTGAGGCGAGTGGGCCTTCAAGCGTATCAACTAGAACTCCCACTAGAAATGGCAGGAATCCACAACACGTTCCACATCTGTTACCTTAGGAAGTGTTTGGCAGAAGAGGAGAGTGTCATACCCCTCTCGAAAATCAGAATGGACGAAGGAAACCAGTGTGTGGTAGAACCCAACGCGATCCTAGAAAAGAAGTCAAAGAAGCTTCGACACAAAGAAATCACGATGGTCAAGGTCCAATGGAAACCGGGGTGCCAACGTGATGTGGGAAGCTGAAGAGGATATGAAGCGAAAATACCCTCACCTATTCGAGTAACCAATATTTTGAGGATGAAATCGTTTCCAAGTTGGGGGAGATTGTGACATCCCAAATTTACGTAAGTATCCTGCTTTAACCATTTGCTATTTTCAATTTCTTTTGTGCGGTAAAAATATTTTTGAGATATTTATTTCTAGCCTTATCGTGCCTAATATCAAGTTATGAATATTCCATCGTAGGTCAAATCGTATAGAGTTGAATCGGGTCAAGAATTGTGAAAATTGAACAACCGGGGAGCCTGGGCGAGAATGCCAAGGGCATTCTCGCAGGGTCAAAGTCGCGTTTGTCTTGGGCGAGTATGCCCGGCGAGTATGCCAAGGGTATACTCATGTGTCACAATCACGCGGAGCAGGACGGCTTTGGTACAAATTGGGCGAATATGCTTGGCATGCTCGCATGTCATTATCGTTGACGGGCTGAGACCTCCTGAAATTCCAGATCTTATTTAAAGGGCTTTTGGGGGTCATTTGTCAAAAACACAAAATACGAATTCTCTCCATCTTGAAGGCGATTTTCAGTCCCCATATCATCTCTCTTCATTGATTTCTAATCCAAGTGAACTAAGTGAAGTTATTGCATCTCTAAGGCTCCACCACCATTAATTGCAAGGTTTAAGGTCCTTAGGAGCTCAACTCTTCTTCTCATCTTCACTAGGGTTCTAGGGTTTTCACTAACAACCCTATTTCATGAGTCATTCTCATTTCCTAGAACTATGTATATTATTAAAATCACCTCACCTTACTTATGCTTATCTTGTATATTTGTTGTTGCTCTTATGATAACCCAACCAAAGTTCTTGATCTTAAGGGATTTTAGGATTTTCATAAAGTTGGTAAAAGCACTCAAGGTGAGAATCTAATGGTGTTTATATGCATATTCATGCCTCCCAAAGTGTATGTTATCCCTCTTTCACATTCATGGAACTTTGGAAATATTGGGTCAAGATAGGGTTTTGGAGACTTATTTTGATGAAGAAATGAACTTGGAAAAATAACTTGTTACCTTAATGTGGTCATTATTCCCAAGTTTTGTAAATGTCGAAGGGATTTGGGTGTTCACCATAATGGTAGGATTTGGATGAGAATTATACTTGAATAGGGACATACATGATATATAACTGTTGGTTATGTTCACATGAACGATGTGATAGATTAAATTGGTGAAATGAGGCTGGGAACTTGGAACTTCCTTTTAGGTACTCTTGGATAATTGATTTCCAAGTCATGGTAGTATAGTAAGACTAAAGACCCGGTTTGGGTTGATGCCTACCAAGAATAAAGTCTTGGCTTGGGTTGATGTCTACTAAGACTAAAGACGTGGTTTGGGTTGATGTATACTAAGACTAAAGGCTCGGTTTAAGTTGATGTCTACTAAGACTAAAGACTCAGTTTGAGTTGATGTCTACCAAGGCTAAAGACTCGGTTTGAGTTGACGTCCAAAAAACTATAGACTCCGTTGAGTTGACGTCCAAGACGACTAAAGACCCGGTTTGGTTTGATGTCCCACCAGACTAAAGACTCGGGTAGAGTTGATGTGTACACTACCAAATACCTCTCCAAGGACCTTATGGATATGATGCATTAACTTTTGTGAAGCGAGAAGTTTACATGATTTACTCCCGTACTTATAATGTTGTTATTTAATTTCTTGATCTCACTAGGCGATTAGCCTAACACTTTTTCTTGGATTGTCATGTGAACTAGGTTCCCATAGCGGCAGGGTTCGCAAGTGTTGAGGGATAAGCGTATTGGCCGATAGCGGCATCTTTTGGAGTTTATGCCATTCGGAGATTTTTGGGCGTACAGTTTGACTAGAAGCCATTTTGGTGAACTATTGACAATTGTATTAATCTAGACTTACATAGTTTTAGATTAGTGTATTGTCATTATTAATTCCCATTTGTAGAGTTGTAAACGCTACTTACTCTTCCCCCCTTGGGTATTGTTACTTATAGAAATGTCAAGTTTACGACATTTCTCAGGTTTAAATTTACCCTTATTTTTAGGGTGTTACACCAGTCCACCTTGAATTTAACTTTCCAGGGAATAGTTTTAATCTTGAATTGAACAAAAAGACTTTTTGACCCTCAATGAATTCTTTAGGAAGAATTTTTTTATCATGCAATTTTTTTGTATTCTCTTTATAAAGTTTAGCCTTCTCATAGGAAAAATTCCTATGTTCTTCCAGTTCACAGAGTTGCAATGTTCTAATTCTAGATGCAGATGACAAGCCTTTCCAAAAACCAACTTATAAGGAGACATTCCAATAGCGCCCACATGGCATCATCTAATTTGGAGGCTCTATCCTTTCGGTGTGGTTTGACTGCTTTGGCCAAAATTCCTTTTATCTCCCTATTTGACAACTCAGCCAAACCATTGGTTTGAGGGTGGTAAGAAGTAGCCACCCTATGCAGGATGTTGTACTTGTCAAGGACTTTCTCTAGTAAGTTGTTTATGAAATGGGTGCCTTCATCACTAATTAAGGCACGAGGTGTACCAAATCCGATGAATATGTTCTTTTTCAAAAATTGACAAATGTCCAAGCTTCATTGGAATGGCAAGCTATAGCCTCCACCCACTTGGACACATAATCTACAGCAACCAAGATGTAGGCATAATTATTGGAGAAAGGAAAAGGTCCCATAAAGTCTATGCCCTAGACATCAAATAATTCTACTTCTAGAATTCCATTTAAGGGCATTTCATTTCTTTGAGAGATATTTCCACTCCTCTGACACTCAATACAACTTTTTGCAAAGTCATGAGCATCATTGTACAAAGTAGGCCAGAACAACCCAGATTGTAAAACCTTTGCTTCTGTTCTACTTCCTCCACATGGTCCAGCATGGCAGTGTTGTAGGATTGATGTCACTTCTTCTTTTGGTATGCACCTTCTTATCATCTAATATGCACAAATCTTAAAAAAAATGGGTCATCCCATAAATATTTTTTTTAAAGACAAAGGGAATGAGACCACTACCGGGCTTCGGCATTGCCATCACCCGAGTGAGACTCGTTCATATCATTAAAACATAAGTTTTTACAAGCATTGTCAATACAAGAATTAAGGAAGTGGGCATGCTATCGAAATAAACAATGCGGTCAAGAGTGTAAGCGTGCCTGGCTAATAAATGGGTCGACCCATTAACGAGACGGTTGACCCAATGAATGTAAATGTGATCTTTCGAATTAAGGATGTGTCTAATATCCTTGATAATGTCGCCGAACTCCGAATTGTCCACGTACGTGTTATAGATCGCTTCCACAATAATCTTGGCATTGGATTTAATTATAATATGATTATCGTTACAACTTGAGATCCAATGAAGGGCATCATAGATAGCAAGGGCTTCGTATTCTCTCGTGGACGGGATGTAAAAACATGGTGATGCGAAAGTCGAGACGAAGGCACCCGAGTTGTCATGGATGGAACCAAAACCCGCTTCATTATTGGAGGCAAAGACCATGGCGTCTACATTGCATTTGAGAAAACCAACACACGGCGGTTGCCAACTAGGGAAGTGAAAGGGTTCGGGAGGATTTGAAAGGCACCGAATGGAGTTAGTCGAGGCTCTCCAATCTGCTAGCATAATTTTAGCGCGAAGAGTCACCAAAGAAGTGTCGCGTGGACCGTCATTCCAAAGAACGTCATTTCGGAGAAACCAAATGCTCCATAAAATCAGGAAGAAAAGGTCTAGTTATTGACCGAGGTTCTCTCGAATGAATTTAAAGACCAACTCGTGAAAGGAATTGGTCGCAAGGACTAAATCCTCGATGATACTCCCAAGATCCACCTCGTGCCAAATCGGCCTAGTCAAAGGGCACCCGACCAATGCGTGCCAAACGTTTTCCATAGCATGGTGACAAAGGGGACAATTAGCCGTAATCCTAACTCTCTTTGATTGGAGGGCATGTCGGGTGGGTAACACATTCCTAATAGCTCTCTACGCGAAAACTTTGAATCTATTGGGAATATTGGCATTCCAAATAGTATTCCAATCACCGTTAAAGATGAGATAAGATGTCGGGGAAATTAATTCCGTAATAGTGCGATAGCTAGACTTGACGGAATAAATTCCGTCATGCGACCAATGCCAAATGAGAGTGTCCTCCCGATTGATGTTAGGAGGAGGAAGATTGGTGTAACACCCCAAATTTCGTGTGTATTCTCCCAATTGTGCGTCATTATAAGATTAACTTTGGCTCGTAGTGCATGCGAATCTTTTGAGTCTTGGTTATTGGTCAGTTTAATTTCGTCGTTATCTGATCGGTTTGGAATGGAAAAAGGAGTTTTTCGAGCAACTCACACACCAGGCGATAGTGCCCGGCGACTATGACATTTGTCAATGTCGCAGGGCATAGTCGCGGAGAGCAACGGGCTCTCGGTACAAGTTCGGTGATAGTGCCCGGTGACAATGCTAGGGTCACTATCGCTTGGTCACAATCGCGGGGAGTGTACCGAGTGTGCCCCAACGCGGGCGACAATGCCTCACGACTATGACATGGGCATAGTCGTCATGTCATAGTCGCCGACGGGGTATTTGAGTATAAAATCCAGATTTCGGGAATTCTCAGCTTATTTTGATTTAGGGAGCAGATTGGAGGGTTTCTAGCTGCGATTTTTGGTAAGTCCAAACCCTAGTTCTACCCTCTTCATTTATGATTCTATTTGGTGCATTAATGGGGATTTAATGCTCCTCTAGGGTTGATTATTGAGAAGTGTACCATTTTCTACCATCCTTCAAGCTTCCATTTCTCCATTTCCTCACCTAGGGTTTTGACTTTCTTGTGAGGGGTCACCAAGGTGAGTGTTTCTTAACTCTTCCATTCTCATACATGTCTAATAATGTGCTAGTATTTATGTGCATTTTGGTTATTTGTTTACTTGTTCATATGGAGTTAACCTAAAACCCCATTTGTGGGTAAAGTTGCAAATGGAGAGTATTAAACATACTATTTGGCCAAGACATGTAGCAAGAACCATGTAAGAGTAATAAGTTGTATGTTTGGTTGTATTTGGGATTTGATGTTGATTTTAAGTCTTGACTTGAGTTGCCATTTATAAATAGACTAAAGACCCGGTTTGGGTTGAGGTCATGAATAGACTAAAGACCCGGTTTAGGTTGAGGTCATGAATAGACTAAAGACCCGGTTTGGGTTGAAGTTATGAATAGACTAAAGACCCGGTTTGGGTTGCGGTCATGAATAGACTAAAGACCCGGTTTGGGTTGAGTGCTCAAATAGCTAAAGATCTCGTTTGGATTGATGCTAATCAAGTTAAATGACTTGAGAGAAATTATAAACGCGTTGATAATATTACATTGTGTTTCCCTTCTAATGACAGGTGAAGCATGTTGATAGACCGTCGTGTAAATACGGTGTTATTGTAATGAGGCTATAATTTATAAACTAAACTGGATTTATGCGTTCTCACTAGGCCTTAGCCTAACACTTGTTTTTTTGGTTGTCATGTATGACAGGAAACTCTAGTGGCGGGAATCTACGGGAGTGAGTGGTCGATCGTGCGATCGAGAGCGGTCATTTTGGGAGATCTAGAGACCGGTATACTTGATGAATAGTCACCATTTTTGGGAGGATAACGACACCGATTGTAATCTGATAGGGAAATCTAGATTATTTAGGTTGTCGTAACTTTATGCTTCATTTAATGAGTTTGTACACATTTTACTATATCCCCTTTTTGGGTTGATACCTTGGGATACCTTGGCGGGTTTTGTACAACATATTTTATCAATTTACAGCCGTCATATTGCCAAAATTTTAAAGTTTTAAATTACCCCAATTTTTAGGGTGTTACAAGTTGGTATCAGAGCTCTAGTTTAAGTGAACTAGGCATGAATGTAAGATGTCTAGACTTAGACTGAGTATGTTAGGCAATGATTGTGAGATGGGTAGAACTCCTAAGATAGAATGGTCTTAGAGTCGACGGCGGCTACACGAATTGAAAGTTATAGTGATGGAGATGAAAATTCTTATGTATTGCATGTTCATAATTTCGCCTAGCTAACGTTATTATGAGGATGTTTTACGTGATTATGCTTGTTTTCCGTTGTTATGATGATTAATGAATGTGGTAGTATGTTTCCTTGCTTATAGCTGTATAGTCTTATCTTATCTATATTCTCGCGTGTGTGGCAGACTATGGTCAATACGCGTAATCGACCAGAAGGGCAGGATACGTCAGCGTCTACGGCTGACCAACCGAGGGTAACGAATAATGATTTGCCCCCACCTCTGGTAAACGTATTGGGTGGAGGACCGGAGTTCATACCCCGTCGTAACATAGCTGCAACTCATCCGATCATAGAAGAAGTGACACCGGACACAAGAATGATGGACAGAATAATGCAAGCCATGAACGCAGCTATGGCGCAACAACAAGAAATGTTCATGAAGTTACTGGAAGATCGGGACGCCAGTAACCGTAGACCTGAAACGGTTGCAGAGAATGTGATTTTGGCGGGATCCGGAGGTTCGGAGCCCGTTGTCCCTTCTAATGAAACTCCTCCTCCCGATCCGCCTAAGACTTGTACTTTTAAGACATTTCTTGGATGCTGACCCCCAGAGTTCAAGGGTACCGATGACCCGTTGGTGTGTATGAACTGGGTAAGAGAGATGGAGCAGGACTTCAGATCAAGTGAATGCGGGGAGAGTCAGAAGGCAATATTTGGTTCTCAGATGTTGAGGGGAACGGCCCTAACGTGGTGGAACGTTTACTCCTCGTCAGTAGAGGCCACGGTGTTGGCCAAACTGAGTTGGTCAACCTTTAAGGAGAAGCTGATGGAAGAGTTTTGCAACGAACGGGCCTTGGATCGAATGGAGGAAGAGTTCCGAAATCTGAGGAAAGGGAACCTGTCATTGAGAGAATATAACTGTCAGTTCATGGATAAGCTCGGTTTGGTAGGACATCTGGTACCGACCGAGAAGGAAAAGATCAAGGCCTACACCAAAGGGTTACCGAGTGAGATGAAGAATCTTGTTCGAGTGTCTAAAGCCTCCACCCTCCGTGAAGCTATCGAAGAGGCTCAGTTGGTGGAAGACTCCTATGGCCCAAACAAATTAGAGAGGAGTGGACCAGTTGAGTAAAGGAGGTGGGAAGGAAATTCTGCACCTCCAAGAAGGACAAAGCCTTTCAACAACAACTATCGTGGGAGCGAATCGGGGTGCGAAGCTAGATCGTGCTCTAAGTGTCGGAGCAAACATGTTGGACCGTGCAATTCGGGACGGTCAAATTGTTTCAAGTGTGGAAAGGCAGGTCATGATCGTCGTGATTGCCCGGTCCGAGGGATTACATGCTTTGAGTGCAAGGAACCAGGTCATATTCGGAGTAAGTGTCCGAAGTTGAAGACTGGGGGAAAGGAAACGAAGAAGACGGAACCTCCGAGAGCGACGGGAAGAGAATTTCAAATGTCTACCGAATAAGCGAAGGCTTCGACTGATGTAGTGTCAGGTACGTTTCTTCTAAACTCCGTACCTACGCGTATATTGTTTGATTCCGGCGTGAGCTTTTCGTTCGTATCGATTTCATTTTGTCAAAAGTTAATTGTGCCCACTAGTAGTTTAGAAAATGCTATAGTGGTAGAATTAGCGGACGGTGACCAAGTGGTGGTTCGAGACGTTCTGAAGGGTTGTAAATTAGATATTGAGGGGAAAGAGTTTTTGGTCAATCTAATGTCGATGATCATCGGGGGATTCGATGTTGTAATCGGAATGGATTGGTTAGCAAATAACCATGCCGAAATCCTTTGTGTGAAGAAACTAATTCGAATTCTGGCCTTGAATGGTGAGACTGTAACCGTGTACGGCGAGAAACGAAAAGGCGAGATAGCAATCATTAACTTGGTAAAGGCGCGAAGGTGCTTAGCGAAAGGATGTCCATCCTTTTTGGCATATGTGGTAGATGCCAAACTCGAGAAGAAGAATCTAGAAGATGTCGGGGTGGTGAGGGAGTTTCCCGACGTATTCCCGGACGACTTGTCTGGCTTACCACCCGACCGTCAAGTGGAGTTCAAGATCGACCAAACACCGAGAGCGACTCCTATAGCCCGAGCTCCATACCGTTTGTCCCCATCAGAGATGAAGGAAATGATGAACCAATTGCAAGACCTTTTAGAGAAGGGGTTCGTAAGGCCGAGTTCCTCGCCTTGGGGAGCACCGGTCTTATTTGTGAAGAAGAAGGACGGTACCATGCGGATGTGCATCGACTATAGGGAGTTGAACAAGGTGACCGTGAAGAACAAATACCCACTCCCTAGGATCGATGATCTATTCGACCAACTGCAAGGAGCGGGTTGCTTTTCAAAGATCGATCTTCGTTCGGGTTATCATCAAGTGAAAGTCAAAGAAGAAGACATTCCTAAAACTGCTTTTAGGACGCGTTATGGCCACTACGAGTTTCTAGTGATGCCATTCGGTTTGACGAACGCTCCAGCGGTGTTCATGGATTTGATGAATCGCGTGTGTCGACCGTTTCTTGACAAGTCGGTCATTGTGTCATCGACGACATTCTTGTCTACTCGAAGGATGAGGCCGAGCATGCGCGTCACCTTCGAGATGTTTTGGAAATCTTAAGGAAGGAGAAGCTCTATGCAAAGTTTTCCAAGTGCGAGTTCTGGTTTAAGGAAGTGCATTTCTTAGGGCACGTAGTTTCGAAAGATGGAGTGAAGGTGGATCCGGACAAGATTGAAGCTATGACGAATTGGGAACCTCCCAAAAGCCCCTCCGAGATTCAAAGTTTTCTAGGCTTGGCGGGGTATTACGAAGATTCATACAAGATTTCTCCAAGATTGCTTCTTCGTTGACAATGTTGACCAAGAAGAATGTAAAGTTTGTGTGGACCGAAGATCAAGAGAAAGCATTTCGGACTTTGCAAAAGAAATTATGTGAAGCTCCGATCTTATCCTTGCCGGAAGGATCGGAGGATTTTGTGGTCTTTAGCGATGCATCCAAAATGGGGCTTGGATGCGTACTAATGCAAAGAGGGAAAGTGATCGCGTACGCATCTAGACAATTGAAAGTGCATGAGACGAACTACCCCACTCATGATTTGGAGTTGGCGGCGGTAGTGTTCGCGTTAAAGTTATGGCGACATTACCTTTACGGCATAAAGTGTACCTTGTACACGGATCACAAGAGCCTGAAGTATGTTTTTGATCAGAAGGAACTCAACATGAGGCAACGAAGGTGGTTAGAACTACTCAAGGATTACGATTGTGAGTTACTCTATCATCCGGGTAAAGCAAACGTGGTGGTCGACGCCTTGAGTCGGAAAGAGTATAGCGGGAGACTTCAAGCCAAACTTACAAGAATCGAGTTGGTGTCAAGTCTCATGGAAAAGATTAAAGGGGCGCAAGCCGAAGCCTTAAAGAAAGAAAACCTCAAGGAAGAAGTGATGACCAAGCAACGGTTATTATTGACCGAAGATAGTCGAGGGATCAAATGCTTCAATGGGCGAGTTTGGGTACCAAAGTTTGGTGGTTGCCGGAAGCTCCTTTTGGAGGACGCGTATAAATCCAAGTATTCTATCCACCCGGGAAGCACCAAGATGTATCGAGATTTGAAATTGCATTATTGGTGGCCGATTATGAAATTGGATGTAGATCATTTTGTAGAACGATGTGTAACTTGTTCACAAGTGAAAGCCGAGCATCAACGACCCTATGGATGCCTTCAATCGCTTGAAATACCCGAGTGGAAATGGGACAAGATTACCATGGACTTCGTGACCAAACTACCGAAGACCTTGAGAGGGAACGACACTATTTGGGTTATCGTTGACCGTTTGACCAAGAGTGCTCACTTTCTAGCGATACGGGAAACCTTGCTGATGGATAAGTTGGCAAAGCTCTATATAGACAAGGTAGTCTCTAGACACGGTATACCTTTGTCGATAGTTTCTGATTGTGATAGTCGGTTCACGTCGAGATTTTGGGGAGCTTTACACCAAGAGTTGGGCACGCGGGTAAATTTAAGCACGGCTTATCACCCACAAACGGACGGACAAAGTGAAAGGACCATTCAAACGCTTGAAGACATGCTTAGATCATGTGTGATCGATTTTGGCGGTAGTTGGGATACCCATCTACCTTTGGTGGAATTTGCGTACAACAACAGTTACCACTCCAGTCTTGGGATGGCACCTTTTGAAGCTTTGTACGGACGGAAGTGTAGAACCCTCGTGTGTTGGCTAGAGGCGGGGGAGAAGCAGTTTGTCGGCCCAGAAATCGTTCAGGAGACGGCCGACAAGGTTAAATCAATTCGAGAACGGTTGAAAGCAGCGCAAGACCGTCAGAAAAGTTACGCCAACAAGAAGAGAAGACCGGTGGAGTTCCAAGTGGGAGATCGAGTAATGTTGAAAGTATCTCCTTGGAAGGGTTTGATCCGTTTTGGGAAGCGTGGGAAGCTAAGTCCCCGTTTCCTCAGGCCATTCACTATTCTTGAGCGTATTGGACAACAAGCTTATAAGCTAGACTTACCGCCCGAGATGGATGGAATCCGCCCTACATTCCATGTATGTTACTTGCAAAAGTGTTTGGCGGAGGAAGAGAGCGTCATACCGCTATCCGAAATTTGTGTGGAGGACAACCGCTGTGTTGAGGAACCCGAAGCTATTTTGGAGAGGGAAACTAAGAGACTTCGTCATAAGGAGGTCATGATGGTCAAGGTACAATGGAGACATCACCGAGGCACGAACGTAACATGGGAGTCGGAAGAGGACATGAAGCGTAGATATCCTCATATGTTTGTATAATATGGATTTCGGGGACGAAATCGTTTCCAAGTTGGGGAGGATTGTAACACCCCAAATTTCGTGTGTATTCTCCCAATTGTGCGTCATTATAAGATTAACTTTGGCTCGTAGTGCATGCGAATCTTTTGAGTCTTAGTTATTGGTCAGTTTAATTTCGTCGTTATCTGATCGGTTTGGAATGGAAAAAGGAGTTTTTCGAGCAACTCACACACCAGACGACAGTGCCCGGCGACTATGACATTTGTCAATGTCGCACGGCATAGTCGCGGAGAGCAACGGGCTCTCGGTACAAGTTCGGCGATAGTGCCCGGCGACTATGCCAAGGTCACTATCACTTGGTCACAATCGCGGGGAGCGTACCGAGTGTGCCCCAACGCAGGCGACAATGCCTCGCGACTATGACATGGGCATAGTCGTTGTGTCATAGTCGCCGACGGGGTATTTGAGTATAAAAGCCAGATTTCGGGAATTCTCAGCTTATTTTGATTTGGGGAGCAGATTGGAGGGTTTCTAGCTGTGATTTTTGGTAAGTCCAAACCCTAGTTCTACCCTCTTCATTTATGATTCTATTCGGTGCATTAATGGGGATTTAATGCTCCTCTAGGGTTGATTGTTGAGAAGTGTAACATTTGCTACCATCCTTCAAGCTTTCATTTCTCCATTTCCTCACCTAGGGTTTTGACTTTCTTGTGAGGGGTCACTAAGGTGAGTGTTTCTTAACTCTTCCATTCTCATACATGTCTAATAATGTGCTAGTATTTATGTGCATTTTGGTTATTTGTTTACTTGTTCATGTGGAGTTAACCTAAAACCCCATTTGTGGGTAAAGTTGCAAATGGAGAGTATTAAACATACTATTTGGCCAAGACATGTAGCAAGATCCATGTAAGAGTAATAAGTTGTATGTTTGGTTGTATTTGGGATTTGATGTTGATTTTAAGTCTTAACTTGAGTTGCCATTTATAAATAGACTAAAGACCCGGTTTGGGTTGAGGTCATGAATAGACTAAAGACCCGGTTTCGGTTGAGGTCATGAATAGACTAAAGACCCGGTTTGGGTTGAGGTCATGAATAGACTAAAGACCCGGTTTGGGTTGAAGTTATGAATAAACTAAAGACCCGGTTTGGGTTGAGGTCGTGAATAGACTAAAGAACCGGTTTGGGTTGAGGTCGTAAATAGACTAAAGACTCGGTTAGAGTTGATGTCGTGTATATGCTAAAGACCCGGTTTGGGTTGAGTGCTCAAATAGCTAAAGATCTCGTTTGGGTTGATGCTAATCAAGTTAAATGACTTGAGAGAAATTATAAACGCGTTGATAATATTACATTGTGTTTCCCTTCTAATGACAGGTGAAGCAAGTTGATAGACCGTCGTGTAAATACGGTGTTATTGTAATGAGGCTATAATTTATAGACTAAACTGTATTTATGCGTTCTCACTAGGCCTTAGCCTAACACTTGTTTCTTTGGTTGTCATGTATGACAGGAAACTCTAGTGGCGGGAATCTACGGGAGTGAGTGGTCGATCGTGCGATCGAGAGCGGTCATTTTGGGAGATCTAGAGACCGGTATACTTGATGAATAGTCACCATTTTTGGGAGGATAGCGACACCCGATTGTAATCTGATAGGGAAATCTAGATTATTTAGGTTGTCGTAACTTTATGCTTCATTTGATGAGTTTGTACACATTATACTATATCCCCTTTTTGGGTTGATACCTTGGGATACCTTCGCGGGTTTTGTACAACAGATTTTATCAATTTACAGCCGTCATATTGCCAAAATTTTAAAGTTTTAAATTACCCCAATTTTTAGGGTGTTACAATTGGTAACTTTGATGCTATCTTTATGGGAAAATAATTCGTTAATAAGAGCAATATTCCAACCATGAGATAGGGTATCCACAAGATCGTGAACTTTCAAAAAGGGTGACCATTATCCATCGGGGTATCAATAGTGAAACCCATGTCATCTTTGAGCCACAAATCTTTCTAAACGTTAATAGAGTGACCGTTACCAATCTTCTAATGGAGACCCACTTTGAGAACTAGTTGCAAGTACCAAATACTCCTCCATATAAAACTAGGAGCGTTTCCCAAGTGGGCCATCATGAAATTGCCAAGCAGGAAATACTTAGCTTTAAGAAGGCGCCCAACGAGGGAGGATGGGTTTTCAACAAGTCTCCAACCTTTATTACCGAGCATATCAAGATTGAAGGCGGTGAAATCGTGGAATCCGAGACCTCCGAACTTTTTTGGGGTGCAAAGCTTATCCAAGGAGAGTCAATTGATGGAGCGGTTACCATCGGGTTTACGGCCCCACCAAAACGAATTAATCATTTTTTCAATGCTTTGGATGACCGAGCTCGGTAAAAGAAATAGACTGAGATAGCTTGGGCGACGGCTTTTATAAGAGTGGACTTTCCAATGGAGGAAATGGGTTTTTTACTCCAAGATTGGAGCTTAATACAAAGTTTATCACGGATATGCCGGAAATTTAATTTTTTGGAACGACCCACAAGAGAGGCGTTGTGAGTGGAATCCAACATGCGTGTGGCCGAGGCCGAGGGCGCCAGATTCGTGGAGTGGCACGTGGAGGCATACTTTGCACTTAACCCCATAAATATTTCTTAGAGTCAAAATGAGTTTTTTTCTTTGATATTTATTGAATTCTTTAGGAATAATCCCGTAGGCTAAATAATTTACAAGATCTACAAACCAAGGTATTGCAGAATGTTGCAAGGCTAAAATCCTTTCATCTAGAAATACTTCACAGATGTCACCATCATGCACAGGATTGTCATGTTTTTCCATCCATGACAAATGATCAGCCACTTGGTTATCCACACCCTTTCTGTCAATGATTTCCAAATCAAATTCTTGTAGTAACAAGAACCGCTTTATCAACCTAGGTTTTTCATCTTTTTTATAAATGAGGAACTTGACTGCAGCATGATCAGTATGAACAACCACTTTAGTACCCATCAAGTATGATCTGAATTTTTCAAAAGCAAAAACCACAACTAATAATTCATTTTCAGTAGTGGTGCAATTGATTTGGGCTTCACTTAGAATCTTGCTATCATAATAAATAGGGTGGAATAATTTGTTTTTATTTTGACCTAACACTGCTTCTACTGCCCAGTCACTTGCATCACACATTATCTCAAAGGGTTGACAGGTGTTATCACTACAGGAGCAGTGACCAGTGCTTCTTTCAAAGTATTGAAAGCTTTTTTTACAGTCTTTATTAAAATTAAACACCTAGTCATGTTGTATCAATAAACAAAGAGATTTTGAAATTTTGGAAAAGTCTTTTATGAACCTCCTGTAAAAACCTGCATGTCCCAAAAAAAACTCCTGATCCCTTTGAAAGTTGTTGGTTAGGTAATTTTTCAATTACTTCCAACTTTGCTTTATCAACTTCTATGCCTCTTTTGGAAATGAGATATCCTAACACTATGCCCTCTTTAACCATAAAGTGACATTTTCCCAGTTTAAACCAAGTCAGTTTCTTCACATCTTTTAAGACTCTTTTCCAGATTTTATAAATACAGATCATATGATGTCCCATAAACTGAAAAATCATCCATGAAAATTTCCATGGAGTGTTCCAACATGTCAGAAAAAATAGACATCGTACATCTTTGGAAAGTGGCAGGGGCATTACAAAGTCCAAAAGGCATTCTTCTAAAAGCAAAAGTCCCATATGGACATGTGAAAGTGGTCTTTTCTTGGTCTTCCGGTGCAATGGCATTTTGATTGTAACCAGAGTAGCCATCTAAGAAACAATTAAACTCTTTCCTAGCTAATCTATCTAGCATTTGGTCGATGAAAAGTAATGGAATATGGTCTTTCTGTGCGGCTTTGTTAAGCCTTCTATAGCCTATACATATCCTCCAACAAGATACTATCCTAGTGGGTATAAGTTCATTTTTCTCATTTGGTACTATAGTAACTCCACCCTTTTCGGGCACACATTGCACTGGACTGACACAAGTACTACTTGCAATAGGATAGATTAAACCTGTATCAAGCCATTTCAAAATTTTCTTTTTAACTACCTCTTTCATCATAGGATTGAGTAGCTTAACTGAGGTGAAATATTTGGCTTCCAAAATAATTTTGTGTTGACAAATGGTAAGGCTTATTCATTTCAGGTCAGCAATGGTCCAATTTATAACTTTGGTATGAAGTTTAAGCATATTGACCAACTTCTTTTCTTGATCATATTCTAATGATGATGAAATAATGACTGGCAACATCCCTGGGTCTCCTAAAAAGGCATACTTCATATGTGAGGGAGATTGTTTTAATTTGAAGTCGGGTGCAACTTCTAAGGAAAGAACAAAATTTTTCTTATCCACACTTTCTAATATTTCAAAATTAGCAGTCTCTTGTAGTCCATCTAAGTCCTCAAAATATTTTTCTTCCTCATCACTATCAGATTCAGTTATCCCTAGGATCTTCCCCAAACTTTTTCTTGACACCGAATCTCAATTAAACTCAAAGTAGAACATTCTTCTTTTTCTTCAGGGTACCTAAGGGAATCAAACACATTAAAAGTCATTTTTTGGTCTTGGACTCTCATGGTCAACTCTCCCTTTTGGACATCTATCAAGGTTCTTCCAGTTGCTAGGAAAGGTCTGCCTAGAATGATAGGAACATCCTTGTCAGCTTCAAAGTCTAAGATGATAAAATCAGCAGGAAAAATAAACTTGTCAACTAGGACCAAGACATCCTCAATTTTACCTTTTGGGTGTGCTATGGGTTTATCAGCTAATTGGAGAGTAATAGTTGTGGGCCTAACTTCACCTATGCCTAAAATGTTGAAAACAGATAGGGGCATAAGGTTTATGCTAGCACCTAAGTCATATAGGGCCTTCTTTTCCTCCTATGGAACATGGGATTGTAAAGCTTCCAGGATCTTTTAGCTTTGGCGGGATTTTACTAGATAAGTGGATAACATAGCACTACACCCTTAAGTCAGAGCTATAGTCTCATATTGTGTCAGCTTTGTCTTTTTGCTCAAAATGTCTTTTAGAAATTTTGTGTAACTTGGCATATGCTCAATGGCTTCAACCAGAGGTATGTTTATGTGTAATTGTGTAAAAACATCAAGAACCTTTTTAAATTGTATTTATTCCATTTGATTCCTTAACCTTTGGGGGTAAGAAATGTTAGGACCAACTGAAGTAAAGGGTGGAGTCTTAGGAAGAGTAGGTGCTGGAATGGATGCTTGAATAGGTGTTTGAACAGGTTGCACAATAGGTTATAAGTCAAGTTTTTTTCAGTCCTATAGGGTACTATAGGACTAGTCTGAGTTAGTAATGTAGGACTGCCACCAGATTGTGACACATCAACTACAACACTTTCCTTGGGATTTTGGACTTGTTTAGGTTCATTAGAGAACAAAAATGGGTAATCTGACTTGCTTGGGATGGTGGTAATATCAATGGGCTTAGTTGTGGGCTTGGGCCCACTGGTACTATAGGACTGGTTCACAGGTAATGTAGTAGCAGAATCTGGTCTCATCTTTTTCTTTTCAGGCTCTTCTTTATCTGGTTCTCTTTGGATGTTTTCTAAATTCTTTCCACTTCTTAAAGTCACAACCTTAACATGCTTCTTTACAGCTCTTTGAGGTATCTCAATATCACTCGGGAGAGTTCCTAATAGTGTTTTCCTTATTTCCAAAGCCATTTGCCCCATCTGAGTTTCCAGATTCTTTATAGATGCCTGAGTTTGGGTTATAAACTCTTTCATCATTGCTTCCAAAGAAGTAGATGAGTTGGCATGTTGGTTGGGCTTGTTTTGGAAAGAAGGTTGATGATGTTGAGCATGGGAATTAGCCTGTTGGTTGTTTTGTGATTTGTGATGGGACTCTGGGTGAAAATTTGACTGTCCATGTGACTATGTGTACAAATTGGATTGTTCTTGAAGCTTTGGTAATTGTAGGTTAATAGTAGGACTGTGCCAAGAGAAATTGCGATGATTCCTCCATTCAGGATTGTACGTTTGAGAAAAGGGTCAACTCTTGTTTTTATTGACATAACTGACTTGCTTAGGGTTTCCTGGACAATGCTCAAATGCATGATTATCACCACAGTAAGTACATTGCACAAGTAGAAGTAACAACATTAGATTGCACAACTGGATTAGTCATATTTTTAAGCAAAGATGTCATATTAGCCATTTGTGTAGTCAATTCTTTGTATGCATCTATTTCATGTACTCCTGCTGTTTTTCTAGGTGCAACTACACGTGGGTCAGACCATTGTTCGTTGTTAGAAATCTTTTCAAGTATGTCATAACCTTCATTATAGGTACTAGCTGTGAAAGCTCCGCCTACAGTAGCACTAAGCACTTGTTTAGCAGTGGTATTTAAACCATTGTAAAACGTCTCTAGATGTATACAGTACGGAATGTCATGGTATGGGCATTTTCTCAGTAGCTCTTTGTACCTTTCACATGCATCAGGAACTGCCTCATCGTCCATTTGTTTAAAAATGCAAATTTCGTTTCTGGACTTAGCATTCCTCGTGGGTGGAAAATATTTTTTTAGAAACTTTTCAGCCATTTACTTCCAGGACCTCAAAGAATCCGGTTGTAAATAATTGTACCAAGACCTAGTTCTGTCTTTTAGAGAGTATGGAAAAAAATTTAGTGTCAAAGAATTGTTTGGCACTCTATGGATTAAAAAGGAATTTGTGATTTCCATGAAAGATCTCAAGTGAGAATGAGGATCTTCAGATGGCATCCCAGCGAATTAACCATTGGTTTGCAACATCTGAAACATAATAGGTTTAAGCTCAAAATGGGCAGCAATAATAGTGGGCTTAAGTATCCCTGAATGTAACTGGGTTAAAATAGGGATAGCATAATCCATAATACCCCCATCTTTAGAATTCGCAAGCCTAAAGATATTTTGTTCCTCATCTTCAAATTGATCATTTGGTAGCTCATTTTCTGGATTACCATTAGGATTAACATTGACATTCCCAGAATTTCCCCTGGGATTACCATTGTTATTCCTAGGAATAACACCAGGATTATCTTCTTCGTTTGACATATCTTCGTAATCAGACATTTCTGAAGAGGTTAAAGCTAAAGTAGCTCTTTGCACTCTACTTCGTTGTCTGAAAGTTCGTTCAATATCAAGGCAAATTGGAAAAATTCACCGTGTGGTAATCTTGGCATGCATTAACTTTCAAAAAGTTGGTAGAAAATTAGCTTTTATAAACTACTTTAAACGAAAAATCTTTCAACGTGCTTCCCCAACAATGGCGTCAAAAACTTGTCAGTTTTATGCAATCCTTTTTTAGATTCACTTAAAATAGAACTCAGTGCAAGTATACACCTTGAACTACTATCGTCTCTTAAAAAGTAATAATGGTATAAGTACCAGATGTTGATCCCACAGGGAAGGTTTGTGAAAGTTCTTTCAAAAAGTCTAATCTGTAAAAACCAATTTCAGATGGTGAATTCGAGGAAATATTTTTCAGTGGTTTGTTTTTATTATCAACTAAAAACTAGTCTTAGAGAATAAGCAAAGGGTGCAAAGGTTTGTTAAGACAAAAAACAAGTGATCTAGTAAATAGATGTTATTGCACCTTGAGTGTCCTATAGGATAGTCCTATAGTATTGTCACAGTATCAACTATCGGGTCAGATGGCCTCCCAGAAGTACACACAGGCTCACGTGATATCAATACGGTATAATTTATGTTAGACATCGTGAATCCTAGCACAACACAATGTTACCATCCTACACCGTAGGAGTATAACACTTGTTATATGCTAAAGCTATATTAGCCTTCTCTTATTACATCAGGTTTTTATATTTATCTTAACTCTGAAAGTTAATGCGTTTACATAAAATTACTGGTCAATTAATTTAAATGTAATCTTCAATGAAACATTAATCACCTGAAATAAATAGTTAGATAACAATGCTATATTGAAACACCTTTTCACTTTCACACCGAGTTCGGTCTTAACTCTGCCTTACTCCCCAGGCTCAGGTGATTAGCCCATCATTGCTCGGATTCTTCTTTCGAATGATGTAAGGACTGAAATTGTAAATAACATAAATATAAAGTACTTAAAGTAAATTGCATAAATGTAAATAACTAAAATGGAAAAAGACAGTAAAGTAAATTACGGGAATGTAAATCACAGTAAAGTAAAGTACAAGAAAGTAAAAGACAGTAAAGTAAAGTGCAGAAATATAAAGATCAAAGCAGAAAATGGAAGTAAAGAAAATCAGAAAAGTACTGCAGTATTGTTGTAGTAACTTGGGCGCCTAGTTATGAAACTTGTCGTGCAAGTTACGTCACAAAAACGATTTCTTGCCTTAGAACTTTTAGAAAATAGGTTTGTAGTTACTTCGAGACTAATCTTGAGCTTTAGAAGGATGATGATCCAAAAGATGGCTACAACTGTAAGTTAACTCCAAACAAATACTGAAAAGTGAAGTAGCTTTGGAAACGAGAACACTTGTTTGAAAATACGAGAACACTTGATTAAAACCTTTGAAAATATGAGAACACCACCGCTGGAAATTAATCTTAAATCACAAAAGATTATGAAATCTAATATGATGACTTGCACTAGATTAATTTCACAACGTAAGCAATAAAATGATGAAAGCTTTGAAAAACTGAAGGCAAGGGAATTTTAGATAACTTGAAAAGACTTATATTAAATTTGAGATTTAAAATGCTTCAACTCTTAAGGAGTTTTAGCTACAAACTAGAGAGCAATAATATAATAAAGTATTTAATCTAAAGGTTAGTTGATTCCTTAAACTTAAACAAACTTGGGCCCTAAGTTATAAAAGTAGCAAAAGTCAACAATGTGATGTAAGCCCTTGAAATACTTCAAAAAGTCTAATTTTAGCATAAGAGGCCCGACCCGACATCAATGACTTCGGCCTAACAGCAGCTTTCGGCCCATCAGCAAAAACAGCCCATTCTTTACTCTTGTAGCACTCCTACAGCTTTGAAATCAGCTTCCACCAATTCCTCCAGGAAGTTGTAGGGTTTTTCCACAATCTACACACATTAACATTAAAGACTAAATTAGACCTAATATTAAGATAAAACAACACAAATAAACATAAATTTAAGTGATGACAAAAATGCACAAATAAGACATAAAAAGGACTCAAAGGGACAATTTGGGCAAACAAAACAAATGTAAAATCTACTAAAAAGTGATATAATAAGGTTAATAAATTAACCCTATCACTAGGATTTAGCCTAATAAATTTTCTTATAATGACATGTATATGGTCATTCAAGCGGTGGTACTCCTCGGGGTTGAGCGGAGAGACGAGTTGCTGGTAATGGCTCTTTTTGGTGACGAATAGCTATGGCAAATGTTTTGTTGAACAGGATTCTTTTGAGAAGATATAGTGACACCTGTCTTTAATCTAAGTTAGACTAGTTTAGATTAGTAGGTTGTTGAATTTATACCTTGCGATATGTGTTTGTAAACGCCTTCATATTTTTTCCCATTTTGGGTGATTTATTTAATTAAGTTCTCAGTCTATGTCCATATTCAGTTTTAAATTTACCTTTATTTTTAGGGGTGTTACAATCTTGTGTTAATGGTCGTGTCAGTGCAGTGGAGTTGGACCCCGAAACTACCAGCATTTCGGGGTTAGACCTCGAGACCTTTGTTTTGAGGCTTTTAACCTAGTTGAGTAAACACTAAGGACTTGAGACTTGAGGTGCTACCTAAATGGGTAGGCACTAAGAACCATGCTCCTTGAGGTGTTCCTAGTGGCGTAGGCACTAAGGACATGAGCCTTGAGGTGTTACTCCAAATAGTAGCCACTAAGATTATTGAGTCTTGAGGTGCTACCCGTGAGAGTAGGCACTAAGATCTCTGTCGCTTGAGGTGTTACCCGTAGGGGGTAGATATTAAGCATGCCGAGCCTTGAGGTATTTTACCTTCGAGATAAACATTAATGTCAATTGAATCTTGAGGTGCTACATGATAACGTTGACGTGTGGCTTACTTTGTGCTCGCCACATTCGATGGATACGAGTCTCCCCCGTCATTATTAAGTGTTGTTTATGGATAGTGTATTCCCATGTTTTAGTATTATTTGGATTTAAGGAATAATCGTAATTTATGGTTTTGACATATTGGATCCCCTCCATGTGTTAATGTTTTAGATAAAAGAGTTTTATCCATGTTTTCAGTATTTGGATATCGATCCTTATTCGTATTTCGTGTGAGCCTTTGGGTTTCGCTTTCAAGATTTGATGGTGTTTTTATTAATGGACTTTCATCACGAAAATGGTGGGAAAGATACCACTTTTATTTTTAAATGCATTTCATATTGGAAATTTTGATTTAATTAATATTATTTCCGCTTTACCGTTTTATATAACTGATGAAACTGTTTGAACTCGCTAGGTGTTAAGCCTAACATTTTTTTTCTTTGTCGGCATGTACATCAGGTCCTTGGGGAAATGGTACCATGGGAAATTGTATCAGCACACCGTGATGAGTTGAGTGTTAGTTAGAGGCATGAGAACGAATTAGTTAAATGAAGACGTCTTCCATACCATGGTAATGGTGATAATTACCAGGTTTTTGTATCACTATCCCTAATGTAGACTTTCTGTAAGATTTGGATTTCTATTGCTAGATGTTAAATCTTAGTTTGTTGTTGTAGAAAATGGACGGTTGACATTTATAAAGGAATTTTTTTTCTTTATTTGATATTTATTCAAAACTTTTAAATTAGTTGTTTTTTTCCAAATTTGAGGGTGTTACTATTTTTACCAGTAAACATGCCAAATTGATATCAAACAACTTCTTACTAGTTCGTTATTTAATTGTTGTACTAATGATTTCCAGACATATTACCAACATTTGAAATTTGTAATACAAGTGTAGGGCTATGTTGGGCATGAACAACGGTGGGAGCCAGGGAGGGCATAAGCTCCACCTGAAATGTTAAATTATACATAGATATATGGAGATTGCAGGCACAATGGTGTTTAGTCCATTTACTCTCTCTCTCTCTCTCTCTCTCTCTCACACACACACACACACACACACAGAAGCCTAATTATCTAAAATATTATTGGTTTATTTATATTTCAAGCTAACAAGTTATTGAATTTTGTATGTTATTCTAATGGGTTTTTCCATCAAAAGTTGAATTTTCTTGATGAATTTACCCAAACACACAAAAAAAATTGAATATGTATGGTTGCATTACTTTAATAGATAAGATTTAGAAAATGAAACTCGTTGAGGTCACTATGAATTTGTGAAAGTCGATGTTTCATCAAATATAGGTTGATGTTTTATCATTTTAGAAAATTAATATTTGTTTGATTGACCTATGTGCTCCCCCTCATATAAGATCTTGGCTCCGCCCCTAGACATGAAGGCATAGTCCTATGCCCCTTGTAACATATGTGATCCTTTGTTTGAAAAAGTACCGTAAGTCTATGTAATCAGATGTTTTTTCTCGAGCAATTATAAAACTTTATGTTTTTATTTTATAGAGGGAAACAAAGAATTTTAAAATTATATGTAATTTTATTTAGATAAAAATAATTTGATGCATTTTTCCACAAAAGTTGAACGGTTAATTTATACAATAGGAGTCTACTTAAAAATATTTGACAGGATAATTTTTTTTAGAGTAAACTACAATTTTGGTCCCTGTGGTATACCACTTTCTTTGAAAGACGTCCCTGTACTTCAAAAACTGCAATTATCATCCCTCATGTATGCATTTTGCTTTGAAAATGGTCCCTTGTCGTTAACTCCGTTAAAAAAACTCAGTTAAGTGAGGGGTATTTTTATCTTTTGACTTTTCATGGACAAGTTGTACATTTGTGTTTAACCCAGAGGGACCAAATTGCAATTTATGTTAACTTCTTTTTAATAAATGCAATATACATATTTTATATATATATATATATATTTGTAGGCCAACAAGACCGGAGCATCTGCGGTCATCTCCGACACCCTCCTCCGGCAATCACTCCGACTAACTCCCCACCCTTCTCACACACATGTTATATATACATACATACATATATATAATCACGCCTTTGTAAAACATACATATACATCGATCGATATCTCTGTAGATTCACACACACACTGTATACACACACTGAGGTCACTGTGGTCGATGGAGGGGCCGACAATGGGTGGTGTGTATGCTTGATGATGTGTAGGGCCGACGGTGGAGATAGATTGAAGCACCACCGATCTCGATTCAGATTGATTCAAGCACCATCAATCGATTTAGATTTGGGTTTGGATTTGATTTGAGAGATGGTGAACGGAACAGGTTGGGTTGTTGAATATGGTGACCAGAGCATGTTAGGACTGAAAGTCCTAGTGTGTTGAAAGTTGTATAACGCATTTATAAGAGGTCGAATTGTAATATGTTGATAGTTGTTTTGTAAATGGGCCTCAAAGCCCATTAGGCTTACACGTCCATATTTATATGGTTTCTTAGCCTAGTTTAGATTAGAAAAGAGGTTTAGAAGAAATCATTCATAGATAGCTAGTCATAAGGTTTACATTCTCTTTTTCCCAAAAAAAAAAAAAGTTTACATTCTCTTATCAGAAATTCTCTCTTTAAATCTAAACCCTTTATTGATAAATCTAATCATATGACAAACAGTTGTGGTTTAATCATTGTTCTTCATTGATTATTGTTCGTGATTGCACTGTATCTGAGATTTACATGTGGTATCAGAGCAGGATCGAAGAATTTTTTTTCTTTGATTCAATCAATTTTCAACAGTTCATGTTCATCAGCCCAAGGTTTTTGAATCTGTGTGTTTTATATTTGATTTTATGGAGTTTGGTGCTAATCAGTGAGTTTTATTGTTTAAATCGATTCAATCTTACTTGCTAAAATCATTGGAATCGATTACGATTATTGATTTTATCAATCTTGGAGGATTCTGATTCAGATCTGAGGTTTTTTAAATTGGTCGATCGAGATTTTCGAAATTGAAATCAATTCATGACCGGCGGCAAATTTGTTTGGTTTTTTTATACTTGGAAGGTTATCAAATTAAAAGGATAGTGGGTCTACACTTGAGAATGGCGGCTGTTTCTTTTGTGATAGGCGATTGTTAATTTATTTATGGTTGGTGAAGCAATATTGTAATAGGAGGCTGTTAATTGCACCTAACATTGATGAATCAAGAAAGTGGATGGGTGGCGTAATTTTTTTTTACCGGCGGCTATTGATTACCCTTTGCATCTAGGACTTGAAATTCATGGGAACCATGCCATCCATAAATTTTTGATGCTCATGATTGGTTACTTAACCATAATGGGACGGTGGAATTCAAAATTGTTGATTGCAAGTTTTAATTCTCAATGTGATTAATTTTTTTATTGGGCCGAATGACAACCGGTTTTGGAGCATAAGGAACTGGATTTTGGGCTTAATTTGACAGAATTTTTACGGCCTAACCGTATACACCATACTTTGAGCTTAAGTGACAAAATTTTGACATATCACTTTGCCATCCGAATTTTTTTTTAGATTGGTACCGGATATTAAATTGAAGATTTCTCGAGAACCGACTATTGATCCAAACGGCGTATAATCCGAATTTTAATTTTGTGCTTTGACCACGTGATCCGTGATACAGAAAATTCGAAGAATATTTTTATATTTGTTCCAGAATTTTCTCGTTCGGTTTTTCTCGATGATTGGTTATTTGAGTGATCCACTTTATTTTTCAAGAATCTGTTCACGAGGTTTTTGTTGAACAGTTGTTGATTGGTTCTTCTAACCCTTGCCTAGTAGTGTATGCTACAAGATGCTTCCTCTACGAGCTGATCAATACAAGTTCTTAAGCTGAACTCCTATTCAACTCGCACTTCAAAAGCAGATTTGTTGTTATAAACTGAAGATGCACTGTGGTTGTCACGTAAAACTCACACATTTCTTTCTTGTGGGCATAACGAATGTGTTGAGTTTCTAGAGATAAAAGTTGTCTTTAGTGCACTCAGTCGAGGTTATTGCACACATCGAATCTGGTATTTAAAGTTGAAACTTTAAAGGATAAGAGTTTCATTCAAGGGGGAGCCTGAGCTATCTTGGAGATGCGCAACACTAAAGTTTTTCAAAGAAATAAAGGGGGAGAAGAGTTGGCGTTTCAAAGACGATGATTCCTTTACAAAAATTTAGGGGGAGATTGTTGGGACTTAAATTGTCCAAGTTAGAAAGTTTTGTAAAGGGGTTTACAATTAATATTTGTATTTGGGTTTTAATTGTAAATGAGCTTTAAATTGTAATTGGGCTTGGGCTTTAGGTTAAAACTAGTGAGAGAGAGGGGTATAAATAGTTTATGTGTTTAAGGTTTTAGGGTTAAGTCATTCATTCTCAATGTTTGTCTACGATACGATCAAAAGGTTTGTCTAAAACCCATCTTTTTATCGACTTATGTTTATCAATTTGGGTTTGTACGGTGCATCTTTGTTCAACGATGTGAATCCAAAGATCTCTAAATCCTAGAGAGAGAAAGTAGAGAGAGAGATCAAGAAAGCGCAAAGTAACAATTCTATTCAATGAGCGTGAAAAGTGTTACAAGACACAAGAACCAAAGGGACTTAAATACCCTTGGCTTATACATAGATAAAACCTATCTAAGTACAGTATAAGACCAAGCCTATAAATACAATGATTACTATAAAATCAGACTTAACAATCTCCCCCTTAGTAATCATTGGCGTTGTGGTCTTCAAAATCCATCTTCTAAATCAGCATGGACCATCTAAGCGACTTTGCGAAGCAACTTTCTGACTTAAAAAAAATTCTTCTCAACATCTTTCAGAATGAGTTGTCTTTGCTGTCTTGATAAGACTGGACCAGTTTGAATAAGCTTGAAGGAACAATTGGTTCAACAGCTTGTGCTCTAGACGATACACCTCTTTTAAATGAACTTGAAGAATTTGTGGTGATCGGAGCTTGAACAGCAAAAAGACAAATGTTGTTGAAGAAATTAGAATCTTGAGCGAATCTTGAGCGAATCTTGATCAACAGATAAACTTTGGAGCTATTTGTCTCTTTAACATCTCCTTAATCTTCTCCCCCTCATGACCTTGATGATCGGGATCAACTTGGTCATGAAAATGTTGGAGACGAGACAGCTTAAGATCTGCAAAATCAAAGTAAAGGAAAAACAGGGAAGGTTTGCGCTACACATTGGTGGCGCAAAGGGAGGTTTGCGCTAGCCGAAGGTGGCGCAAAGTGAGGTTTGCGCGACCAACTGTTGGCGCAAATCTGACTTGAACTCAGAAAATTTTACCTTTTTAAGCTCTTTTGACTCCCCCTACACAAATGCACTAGATTTGACAATTCAAATTAGCATTCATATAGAAAATCAGATACTCCCCCTCAAAAATAGATATGATCTTTTCAGAAAAATTTCCTTATTCACTTCCCCTTGAATAATGCACAAACCCATTTATAAACAAATGAGAACACAAGAATTGAAATATCAATGTAGAAAGAAAAATAAACTGATATGTATTTTGAAACGACTAAACATATAAAAATTTAAACATAAACAAATAAAATTATAATCAGTAAAAATATCACAAATTTATCAATCAGTTGAAATCAAATGTATGCTTTTGGATATAGAAACAAGTTTTATTGCATATCAAGTTAAGACATGTTCAGTTTCAAAAACTTTCATCAATATATTCAGTGTGCTTGCATGTGAACTTCGATTAGCTTCAAGAAAATGCAATTCTAAAAATATAATAGAGAACTTTGCATGTAATCACACTAATCCATCAAGAATTCAGACTTTCATAAATTTACAGGTTTATTACAACTCAAACATATCACCAAGTATCATGAGATGTGTGCTCATTGGCATCTTTTAGCATTATGCACTATGGCATCTTTACATGAGTGTGCTCTTTGGCATCTTTTAAGCTTGTGCACTTTGGCATCTTTTTAATCAAAAAGTTTTGTAAGTAAAGAACATGTCGTAAACGTAACTTTCTATTTGGCCCTATTGCAGGATTTAGGTCAGTCGCTCCCAGACCAGTTGGCCTTAGGGGACTAGGTATCAAGCACCCCTTAGAACTTACTTTCCCAGATCAGAAAGGCTACATCGACACATCCTAAACCCATTCATACCAGTAGAACATGACTTTCGATCTGATTCTATAGAAGGATTTGGGTTCGATCACTCCCAGATCAAATGACCTTAGGAGACCAGATGACAAGCATCCCATAGAACTTACTTTCCCAAACCAGAAAGGTCACAGGTACAAACTTTTAAACTTAGAGATTTCTGATTTATAAGAATTTAATAATCATCTCAAACACAAGGTTTTACGTCTAAGTGCTTAGCCTATATTTTCATTACGATCCAAAATTTCGAGTTTTTAGGTTTTCAAAGCATCGTAAACTATAAATATTCCGAATCACACAACTTTAAAGCATTATCAAAAGTTACAAACATATTGCAGACTTTTCGACTTTTGTTAGAGCTGAAATTTGAACATATAAGAACTTTTATATAAACAAACGAACTTGAAAATTTATCTTAGACACACACTTTATTCAAAAGAAAGAAAATTGTAAAACTTTTACTTTATAGACTAAAATTTGTAAAGGTTTAAACTTTTAAATTCAACATGCCGAGATTTGAGAATAGAAACATTTGATCGGCAAGTTTATATTCAGTTGAAACAAAATATAATTCAATAATATCATCTTCCTCATAATGTAAAATGAAATTTGTGACTCATTTGAAAAAAATTTGGGTTGAACAAATTCAGGGTTTGAATAAGATTGCTCAGATTCTTTTAAAAAAAATATGAGAAAACTGGAACAACATCATTAACAGAGATAAATGCAGCGGAATTAAAGTAGATGCACTCACAGTTTCTCATTAGTCAGAAGCTAAACCTTTGAAGAACGAGTTCTAAACTGAATTGTTTAGAAGTCATAGTCGTTGAAGCACGGGTTCTGAGTTGAATTACTCAGAAGCCAAAATGTTGACAATGAAGTCCGGGTCTTGAGCTGATTTACTTAAGATCCATATTTCTCTTACTTCCCCTTGACATGAGGTGCCTGCAACTTTGAGTCAGATTGAGATTTTGGTACCCACTTGAATTTGGGCCCATGTTTATTAGTTGCAGTTCTTATGGGGAAATATTGATTAGATTTGACACGAGAAGTATGAGAAATATTATCAGAAAAATAAGCACAGTCATCAGATGAATACAAAGCATAATCATCTGAACTAGAATCAGAAGAAGAATATGAGACATTTTTTGAAATTTGAATCATTTGCTTTATTGAATATTTTGAATTTTTCTTACAAACAGCAAATGAATCACTTTTATAATATATGTCTACATATCTATCTCCATCAGTCTGAGATTCATCAGATATCCGTTTCGCTCTGCAAATCTTCTTTGATGACTTGCTCAAAGTCCTATCTGAAAGATTAGAATCAGAAGAATTAGAACTGTCAGAAAGAACTTTATCTTGTTTCTTCGACTTCTTTGACCGTCTTCTTTTACGTTTAGGTTTATAATAATGATCATTTAGCGTAAAAGAGTCATCAAGAATTTGGGATTTGATATTTAAATCAGAAGAAATAATTTTACCTAAGCAACCAATCTGATTAGACAATAAATCTGAACTTATCTCAGAGTCAGAATTATTTTGAGAAAAGATATCAAATTTAGAAACTTCCATTTTGTTTAATTGACAATCAGAAGAAAGGCTAGAAATAGAATCTGGTTTTTGAGAAAATAATTTTTCTTCAAGACTAGACGTCATGAAAGAAAGAATAATATTAGATTCAATTTCTTTTAAAATATTTTGATCTTCCATCTTATCTTTAAGATCAATGATTTTGCCTTCTAATATTAAAGGAGGAGTATATTTCTTAGAATCATAGATGATTGGAGAAATATTTTCCTTATCAGATTTATTGGCAAATATCAACAAAATCATCAGATACTGAAGACTTGACGGGAGATATTACATTAAAACCTTTTCTGCCTTTCCTTGATTTATCAGGAAAATATTTTGCATTTTCATACGTATAAAAAAAAGGAATTTCCTTTTTCTTGTTATTAGTCCTTTTTCTCATTTTCGATTTCTAACACTTGTTTCTCATTCATCCAATCAATTTTAAACTGAGGAGCATATTGAGCAAGAGTTAGATAATCGTATTTATATAAAGTTGGGGATTTTTCAATCGCATTGTTTAAACAATGAGGATTTTCAAAACCAAGTCCCCATTTTTCTTTTAAAGTTTCATCACTCCTTGGTTTATTCATAAAAATTGTTTGTTCAGATTAGTTCCTTCTATATAACTTTTCTTCTAATTTATTTATTCTATCCGAAAAATTGTCTTTTAAATTGGTCATTGCAGACAAAGATTCAAGATAAGTCTTATTTGATTTTTCCAAATCATCTAATTTCTTTTGAAATATGTCTTTTGTATTTTCCAAAATAGATTTTTCATCTTTCAAAGAAATTTTCAATTTGTCAATCAAATCTGACTTTTCAGAATCTTTTCAGATAATAACTTTAAGCGTAAATCATGTAAAACAGTAATCATGATATTCATCTGAGAAGATATAAAAGAATAATCAAACTCAGAGATTACCTCGTCTTCATCAGTGTCAGAATCATCATCTGACTGATCATCTCCAACAAGGCACATCTGAGCGATCTCGACAATTGCAGCTTCATCATCGGAGTGATCCAGCCATAATTCTTCTTCTGCAAGTAAAGCAGTTCCGTTCTCTCTTTTCTCGGCAAGTTCCATTTTCTTTCTATAATATGCCGAATCCCGAACCTTCTTCACTCGACACTCCTTTGAAAAATGTCCCGGCTTACCACAGTTGTAACATGCAGTAAGTTTCTTTGCCTCGGGCACTTGAGCATTCTTAAACCCACAAGTGAAATGATGAGTGTTGGAACTCGACCGTGGTTGGAACTTTTTCTGATAATGTTGTGAGAGAAGGATCATAGCTTTCTGTTGTGCCTCGCCATCATCATCAGTTGACCTGTCGTAAGCATTATCAGACAATGCTTGTTCTGTTAGTTGTTTAGTGAGGAGAGCAACCGGGTCCACTGATTTCTTGTTCTTCTTCTCCAGTTTGGCCTTCTTCTCAGTAACAATGCACTCATCTGTCAACAAGATCTCAAACATCTCTTGAATTTGCATTGTAGAAATTCTGACATCATTCCTCAGTTTGTGGCAAGATTTGTTCCACTCTGGTTGAAGTGCATTGAGGAACTTCAGATTTGTCTCAAGCTCAGTCTTTTCCACTTTGATCTTTCTCAAATCATTGATCACGGCACATAATCTATCATACACAGTTTTCAATGGCTCCCCATCCTTGGCTTTGAATTCTTCAAAATTATTCATGTAACGAGTATGTCGGAGTTGAGTCGCAACTGAAGAGCCAAGCATAATCTTCTCAAGTTGTTGCCACATAAGATTAGGATGAGTTTTGAAACAATCAATCCTGTTGTAGATAGAGTTTGGCAAGGCTAGCATCAGATTTGCCTTTATATCACGATCAGCTTGATATTGCGATAACTCATTAGGAGAATATTCTTTAGTAGGCTTATATAATTCAGAAGCCAACTTGAGTTTCTCAAAAGGTCATTCTGATAGAATATTCATCATGTCATTTCCGTTCTTTTGACGCTCAATAAAATTCAGAAACCTATCTTGCCACTGTGTAAACTCATTTTCATCAATCAGCACCCGGTGGACGATTTTCTGTACCCAAAGACATCATAATATCACTTTTGTATAACTGAGCTTGATAAGCAAATTTGTCAGAATCCATGTTTCAGATATTCAGAAAAAATTCTAAGTGTTGACTGAGATGGCACAAACTTGAGATTTGCGTGAGAGGCAGAAGACGCAAACTGAGATTCTCTCGAGCAGAAGGAAACGCAAACTTAGATTTGCGTGAGCAGTAAGTGACGCAAATGAGACTTTGCATGAGAAAAGCAAGACGCAAACTGTACTTTGCGCGATACACGAGAGACGCGAACTGAACTTCGCATGATGCTTTGATGAGGAAAACTAAACTTTGCGTGAGTAGAGACTAGCGAGAACTTGCACTTTGCGTTAAATGAAACTTCTCGTGAGCTATATAAAGCGCAAAGCTTACTTTGCGTTAACAGAATGAGACGCAAATCAGACTTCTCTTGATGCACGGGAGACGCAAAGTTCTCTTTGCGTGATGAACACAAAGCGAAAAGTTGAACTTTTCTTGAACAATAACTGGCGCAAATCAGAAAGGCTAACAGGATGAACTCGCGCAAACTACAGATCTGGCGCAAACCTGCTGAAAAACATGAAAAATCGACAAAATTGATTACATATACAAAATTATTGAGATTCTAAACACATATATGATCGAAAACACGATTTTAATACTTTGTTACAAGCAATTTCGATCAAAAACCACAATATTCACAAATCAAGAATGGAACAGAACGATGAAAAAAACGTTTTCCAGAAACTTCAAAATTCTCAAAATTAACAATCAAAAACTATTTTTCTTGAAAATTGATGTGAATTAAAAGTGTTTAGCAATCAACATCGAATCCAACAAACCAATTTTCACAAGAATTCGTTCAAAAACACTTCCTAATTTGATGAAAAATTCAAAAACGAGATTTTCTTGAAAAATTCAAAAAAATCAATCAAATTTTCGAATTAATTCACAAAATCATATATGAAAAAACAATTCTCTCAATCCTCTCAAGATCTAGATTGGCTCTGATACCAATTGTGAATCCAAAGATCTCTAAATCATAGAGAGAGAAAGTAGAGAGAGAGAGAGCAAGAAAGCGTAAAGTAACAATTCTATTCAATGAGCGTGAAAAGTGTTACAAGACACAAGAACCAAAGGGACTTAAATACCCTTGGCTTATACACAGATAAAACCTATCTAAGTACAGTATAAGACCAAGCCTATAAATACAATTATTACTATAAAATCAGACTTAACAAACGACTTATGTTTATTGAATCGAATAAATTTTCATTCGATACGATCAAAAGGTTTGTCTAAAACCCATCTCTTTATCGACTTATGTTTATCAATTTGGGTTTGTACGGTGCATCTTTGTTCAACGAAATCAAAAGTTTGAGTTTGTGTTTTTAGTTGTTATTTTTGCAAATTAAGTGTGGGTTTGTGGTTATTAAGTTAAGTGGTTGATTAATTTTGTTTTGAAAAAGTATTTTAGTCGATTGTTTGAGTTTATCGCCGTTTTGTTTGAAGCATAACCAAACCCAGATTTTTATCTCCTGGACTTTAAATCTATCGGGGTCTCGAACTCCCAGGGTAAACAATTGCGGTTTGTGTTTTAAATTCTTGCAATACATAAACATTATGTTCATTGTGATTGGTTGCTACAAATCATAGTGGGGCGGTGAGGAAATTTTGTGCGGCGGCAGTAAGTTATCAATGAGTTTGTTTTTAAATTATGTTTGTAGGCTGTAATTGTTTTTATTGTGTGGAAATTTTGCAAAATCACTTTATACATCAGTGATTGAATTTATTAATCGGCGGCTATGAAATTCTGATGCAATTTTGAGACAGTGGCAGTTTTTATCGTTTTTATTTGATTGCTTCCTTCATCGTGGGTCGGTGCTGAATTGTGGTTGTTATTTAATTTTCATCGCATACATATATATATATATATATATAGATATATATATCCTGAGTCAAGCGACCAGTGTCTCCCAAACCCCGGTCCCCGGAGTCTCCCGGTGTCTAGCCCCGGTAGTTTTTTGGTTCGTCATTCATAACGAATTTAGCGATTTTCGATCGATTTTTGAAATTTTTCGGTTGCTTCGGTTGAGTTTGTAGATGAAGTAATTGGTTTTTAAACTATTAAGGGTTGTTTACGAAGCTTAAACGATCGATTTCTATTGAAAAGTTTCAACCCATATCAAGTTTTTAAATTCTCGTTCGGTTTCCGAAAAATCTTCGGTTGCTTCGTTCGAGAGTTTGAGAGATTTTTTCGAGTTTTAATCAGTTGAGGGAGCTTAAGGGGACATAAACGATCGATTTTGGTCGAAAAGTTTTAACCCATACCGAGTTTTTAAGTTTTCGATCGGTTTTCGAAAAGTTTTCGGTTGGCTCGTTTGCGATCGTGGGTTGACCGTTTGAGTTTTAATCTGTTAAGGACTAATCAGGAAGCTTTAATGATCGTTTTGCATTGAATATTTCTAACCGTTTCGAAGTTTTGCAGGTGTGTCACGTTGGAGAAGATGATGAATAGTAACTAACGGATTCCGTTAGTTTGCCGTTAAATTTCTTACATTTTAGTCCTTTTCCGTTAAGTCTCGGTTAGTTTGTTAGTTTGTTTAATTTTTTTGTCACTATTAGTCCTTGTAGTTTTAAGTTTCAGTTTGTGTCGCTTTTAGCCCCCGTACTTCAAAGTTTCGGTCGTTTGTCATTTGTGACCCTAAACTTTCAAGTTTCACTCGTTGTCACTCTTGGTCCTTGCACATTGATTCTTTCATATTTTGTCAAGTTTAGTCCCTAGACTTCAAGTTTTTCAAGCAACAATGTCTCATCCAACTTATTCTGAGCTAGAAAATAAAGTTTCTTGTTTAGAAGCTAGATTTGAAATACTACTTGACAAATATGATAATCAACGCATTGAAATTGCTGGCAACTTGTGCATAATTTCAAATCTAAAGGAAGAGTGTGAGAGTTTTTCAAAAGAGTCCGAAGAGTTAAAGACCAAAGTAGATGATCTTACTTACAAGTTTCGTATGTTAGAAAATGAGAAAATTGATATTGTGACTAAAAGTGTGGCTTATAAAAATGAAAATCAAAGGTTATCTACCCACTTAAAGGATCTCGAACTGAAACTTTATAAAATTGGTCAATCTAAACAAACGATACATCTGAATGCACCCAAAGAATTCAAATATTCAGAGACGGGTCTCGGTTACGATAACCCACCTTATCTGAAAAAGGCCTTGACCAAAATTCCCACGTTATATGCGTTCGAATTTTTTGGAATAGACAAAACCTACCCAGAGTACAAAATCAATTGGACCAAACCACTTGTTGATAAGGATCTGGAACAGGAAACTTTGAGAAGGAAGAATTCTACCACAATGCAACTTCCTTTTGTTTATGACTCATTGAATGCGTCATGCAACACCGAAAAACCCTGTTTTCTGTCAAATGACTATTTTCAAAGCTATTCTCAGGCTGAACTTGATTAAAAAACGGTTGAAACTGAGGAGGAATCAATGGACTACAAAATCTATGTTCCACCTCTGATTTTAGAAAAGAAAATTGTTCAGCTAGAAGAGTCATTTGCACAGGAAATGCTCATTTTTCAAAAGGAAAAACAAGAGTTATTATCCAAACTTGAGTGCCTCAATTCCGATAAAAGGGAAACTGGGTCGACGGAGGAAAAGGAATATCTTCAGACAGAGATAAATAAGCTTAATTCACAAATGTCTGCCTTGGCAGCAGATCTAATGAAAGAGCAACTTCACAAAGCTGAGCTTCAAGCTAAGCTTGACTTACTCCAAGAGGAGAAGATTAATCTGTCAGAACATTCTTCTCCACCCTCAGATACCTCTTCCTGTAAAGCTTTTCTGGGTGATTCTTCACCAACTTCTTCTGATAAAGGAAAAGAGCCTCAGTTGGAGTGTTTCAAAAAGGATCATCGTTCTGATTTTCAAAATGCTTCCGCTAATGATCCGCTTCAAAGCACAAATCCTTCCAGTCTCCTCAATCCTTCAAGTGATAAGACTCCTTCTGATGAGGAATGGAATTCTCAGCCTTTCTGAATTCGGAGGTGTGTCCAGACAGTCAGCTAGACCAGTTTGATTTCGATCCAAAACTTCCAAGTCATGTTGACTTTTTGGATTCAACAGGTGAGCCACCAGTCAAATTTTATAAAGGCGAATGTTCAACATCTGCCTCTCAAAAGGTTTCTATGAACAAATCTTCAAAGCAAAAATCTAAAAGACATTCACAGAAACAAAGAAAGACCGACACCTCTAACAAAAGACATACTTACTACTCCAGTTCTTCTGATTGCGAGCTTAATGATTCTTCAGATAATCATTTTTTCAGAAAAGTAAAGATGGTTTGGAGAAAGAAACCAACTACAGAAGACAATGAAGGAAACAAGTCTCATGATTCGCCTGTAGTTGATACAAAGTCATCTATTTCCAAGACTGATTCACCTACTTATGTTTATTCTACAAGAAAGTTGATCAGTCTAAACCGAGAAAAGATCTGTTGCACTCACTGTGGAAAGAGTGGCTTTGTGGATTCAATGTATGTTAATAATTGGTATGGTACTTATAGCATCCCTAATCCTCAGTTTAGTAGCTTCAAAGCCAAGGCAACTATCCATCAAGGATCCATCACAGCATGGATACCAAAACCAAAATCTTCCTAATCTGTTTTGCAGAAATGTCATGTGTGATTTAATTCAGATTATTCATGTCACATGACTACAATCAAGGGTTATGCCACTTTTGAGGGGGAGTACCATGTTTGTTTGTTTAAATTTTCATATCGACTTCTGAACACTTCAGTTCAGGACTCGTTCTTAAATGCTTTTGACTTCTGATTCTCTCAAATCAGAAATTTTACTTCAATGTTCTATCTTGGTGAGTTAAAGGAGTGTTAGGGCTCATATAGTTTCTATGGTCCATCCAGAACCGGAAGGACCTACCCAAGAAACACATCCAATTCATAGATATCAGTGAGGGTCTAGATTGATAGATGAGTTCGGAGTGATTTAAAAAAAGGTGAGGATGTGACAGGACTTAAAAGAATTATTGGTCCTTACCAAACCAAGTCAGTTATCCGGGTTACCACGCAATCTATTCATTCTCGTTCTTTGGAGATGGATATTGAAACAGACATGGACCCAATGTCGATAACTCGTGTCACCCCACCCAGCCACTCAAGTATCTCTCAAAAGATACTTGTTTCATATATGCACGGAGATTTAACACATAATCTATCTATTCCTCACTCAGAGGTCTTAGATATTGAAAAAGGAAGACATCAGCTCCGGTATCCGAACTTCATATTCATCTCATTATGTTGATTGATTTCTAACCTGTGTCCCAGGTTGAATCAATCTTTGAGCCTAATCTATTTGAGTTATACTTCTTTCACACACGCACGAATCTTTGTGATTCCCCTCGCATATCTTTGTGATATAGCCAGAACAGTTTGAGAAGTAATTTTTTAATATTTTTAATTCGGTGATAACTGGAGTCCTATCAGAGATACCCCATTGCCAACTCTGAAAATAGGCTACACAATTATCTAAATTGTTGTGATAACAGTTACTATTGTGTTTCTGTGTTGGCTGTTACCCTTGGTTACTGAATCGTTTTATCTTATCTTTTGCTACTCATCCGGTTAGTCTTTGAAGATACATGATGCTCAGGATTCTCCTAATCATCATGAGGGGGAGAACGACAGAAAATTCAAAGACACAAATTATCGTGTTAAGGGTGAGTTAGCAAAATCTGAGGGGGGGTAACAAAATTTCTTAAATCTGAGGTTGAAAAACCTTTGGATTCAAAGATTGCAGCTGAGCAGAAAAGATTTTATTGGTTCTTCTATCCCATATCATGTGGTGTCTGCTACAAGTTTGTTCCTCCAACGAGCTGATTGAAACAAGTTCTGAAGCTGAAAGTCAATTCAACTCGCGGTTCAAAGACAGATTCTTTGTTTTTAAACTGAAGTTGCACTGTGTAATGTCACGTAACTCACACATTATCTTTCTTGTGTGTTGATCCGATGTGTTGGGTTTCTACAGTTGAAAGCTGCTTGATAGTGCGTTCAGTCGAGGCTATTGTACATTGAATCTGGTTACAAAGTTGAAACTATGAAGACCAAGAGGTTTATTCAAGGGTGAGCTTGGAAAGATATGAAGAGATGCAACACCAAAGTTCTTCAAAGATTCAAGAGGAAAAGAAGATCAAGGCCTGAAGTTTCAAGATGATAAATGCCTTATTCAACTTTAGGGGGAGATTGTTAGGACTGAAAGTCCTAGTGTGTTGAAAGTTGTATAACGCATTTATAAGGGGTCGAATTGTAATATGTTGATAGTTGTTTTGTAAATGGGCCTCAAAGCCCATTAGGCTTACACGTCCATATTTATATGGTTTCTTAGCCTAGTTTAGGTTAGAAAAGAGGTTTAGAAGAAATCATTCATAGATAGCTAGTCATAAGGTTTACATTCTCTGATCAGAAATTCTCTCTGTAAACCTAAACCCTTTATTGATAAATCTAATCATATGACAAGCAGTTATGGTTTAATCATTGTTCTTCATTGATTATTGTTCGTGATTGCACTGTATCTGGGATCTACAAAGCAGTTCAGATCGCCGGAGATGGTGATCAGAGCAGGTCAGTTCATCGTCGTCATAACTCACCATCGCCTCCCCATTCCCTCGATTGCCGTCATAACTCACCATCTCATCTCACCGTTACTGGTTTTACGGATGCCATCTCACCGTTACTGGTTTAGTGGTCTACCCATGCCATAGGTTTTTACGAGAGAAATACGATCGTGAACCGCCATCCTTCCTATGGATCGTGAACCACTCCGATGGTCTTCTCCAGACCTTCCTCCAATTCAGTGGGGTTCTTCATACTGCACACACGTCGTGGGAGGGGTCGGTCACGGTAAGGGAGGGTTGGGGTGGTCGTCGGAGCCGAAGAAGAGGTTGGTCAGAGGTGGTGATCGGAGGTTATGATCCGTCGATAGAGGTTGGCTTACGTATGTATATATATATATATATATATATATATATTAATATAATATTCAAATAAATTAAAGAAAATTACAATTTGGTCCCTTTGGTTTAAACAAAAGTGACTACTTGTTCCCTGAAAAGTCAAAAGACAAAAATACCCCTCACTTAACTGAGTTTTTTAATGGAGTTAACGACGAGGGACCATTTTCAAAGCAAAATGCATACCTGAGGGATGATAATTGCAATTTTTGAAGCACAGGGATGACTTTCAAAGAAAGTGGTATACCACAGGGACCAAAATTGTAGTTTACTCTTTTTTTTTATATATTTTATTTTAAGAATTAAAAAAAATTAAATAAACATTATATGAAAAGGGAAAGCAGTAGCAAACTACCAATCAATCAACATATGTCTCTCCGTAGTGTCCGAAAAACGTGTAAATGAGTTCGCTGGGTATTTTTGTAATTTCACATCTTGTTCAATTATAAGTTAAGCTGCAAGCCCGCAACCCTCCATTCCCTCAACCATTTGCGAGGCTGACTCAAGTCGGCTTCATCTTCGGATAATTAATGTATTCTAAATATTTGAATATATTTATACATTGTTTAGTTAGAGTTATTAAGTAGTAATTAACAAGAGTGGTGATATAAGAAATTGTTTGATTTTATAAAACATGATTCATTCCTCAAAGGTTTAAATTTTCATCACAGGTTAAACAAGAGGGAACAAAAATTTATTCTTATTTTCATTCTTCTGTTTAAACCAAATAGCCTCATTATATATATATATATATATATATATATATATATATATATATATATATATATATATATAGGGTGTGTTTCTTTTGCAAACCAAGTAATTTGTACAAACTATGCAAACCACTATATTAGGAAACAATAGATATATTTATGGATAATGATTATGATTCATTAATAATGATTGTGATATATATGGAAAATGTTAAGTTTATTCATTATAATCATGATTTTAAATTATGAAATGTTAAGTTTATTCATTATAATCATGATTTTAAATTAGGAAACATAATAAAATCATATATTCATTAGACTTGATGAACAACTAAGATTGGTTTGCATAGTTTGTACAAATTGTTTGGTTTGCAAAGGAAACGCACCCTATATAGGGTTGGATTAGGTTCATTTGAGAAATGTTAAATATATGATAAATAGAGAAATGATCCTAACCCTTTATTTGGTCAACATTTGTGACTTTGACCGTGAAGCACCAGATAATTTATTGTGTGGTCTGTAGAAGATAGAGGGGTGGTTTCGTAAAATAGCGAGACGAGTTTATATATGAACCTGTATGATTCACATATGAATTATATGTTCATATATGAACTAGTGTAATTCACATAAGAACACTTTTAACTGATTCATATATGAACCTTTGTGATTCACATATGAACTATACGCTCATATATGAATCGGTTAATTAGTTCATATGTGAATCTATTAATTAGTTCAACTGATTCACATATGAACCTACAGTTAATTAGTTCATATGTGAATCAGTTAATTGGTTCATATATGAATCAGTTAAAAGAGTTCATATGTGAATTACGCTGGTTCACATATGAACACATAGTTCATATGTGAATCATACAAGTTCATATATGAACTCGTTCCGTATATTTGTAAAAATTACGAAACTGTCCTTCTATTTTTGGAATAGCCGTAACTTTTGACCAGTCAAAGCCATAATTGTTGACCAGTCAAAGACGCAATATTTGACCGGTCAAAGTCGATCTTGACCAAATGAAAGGCTAGGATTACTTCTCTATTTCGCATATATTTAGCATATCCAAATAAACCTCTCCCTATATATATATATATATATATATATATAGAGAGAGAGAGAGAGAGAGGAGAGATCAATTGGAAACTAGTATTACACTAGAAACTTTGGAAACCAATATTTGACCAATCAATGAATTTCTCTTTTTTTATTTTTTTATAATTGATAAGGGTATTTTAGTCTTTTACCTAATTTCGTAATATATATGGTAATTATTATTATTATGATATTAATTAATATGGTATTATTGATGCTATATATGGTATGTAGATGGTTTCCAAAGTTTCCAATGTAATATGGTTTCCAATTGAACTCACCCTTATATTTATATATATATATATATATATATATAGAGAGAGAGAGAGAGGGGGGGGGGAGTTCAAATGAAAACTCATTTTTCATTGTGCACGTGAGGACACATTTCAACCACTCGATTTCTTTTGATCCAACAACTTATATTAAATAGAGTTTTTAATTTTAAAATGCTTAAGTGTAAAAATGGAAGAAAATTTAAACACAAGTCTACCATATTTGACTTTTTATTTTCTTTTTTAAGTAAAAACTTTTTACCCAATTAAAGTTTAAAATAAATTATCTTAAAAATTACTAATATTTTAATCAATCAAATTACATCAAAAAAACAAGAATTTCGTGTTCTTCGATATGACATCCATCTCGATATAGTTTTTTTGTCGTTTTAACCGTTTTTTTACGTGAAATGTTATATATGTGTTATATTCATTATGAATATTTATGTACGTTCAAGTTTGTACAAACGCCTCGACACCGTAAGTATGTAACTCGACATCACCTTCTTCAACACTTTCTTCAACGTCGTAAGGCATCACGTTTCTTCAGCACCGTAACCCAACACTCATCAAGACGAATTGAGAACCTATCGAGTAGTTCAGTTGTGAATCGAGGAACAAAAGAGAGTGTGTCACGTCTCCACACCTTCACAGGTCATTCATGTGTTATTCATCATGAATAATATATCATTCAGGATGAATAATACAACATTCAGGGTGAATAATTCACGATTCATGAATTCGTGTATTATTCATCATGAATGTTGTGTAATTCATCCTGAATACTATATTCATCATGAATAATGAATGAACGTTCACATTTGTTATTCATATTGAATGTGGGACATCCGGGGATGCGCATACATATTCATAATGAATTAAACCAAATTTCGGTTGTAAATTGGGAAACAAAAGAGAGTGCGCCATGCGTCTACACCTTCACGGGTCATTCATATATTATTCATCATGAATAATGTATCATTCAGGATGAATAATAGAACATTCAGGGTGAATAATACACAATTCATGATAAATAATACATGAATCATGGATTCGTGTATTATTCATCCTGAATACTGTATTATTCATCATGAATAGTGAATGAACGTTCACCTTTGTTATTCATACTGAATGTGGACACCCGAGGACGTGCATGCACATTCATAATGAATATAACACAGATATAGAATTTCACGTAAAAAACGGTTAAAACGAAAAAAATCCTGAATATTATATTATTCATCCTGCATACGGTATTATTCATCATGAATAGTGAATGAACATTCACCTTTGTTATTCATACTGAATGTGGACACCCGAAGACGTGCATGCATATTCATAATGAATATAACACGTATATAGAATTTCACGTGAAAAACGATTAAAACAAAAAAAAAACTATATCGAGATGGATGTCATATCGAAGATCACAAAATTCTCATTTTTTTGATGTAATTTGTTTGATTAAAATATTATTAATTTTTAAGATAAATTATTTTAAAGTTTAAGGGGGTAAAATTTTTTTTAATTAAAAATAAAAATAAAAAGTCAAAGAAGGTAGACGTTGATTCAAAATTACAATTTTGTCCTTAATCACTTCCCAATTAACCTTATTATGTATTAACCATTGATTAGTTTTCTAAGTTTTGATCAATGGTTAAGATTTGTCCTCATGTACACAATGAAAGATGAGTTTTCATTTGATCTCACCCCTATACACACACACACACACACACACACACACATATATATATATATATATATGTTGGACCGAGTTAAGATAACATGTAATTTATCCGTGAACAATTAATAAGATAGAATGTAAACAACAAATGTAATCCATAAGTGGTTAATTTACATATATTGATAATTATTTATTGTTATGAAGAGTTTGAAGTGCATCGGTAATAATATTGTTTTCCTTTTAAATATATAGATTTTTATTTTATCATTAATGTAGAATACCCAAACTCACCATAGTTCAAAATTCAAGAAAATACTCCATTCTAATAATGCATCTCATGTAGGGTTGTATATACAGTTGACGATTTATCAATTGATGATTGATTGGAAAACGATGGTGGCTAAATATTTTATTCAACTTATAAATAATTTCTTTTTTATGCGGGCTAAAAGTTATATTTAACCAACAAATAATTTTTATTTTGCAAATAAAGATTCGGCTAAAATAAGCCAACTCTATATTCTTAAGCAAAGTTTTTTTTTTAAGATTTGGCTAAAATAAGCCAACTCTATGTTCTTAAACAAAGATGTTTTTTTGAAGAATATGATGGCTAAAAGTTATATACTTAACCTAACCCAAGTTTTTCAAATTTCAATTCATTATCTCCTCCTTTGATATACTCACTACTATTTGTCAAACTTTATTCTCTCTATCAATGTGGGGCAATCAACTTAACATCACAATCCAAGATTTGAGAAATTTTCAAACCTTATAGTGCCACCTCATTTACTCATATATATATATATATATATATGTCATAGTTATTTTGCAACCTAGTGAAAGGTTACAACCCCGTACAACCCGCATCTAAAACATGCATTTAACCCATTGCATTTGGATTATCATTGATTCACTAAATGAATTTACCGGATTTCGTCGAATTTCTACAGCAGATGTCTATGCACATAACGGTTCATGCAATGTATCGGATGAAGGTGGTACTTTCATGAAACGGTATGCATTCCATGTTAGTGTATGCATTTAATGAAATACTATGTGTTGCAGGTAAGATTATTGCATGAAAACAATAATCATTCAGTGTCTACATAATGAATGGGCTAAATGAATAGTTTAGATGAGGGTTGCACGGGGTTGTAACCTTTTATTGGGTTGCAAAATAAACTACCCCAATTAAGGACATCTTTGGCTAGGAAAATTTTGTTATCATTTTGGAAAAAATAATGAAATACATATTTTTCATTCACCGGTATAAAAGTCTTCAACTTATTTAACATTTTATAAAGTCTTTAACTTATCTCTATAAGGAATCATTTTGTAACAATGTGCCACATTTTGTTGTAGGTTTTTTCTTAAATTAGTAGATGGAAAGACGAAAAAAGTATAATGAATGTCTCTAGGAAATTATGTAGTTTGAAAATTAAAACTAATTAAATTGGAAGTGAAATTACCAAATAAACCTTCTTATTATGAAATACATATTTTTCATTCAGGGTAGATTAATCTTTAACTTATTTAGTATTTTAAAAACTCAAAACAATGAGATTTTTTTTAGATAAATCCTACTCTAACAATGTGCCATATGAATCAGTTAATTAGTTCATATGCGAATCACAAAGGTTCATATATGAATCTGTTAATTAGTTCAACTGATTCACATATGAACTTTCATATATAAATCTGTTAATTAGTTCAACCGATTCACATATGAACATACAATTAATTAGTTCATATGTGAATCAGTTATGAATCACAAAGGTTCATATATGAATCAGTTAAAAGAGTTCATATGTGAATTACATTGGTTCACATATGAACATATAGTTCATATTTGAATCGTACAGGTTCATATATGAACTCGTCATGTGTATTTGTAAAAATTAGAAAATTGTCCTTCTATTTTTGGAATAGCCGCAACTTTTGATCAATAAAGCCATAATTTTTGACCAGTCAAAGACGCAATATTTGACCAGTCAAAGTCGATCTTGACTGAATAAAGGGTTAGGATTACTTCTCTATTTCTTATATATTTAACATTTCTCAAATGAACCTCTCCATATATATATACACATATATATATATACACACACTATCTTAAAACATTTACAGATGATACATTTTTTTGTGAATACTCGTACGGTTGGCTAATTTTAGTGACCCTTTTTGTGAAATCAAACTCTTCGTACTACAATAGTGACATGGTTGTGTGAGATGTTGTTTGAGTTCCGAATTGCAAAATAATAAAATTATTACTGATGCATCTAATTTAAAACTCTTCGTAATAACGACAAACGCTTATCAATTTATACAAATTAACCGGTGGCATCATGAAAATGAGGTATTTATTAAATCTTGAAATGTGGTAAGTTAGATTATCCCACATTAGTGAGAATATGAAAAACTATATGAAAGATGTGACTATATATTGACAAGAGGAAATGTTGTTTATTTTGTGACAACTCATAGGGTAGACTAATTTTAGCCGATTTTTTTTTCGGAAAAAAATTGTCAAACTCTTCATAACAACAATAGTGATATGTTTATAGAATATGTCATTTGAGTTCAAAATAGTATAACAACAAATTCATTATTGATGTATCTCAAACTGTAACACCCTAAAAATAGGAGTAAATTTAAACCTTAAAACTTACAAAATATGACATCTTAAATAAATGGAAATCACCCAAAAGGGGAAATAGTAACAGCGTTTATAATTCTATAAATGGACATTAAAGTCAACAACATACTAATCTAAACAGTTATATCTATATTATAACGGTTGTCGGCTCAATCTCCCAAAAGTATCTAACACTTTTTGTATGCCAATTGTCCATATGATTAAACCCATAAGATGTCGTAACGGCCCGACCCTCATCCCTCAAATAAGAAAACAAGAAGTAAGAAGATGTTTAGGAGTTCAAAATATAGAGTTTTAACATGTATAAAGTTTAGAAACGGTAGGAAGAACTCATTAATTAAGGTTTTGATAAAAACACTAAAACCCTAAAAATGGTTGAGATGATCTTGGAGATGAGAGTGTGGTGGAGAAATATTAGCCTTGCCTTTAAACCCTAGCTTAGTGATGAATAATTACTTGAAATCCTCAAGATTTGGTGCCTTGAATACTTGAAAACCGAATTAAATGTAAAGGATTCGTTTTGGGAGAGAATGAGAAGAAGTAGGTGAAAGAAGTAAATGGGTTAGAATAGAGGAACAAAGCTATAAAATCTCTGCCCCCGACGGCGACTGTGACAAGCAAGAGTATTTGTCACAATCGCGAGTCACTATCGCGGGGAGTGTACTGAGCCCCCCAACTGGCGCGAGAGTGACACGGTAGAGTGCCCATGTCACAATCGCGGGGCACTGTCCCAGAAATTATACCAAAAGCCCCTCGACACCGGCGACCTTGACACGGTGATAGTGGCCCTGTCACTATCGCGGGGCACTATCGCCCGAGTTGTACTGAAGCCTAAAATCTGACTTTTCTCACTCAAAGATCCCTATTCGCACAAGGTAGAAAATGTGACATAAATTATAAGGTAACCCATAAAGTGAAAATCACTAAACACTTCAAATGAGGTACTTTACTTACCAAAAATTTCGGGTGTTACAATCCTCCCCAACTTGAACATGATTTCATCTTTGAAATATTAGCTAGTTTAATAGATGGGGATCTCTCCGCTTCATATCCTCTTCGGCTTCCCAAGTCACGTTGGCCCCACGATGATGCTTCCATTGCACTTTGACCATCGTGACATCCTTATGGCAAAGTTTCTTGGACTTCCTCTCTAGGATAGCGTCGGGTTCTTCCATACCATGACTACCCTCATCCACCCTTATCTTCGAGAGGGGAATAACGCTCTCCTCCTCCGCTAAACACTTCCGGTGACAACAAATGTGGAAGGTGTTATGGATTTCGTTCATCTCCGGTGGGAGTTCCAATTGGTAAGCTTGGATTCTCACACGCTTAATCATGGTAAACGGTCAAAAGAAAGGGGACTCAACACCCTTCCAAGGAGACACCTTTAACATTACCAGGTCTCCTACTTGAAATTCCATTGGTAGTCTTTTCTTGTTGGCATAACTCTTTTGTCTATCTTGGCCTCCTTCAAGCATTCCCAGATGCCTTTAACCTTTTCGGTTGTCTCTTGAACGATTTTGGGACCGGTGAACTGTTTCTCTCCCACTTCTAACCAACATACGGGGGTTCTACACTTCCGCCCATATAAGGCTTAAAACGGTGTCATTCCGATACTGGAGTGGTAACTATTGTTGTACGCAAACTCCACCAAAGGTAGGTGAGAGTCCCAACTACCACCAAAGTTGATCACACATGATCTCAACATATCTTCTAACATTTGAATTGTCCGTTCGATCTGACCATCGATTTGGGGGTGATAGGCCATACTCAACTTCCCTCTTGTACCCAATTCCTTTTGTAAGTTGTCCCAAAAGTTTGAAGTGAAGTGGCTATCACGATCTGAGACAATTGACAAGGGCACCTTGTGCCTAGAAATCACTTCATCGATATACAACTTTGCCAACTTGTCCATCGGTAAGGTCTCCCGCATGGCTAGAAAGTGAGCACTCTTGGTCAAACGATCAACTACTACCCAATATGGTGTCGTGGCCTCTTAAGGTTTATGGAAACTTGGTTACAAAGTCAATTGTGATGTGTTCCCACTTCCATTCGGGGATCTTTAGAGATTGAAAGCTACGGTCGTTGGTTCTCAGTTTTCACTTGTAGGCACGTTATACATCGCTCCACATAGTTCGTCACATTTAATTTCATGACTGGCCACCAACAATTTAGCTTCAAGTCCCTATACATCTTTGTACTTCCCGAGTGAATGGAGTATTTGGACTTGTAAGCATCATCTAGGAGCAATTCCCGATTACCTCCGATCTTGGGCACCCAAAAACGTCCCTTGAACAACTTCACCCCACGACTATCATCCATCAAGAGTAAGTGTTGTTTTGTCATCACTTCTTCTTTAGGATTTTCCTCCAACAATGCTTCGGCTTGCGACGCTTTGATCCTTTCGATAAGACTTGACACTATCTCGATTCTCTAAAGGGTGGCCCGGATGCTTCTGCTATATTCCTTTCAACTCAAAGCATCGGTTACCACATTTGCTTTACCAGGGTGGTAAAGCAATTCACAGGCATAATCCCTCCTTTGCCTCATATTCAACTCTTTTTGATCAAATACGTATTTCAAACTCTTATTATCCGTGTAGAGTATACACTTCGTGTCGTAGAGATAGTGCCACCATAGCTTTAATGCAAACACTACCGTCGCTAGCTCTAAATCGTGGGTAGGATAATTCTTTTCATGAACATGAGTTGTCTCGATGCATAGGCGATCACTTTGCCCTTTGCATCAACACACAACCCAAACCCATTTTTGAAGTGCCACTATAAACCACGAAGTACCGATTCTTTGGGTAAGGATAAAATTGGAGTTTTACAAAGTTTCATTTGTAGGGTTCGCAATGCTTTATCTTGTGTTTCGGTCCAAACAAACTTCACATTCTTCCGATTTAATGCCGTCAAGGAAGAAGCGACCTTGGAGAAGTCTTGAATAAACCTTCGGTAGTAGCCCGCCAATCCTAAGAAGCTTAGGATCTTTGATGGACTCTTGGGAGGTTCCCAATTCATCATAGCCTCGATCTTAGGGTCCAATTTCACTCTGTCTCTAGTGACCTAAGAATTGTACCTCTTCTAACCAAAAGTCGCACTTGGAGAATTTCGCAAACAACCTCTCCTTACTCAACACTTTTAGGACTTCTCGTAGGTGTTTCTCATGATCTGCCTCATTCTTTGAATATACGAGTATCGGAGTATGTCATCGAGGAATACAATTACCGACTTGTCAAGGAATGGTCGACACACTCTATTTATCAAATCCATAATCACCGTTGGTGCATTAGTTAGACCAAACGACATTACCAAAAACTAGTAATGACCGTAACACGTCCTAAAAGCCGTCTTTGGGATGTCGTCTTCCTTCACCCTCATTTGGTGATATCTCGAACGTAAATCGATCTTCGAGAAACAAATCGTTCCTTGAAGTTGGTCAAATAAGTCGTCGATTCTCGGAAGCTAATACTTATTCTTCACCGTTGCTTTGTTCAATTCTCTATAATCGATGCACATCCTCATTGTGCCATCCTTCTTTTTAACAAATAAGACCGGAGCTCTCTAAGGAGACGAGCTCGGTCTCACTAACCCCTTCTCGAGAAGGTCTTGTAGTTGCACCATCATCTCTTGCATTTCGGATGGAGCTAACCGGTAAGGAGCTCTAGTGATCGGAGCCACCCCCGGAACCAGGTCAATCCAGAATTCTACTTGACGAACGGGTGGTAAGTCGGGTAAGTCATCTCGCAAAACATCGGGAAACTCGCGCACCACCCTCACATCATCGAGCTTCTTCTCCTTGAGTTTGGAATCTATCACATATGCCAAAAAGGATGAACATGACTTCACTAAACATTTATGCACTTTGGCCATGGTGATAACCGATACGTCACCCTTCCTCCTTTCACCGTTAACAACCACCACCTCACCGCCCAAAATGGGGAGTCGGATCAATTTTTAGAACACGTGACCTCGGCTTGATTCTCTGCTAGCCAATCTATTCCGACCACCACGTCGAATCCACCAATCACCATAGCCATTAAATTAATCAAAAAACTCTTTCCCTTCGATTTCGAGAGTACAACCCTTTAAGACATCACGAATTAACACTTGACCACCATTCACTATTTCTACCACTAAAGCATCTTCTAAACTACTAATGGGCATGCCAAGCTTTTGAAAAAACGAATCGAATATGAAAGAGAAACTGGCACCCGAGTCAAATAACACACACGCAGGTACGGAGTTTAGGAGAAATGTACCCGATGGTCGATGTCTTAGCCTCCTCGGTTGTCATCTAAAATGCTCGCCCTGGAACCCTCGGAGGGTTCTCTTTCTTCTCCGGAGGACCGCTCATCTTCCACTTCGGGCCCCGGTGCCTTGCATACATAACAAACAAGCCCCTTCATCGAGCAATCTCTCGTGGGATGATCAGTCTTCCCACACTTAGCGCAAGGTGTGGGGTTGGAGTTACAAGCGCCGTGGTGCTTACTTTGGCACTTTGGGCACCACCTCTCCTCTCGGCGGTTATCAAAGTTTCTTCCCCCAATGAATGGTATTGACTTCTTGAGAGGCCCAGGATTACTCTCCCATTTTCTCTTCTCCCCTATCACCACTCTCTCCTCTCCCCCGAGCATAGACATCCTCTATAATTTGTGCCTCCTCAATTATATCTCGGAGGGTAGAAGCTTTAGAGTTGTGGACCATAGACATCATGTCTACCGATAGACCTTTGAGGTAAACCTGGATCTTCTGTTTCTCGGTTAGGGCCACATGCCCCCACTAAACCTAACTTTTACATGAATTTTCGGGTGTACTCCCTCACCGACATGCTTCTCTTCTTGAGTGCTCAGACTCTTCCTCGATATAGTCCATAACCCTCTCATTGCATTACTCGTCCATAACCTTTTTCTTAAATTAGGCCCAAGCCAATCGAGCCAGAACAGTAGCCGATTAGGTGGACTTATTGACATTCCACCAAATAATAGTTGAGCCCCTAAGCATTTGGGAGCCAAATCTCACCTTCTGATTCTCCTTACATTTGCAAGCGTCGAAGGCTTGCTCGATTTCTCGTATCCAGTTTATGCAAGCAACTGGATTGTCCGATCTATAGAACTCCAGTGGTTTGCTACACAATAAAGAGTTGTAGGAGAAAGCCCTCCTACCTCGTCTCGCTTCATTCAACACATGATCCTCGGTTGGATCACATTTTCGGTACCTAAATCCACCCACCACCACGTTATCGACAACCGTCTCATCCCTACGGTTGTTAACATCCCCGTCCTCGATCACCTTCAATAGGAATTCTTGTTGCTTGGCCATAGATTCGATCATCATCAACATCATGTTGGCCATCATTTCCGATTGAGGGGTCACCTCACGAATAACCGGGTTGGATGAAGCCAAATCAACCCTCGGTATAATTTCGGGCCCTCCGCCCAACAATAGTGGCACGGGCGGAATTACCGTTGCCTCAGCCCTCTCTGGTTAGTCGGCTGTTGAAGCGGTTGCCTCGTGTCCATCTACACGGGTACGCGGTCTACCTTGTGTGCTTACCATCTTAGTCTGTCGCACACACACGGGAATATAGGTAAGGAATAGGTTATAAGAATTAAACGTGAAGAAACGTACTACATTCATCAATCATCATAACAATTGAAAATGTAAATTCCAAATCAAATCAAGCAATTAAACAATATCTCAATCAAGAACCAAGATGTGACAGTGTATATTTCTAGAGAGAGAGTAGAGAGAGAAAGTTCTTATGTCATAGATCTCACAATATTACAATGAAGGTTTTCTAGTTACATGATTGTTACAAGGCCATAGGTATTTATACCACAAGTCTATACAAGATACAAAACACTCACATGACTAAACACCATATTGACTTAGCTAAACTTTGACTTTGTTGACTTTGCTAGACTTGACTTTTCACACTAAATCTTGGATACAATTTTATACACTAACATTCTCCCCCTTTGTATTCAAGATTTAAAAAAAATTGACACTAGTCTTCAGTCAACTTTTGTCTCTGACAGTCTTGGACTTTGAGACTTTAACAATCTTCAGTCTTTCAGTCTTTAAAGAATCTTGAAAAATCTTTAACACTTTGCATCTCGGAAATCAACAAGTCTTGAAAAAATCTTTGAAACTTCTTTAAACTTCTTTGGAACTTTGAGGAATCTTTGACAAATATGTATCTTCATCTCTTGTAATCTCTGATCAGTCTTCAAACAAACAAACTTTCACGAATTATCTGGATTTGTCTTTGAATCATCTTTGTTTCTTCAGGATCTCTCCGCAAGTCTTTTTGACGTTGACATCTTATTTGATGACTTTGAAATTGATCTTTGTAGATATCTCCCCCTTTTTGATTATTGTGAGCACCATAATCATCAAAACATCTTCGGAATTAAACAAATCAATTAAACAAATACCAAATCAAAATGTAAATCAAGAATCAAATCAAGCAATTAAACAATATCTCAATTAAGAACCAAGACGTGACAGTGTAAATTCCAGATCAAATCAAGCAATTAAACAATATCTCAATCAAGAATCAAGATGTGACAGTGTATATTTCTAGAGAGAGAAAGTTCTTATGTCATAGATCTCACAATATTACAATGAAAGTTTTCTTGTTACATGATTGTTACAAGGCCATAGGTATTTATACCACAAGTCTATACAAGATACAAAACACTCACATGACTAAACACCATATTGACTTAGCTAAACTTTGACTTTGTTGACTTTGCTAGACTTGACTTTTCACACTAAATCTTGGATACAATTTTATACATAACATCAATAGTAAGTCAAGCTTGATCATGTAACAACATATTCATAATAACATTAACTAAGTAAAATTATGAACACATCATACACAAGAATTCTCGTTACTATCATCACAATTCTTAATTAATGAAATTTCATCGACTCTAAGGCTATCTTATCTTAGGATTTCTACCCAAATCTCACAATTCATAACTTAATATTTCAGCTTATGTCTAGGCATCTTACATTCCTAGTCCACCTAAACTATTGCTCTGATACCAACTTATAACACCCTAAAAATATGGATAAATTTAAATCTTAAAACTTACGAAATATGTCATCTTAAATAAATGGAAATCACCCAAAAGGGGAAATGGTAATAGTGTTTATAATTCTATAAATGGACATTAAAGTCAACACTAACCTAAACAGTTATATCTATATTATAACAGTTGTCGCTTAATCTTCAAAAGTATCTAACTCTTTCTGTACTCCAAATCTCTAAAAGATTAAACCCAAAAGATGTTGTAACGGCCCAACCCTCGTCCATCAAACCTTGTTCGACTCGCCGCTAAGGGAACCTGATATACATGTCATTTAAGAAAAAGAGTTTGGGGACGTTTACCAAACGCTTACTCGGGTAAGCGCTTATCAAGTCATATTACCTTATGGATGAATATGGAAATGACCAAGAATCTTACCCAGTAAGAGCTAAGGCAAGGAACAAGAGTCTTACCCTGGTAAGTGATGGCGAAGACTCTTACCACGGTTAGCGCTTACCGAGAAAATTGTTGCATACGATATCGTTTTGGTGGACTAAAATCTTACCCGGTAAGTAAGTTATAGGGTTAAATTTTACCGATAAGCATTTATCGGGAAAATTGTTGCATACGATACCGTTTTGGTGGACTAAAATCTTACCCTCTAAGTAAGTGATAGCATTAAATTTTATTGGTAAGCGCTTATCCGGGTAAGCGTTTGGTAAACGGCCCCTTAGGCTTTACGCCTACTGAGAACAAACATTTTATATAATCAATAAAGTTTACAACTGACATTAAATAACTTTTAACATGAGAAGTAGTTTTGCTTTCCAAAGTACCATATACGAACCATACAGTCAAAAAATCTTACGATGACGGGGGAGACCTGAAATCCAAGGATTGTGGTAGAACACAAAAGTAAGCCACTTTCCGAGTTGTGAGTTCAATACTAGGATTAAGGCCACGAGTTCACTGTCTCGTACTCAGATGTGGGGGGAGGGCACCCAATGATCCTAATCACACTCATTCACTAGGATTACATTTACGGTCCATGGCTAGTAATCGCTCCCACATAATTGTACCAAGTTGTCTTCCGAGGACCCAATGTCTCAACTAGTTACAAATGGGAGTTATCCCACAAATAAGTCGACTCTATACCTATGGATCCAATTGTAATAGTCTAGACTTGTCACAATTACATTTATGACAAAACTATAATCACATATATAGTTTTCATAATGCATTCCCATAAAATGCATTTTGTTTATAATCAATGTCATGTGGAACTAAATCCATAAAAGGTCAAACATAGACCATTTCCATTTCCAAATATGAGTCATTCACAATAGTAGATTTTCCATTTGTCATAAACTTTACAAGGGTCATTATTAATACAAATGACAATCCATATGTTCCATTTTCCAAAACCCACTTTTACCAAGTAACCTCCAATATAGTGAAAACTCTAAATATGACCAAGATGGCTTCATTTCAAGTATTGGACCACAAGCATGTAAATATAATCACATTTTATAACACAAATCATGCAACTCTTCATCTTATCTCAAAATGGTGAAAACCTTAAAATCTCCAAAAATATCAAGTTAGGTCAAATCTTTCAAATAAAAAAAATGTAAGTAAGGAGATGTTTAGGAGATCAATATAGAGTTTTAACATGTATAAAGTTTAGAAATTGTAGGATGAACTCACCACTCAAGGTTTTGATAAAAACACTAAAACCCTAGAAATGGTTGAGATGATCTTGGAGACGAGAGTGTGATGGAAAACTCTTAGCCTTGCCTTTAAACCCTAGCTTGGTGATGAATGATTACTTGAAATCCTTAAAATTTGGTGCCTTGAATGCTTGAAAACGAAATTAAATGTAAAGGATTCGTTTTGGGAGAGAATGAGAAGAAGTAGGTGAAAGAAGTAAATGGGTTAGAATGGAGGAACAAAGCTATAAAAACTCTGCCCCCCCCCCCCCCCGACGGCGACTGTGACAAACGAGAGTGGCATTTGTCACAATCACGAGTCACTATCGCGGGGAGTGTACCGAGCCTGCCACTGGCACAAGAGTGACACGGCGAGAGTGCCCGTGTCACAATCATGGGGCACTGTCGCAGAAATGGTAATGAAGGCCCTTTGACCCCGACGACCTTGACACGACGATAATGACCCTGTCACTATCGTGGGGCAGTATCGCCCAAGTTGTACCAAAGCCCAAAATCTGACTTTTCTCACTCGGAAGCCCCCGACTCGTGCAAGGTAGAAAATGTGACATAACTTATAAGGTAACCCATAATGGAAAATCACTAAACACTTCAAATGAGGAACTTTTCTTACCAAAAATTTCGGGTGTTACACAAACTCTTCACGACAACAAACGATTATCAATATATGCAAATTAACCATTTATGAAAACACATTTTTTGTTTTACATTGTATCTCATTAACAAATACAAAAGGGTCTTTTTTGATTGGGTGGTAATGTTTTTTGATTGGATGGGAATGAATAACAACACTTGCTTTCATGTTGGAATTCCCTTGACGTGACTCACCTCTCTTTCCCTTGTTTTGCTTGTTAACTGTTGAATTATATTTTATTTTAACTCGGTCCGATGCTTAATTCAAAAATTTATTGATGATGTTTTTTTTTGTGACAACTCGCTTGTTTGGCTAATTTGAGCATACCATTTTTTGGAAAAAAATATATTCAAACTCTTTATAACAACAACATTGATATAGTTCTGGGACATGTCATTTGAGTTAAAAATATGATAACCACAAAATTGTTACCAAATTATCTCAAACTCTTTGTAACAACGACTATCAATATACGCAAATTGACCGATACTTATGGATATACATTTGTTGTTTAACATTGTATCTTATTAATTGTTAACCGATTAATTATGTTTTATCTTAACTCAGTCTAATACTTACCTAAAAGAATTATCGCTATCGCACTACGCACGAGGCTTACACTTGTTTTAATAACTCTAAAGTTTGTATGTACTTGCATTTGTGCTTTGAAGTTGACAATAAAAAGTAAATTTAAAGTTTGATCAGTTAAGCTATCTACAAAATACTTTAATTTTTTTAAGAGTAAATTATGGATTTGGTCCCTCAGGTATGTCGATTATTATGAATTTGGTCCTTTAACTTCATTTATTACATGATAACACTCCAGGTATGTATTTTGTTACGAAATTGGTCCCTTGAGCCAACGGCCGTCTAAAAATACGTTAAGTACTAAGGCAAAATGACCATTATACCCTTCTCTTCTATTTTATCATTTTTAATTAATTATGTATTTTTTTTTCTTGAACCTTCATCACTTGAAGAATTATCCCTTGAAGAACATGAACATTCATCACCTAAAACACATGAACATTCCCTAAACATTCCCAGATTCATAACTCTCAGTCAAACTCAAATTTAACACCCTCATTCAAATCCATATTAAAAAAAACAAAAACCAAACACGAAGAAACCTATGCGATTTAAAACCCATATCAAGCACATGAAGGTCTTTGCAATTAAAAACCCAGATTTCAACCCACAAACCCCAAATCAGATCTGCAGGTCTGGGATTTTAACCATGATTTCTGAGGTTTTTAAGGATCCATTTCGTGTCACAAACAACAGGGAGAAGACGAAGTCGCCTGAGAAGACGTAGTCGCCGGAGAAAACGAAGTCGTCGGCCAGGGGTTCAGCGGTTTTCGTCCTTGTACTTCGTCCATTAGACCTGGCAAACGTGTCGTGTCGTGTCAGTTTCGTGTCGGGTTCAAAGTTAAACGGGTTGAAAGTGTCTAACCCTAACCCGACCCGTTTAATAAACGGGTCAGAAAATCTCAACCCTAACCCGACCCGCCTAACCCGCCACGACCCGCCTAACCCGTTTAACATTTATAAAACTAAAAATTTAAAATAAAAAATTCACAAAAAATACAAATACAAAATTCAAATGAAAGCATAAGAAATCCAAAATTTATAGTTCAAACTTATAAATTATAACCAAATCTAAAACACTAAAAATCCAAAACATTAAAAAGAAAACTTATATTATATTATATTATATTATATATATATATATATATATATAAACGGGTTATTCGGGTCATTTTCGAGTTGAAAGTTTTGACCCTGACCTTACCCGTTTAATTTTCGTGTCATGTCGTGTCAACCCCTTTACTTAAACGGGTTGAAATGTATTACCCAAACCCGTTTATTTCGTGTCGAGTTCGTGTCGGGTTATCGTGTCGTGTCAGTTTTTGCCAGGTCTATCGTCCATCACTGTCCCTCGTCTCTATCGATCTCTATTCTCTCTCTCTCTTCTCTCGACCTCTCTCTCTCTCTCTCAGATCTCTATCCCTTCTCTTCTCTCATATCTCAATCTGTATCTCTTCTCTCTCTCTCTCTCTCTCTTCTCTCTCTCTTCTCTCTCTCTTCTCTCTCTCTCTTATATATCTATTCTTCTCTTCTCGTAGATCTCGATATGTATCTCTTCTCACAGATATCGAACAACTTGTTTGGTGTGGTTGCTCTTAGACCTGATTTAACACGTATGTTTGATTTAATTTTTTAAGTGAGTTTGATTTTGGTTATTGGATATGGGTTTGATTTAGGTTTCGGTTTTCAAATATAGATTTGATTTAAGTTTTTAAATCTAGGTTATTCTTGGTGTTCATGTTCTTGGTATTCAAGTTCTTGGTGTTCATTATGCTATTATTGTAGAAGATGAATATTCAAGAAAAATAATTATAATTAATTAAAAAATCGTAAAATAAATGAAATAAGGTAAAATCACCATAATACCCTCGTGCTTAACGGAGAAATTAGACGTCCGTTAGCTTGAGGGATCAATTTCGTAACAAAATGCATACCTGGATGGTTATCATGTTATAAATGAAGTTAAAGGACCAAATCTGTAATAATCAACATACCTAAAAGGCCAAATCCGTAATTTACTCTTTTTTTTAAGATGATTCTTTTTTAAATTATATAAATACTAGAAGCGTACTCGCGCAATGCAGCGAGATACATCACGATTTTAATGTTTCATTTTATTTTTTTGTCGATTTACACTACGATTTTGGATGGTTTTGAGAAAGTGATAATGTTTTTTTTTATAAATTTATTTAATTTAGGCTTAATAATATAATATTTTTTATATAAAAAAATTAAGTAATTTGTTAGAATTCAATGATTATTTTATATATTTTAATGACATCTAGAAAAAATAACCAATTACATATTTAATAATATAATTAAAACAAAATTATAGTAATATAATATATTAATTAATAGTGATAATGGAAAGGTCTACATAAAAGGAAGACCCTGCACATACCAAATTGGTGGGTGTTAGAAGCCTGCAGTAGTAATATGTATCTTGTGCTTTGATACTTGTAAATTAAGAGATTTTTAAAATATTGCATAAAATAATGGTACCTTCTGCCTAATAATTTATATTCAAGAGTTTTTTTATCTTATAGTATAGATAATTAATTATGATAAAATAGAACATAATTTTAAGCATATTAATCGGTCATCTTTTACTCCGGCCCACATGCAATCTAATCATCCCTAATTAATTTCCACATGCGTATCATTTATTGGTTTGAGAAACAAGAGGTTTTGATAAAAGTAAACTACACTTTTCTTTCGTTTGTCGAAATTTATGGATTTAGCCCTTGTGGTTTGTTTATTATATTTGCTATCATTGTATTTTGTAAACTTTTACAAGTTTTGTCTCTATTATTAATGGTTGTTATGAGTTTGTGTTAACTCCACTCATAAGAGAGGTGATCTAGACATTTTTCTTCTTAAGATGACGTGATATATAAAAAGAAAAATCGTTTCTGCATTACCGTACAAATTTTTAAGAAAGAGAATTTCTAAGTTATACCCTTATGTGATTGGACTTAACAAATAACATAACGGCTATTAGTAGGAGGGAACAAATCCGTAAGGATTTACAAACCATAATAACCACCATAAATTTTGATAAACTATATTGACCAAAAATTGGATGTGTGTATTTAATGGATAAAAAATTGATTTACCAATGTTATAAAAAGTGTAACGCTGGAGAAATAGTAATCATGATTTTGATAGAATCAAATTTAACACTTAAAATTAAAATAAAATATTTTATACATTTATTCAAATATATTTACATAATTAATTAAGTAGATTACAACTTTGATCCCTGGGGTTTGTTGAAATTTATGATTAGGGTTCTCTTAAACTTCATTTCTTACACTTTGAGTCTAGACGGGATGCAATTTGTGAAGGATTGAGTCTCTTTGACTTACATTGATAAAAGATTTTGTTAAGTGTCATCATATGCACTACATATGAAGACAAAATGTCTCTTGACATGTGATTTAACCTTTTAATTATTTTGTTTTGTTTTTTTTTCCTTTTTCACACTAGGATCAAGGAGGAACAAAATAAAAATCATACTTCACTCTATCTCTTTCATCAAAATCAAAACCCTAAATTTCTTTTGTCGAAATCGAGAGTGGTGTTGGAGGTGCAGAAGAACGTGACGCTGTTGGGTGGGACAAGGTTGAAGGATTATCAAGAAGATCAAGGTTGGAGTTTGACTATAAGGTCTCTATTGGAGGTTTTTGATAACACATAAACACATGGAGGCTTTTATTGTGGCAGGTTTTTGAAAAGAAACACATAAACACATAGAGATTTTGCTATGGGAGATTAATATAAAGGTGGAGGTGGAAGGGTAGTTGGGTTTTATGTGAAGGTGGTGGGGAGGTGGAGGTGCATGTGTGGTGGTTGTGAGGGGAATGAGGGTAGCATGCAACCGTGCAGGGCGTGCAACAAATCCTTATTCGTTGAGCTCCAATGGTTCTCATCAAAATCTTGGAAACTTGGGTTTTAATTTACATGGGTTTTGTACCACTGATTTTTTGAATGAATTTGTAAAAAAATCAGTTTATGTTGATGTTCTTGTGTTCTTGATATTCATGGTTGATGTTTTTGAAGTTCTTAAGGTTAATGTTCATGGTTGATATTTTTGTGTTCTTGATATTTATGGAATTAAGATTAGGGTTACTGATATATAGTTCTTTGAGTTAAGGAAGAAGAATTTGGGGGATGAGGAGAAGAGTAAAAGACATTTTCCCCTCATATGAGGAACACATGCCTCTAGGTAATGGAATTCTTTTGATCATGTTAGGGAGAGGAATCATGACCATAATAAAATGCAAACCACAATAACTCATTGTATAATAAACTGAAGTTTAGAGATTCTAATATAATTAGAGTGAATCACATTTTGGTCCCTCGTCTATAGATGTTTTATAGTTTTCGTCCCTACAATTCGTAAAGTACACATTTGATTCTTTTTTCGTGTTTTAAAGCCCAAATTAGTCCCTCCTCCTAACACCATTTGAACTGGCTCTGTTAAGTCAGTCATGTGCCCCTTACATGAGGAGCATTTTCTTCTTTTTACCCATCTTCTTCTCCCATTCCTTTCTTCATCATCAAGAACACCATCCACTATTGCCCCCACCGCCATCTATCCACCACCCTCATACACAACCACACTCAAACACAAAATCAATAACAAAATCAAATCCTTAAAAAAAAACACAAAGTCAAATCCTTAGAATAAAAACCCAATCTTTCATTTTAAAACATTCATACAAATCTTAAGAACATTCTTACAAATCTAAATACAAACAAGAAACCCTAAATCATAACTTAAATTGAAATAAAAACAAGAAAAACCCTACATTCATATACACCATTGTACCCACCTAAATCTGGATATGCATCTTGACAAATATCTCGATCTTCATCTTTGACAAATATCTCGATCTTCATCTTTGAAAACCATATGGACCGTCATCTGGTTTGGGTTCTTCAAGTTGCTTTAAAGATCACATAGATATTTAAACTCAAAAATCGCATGGATCGTCATCTTTTCTTCGGAAATCAAGGGCTTTAGGTTCTTCAAGTTGCTTCGAGAATCACCCGGGAGGGGGGTTTCATCGGTGAAACAGGGAGGTTGTGGGGTTTGCCGGAGAAAGGAAGTTGTGGGGTGGGTAAAGGAGAGTTTCACAAAGAGAAGGTTTGGGGGGGTGGGTGGACGGTTTAACGGAAGGGATAGCTTTTTCATTTATTTTATAATATAAATATTAATATAGCCTTTATTTTTTCTAAAATAAAATAAATTTACCTCACGTGAGGGATACATGACTGACTTAACAGAGGCAATTCTAACGATGTTAAGAGGAAGAACTAACTTGTGCTTCAAAACGCAAAAGATGGATCAAAAGCGTATTTTACAAATTATATGGATAAAAGTTAAAAAGCAACCACAGACAAGGGACCAAAAATGTAGTTCACTCCTAATAATTATCAACAAACTATACGGACCAAATCTATACTTTACTTTAACCTAATTAAACAAAAAAAGAAAAGGAAAAAAATGGAAAAGCAATTACAGCTCATCTGAAGTCGGCTTTTTAGAGCAGAAAGCGGTGCGCGTTTTGTGTGAGTGGACACGTCAGCAAACGGCACATGATGAAAAAACAAAAAACTGAAAAATAGAGATTTAAGACACCACTACACCTCCATCTTTACCCCCTTTCTCTCCCGGGATTTTTGTACCAAACCCAAACGAATCCAATCGGATTCATCATTCTTGCCTTTTCCCCTTCCTATATCTGCAAATCCAAGTTCCTACTATCTTATATCTGCCATTGTTTGAAGAATCTTTTGTAAGTATGATCATATGCTGTATCTTTCATCATTTTACTGTTCTTTTGCATTTCCTATAGTTGAATCGATCTTTTTGCTAAAGTTCATTTCTTGATCATCCACATTCTTCTTAAGGCTAGGTTTTCGTTACACATATCTATGTTCTGATCGTTGAAAAGGATCATTTATTTGTAAATTTTCATGTAAACATGTTTGATTTTGATTCTGATGTTTATTGTATATATATTATTTCTACTATGATCTGATTGGTTCATCATGTTTGATTGTTTTGTATGTGTTATTTTTGGTGTATTAGGATTTTATTGAATATGTTATGACGGAATATGTGGAGGTGGAACTGGAAGAGCTTAACTTTTGTTGTTAGGGCAGGCTTGAACGGTATATATCTGGGTTTTTGAAGCGACTGAGGAAATGTCTGCCGTTAAGGGCGAGCATCATACGATCCCGTTATCTGTGTTGTTGAAGCGTGAACTGGCGAGTGAGAAGACTGAGAGACCCGAGATTACTAGTGGTCAAGCTAACCAGTCCAAGAAAGGGGAGGACCTCACGTTGCTCAAAAGTGAATGCCAACGAGTCTTAGGAGATGGTGTGACTACCTATTCTGTCTTTGGGGTTTGTTATCTCGACTGCTCCTCTCTTTTACTGTTTGAGCATAAAACATGGTGCCTCTGATCATGATTATCACAGCTCGTTAGTTGCTCTTTTCTCCAATTTATGTAGCATGCTTAGCATAGCTGCATACTTGCTTTGCACCTCAAGATGATGACTTTTTTTTATATGAATTGTGAAGACAAAAAAGATGGGCAGGGGGGGGGGGAGGGGAGAGAGGCCCCCCTCCTCCTTCAATGCATAGTTGCATTGCATAAGATGGTGAATTTTCATTTGAAGCAAGTTGAGAAAAGAGATGGAAAAATAACTAAATAAGGGTCTTAAAAGATATATTGTCAATGGTCTCCAGTTCTGTTCCTCTATAGTTCTCTTACCAAACCTTACTTTGCAGATATTTGATGGCCATAATGGTTCCGCAGCAGCTATATATACTAAGGAGAACCTTTTAAACAATGTCTTGGGAGCTATTCCCAAGGACCTTAACCGCGATGAATGGATAGCGGTGCTGCCTCGAGCTTTGGTTGCAGGATTTGTAAAAACAGATAAAGATTTCCAAGAAAAAGGTATAGACAACTTCCTTTCTAGATTTCTTTACAAATCAACATATGCAGGATGGCCTACTGTCATAATGCATATAGAGACTTCAAACTTCACAAAGTAGGTCCACACAGGTTTTTAGTAGGATTTTTGCTTTTGCTGTTTCTGGGATTTCTATCTTGAAGGCATGTAGGGCAGCCTTACTAAGCAGCTTCAATCATGTAAGATTGTAATCACTTGAAAGTATAGTGTCAGTATTTATCTGCCGGACTATAGTAAGGTTGCCTCATTGGGACTGGGGCTATATATTCTAATTAGGAAATGACATTTCACTTGTCTTGGAGAAGGTAAGGTTATATTGTCCTTCCACCTCCGTGAACCTGTAATGGCTCAGTCTTTTGCACCTCACCATTATTTTGTTTAGGTTGTCTGATGTTAAAAATATTTAGGAGATCTCTTTGAGGAATGTTTTCATTCCAGTAATATAGTCAGTAGTCACTACTTAAGTCATTTGTGTTGTAGGGAATTTTGGTAACTTTGGGACTGGCTACCATGTGTCTGTTATAATTTTTGGGATAATTGAATGGAATCCCAATGCACTTTTTATATTTGATGTTTTGATCCTCATCTGGAAAATTAAGGCCTCCAACTCCCATGTACATGCAAAAACCTGACTCCTGTTATGGCAAACAATTGTAACCCTCTTTTCTTTCATGATTGTAGACTCCCATGCCCCATGCATCCATTACCAAATCCTTGTTTAGCTTCTTTTTTTCCTTTTGGAATTTGAATGGTGGATCTCCATTCTTCTTCTTGGATCATAAATCTGCATTACAATTTATATACTCTCCAAGTTTGATTTTTGAATTCGTGGTAAACAGAAGTGGGCCATATTAGACATAAAAAAAGATAACATTGCTCAATTGTAAAATTCATATTCATGGAAGCTAATTATTTCCCTCCTAAACATGTGTTATGAACCACCAAAACGGATCAGATGAAAACTAAAATACAAAAAAGGTTGCAGAAAAATGTCATAGCAATCCTCCTTTAAAGGCAATGTATCACTCTTCGTAAGTCATGGGACTCAAGACTCTTCGTAAGTCATGGGACTCGAGACCACCACAGTATGACCGTCTTTTATGAGCCGCATAGTTGGGCATCACATGGTTTAGGCTGATTACTTACCTCTAGAGAACTCTTTGAGGACAGAGCATGTGAATATACATCATTGAAGAATATGTATGTATACACAAACATACGTATATAGACATATGTGCATATCTATAGATGCATATATTTGTGAGTATGTGCCTCTGCATACTTGCAACCTGGGGCATTTGTGGTCATTAGGTTTGAAGAGAGCACAACTTTTTTTATACTGTACATGCAAAATCAACATGTGCTATAGTGAGATTGACTGGAAATGGTATAATACAAAATTGGTACTTTTTGGTCGCACAATATTGCTACAATTTCTGTTTTGGGATGCTCATATTAATTTCGACATTTTCCTTTCTTCCATAAATTTGAAATTGTAAACTTTGTTACATGGGGTTTTGTTATTCTCACAGCAATTATTATCTGCAGTATGCCTTGTTCTGGCACACCATGCCGTAAATGTGAACTTGGTGTAATTGTAATTTTAGCATTGACCCACTTTTGGCATCTGCTTTACTAAATCTTATTTTGCTGTTTATAAATCTCTAAATATGATTGTGCACATGTGGACATGTGCATATGTTTGCTTACATGTGGACATGTCTTCAATTATACAAATTTTGTACTTATGAATGGTTATGATTTCAGTTCAAACATCTGGAACAACTGTCACCTTTGTAATTATTGAAGGATCAGTCATAACTGTAGCTTCTGTTGGTGATTCACGCTGCATACTAGAGTCTGCTGATGGGGGATTGTATTATCTATCAACAGATCACAGACTTGAATGCAGTGAAGAAGAGTAGGTTAACGAATCTTATATGATGCATTCCTTTTGAGTCAGATTTTAGATTCGAAATATAACCTTGTACATACATTTCAATATATTATGATTTTCTTACCTTTTATTTCTTGTTTTGTTATTTGCAGGAGGGAGCGTGTCACCGCAAGTGGCGGAGAGGTTGGTCGGCTTAATGCTGGTGGTGGCACACAGGTATGTTGTTTCTAGCTATGCTCCTTTGTTGAACCGGTTACGGGCTTAATGCTTTCTCTTTTAATCCAACGTCATGATGCCTAATATATTTATTAATATCATATGAATTCAAAAAGTCAGACTACATGTATCTCCACTCTTTTGTATTTGTGAAGCACACACCTCAAAGTGTGCCTTGAGGCGACGCGGTCCAATAAAGTAGAGGTGAAGCGGTGAGTGGTATAGAGGTGTGCGTCTCTGTTAAGCGTATATAATAAAAAACTAAAAACCCTAAAACTTATCTATTTTCATGTCAAAAAGTGCGGCTCTCTCTTCTCTAAAATTTATCTATTTCAAATTTAATATTTTGAGATTTTATGTTTGTATGTAATACTTATTGCATTCAAAACTTGTACTGCTACCCTAGCCTTGCGTCTCTGAAAGCTCCTATTAGAGGTCGTGTCCTAGGAAAGGTCTAAGGCCGCCATGTCCAACCTCAGTTGCTTATCTACATCCTCCTCGGCCTGCTACTCCTCACTCTGGATTGTTAGGCTCTCCACCCTTCTCAAAGGTGCTGTTATTTGTCTCCTATGGACATGCCCAAACCACTGCAATCTACCCTTTCTCAATTTATCTATGAAAGGCGCAACGCCTAGATCCCCTCAGAAGACTTCATTTGGTATCCTATCCAACATGGTCCAATCATAGCCTCAGGTCCATCTAAGCATACTTAATTGTGCAACTTCCAGCTTCCTCTCATGAACCTTTTTTATCGTTGAACACTCAAATCCATACAACATAGCTGGTCTGGCAGCCACACTATAGAATTTTCCCTTTAGTTGTAATGGGTCATCTTGCCATACCACTTTTGTGGCAACCCTCAACTTTAGCCACCCCGCCTTTATGCGGCGTGTTTTGTCGTCCTTGACCTCTTTCTCCTCCAGAATCATGGTGCCTAAATACTTGTAATTGTCGTTTTAGGATATAATTTTCCCTCTAACATTGACTTTTAAGGTTTTACTTTTACCCCTTAATCGTTACGCTCCTTGCTGAAATTGCAACATAGGTTTTTGATTTTGGACCGGCTAATGTGCAAGCCTTCTGTTTCCAGTGCCTCTCTCCACTGTTCCAACTTGGCATACACCTCTCCCTCGTCTCTGCTATCAATGCAATGTCGCCAATAGATAACATACTCCATGGGACACTCCCCAGGGTCCAACAAGAAATGTCATCCAGGTTCCGTCAAGCTAGCTATATGCTGTGTATTATCGACGATTTCTACATAAGGCGGTAAGATGATATCTTGAGCAGTTACATATCCAGGGCCCCTGACACAAATAGACGCCTCACAAGTTCGATTTCGATAGATATTACTTCTCAATACGATTTCTTTCAAATTCATTAAAATTTCATGTACTGATTCTTGAATACCCATTATGAACAAAGAGGAATGAGTTAGTGTCGATCCCTACTGCAAATTTATTTTCAGGAAATACTCTGGTTCATCCCCAGGGGTCTTGAGTGGCATGAAGCTGAATTGGTTCTTCATCACCTTTCTTTCATAGCGCACCCATAGCCTCTATCACTCTCTCCCATAGTTTCATGGTGTCAGTAAGCACTTTAGGTTGCAATACCGCAACTTTGTGCATCGCCTTTATTCTTATACATCAGCACCACGACACAGCCTCCACTCTTCAGGCATCTTGGCAGTCTCCCGGTATGACGTTGAAAAGCTCCGTCAGCCACTGCACTTGCCTTCCCCAGGCACTGCCCGCCTCAATGGGGATCTGTTCAGGTCCTGTACCCTTATCCTCCCGTCTTTTTTAGGCCCTCTTCACTTCTCCTTGCTAATTCTTTGGCAAAAGCCTAATTGTGTGGCAATTATTCTTCCTACTCCCTTGCCTTGTTAAATAATGTACCTCGTTAAATAACGTACGAATGTAGCTACCCCGTCTCTCCTTGCTATAATCTCCATTGATACTATAATCTCAATTTTCTGCTTGATTTCCAATCATTGGTATCCTCATCAATTTCCAAACTGACACGGTCAACCTTGACTAGGGCTTGGATTTTAACATTACATTGTTTGTGGTTTTTTTTGTGATAGTAACTTCTCATCGACTTTATGTCTCAACTTCTCCGTTGATGGTATCTGTGGGGTTTTGGTCTTTGTTTGAAAGAGTAGACAGTAACTGTAATTGTCCAGTATTTATAGAATTGGCTCTTTGGATGCCAAAATGAACGATAACCATGTTTGATAATTTCACATTGACTGTAATCTAATGGTCAAGCTGTACCATTGAGCATCTACTCTATGTTAGTGAGTTCTTTCGACTGGATAGTAAAATGAATGTGGTCATGTGAAGTACTGCATATCGCCAATAACATTTTAGAAGCCAGCATATTCATATGAAAATTGGATTACTGAGAGAAAAATATAATGAAGAATAATGTGACATGTTTAAAGTTGTTGAAGCTTGCTTATTCAGTTTCTATCGACATTTCATTTCATGTTTCTCTTGATAAAGTGTTGTATACATTACATATATGTATAAAATTGGATGCTTATCTTGACCTCTTTTTTGATAGATTGGTCCTTTGAGATGTTGGCCTGGTGGCTTGTGCTTGTCACGATCAATTGGAGATCTGGATGTTGGGGAGTTCATAGTTCCTGTTCCTTATGTTAAACAAGTGAAGGTCAGTTATTCATGTTAGTGTGCTACTATGTCTATGAGATAATATAATGTTAAGTATCTTCTAACAAGCTGATGCCTTCTGCAAACTAACGTGAACTGTTGTTTTATCATTCTCTGGATTGTTTTTTATCATTCTGTACTTGATCACATTAATCGCCTACATATTAGTTTCACGCAGTTGCTGAGCTGTGATACTCTTGTGTCAAAAGAATGCCATTACAAGATTTATTGGGGCTGTAGCTTGACACAGACATTACAAATGATACTTGCTTTTCCAGAGATTTTGTTAACTATTGTTTGTTCAAATCCTTATTGGGTTTGGTTCTTTGACTGTTATTGACCACCAAAACTCCAATTCAATATTGCCTTCGCTTATTAAAATGTGCAACCACACAATTTTCACCATTTAGTTCTTATGTAATAAAATGTTATGCAGTGGCCCAAACCCAGGCCCACTAGTATGTTACAAGAGGTTGTCAGGGGTAATTCTGGGATTTTTGGGAATAGTCTGTTAGTGGGATGGCAATCTGGGTATTACTTAGAATAACGGGGTCATGGGTTTTGCATAAATTTTGGGGGGGAGGGGGGGGGGGAGTGTAGGTTTATGCAGAAAATAGTGAGTTTTGAATGGGAGATACTATAGCATCTCGAATAGCTAGACGTTTTCTTTATTTTGTTGCTTTCAATCCAAGCTAGGCCGAGGGCCTTATTCTAATTTATGTTCTGGATTTCCTGGTTCCTAACATGAAACATCTATATACAAATCACTAGGTGTATGACATGTGGTACAGTCAACTGCTTCTTGATCATTTCTAGCATTTCTTGTTGATACTTTATCATAACTTGAGTTAGATGTCACACTTCTCGGCTTATGTTGTATGCTTCTGGTTTATTCAAGTATCCTAGGCCACTTCACCTGCACTGCTAATCTGTTATTGGAATATGAAGCTTCTTTGGCCAATATGTAGGCGGTAGGCCTCATCACTTGTGTTTTTATGTTTTTTCTTACATTACATGGTGTTGTGACTTTGTTCGATAGCAAAAATCAAAATGTGTTTAGCAAGACTATTTCAATTTAAAAAAGATAAGAAATTAAAATAAGAAAAAGTGAACAGATTTTGAATCACTGAAATGTAAATGGTTTTCAGACACCACCTTTTGTATTTTTTTTTTGGTAACCGTGGGTTTCCGGGCCAGCTTACGCGCACCGACTAATCCCCGGGCGACCACGAATGACCTGGAGTCATCGCAGGTGAACCTCCATGGCCACAAGGGCTTTGGCAGCGCCTGGATTTGAACCCTGGGTAGATGAGATTTTCCACTACATCCCCCAAAGGCTTTACCAGTGCGCCACAACCCAAGTGAAAAAGCAAATAACGGAAGTCCTGCCACTCGAACCGTACCATGAAGGATTAATAATTGTCACATGGATTTCTCGTTGGAATTTTAGGGCTACCCACTGATTAAAAAAACTACAGATTTCATTGCCAGTTGCCAACCTCTTTTTTATCGGCTAAACATGTGAATACATCTTTTTTGGACTTGTCCATGATCTCAACCTTGATTCTGTTTCACATTAAAGGCCGCAACACTTGATGAAAACACTAGCATGAGAGATTTAGTAATTAGCATATATCCTTGTAAAGGACTCTCATCAGGCCCTTGTCATCAGGCCATTTTACAAACTTAATTTCCTCCGAGTATTATTGTTTGAATCATTCTATTGCTCAAGCTGAACCAATACCCCCTTCCCATAACATTTCTGATCTTTGACTGAGCACATAGTTTAATACGAGTTTTTGACTATTAGTCAAATGTGTAAATGACACTTCAATAATGACAAAATAGGCATGGGATGAATCGGCAATATCAATTCTTTTTGTAAATATGACGACGGAACATATGTAATTTAGCTTGACAAGTAGTCAAAAAGGAGATTTTGCAATCAACGAGACATGTCAATGGAATATGTAGCAACTATCATGCTAAAGCTGGAGTCATGGTTGATGGAGTGTAGTTACAGCTCCAAGTTTTTTAAGCTGTCTGATACGAGTCTCCAACTTTTGCATTAAATTTGGCTCCCTTCTACATAACCTCTGTTAGTTTTTTTCATTTGAAGGGTGATATGGTTGTGACAAATTTGAAGATGATTAAAATAGTCTCTCATCTATAACCTGCAGCTGTCCTCTGCTGGTGGAAGGATGATTATTGCAAGTGACGGTGTCTGGGATGCCATGTCTGCAGAAGCAGCTCTAGTTTGCAGTCGTGGACTGCTACCAGATGCAGCGGCTGCACAGATTGTTAAAGTATGGGCACCCATATTGTTTACGTAATAAATGTGCGGTTTCCTTTGGACATCTGTTTTTACTCCTTTTATTCATGTTAATAGGAAGCCGTACAGTTCAAAGGATTAAGGGATGATACAACCTGCATTGTGGTTGATATACTACCTCCAGAGAAGACAAACCCTCACGTGTCTCCTGTGAAGAAGACTGGTAAGCGGGTACTGAAGTCCATGTTTAGGAGAAAGAGTTCAGGGTCACCACCTCAAGTTGATGGAGGAGATCTTGAGCAAGATGTGGTTGAGGAGCTAATAGAGGAAGGATCAGCTTTGCTTTCAGAAAGGTTTGCACTCCTTCTGAATCACTCCCATTATTGGATATTAGAAGCTGTGCACACTATAACAAAATCGGCTTTATAGGATGGCAAATATGTCCAAATGTCCTAATAAACCGCTTTATAGAGCTTAAGTTTATATGACCAAACAATTGTGCATCCTATGTAAAGGTGTTACAATAAGTTGACACTTGGGCGTCCTAACAAGTTTTTTAGGACACTTAAAATAAAGCGTCCTATTAATCTTATTTTTTATATTACATTATTTTAAAAATGTCTTATAAAAACAAGTGTCCTATAAAAAGATGTATTCATAGCACACTTATCAAAAGTGTCTTATAAAAAAGTTAATAGGAAACTTAACTTCAAAAACGTTCTAAAAAACGTATTAGGGCGCTCAAAAGCGCTATATCAACTTACTGTAACACTTTTACATGGGACACACAATTGTTTAGTCCTATAAACTTAAGTTCATAATGCAGTCTCTATTAGGGCATTTAGACATATTTTGTATCCTATAGGGCCAATTTTAGTCGCAGGAGCTGTATTTGGGTTCCCTCAGGTTGCATTTCTAACAGTTGATATTTCTCATCTCGTTTCAGGTTAGATACCAAATACCCGCTTTGTAACTTGTTCAAATTGTTCACTTGTGCCGTGTGTCAAAAAGAAATGAAGCCTGGGGAGGGTATTTCAATACATTCAGGATCGTATAATAACGTGAAACCAAGGCCATGGGATGGTCCTTTTCTTTGTGTAACCTGCCATGAAAAGAGAGAGGCCATGGAAGGGAAATGACCGTCTAGTGGTATCTCATACTTCCTTTTTCTCTTACCATATTGTTTGTCCGGGGAAAGTTCAAATGAGAACCCTAATTATTTTGAGTGAACCAACTATTTCATGAGTTATTCATAATGAATAACCCAAAAATATTCATGAATATTATTCATCATAAGTATCATTATTTTCTTTATTCATGATGAAGTAAAAGTATTCACGGTATTCATCATGAATAGTTGGTTCCCAGGTTCTCAGAGTATTTACGATTCTCAATTGATCCCGCCCCTTGTTTCTCCTATACACCCTTGTTTTTAATAATCAATCATATTTGTCAGGCAGGCTATACAGTAGCTAAAGTGAATAGCAAATCCTTGTGGGTTACAGTTTCACCCTACATGTGAAGACCGAAAAGGTTAATTTCAAGATAAGTTCCTTCCTATCTAAAATGGCTCCCACTTCTAAAGCTTCGACGATTCTTTTTCTAATTCTTTCATCTGTTCAAGTCGCCTCGGGTACCTTAATCTTTCTGTAGTTAGAATCTCTCTCTAACTCCATGTTCATATAACAAGCAAACCTACCTTCTTTGCCCATAAATGTGCTAGGCTTGGTTTAAGTTACATAAAGATCCATTGAATAGAATCGGAGGTCCTTTGTATACTAGCCCTCCCGTTGCACACTTGTAAAGAAAGGAAGTTCCGCTAAGACTCTTGGAATTTAATTTACTACAATTTTCGCAATTCTTGTGTACGTTGCTAAACTTGATCATGTAACTTTGTTTCTTTCATCTGCTTGTACAACCATTTGTTATGATATTTTTGTAATCTTGTTTCAGAATATTCTCGCTTGATATTCATGCTAACTTGAGATACTTGTATCTTGGATATAGTAAAAGACTATCCTACCCTCTATTCGATTGTACTATCGTGGTTTTGTTTGCTTGATAGATCTTTCACATATGGAAGTGACGCAGTGGGGAATACGCGGAAGGATTGACAAACGTCAAACTCGAAAAGGCTTATGAGTTTATAAGCGTAAGACTCCAGAATATGGAGAAAACTCAAACTCTCTAAAAGAACTTTTATTAAACTTAATAATTCAATGAAAACAATAAAGGGATTAATCATATTTATAACTAGGCTAAACTAAGGAAATTCAATCTATCCTAATTATAAACCAACTAGGAAACTATTTAAATAAGCAATAAAAGGAAATTAAATAATAAATGAAGCTAACAATAATTATCCTAAGTTTAAATAATTAAAAATAAGGAAATATGTTTTCGAGAGTTGTCTTGAGACTCAAGTCTTGGTGAAACTCTCGGTAGTTTCTGGAATCGCTAGTTTTCTCTAGTGGTCACTGAGACTTGTCCCGAGTGTTAACTCTTGGTGAAACTCTCGGTAGACTCTGGAACTCAGAGGGCACCGAGACTTGTCCTGAGACTTAAGTCTCGGTGAAACTCTCGGTAGCTTATGTTTGCCTCTTTTTCGATTCCAATTACCGAGTCTCTTTCGAGCTCATTTTCATCTTCGAGCTCGTTTCTCTTTTTTCCAATTATTTCCGAAAACCCTTATTAACTCTCGAATTCTCCCTGAATCAGTCACCCTCACTTGACAAGAACTCGTCATCGAGTTCACTTGAAAAACACCTTCATTTGACCTGTAGAACATTTGTTTCTTCAAAACGCTTGGATTCTCAACTTGGCCTCCAAAAATCAAAAAATTTGACCGTCTTCAAATCCCAACGGAGGTTGTCGTGATCGTCTCCATACGAGCGATATTTTATCAAACTCGAAAGGGTAAGAGATTAAAATAGCTTTACCGGAAATTGTTTCGGTTTGAACCGGAGCCTTGGCCGCGGGAACAACGGAAACAAAATCTTTGGGATTAATCTTCTTGACTTCTAGCAATAAAGATTTCGTTGGCTCGGGAATGTTCTTAACCGGTTCACTTTCGATTTCTTCGGTGGCTGGTTCGAGATCTGGTTTTGACACTTTGGTCTCGGTCAAGATTTCTTGTTGTGGCTCGACCACGACGGGGATGACTTTCTCTTCAAATCTGTCCGACAAGACTTCATCTTTTTCGGGTGGCTTTTTCGGAACATGTGGTTGTTTGACTAGGAAAAGAAACGAACCCATAATATGGTTAAAGTTGTTGTGTGGAACCTTGATCGGTTCCGCGTGCCTATCCCTTCTCCGACGGTTGTTGTTGTCGGGTTCGGGTTTAAGGATCCGTTCATAATCTTCTAGTAAAATCGTTCCATCATAAGTTGCTTCATTCTCCTCCAAGATCAAACTGGTCTCTTTCGTTGTCGTTGTCTTTGCACGACCAATTTATCCCACCAAATAGCGGCGACTCTCTTTAGATGGAAAGCAACCAACTTGGTTTGCTTGTCTTTGGGAACCTCCGTAACGTCAAAGAATTGGTTGACTTTGATTTGTCAATCTAAGAATTCTTCTACTCCCATGGTTCCATAGAAAAACGGAATGTCTGCTTTCATACAGTAATCGTGTCTGTTTCTTCTCAAGTTGACCGACTCCTCTTCCTCCTCTCCTCTTTGGATTCGGAACTCGAAAAATTAACTCCATTACAGTTGCCATTGCATGGCTCTCCAATTGGTTCTTCAATGTCTCTTCTCCGACGATTGTCGTTGACGGAATCGGGTTGAAGTCTGTTGATAGCCGCTGTCAGATTAGCAAATGTTGTGGATAAGGCCACATTCATCTCTACTAAACCCACTTTGGTAGTCGGCTGTCGATCTGCAATTGTTAATAAAAGGGACAGGAGAAGCCTGCTCTGATACCAACTGACTGTCGACCTGCAATTGTTAATAAAAGGGACAGGAGAAGCCTGCTCTGATACCAACTGACGCAGCGGGGAATACACGGAAGGATTGACAAACGTCAAACCCAAAAATGCTTATGAGTTTACAAGCGTAAGACTCAAGAATATGGAGAAAACTCAAACCCTCTAAGAGAACTTTTATTAAACTTGATAATTCAATGAAAACAATAAAGGGATTAATCATATTTATAACTAGGCTTAACTAAGGAAATTAAATCTATCCTAATTATAAACCAACTAGGAAACTATTTAAATTTAAATAAACAATAAAAGGAAAATAAATAATAATCCTAATCTATACTATATTATAAAGCATGGATAAAAAACTTTTAAATACAAATTATTAGACACAAGGTACCATCGTTTTATGCAAGATTTTAAAATTTTCTTAATTTATAAATATCAAAGTACAAAATACATATTACTACTGTAGACTTATAACACCCACCAATTTGGTGTGTGCAGGGCCTTCCTTTTATGCAAACATTTCCATGTATCACTATTAATTAATATATTATATTACTATAAATTTGTTTTAATTATATTATTAAATATGTAATTGGTTATTTTTTCTAGATGTCATTAAAATATATAAGATAATCATTGAATTCTAACAAAATACTTATTTTTTTTATATAAAAATCATTATATTATTAAGCCTAAATTAAACAAATTTATAAAAAAAACATTATCACTTTCTCAAAACCATTCAAAATCGTACTGTAAATCGACAAAAAAATAAAATGAAACATTAAAATCGTGATGTATCTAGCTGCATTGCGCGAGTACGCTTCTAGTAATAAATAAAGCTAACAATAATTATCCTAAGTTTAAATAATTAAAAATAAGGAAATATGTTTTCGAGAGTTGTCCCGAGTCTTAAGTCTCGGTGAAACTCTCGGTAGTCTCTGGAATCGCTAGTTATCTCCGGTGGTCACCGAGACCTGTCCCGAGAGTTAAGTCTCGGTGAAACTCATGGTAGACTCTGGAACTCAGTGGGCACCGAGACTTGTCCCGAGACTTAAGTCTCGGTGAAACTCTCGGTAGCTTCTGTCTGCCTCTTTTTCGATTCCAATTTCCGAGTCTCTTTCGAGCTCGTTTTCATCTTCGAGCTCGTTTCTCTTTTTCCCAATTATTTCCGAAAACCCTTATTAACTCTCGAATTCTCTTTGTATCAGGAAGATTTAGATCCCCATTCCAGTCATTGTACTTGGAAGATTTGACTACATGGGGTGTTGATTGTGTTTTTGTATGCTTGTAATTGGCATATTTTGTGATTCTTGGCTGTCAAAAAAGTTGGAATATCTTTTTAATTTCAAACTCAAAATGGCCAAATGCAATGCATGTTTTCATGCAATGAAATGAGTCATACTTTTTCTGTTGGATTTGATCATCTTAACACAAGATTTTTGCACTCAGTTTAACACCATAGGAAACGTGCATTGCCAAAGTTGCAAACTGTATATCACATTAGATTATGTTATTAAATTGTGGGTGTAATTAAAAAACTGGAAGCAGGAAGTAGATGGAAGGTTTCTGATAAGGGGTGAGTTAAATGTACATCTACATGCTAATTCCGTCTTCATATACGATCAAGACTTACTTTTACATTATTAATCTACAATAATGTGACTTGATGATATACATAGGTGTGCATATAACCCTTTCCATAAACATGAAAAGGTACAAGTCCGTACAGAATTATTAAGCAGTAGTCAAAGTAGACAACTGTTGTTTGCCTTTTGTGGCAAGTACACTGTATCTAAAGTCCTTCAAGACAAACATTCTCTCTAAATTATTTCCACTTGTACATTTGCCATCCAACTCTTTTGCACCATGTGACCATCCCTTAAGGAATAATATTTTAACTTATTATTAATAGAAGCTAGGCTAGCTCCATCCTATATGTAGCTAGTTCTAGTATTGTCAAGATTATTGAGGATTTTCTAGCTGTTATATTTATGGCTTTATGACATTATTTGACCTGTGCGTAAATTGACCCGCTCAAGAAAGGTTCTTTAAGTGATCATGAGCTTGGTATTTCATACAAGAAAAAGGGTTTAAACTAATGTAATGAGTTTATCCATCGGTTTTGACGTTGTATTACATGACTTTGATAGAAAATAAAAAGCCGAAATAATACAATCCAAAACCGATGAAAATATTGTGTCGGTTTCTATGGCAAGGGAGAGAGAGAGAGAGAGAGAGAGTATGAAGAAAGGAAAGTAGCAAACAAGACTTAACCATCATTCCACAAGGCAAGGCAAGGGCAAGGGCAAGGGCAAGGGCAAGGATGATGATGACTTTGATTGAAGAAACTTTTCTCTTTAATACTTTGGCCAATAACCACTCAAATTCTTTTATTACTTATATATATATAAGTATATATATTCTCTCTCTCTATATGTGTGTGTGTGTGTGTGTGAGAAAAGGAAAAAGTTGATGAATGTGTTATGGGGCCATGAAGAAGCTAACATGATTTGCCTAGTAAAGACAAACCACTTCACCATACTTTTCATCTCCTTTCCCTTTCTTTACATCATGTCTACTTGTATCCTTATATATATCTCCTTGCAATGCCCACCCATTTTTCATCACTTTACACGTGTAACCTTCTCATTTGATGTTGCTCATACTCTACATCCATATATACAATACATACATACATGATACACACATACCATTTTCAAATGATTTTGATTAAAAAACATAACAACTCGTCCCACGTTGACATAATAACAAGCCTCTTCAACTCATTTGAACATAGATAGAACATGATACTAAATAGTTTCTCACAAGGATAAAGTTAAAGTTATGGTTGATTGTCAGTAGCGTACTTTCATTGTAACTTTGAAGTGTTTTGAAAGTTATATATTTCTTATAAACGAATGTATTCATCACATATTTACATATATATATATATAAGAATTGAATTGGATGGTCTAAGTGAAGAGCATCCTCCCCCTTGGTTTTGCCCAAAAATAATGTCTCTATGATTGTGATGTTGACTTTGGCTCTACCAAACAAAACTTTCTCTGCATGAACTAAAATGGACCACTTGTCACACGTGTGTGTAGTCCCACGCAATGCATGTTACCCAAATGTAACATGTTTATTGTTTTTTCTAATTATAAACCGTGATGTAACTGATATCGTTTTTGTCTTTTAAACCCAACGTGTATTTCTTTGTTTTGTGAAATATATATATATATAGAGTAAGCAAAACGAATATGTGTTTCTTGGTATAAAATCCATACAGATAAAGTCATAGAAGATTGGTAGTGATATGGAGTGTGCATTAAATATTTATTTATTGTTTTGTGGGCTAAAAGAGTAAATATATATATATATATATATATATATATAATTGGTCTTGGTAAAACGATGGGCAAGGCTAGCAATGTTTGTTTATAAGGTACGTTTCATCACATGAAGTGGGGTATGGCCCTGGCCCTCTATTTTTTTCTTCATATATACCTTAATTAAACACCAATTAAAGGAGTTAATCGTAACGCATTAGAGGCAAATAAAGTAATCCAAGTAGCTAGATTCATTCACATAAATAATAAAGAATCAAGTTTTTTATATAGTAGTTAATATTTCAGGACTCATATGTGATCAACGAACTGATCATGATATGGAGTACATGTTAAACACTCAAAATTATATTCATATATTGAATCTTCTGATTCAAGTGTTTTTATATACTAACAATCAATTCACATATCAATGTTAAAAGATCGACTTATTTATATAGTAACATTCACACATGAATATAACTACGAATATTTTAAAATACTTAGTGTATATATATATATATAGTGGAAGGATCATGTGAAAAGTTAAACATTTTGCAACAAAGCGAGAAGTCTCGATAACATATCTGATTACATTTCACTGTGTGTGTTCAACCATATATGATTAAACATCTATGTGTTGTCAATGCAACATGTGTTGAATCATATATGAT